>ML133436.1:733649-1467298 GCA_003864495.1 Nemopilema nomurai | reverse complement strand
CTTGTACTGCTTTGTGTCGATCAAAAGAAGACGTTTGATATGCAGCATTTGATCAGATTCCGCAATTTTGGCCTAGAAAAGCCCGTTTTTTCGCATGGTCAAAAAACAGTCAAAACCCAAGGCTATAGCCTTGCAAAATGACAGTTTTTTGACCCGAATTTTTCTGCCTGAAATCACTTGTACTGCTTTGTGTCGATCAAAAGAAGACGTTTGATATGCAGCATTTGATCAGATTCCATTTTGGCTAGAAATGCCCGTTTTTTGCATGCTCAAGAAACCGTCAAAAACCCAAGGCTATAGCCTTGCAAAATGACAGTTTTTTGACCCCGAATTTTTTCTGCCTGAAATCACTTGTACTGCTTTGTGTCGATCAAAAGAAGACGTTTGATATGCAGCATTTGATCAGATTCCGCATTTTGGCCAGAAATGCCCGTTTTTCGCATGCTCAAGAAACCGTCAAAAACCCAAGGCTATAGCCTTGCAAAATGCTAGTTTTTTGACCCGAATTTTTCTGCCTGAAATCACTTGTACTGCTTTGTGTCGATCAAAAGAAGACGTTTGATATGCAGCATTTGATCAGATTCCGCATTTTGGCCTAGAAATGCCCGTTTCATTTCGCATGTCAAGAAACCGTCAAAAACCCAAGGCTATAGCCTTGCAAAATGCTGAGTTTTTTGACCCGAATTTTTTCTGCCTGAAATCACTTGTACTGCTTTGTGTCGATCAAAAGAAGACGTTTGATATGCAGCATTTGATCAGATTCCGCATTTTGGCCTAGAAATGCCCGTTTTTGCATGCTCAAGAAACCGTCAAAAACCCAAGGCTATAGCCTTGCAAAATGTAGTTTTTTTACCCGAATTTTTCTGCCTGAAATCACTTTACTGCTTTGTATCGATCAAAAGAAGACGTTTGATATGCAGCATTTGATCAGATTCCGCATTTTGGCCTAGAAAAGCCCGTTTTTCGCATGCTCAAGAAACCGTCAAAAACCCAAGGCTATAGCCTTGCAAAATGCTAGTTTTTTGACCCGAATTTTTTCTGCCTGAAATCACTTGTACTGCTTTGTGTCGATCAAAAGAAGACGTTTGATATGCAGCATTTGATCAGATTCCGCATTTTGGCCTAGAAAAGCCCGTTTTTCGCATGCTCAAGAAACCGTCAAAAACCAAGGCTATAGCCTTGCAAAATGACAGTTTTTTGACCCGAATTTTTTCTGCCTGAAATCACTTGTACTGCTTTGTGTCGATCAAAAGAAGACGTTTGATATGCAGCATTTGATCAGATTCCGCATTTTCCTAGAAAGCCCGTTTTTTGCATGCTCAAGAAACCGTCAAAAACCCAAGGCTATAGCCTTGCAAAATGACAGTTTTTTGACCCGAATTTTTTCTGCCTGAAATCACTTGTACTGCTTTGTGTCGATCAAAAGAAGACGTTTGATATGCAGCATTTGATCAGATTCCGCATTTTGGCCTAGAAAAGCCCGTTTTTTTCGCATGCTCAAGAAACCGTCAAAAACCCAAGGCTATAGCCTTGCAAAATGCTAGTTTTTGACCCGAATTTTTTCTGCCTGAAATCACTTGTACTGCTTTGTGTCGATCAAAAGAAGACGTTTGATATGCAGCATTTGATCAGATTCCGCATTTTGGCCTAGAAATGCCCGTTTTTTCGCATGCTCAAGAAACCGTCAAAAACCCAAGGCTATAGCCTTTGCAAAATGCTAGTTTTTTGACCCGAATTTTTCTGCCTGAAATCACTTGTACTGCTTTGTGTCGATCAAAAGAAGACGTTTGATATGCAGCATTTGATCAGATTCCGCATTTTGGCCAGAAAAGCCCGTTTTTCGCATGCTCAAGAAACGTCAAAAACCCAAGGCTATAGCCTTGCAAAATGCTAGTTTTTTGACTCCGAATTTTTCTGCCTGAAATCACTTGTACTGCTTTGTGTCGATCAAAGAAGACGTTTGATATGCAGCATTTGATCAGATTCCGCATTTTGGCCTAGAAATGCCCGTTTTTTGCATGCTCAAGAAACGTCAAAAACCCAAGGCTATAGCCTTGCAAAATGCTAGTTTTTTGACCCGAATTTTTCTGCCTGAAATCACTTGTACTGCTTTGTGTCGATCAAAAGAAGACGTTTGATATGCAGCATTTGATCAGATTCCGCATTTTGGCCTAGAAATGCCCGTTTTTTGCATGGTCAAGAAACCGTCAAAAACCCAAGGCTATAGCCTTGCAAAATGCTAGTTTTTTGACCGAATTTTTTCTGCCTGAAATCACTTGTACTGCTTTGTGTCGATCAAAAGAAGACGTTTGATATGCAGCATTTGATCAGATTCCGCATTTTGGCCAAGAAATGCCCGTTTTTTGCATGCTCAAGAAACCGTCAAAAACCCAAGGCTATAGCCTTGCAAAATGACAGTTTTTTGACCCGAATTTTTTCTGCCTGAAATCACTTGTACTGCTTTGTGTCGATCAAAAGAAGACGTTTGATATGCAGCATTTGATCAGATTCCGCATTTTGGCCTAGAAATGCCCGTTTTTTGCATGCTCAAGAAACCGTCAAAAACCCAAGGCTATAGCCTTGCAAAATGCTAGTTTTTTGACCCGAAATTTTTTTGCCTGAAATCACTTGTACTGCTTTGTGTCGATCAAAAGAAGACGTTTGATATGCAGCATTTGATCAGATTCCGCATTTTGGCCTAGAAATGCCCGTTTTTCGCATGCTCAAGAAACCGTCAAAAACCCAAGGCTATAGCCTTGCAAAATGACAGTTTTTTGACCCGAATTTTTTCTGCCTGAAATCACTTGTACTGCTTTGTGTCGATCAAAAGAAGACGTTTGATATGCAGCATTTGATCAGATTCCGCATTTTGGCCTAGAAATGCCCGTTTTTTCGCATGCTCAAGAAACCGTCAAAAACCCAAGGCTATAGCCTTGCAAAATGCAGTTTTTTGACCCGAATTTTTTCTGCCTGAAATCACTTGTACTGCTTTGTGTCGATCAAAAGAAGACGTTTGATATGCAGCATTTGATCAGATTCCGCATTTTGGCCTAGAAATGCCCGTTTTTTGCATGCTCAAGAAACCGTCAAAAACCCAAGGCTATAGCCTTGCAAAATGCTAGTTTTTTGACCCGAATTTTTTCTGCCTGAAATCACTTGTACTGCTTTGTGTCGATCAAAAGAAGACGTTTGATATGCAGCATTTGATCAGATTCCGCATTTTGGCCTAGAAAAGCCCGTTTTTTGCATGCTCAAGAAACCGTCAAAAACCCAAGGCTATAGCCTTGCAAAATGAGTTTTTTGACCCGAATTTTTCTGCCTGAAATCACTTGTACTGCTTTGTGTCGATCAAAAGAAGACGTTTGATATGCAGCATTTGATCAGATTCCGCATTTTGGCCTAGAAATGCCCGTTTTTTGCATGCTCAAGAAACCGTCAAAAACCCAAGGCTATAGCCTTGCAAAATGCAGTTTTTTGACCCGAATTTTCTGCCTGAAATCACTTGTACTGCTTTGTGTCGATCAAAAGAAGACGTTTGATATGCAGCATTTGATCAGATTCCGCATTTTGGCCTAGAAATGCCCGTTTTTCGCATGCTCAAGAAACCGTCAAAAACCCAAGGCTATAGCCTTGCAAAATGCTAGTTTTTGACCCGAATTTTTTCTGCCTGAAATCACTTGTACTGCTTTGTGTCGATCAAAAGAAGACGTTTGATATGCAGCATTTGATCAGATTCCGCATTTTGGCCTAGAAAAGCCCGTTTTTTGCATGCTCAAGAAACCGTCAAAAACCCAAGGCTATAGCCTTGCAAAATGCTAGTTTTTTGACCCGAATTTTTTTGCCTGAAATCACTTGTACTGCTTTGTGTCGATCAAAAGAAGACGTTTGATATGCAGCATTTGATCAGATTCCGCATTTTGGCCAGAAAAGCCCGTTTTTCGCATGCTCAAGAAACCGTCAAAAACCCAAGGCTATAGCCTTGCAAAATGACAGTTTTTGACCCGAATTTTTTCTGCCTGAAATCACTTGTACTGCTTTGTGTCGATCAAAAGAAGACGTTTGATATGCAGCATTTGATCAGATTCCGCATTTTGGCCTAGAAAAGCCCGTTTTTTGCATGCTCAAGAAACCGTCAAAAACCCAAGGCTATAGCCTTGCAAAATGCTAGTTTTTTGACCCGAATTTTTTCTGCCTGAAATCACTTGTACTGCTTTGTGTCGATCAAAAGAAGACGTTTGATATGCAGCATTTGATCAGATTCCGCATTTTGGCCTAGAAAGCCCGTTTTTCATGCTCAAGAAACCGTCAAAAACCCAAGGCTATAGCCTTGCAAAATGCAGTTTTTTGACCCGAATTTTTTGCCTGAAATCACTTGTACTGCTTTGTGTCGATCAAAAGAAGACGTTTGATATGCAGCATTTGATCAGATTCCGCATTTTGGCCAGAAATGCCCGTTTTTGCATGCTCAAGAAACCGTCAAAAACCCAAGGCTATAGCCTTGCAAAATGACAGTTTTTTGACCCGAATTTTTTCTGCCTGAAATCACTTGTACTGCTTTGTGTCGATCAAAAGAAGACGTTTGATATGCAGCATTTGATCAGATTCCGCATTTTGGCCTAGAAATGCCCGTTTTTCGCATGCTCAAGAAACCGTCAAAAACCCAAGGCTATAGCCTTGCAAAATGCAGTTTTTTGACCCGAATTTTTTGCCTGAAATCACTTGTACTGCTTTGTGTCGATCAAAAGAAGACGTTTGATATGCAGCATTTGATCAGATTCCGCATTTTGGCCTAGAAAAGCCCGTTTTTCGCATGCTCAAGAAACCGTCAAAAACCCAAGGCTATAGCCTTGCAAAATGCTAGTTTTTTGACCCGAATTTTTTCTGCCTGAAATCACTTGTACTGCTTTGTGTCGATCAAAAGACGTTTGATATGCAGCATTTGATCAGATTCCGCATTTTGGCCTAGAAATGCCCGTTTTTGCATGCTCAAGAAACCGTCAAAAACCCAAGGCTATAGCCTTGCAAAATGCTAGTTTTTTGACCCGAATTTTTTCTGCCTGAAATCACTTGTACTGCTTTGTGTCGATCAAAAGAAGACGTTTGATATGCAGCATTTGATCAGATTCCGCATTTTGGCCTAGAAATGCCCGTTTTTTCATGCTCAAGAAACCGTCAAAAACCCAAGGCTATAGCCTTGCAAAATGCTAGTTTTTTGACCCGAATTTTTTCTGCCTGAAATCACTTGTACTGCTTTGTGTCGATCAAAAGAAGACGTTTGATATGCAGCATTTGATCAGATTCCGCATTTTGGCCTAGAAAGCCCGTTTTTCGCATGCTCAAGAAACCGTCAAAAACCCAAGGCTATAGCCTTGCAAAATGACTAGTTTTTTGACCCGAATTTTTCTGCCTGAAATCACTTGTACTGCTTTGTGTCGATCAAAAGAAGACGTTTGATATGCAGCATTTGATCAGATTCCGCATTTTGGCCTAGAAATGCCCGTTTTTCGCATGCTCAAGAAACCGTCAAAAACCCAAGGCTATAGCCTTGCAAAATGCAGTTTTTTGACCCGAATTTTTTCTGCCTGAAATCACTTGTACTGCTTTGTGTCGATCAAAAGAAGACGTTTGATATGCAGCATTTGATCAGATTCCGCATTTTGGCCTAGAAATGCCCCGTTTTTTGCATGCTCAAGAAACCGTCAAAACCCAAGGCTATAGCCTTGCAAAATGCAGTTTTTTGACCGAATTTTTCTGCCTGAAATCACTTGTACTGCTTTGTGTCGATCAAAAGAAGACGTTTGATATGCAGCATTTGATCAGATTCCGCATTTTGGCCTAGAAAGCCCGTTTTTTGCATGCTCAAGAAACCGTCAAAAACCCAAGGCTATAGCCTTGCAAAATGCTAGTTTTTTGACCCGAATTTTTCTGCCTGAAATCACTTGTACTGCTTTGTGTCGATCAAAAGAAGACGTTTGATATGCAGCATTTGATCAGATTCCGCATTTTGGCCAGAAATGCCCGTTTTTCGCATGCTCAAGAAACCGTCAAAACCCAAGGCTATAGCCTTGCAAAATGCATTTTTTGACCCGAATTTTTTCTGCCTGAAATCACTTGTACTGCTTTGTGTCGATCAAAAGAAGATTTGATATGCAGCATTTGATCAGATTCCGCATTTTGGCCTAGAAATGCCCGTTTTTTGCATGCTCAAGAAACCGTCAAAAACCCAAGGCTATAGCCTTGCAAAATGCAGTTTTTGACCCGAATTTTTCTGCCTGAAATCACTTGTACTGCTTTGTGTCGATCAAAAGAAGACGTTTGATATGCAGCATTTGATCAGATTCCGCATTTTGGCCTAGAAAATGCCCGTTTTTTGCATGCTCAAGAAACCGTCAAAAACCCAAGGCTATAGCCTTGCAAAATGCTAGTTTTTTGACCCGAATTTTTTTGCCTGAAATCACTTGTACTGCTTTGTGTCGATCAAAAGAAGACGTTTGATATGCAGCATTTGATCAGATTCCGCATTTTGGCCTAGAAATGCCCGTTTTTCGCATGCTCAAGAAACCGTCAAAAACCCAAGGCTATAGCCTTGCAAAATGCTAGTTTTTTGACCCGAATTTTTTCTGCCTGAAATCACTTGTACTGCTTTGTGTCGATCAAAAGAAGACGTTTGATATGCAGCATTTGATCAGATTCCGCATTTTGGCCTAGAAAGCCCGTTTTTGCATGCTCAAGAAACCGTCAAAAACCCAAGGCTATAGCCTTGCAAAATGAGTTTTTTGACCCGAATTTTTTCTGCCTGAAATCACTTGTACTGCTTTGTGTCGATCAAAAGAAGACGTTTGATATGCAGCATTTGATCAGATTCCGCATTTTGGCCTAGAAATGCCCGTTTTTCGCATGCTCAAGAAACCGTCAAAAACCCAAGGCTATAGCCTTGCAAAATGCAGTTTTTTGACCCGAATTTTTTCTGCCTGAAATCACTTGTACTGCTTTGTGTCGATCAAAAGAAGACGTTTGATATGCAGCATTTGATCAGATTCCGCATTTTGGCCTAGAAATGCCCGTTTTTCGCATGCTCAAGAAACCGTCAAAAACCCAAGGCTATAGCCTTGCAAAATGTTTTTTGACCCGAATTTTTCTGCCTGAAATCACTTGTACTGCTTTGTGTCGATCAAAAGAAGACGTTTGATATGCAGCATTTGATCAGATTCCGCATTTTGGCCTAGAAAAGCCCGTTTTTGCATGCTCAAGAAACCGTCAAAAACCCAAGGCTATAGCCTTGCAAAATGACAGTTTTTTGACCCGAATTTTTTCTGCCTGAAATCACTTGTACTGCTTTGTGTCGATCAAAAGAAGACGTTTGATATGCAGCATTTGATCAGATTCCGCATTTTGGCCTAGAAATGCCCGTTTTTGCATGCTCAAGAAACCGTCAAAAACCCAAGGCTATAGCCTTGCAAAATGACAGTTTTTTGACCCGAATTTTTCTGCCTGAAATCACTTGTACTGCTTTGTGTCGATCAAAAGAAGACGTTTGATATGCAGCATTTGATCAGATTCCGCATTTTGGCCTAGAAATGCCCGTTTTTGCATGCTCAAGAAACCGTCAAAAACCCAAGGCTATAGCCTTGCAAAATGACAGTTTTTTGACCCGAATTTTTTCTGCCTGAAATCACTTGTACTGCTTTGTGTCGATCAAAAGAAGACGTTTGATATGCAGCATTTGATCAGATTCCGCATTTTGGCCTAGAAAAGCCCGTTTTTCGCATGCTCAAGAAACCGTCAAAAACCCAAGGCTATAGCCTTGCAAAATGCAGTTTTTTGACCCGAATTTTTTCTGCCTGAAATCACTTGTACTGCTTTGTGTCGATCAAAAGAAGACGTTTGATATGCAGCATTTGATCAGATTCCGCATTTTGGCCTAGAAAGCCCGTTTTTCGCATGCTCAAGAAACCGTCAAAAACCCAAGGCTATAGCCTTGCAAAATGCTAGTTTTTTGACCCGAATTTTTTCTGCCTGAAATCACTTGTACTGCTTTGTGTCGATCAAAAGAAGACGTTTGATATGCAGCATTTGATCAGATTCCGCATTTTGGCCTAGAAAAGCCCGTTTTTTGCATGCTCAAGAAACCGTCAAAAACCCAAGGCTATAGCCTTGCAAAATGCAGTTTTTTGACCCGAATTTTTCTGCCTGAAATCACTTGTACTGCTTTGTGTCGATCAAAAGAAGACGTTTGATATGCAGCATTTGATCAGATTCCGCATTTTGGCCTAGAAAGCCCGTTTTTGCATGCTCAAGAAACCGTCAAAAACCCAAGGCTATAGCCTTGCAAAATGACAGTTTTTTGACCCGAATTTTTCTGCCTGAAATCACTTGTACTGCTTTGTGTCGATCAAAAGAAGACGTTTGATATGCAGCATTTGATCAGATTCCGCATTTTGGCCTAGAAAAGCCCGTTTTTTGCATGCTCAAGAAACCGTCAAAAACCCAAGGCTATAGCCTTGCAAAATGCAGTTTTTTGACCCGAATTTTTCTGCCTGAAATCACTTGTACTGCTTTGTGTCGATCAAAAGAAGACGTTTGATATGCAGCATTTGATCAGATTCCGCATTTTGGCCTAGAAAAGCCCGTTTTTTGCATGCTCAAGAAACCGTCAAAAACCCAAGGCTATAGCCTTGCAAAATGACAGTTTTTTGACCCGAATTTTTCTGCCTGAAATCACTTGTACTGCTTTGTGTCGATCAAAAGAAGACGTTTGATATGCAGCATTTGATCAGATTCCGCATTTTGGCCTAGAAATGCCCGTTTTTTGCGATGCTCAAGAAACCGTCAAAAACCCAAGGCTATAGCCTTGCAAAATGACAGTTTTTTGACCCGAATTTTTTCTGCCTGAAATCACTTGTACTGCTTTGTGTCGATCAAAAGAAGACGTTTGATTTGCATTATGATAGCCTTGCCCAAAATGACAGTTTTTTGACCCGAAATTTTTCTGCCTGAAATCACTTGTACTGCTTTGTGTCGATCAAAAGAAGACGTTTGATATGCAGCATTTGATCAGATTCCGCATTTTGGCCTAGAAAGCCCGTTTTTCGCATGCTCAAGAAACCGTCAAAAACCCAAGGCTATAGCCTTGCAAAATGACAGTTTTTTGACCCGAATTTTTCTGCCTGAAATCACTTGTACTGCTTTGTGTCGATCAAAAGAAGACGTTTGATATGCAGCATTTGATCAGATTCCGCATTTTGGCCTAGAAATGCCCGTTTTTTGCATGCTCAAGAAACCGTCAAAAACCCAAGGCTATAGCCTTGCAAAATGACAGTTTTTTGACCCGAATTTTTCTGCCTGAAATCACTTGTACTGCTTTGTGTCGATCAAAAGAAGACGTTTGATATGCAGCATTTGATCAGATTCCGCATTTTGGCCTAGAAATGCCCGTTTTTTGCATGCTCAAGAAACCGTCAAAAACCCAAGGCTATAGCCTTGCAAAATGACAGTTTTTTGACCCGAATTTTTTCTGCCTGAAATCACTTGTACTGCTTTGTGTCGATCAAAAGAAGACGTTTGATATGCAGCATTTGATCAGATTCCGCATTTTGGCCTAGAAATGCCCGTTTTTTGCATGCTCAAGAAACCGTCAAAAACCCAAGGCTATAGCCTTGCAAAATGACAGTTTTTTGACCCGAATTTTTCTGCCTGAAATCACTTGTACTGCTTTGTGTCGATCAAAAGAAGACGTTTGATATGCAGCATTTGATCAGATTCCGCATTTTGGCCTAGAAATGCCCGTTTTTGCCATGCTCAAGAAACCGTCAAAAACCCAAGGCTATAGCCTTGCAAAATGACAGTTTTTTGACCCGAATTTTTTCTGCCTGAAATCACTTGTACTGCTTTGTGTCGATCAAAAGAAGACGTTTGATATGCAGCATTTGATCAGATTCCGCATTTTGGCCTAGAAATGCCCGTTTTTGCATGCTCAAGAAACCGTCAAAAACCCAAGGCTATAGCCTTGCAAAATGACAGTTTTTTGACCCGAATTTTTTCTGCCTGAAATCACTTGTACTGCTTTGTGTCGATCAAAAGAAGACGTTTGATATGCAGCATTTGATCAGATTCCGCATTTTGGCCTAGAAAGCCCGTTTTTCCATGCTCAAGAAACCGTCAAAAACCCAAGGCTATAGCCTTGCAAAATGCTAGTTTTTTGACCCGAATTTTTCTGCCTGAAATCACTTGTACTGCTTTGTGTCGATCAAAAGAAGACGTTTGATATGCAGCATTTGATCAGATTCCGCATTTTGGCCTAGAAAGCCCGTTTTTTGCATGCTCAAGAAACCGTCAAAAACCCAAGGCTATAGCCTTGCAAAATGCAGTTTTTTGACCCGAATTTTTCTGCCTGAAATCACTTGTACTGCTTTGTGTCGATCAAAAGAAGACGTTTGATATGCAGCATTTGATCAGATTCCGCATTTTGGCCTAGAAATGCCCGTTTTTTGCATGCTCAAGAAACCGTCAAAAACCCAAGGCTATAGCCTTGCAAAATGCTAGTTTTTTGACCCGAATTTTTTCTGCCTGAAATCACTTGTACTGCTTTGTGTCGATCAAAAGAAGACGTTTGATATGCAGCATTTGATCAGATTCCGCATTTTGGCCTAGAAAGCCCGTTTTTTGCATGCTCAAGAAACCGTCAAAAACCCAAGGCTATAGCCTTGCAAAATGCAGTTTTTTGACCCGAATTTTTTCTGCCTGAAATCACTTGTACTGCTTTGTGTCGATCAAAAGAAGACGTTTGATATGCAGCATTTGATCAGATTCCGCATTTTGGCCTAGAAATGCCCGTTTTTTGCATGCTCAAGAAACCGTCAAAAACCCAAGGCTATAGCCTTGCAAAATGACAGTTTTTTGACCCGAATTTTTCTGCCTGAAATCACTTGTACTGCTTTGTGTCGATCAAAAGAAGACGTTTGATATGCAGCATTTGATCAGATTCCGCATTTTGGCCTAGAAAGCCCGTTTTTCGCATGCTCAAGAAACCGTCAAAAACCCAAGGCTATAGCCTTGCAAAATGCTAGTTTTTTGACCCGAATTTTTTCTGCCTGAAATCACTTGTACTGCTTTGTGTCGATCAAAAGAAGACGTTTGATATGCAGCATTTGATCAGATTCCGCATTTTGGCCTAGAAAAGCCCGTTTTTGCATGCTCAAGAAACCGTCAAAAACCCAAGGCTATAGCCTTGCAAAATGCTAGTTTTTTGACCCGAATTTTTTCTGCCTGAAATCACTTGTACTGCTTTGTGTCGATCAAAAGAAGACGTTTGATATGCAGCATTTGATCAGATTCCGCATTTTGGCCTAGAAAGCCCGTTTTTTGCATGCTCAAGAAACCGTCAAAAACCCAAGGCTATAGCCTTGCAAAATGCAGTTTTTTGACCCGAATTTTTTCTGCCTGAAATCACTTGTACTGCTTTGTGTCGATCAAAAGAAGACGTTTGATATGCAGCATTTGATCAGATTCCGCATTTTGGCCTCAGAAATGCCCGTTTTTTGCATGCTCAAGAAACCGTCAAAAACCCAAGGCTATAGCCTTGCAAAATGCTAGTTTTTTGACCCGAATTTTTTCTGCCTGAAATCACTTGTACTGCTTTGTGTCGATCAAAAGAAGACGTTTGATATGCAGCATTTGATCAGATTCCGCATTTTGGCCTAGAAAGCCCGTTTTTTGCATGCTCAAGAAACCGTCAAAAACCCAAGGCTATAGCCTTGCAAAATGCTAGTTTTTTGACCCGAATTTTTCTGCCTGAAATCACTTGTACTGCTTTGTGTCGATCAAAAGAAGACGTTTGATATGCAGCATTTGATCAGATTCCGCATTTTGGCCAAGAAATGCCCGTTTTTCGCATGCTCAAGAAACCGTCAAAAACCCAAGGCTATAGCCTTGCAAAATGCAGTTTTTTGACCCGAATTTTTTCTGCCTGAAATCACTTGTACTGCTTTGTGTCGATCAAAAGAAGACGTTTGATATGCAGCATTTGATCAGATTCCGCTTTTGGCCAGAAATGCCCGTTTTTCGCATGCTCAAGAAACCGTCAAAAACCCAAGGCTATAGCCTTGCAAAATGCTAGTTTTTTGACCCGAATTTTTCTGCCTGAAATCACTTGTACTGCTTTGTGTCGATCAAAAGAAGACGTTTGATATGCAGCATTTGATCAGATTCCGCATTTTGGCCTAGAAAAGCCCGTTTTTTGCATGCTCAAGAAACCGTCAAAAACCCAAGGCTATAGCCTTGCAAAATGCTAGTTTTTTGACCCGAATTTTTTCTGCCTGAAATCACTTGTACTGCTTTGTGTCGATCAAAAGAAGACGTTTGATATGCAGCATTTGATCAGATTCCGCATTTTGGCCTAGAAAAGCCCGTTTTTTGCATGCTCAAGAAACCGTCAAAAACCCAAGGCTATAGCCTTGCAAAATGCAGTTTTTTGACCCGAATTTTTTCTGCCTGAAATCACTTGTACTGCTTTGTGTCGATCAAAAGAAGACGTTTGATATGCAGCATTTGATCAGATTCCGCATTTTGGCCTAGAAAAGCCCGTTTTTGCATGCTCAAGAAACCGTCAAAAACCCAAGGCTATAGCCTTGCAAAATGACAGTTTTTTGACCCGAATTTTTCTGCCTGAAATCACTTGTACTGCTTTGTGTCGATCAAAAGAAGACGTTTGATATGCAGCATTTGATCAGATTCCGCATTTTGGCCTAGAAATGCCCGTTTTTTGCATGCTCAAGAAACCGTCAAAAACCCAAGGCTATAGCCTTGCAAAATGCAGTTTTTTGACCCGAATTTTTTCTGCCTGAAATCACTTGTACTGCTTTGTGTCGATCAAAAGAAGACGTTTGATATGCAGCATTTGATCAGATTCCGCATTTTGGCCTAGAAATGCCCGTTTTTTGCATGCTCAAGAAACCGTCAAAAACCCAAGGCTATAGCCTTGCAAAATGCAGTTTTTTGACCCGAATTTTTCTGCCTGAAATCACTTGTACTGCTTTGTGTCGATCAAAAGAAGACGTTTGATATGCAGCATTTGATCAGATTCCGCATTTTGGCCTAGAAATGCCCGTTTTTGCATGCTCAAGAAACCGTCAAAAACCCAAGGCTATAGCCTTGCAAAATGCAGTTTTTTGACCCGAATTTTTTCTGCCTGAAATCACTTGTACTGCTTTGTGTCGATCAAAAGAAGACGTTTGATATGCAGCATTTGATCAGATTCCGCATTTTGGCCTAGAAAAGCCCGTTTTTCGCATGCTCAAGAAACCGTCAAAAACCCAAGGCTATAGCCTTGCAAAATGCTAGTTTTTTGACCCGAATTTTTTCTGCCTGAAATCACTTGTACTGCTTTGTGTCGATCAAAAGAAGACGTTTGATATGCAGCATTTGATCAGATTCCGCATTTTGGCCTAGAAATGCCCGTTTTTTGCATGCTCAAGAAACCGTCAAAAACCCAAGGCTATAGCCTTGCAAAATGCTAGTTTTTTGACCCGAATTTTTTCTGCCTGAAATCACTTGTACTGCTTTGTGTCGATCAAAAGAAGACGTTTGATATGCAGCATTTGATCAGATTCCGCATTTTGGCCTAGAAATGCCCGTTTTTGCATGCTCAAGAAACCGTCAAAAACCCAAGGCTATAGCCTTGCAAAATGCAGTTTTTTGACCCGAATTTTTTCTGCCTGAAATCACTTGTACTGCTTTGTGTCGATCAAAAGAAGACGTTTGATATGCAGCATTTGATCAGATTCCGCATTTTGGCCTAGAAATGCCCGTTTTTCGCATGCTCAAGAAACCGTCAAAAACCCAAGGCTATAGCCTTGCAAAATGACAGTTTTTTGACCCGAATTTTTCTGCCTGAAATCACTTGTACTGCTTTGTGTCGATCAAAAGAAGACGTTTGATATGCAGCATTTGATCAGATTCCGCATTTTGGCCTAGAAATGCCCGTTTTTTGCATGCTCAAGAAACCGTCAAAAACCCAAGGCTATAGCCTTGCAAAATGCAGTTTTTTGACCCGAATTTTTTCTGCCTGAAATCACTTGTACTGCTTTGTGTCGATCAAAAGAAGACGTTTGATATGCAGCATTTGATCAGATTCCGCATTTTGGCCTAGAAAAGCCCGTTTTTTGCATGCTCAAGAAACCGTCAAAAACCCAAGGCTATAGCCTTGCAAAATGCTAGTTTTTTGACCCGAATTTTTTCTGCCTGAAATCACTTGTACTGCTTTGTGTCGATCAAAAGAAGACGTTTGATATGCAGCATTTGATCAGATTCCGCATTTTGGCCTAGAAATGCCCGTTTTTCGCATGCTCAAGAAACCGTCAAAAACCCAAGGCTATAGCCTTGCAAAATGCTAGTTTTTTGACCCGAATTTTTTCTGCCTGAAATCACTTGTACTGCTTTGTGTCGATCAAAAAGAAGACGTTTGATATGCAGCATTTGATCAGATTCCGCATTTTGGCCTAGAAATGCCCGTTTTTTGCATGCTCAAGAAACCGTCAAAAACCCAAGGCTATAGCCTTGCAAAATGCTAGTTTTTTGACCCGAATTTTTTCTGCCTGAAATCACTTGTACTGCTTTGTGTCGATCAAAAGAAGACGTTTGATATGCAGCATTTGATCAGATTCCGCATTTTGGCCTAGAAAGCCCGTTTTTTGCATGCTCAAGAAACCGTCAAAAACCCAAGGCTATAGCCTTGCAAAATGACAGTTTTTTGACCCGAATTTTTTCTGCCTGAAATCACTTGTACTGCTTTGTGTCGATCAAAAGAAGACGTTTGATATGCAGCATTTGATCAGATTCCGCATTTTGGCCTAGAAATGCCCGTTTTTGCATGCTCAAGAAACCGTCAAAAACCCAAGGCTATAGCCTTGCAAAATGACAGTTTTTTGACCCGAATTTTTTCTGCCTGAAATCACTTGTACTGCTTTGTGTCGATCAAAAGAAGACGTTTGATATGCAGCATTTGATCAGATTCCGCATTTTGGCCTAGAAATGCCCGTTTTTTGCATGCTCAAGAAACCGTCAAAAACCCAAGGCTATAGCCTTGCAAAATGACAGTTTTTTGACCCGAATTTTTTCTGCCTGAAATCACTTGTACTGCTTTGTGTCGATCAAAAGAAGACGTTTGATATGCAGCATTTGATCAGATTCCGCATTTTGGCCTAGAAATGCCCGTTTTTTGCATGCTCAAGAAACCGTCAAAAACCCAAGGCTATAGCCTTGCAAAATGCAGTTTTTTGACCCGAATTTTTTCTGCCTGAAATCACTTGTACTGCTTTGTGTCGATCAAAAGAAGACGTTTGATATGCAGCATTTGATCAGATTCCGCATTTTGGCCTAGAAATGCCCGTTTTTTGCATGCTCAAGAAACCGTCAAAAACCCAAGGCTATAGCCTTGCAAAATGCTAGTTTTTTG
Organism: Nemopilema nomurai; assembly: GCA_003864495.1. Taxonomy (NCBI): domain Eukaryota; kingdom Metazoa; phylum Cnidaria; class Scyphozoa; order Rhizostomeae; family Rhizostomatidae; genus Nemopilema; species Nemopilema nomurai. The sequence goes on along the minus strand of ML133436.1, from coordinate 1,451,847 downwards.
ACCCGAATTTTTCTGCCTGAAATCACTTGTACTGCTTTGTGTCGATCAAAAGAAGACGTTTGATATGCAGCATTTGATCAGATTCCGCATTTTGGCCTAGAAATGCCCGTTTTTGCATGCTCAAGAAACCGTCAAAAACCCAAGGCTATAGCCTTGCAAAATGCTAGTTTTTGACCCGAATTTTTTCTGCCTGAAATCACTTGTACTGCTTTGTGTCGATCAAAAGAAGACGTTTGATATGCAGCATTTGATCAGATTCCGCATTTTGGCCTAGAAATGCCCGTTTTTGCATGCTCAAGAAACCGTCAAAAACCCAAGGCTATAGCCTTGCAAAATGCTAGTTTTTTGACCCGAATTTTTTCTGCCTGAAATCACTTGTACTGCTTTGTGTCGATCAAAAGAAGACGTTTGATATGCAGCATTTGATCAGATTCCGCATTTTGGCCTAGAAATGCCCGTTTTTTGCATGCTCAAGAAACCGTCAAAAACCCAAGGCTATAGCCTTGCAAAATGCTAGTTTTTTGACCCGAATTTTTTCTGCCTGAAATCACTTGTACTGCTTTGTGTCGATCAAAAGAAGACGTTTGATATGCAGCATTTGATCAGATTCCGCATTTTGGCCTAGAAAAGCCCGTTTTTCGCATGCTCAAGAAACCGTCAAAAACCCAAGGCTATAGCCTTGCAAAATGCTAGTTTTTTGACCCGAATTTTTTCTGCCTGAAATCACTTGTACTGCTTTGTGTCGATCAAAAGAAGACGTTTGATATGCAGCATTTGATCAGATTCCGCATTTTGGCCTAGAAAAGCCCGTTTTTCGCATGCTCAAGAAACCGTCAAAAACCCAAGGCTATAGCCTTGCAAAATGCTAGTTTTTTGACCCGAATTTTTTCTGCCTGAAATCACTTGTACTGCTTTGTGTCGATCAAAAGAAGACGTTTGATATGCAGCATTTGATCAGATTCCGCATTTTGGCCTAGAAAAGCCCGTTTTTCGCATGCTCAAGAAACCGTCAAAAACCCAAGGCTATAGCCTTGCAAAATGCTAGTTTTTTGACCCGAATTTTTCTGCCTGAAATCACTTGTACTGCTTTGTGTCGATCAAAAGAAGACGTTTGATATGCAGCATTTGATCAGATTCCGCATTTTGGCCTAGAAATGCCCGTTTTTCGCATGCTCAAGAAACCGTCAAAAACCCAAGGCTATAGCCTTGCAAAATACTAGTTTTTTGACCCGAATTTTTCTGCCTGAAATCACTTGTACTGCTTTGTGTCGATCAAAAGAAGACGTTTGATATGCAGCATTTGATCAGATTCCGCATTTTGGCCTAGAAAAGCCCGTTTTTCGCATGCTCAAGAAACCGTCAAAAACCCAAGGCTATAGCCTTGCAAAATGCTAGTTTTTTGACCCGAATTTTTTCTGCCTGAAATCACTTGTACTGCTTTGTGTCGATCAAAAGAAGACGTTTGATATGCAGCATTTGATCAGATTCCGCATTTTGGCCTAGAAATGCCCGTTTTTCGCATGCTCAAGAAACCGTCAAAAACCCAAGGCTATAGCCTTGCAAAATACTAGTTTTTTGACCCGAATTTTTTCTGCCTGAAATCACTTGTACTGCTTTGTGTCGATCAAAAGAAGACGTTTGATATGCAGCATTTGATCAGATTCCGCATTTTGGCCTAGAAAAGCCCGTTTTTCGCATGCTCAAGAAACCGTCAAAAACCCAAGGCTATAGCCTTGCAAAATGCTAGTTTTTTGACCCGAATTTTTTCTGCCTGAAATCACTTGTACTGCTTTGTGTCGATCAAAAGAAGACGTTTGATATGCAGCATTTGATCAGATTCCGCATTTTGGCCTAGAAAAGCCCGTTTTTCGCATGCTCAAGAAACCGTCAAAAACCCAAGGCTATAGCCTTGCAAAATGCTAGTTTTTTGACCCGAATTTTTTCTGCCTGAAATCACTTGTACTGCTTTGTGTCGATCAAAAGAAGACGTTTGATATGCAGCATTTGATCAGATTCCGCATTTTGGCCTAGAAATGCCCGTTTTTCGCATGCTCAAGAAACCGTCAAAAACCCAAGGCTATAGCCTTGCAAAATACTAGTTTTTTGACCCGAATTTTTCTGCCTGAAATCACTTGTACTGCTTTGTGTCGATCAAAAGAAGACGTTTGATATGCAGCATTTGATCAGATTCCGCATTTTGGCCTAGAAAAGCCCGTTTTTCGCATGCTCAAGAAACCGTCAAAAACCCAAGGCTATAGCCTTGCAAAATGCTAGTTTTTTGACCCGAATTTTTTCTGCCTGAAATCACTTGTACTGCTTTGTGTCGATCAAAAGAAGACGTTTGATATGCAGCATTTGATCAGATTCCGCATTTTGGCCTAGAAAAGCCCGTTTTTCGCATGCTCAAGAAACCGTCAAAAACCCAAGGCTATAGCCTTGCAAAATGCTAGTTTTTTGACCCGAAATTTTTCTGCCTGAAATCACTTGTACTGCTTTGTGTCGATCAAAAGAAGACGTTTGATATGCAGCATTTGATCAGATTCCGCATTTTGGCCTAGAAATGCCCGTTTTTCGCAATGCTCAAGAAACCGCCAAAAACCCAAGGCTATAGCCTTGCAAAATACTAGTTTTTTGACCCGAATTTTTCCTGCCTGAAATCACTTGTACTGCTTTGTGTCGATCAAAAGAAGACGTTTGATATGCAGCATTTGATCAGATTCCGCATTTTGGCCTAGAAAAGCCCGTTTTTCGCATGCTCAAGAAACTTTCAAAAACCCAAGGCTATAGCCTTGCAAAATGCTAGTTTTTTGACCCGAATTTTTTCTGCCTGAAATCACTTGTACTGCTTTGTGTCGATCAAAAGAGACGTTTGATATGCAGCAATTGATCAGATACCGTATTGGCGCTGATAAATGCCTGTTTTTAAAAAACATATGGCTATATCCATGCAAAATTGCAGTCATTTGTCCCGATTAATTTCTACCTGAATTGAATTTTGTCAAGTCAAAAATTTATATTCGACATTTATACCACTCTAGGCTAATAACTAAATCGTGTCGATGATATGAGTTTTGCATAAAAGGATGGGCTTCTATGTTTTTCTATCCACGTTAAACGCACAGTTCCGATCTGGCGAGTCTTCACAAGAGACCTGTCATCTGAAGGGAGGAAGGAGTTTTTAAACCCAAGTGAAATCGAGGAAGGCAAGGTTGATTTCTTTGCATTTCTTTTCTGTGATCAAAGGGCCATAAGGAACACGAATTAATAGCTAGCAACTTAGAGGAACTTGAATGATTGCAACTTTTCTAAAAAGTTTTGTTTGAGATTAAAATTTAAGATACCAGCTCAAATTATATTTCATATCACTGTGAAGAAGGAATCACCGAACATCTTTTAATTAGAGAATCAATAAATTATCAACAAAAGTATTTATTGCAAATTGTCTGCACAATTTACCCAATGCAAAAGGCTTTTTACATCGATAAAGAACATTTCAGATTTGTCGCACCTTCCATACACAGTATGTGTACTAATTGGATAGTACAGCTAAAAGCGTGTGACAATATACAGATGAGAAAGCGAAAGGCGTGTTATTAATTTAATTTCGGTTTAGCGGCTGTCTGCCTGTAGGAACTATGAAGCTAAAATCTAAAATTTCAAACTTCCATTTGTACAACAGGAATTCTTGTGTCCAAAAATCATATACACAGCCACACGTGCTGAATCACATTACAGAAAGGGAGGGATAACTACGTGCGTAAATGTCATACAAGAATGTATAATCATGTCCAAGAGAAACGAATCATGTCCATTGTCTCGTGATTAACCTTATTTTGAGGCATTAGTACGCCTGGGCTGTTAAATATTTCTGTCGTTAAGGAGATGCCTTGAGGACTCTTAGAAAACTGCGCGAAAATCTCAGGAAAAGACAAGATCTCCTAGCGAGCAAGAAATTCTTGCGACTCTTGAATACTCCTTAGTCAGGTAAATGATGACCTATGACCTTTGCCCTTTTACGTTTGAAAAGAGACCAGACATTAATTCGCGGCTTGTTCAGTATTTTGTGCCTCTTGGACTCGGTAGGTCGAAGATTTCCTCTCAAATTTCTAACATCCTTTCAATAATCAGTACACAATGGCGTATTAATATTCATCAAAATCAGAAACAGATAGAGCTGGATCCATTTACCATGAACTGCCCACTTAACGAGGAAACTGAATTCTTGGAAAAGGTTTATAGGCCTCTATGACTTCAGTTCGCAATTTGGCTCTTCGATAGCGTGCATTGGTTTTTAAGACGCCCTAAGAGGCTTCAAACAGTGTGCAGGATGACGGTGAATCTTTAGCATTCAAAACGTGCTAGGCTACCTGGACTTGCCTCTCGTCTTCTTTCTGGTATTTAGCAAAATTGAGAAATACCTGCTCTAACGTTGTTTGGCTGACCGAGTAATCCTCGATGTTATACTTTTCCTTGCTGCTTTCGAGAAGTCCAAATACACGTGCCCAGGAGTTCGAGGCATCTTTAAGTTGGTAGTTGACAAAGCCTTGGTGTTCATCTTTCAATATGGAGCCAGGGAAGTTCTGGTTTATCAGGTTTTTTAACGAGGTTGTATCAGGGCTGGAACCACCTAAGAAAATAAAAGCGAACGTCAACTACAAAAAATCAAAAAAAAAAGAAAACTGAAACATCGCATTGCAGGATATGGACGAAATTGTATTCAGAAACATAATAGAATAATTTTACAGCGGTAGAATCTTAATAGATATGAACGTATAAGATATGATCTTACAACCAAAGGCAAAAATCCATCACATACCAACTCTTGCAAGTAGGGTGTAGCCCTCCCCAAACTTGCTCTTGAGGTGTTGTGGACTGCCTAGGCATTTGAACTGGCCATTCACCATAATTGCAAGTCTTGTGCAAAGCGCTTCGCACTCTTCCATACTGAAAGAAATCACGAACAGACAACTGTAAAGTCTGATAATATCACAGAAAAGAACTCAGAAAAGCAAATTGGAATTTACACGAGCCCCGTTGCTTTAGACTCTGTTCACCTTGAAAGTTATGAATTGTGTGAATTAGTTATGAAACGCAGATGCTGCCCAACAATGCTGACTGAAAATTTTTCATTCAAATGATACTTCATGGATTGTTGCTACATCCAATGGAAATATGCTATCAAATAACACTCTAGTCAGAAGAGCCATATATTCTATTTAAATTACATGGCCCGACAAACAGTAAATACAATATAACATAAACAGAACGGCAACAAATAAGAGTTAGCCAGGAGGGAGCTAACTTCATTCGTTCTCCTTAGAGGCATACGAGGCAAACCCTATGCTATATGCTTTGTAAAAGATTTCAAAATAATCTTTAGGCCAATTATAAAACGTTTGATGATTACACTGGTGTATCTTCATATACTACAACCTAATGGAGATCGCTCGTCAAGAACTATGGTAATTATGTGGTAAGAAATTATGGAAATATGTGGCGAATCAACAGAAGGTCAGGAATCGGTAAATTTTACAAACGTAAGGGAGTCACGGAGATATTTGGATGGCTTTGACTAGAGTGCTTCTTTTCCCACCTGTGCGAGGTTATCACGATGGATCCCTTCTGGTCCCTGAATTTCGCCAGTGCATTCCAGAGCTTCCGTCTGGCTGCGGGGTCCATGCCAGAAGTAGGCTCGTCCAAAAAGGCGATCTGCGGATTGCCAACCAGCGCGAGAGCAGTGCTCAGTTTCCGCTTGTTTCCACCACTAAAATGCAAAATTAGAAAACAAATTCACCAGCAGAACAGAAAGTAACGGATACTACATGTTAAGATGTGAAGGATATGGAACAACGCATGGGTTGAACATGACAGAACGATAACTTTATATTCGCTTCAAACGGTCTACACACATAACTGTAATCTCAAAACTGTAATATGAAACTCTATATTAAACATGGGTCAAACGAAGTAATGCTCTTGTGCATAGTCTGTTACATCATGGCCTTTGATGCCACTGCCAGAAGAGGTGAAGGAAGAAGCACGTTACCTATAGGTTTTGGATATCTTGTCAATGTGTGCCTCAAACGACAGAGAAACTGCCAACTCCTCGACAATTCTTGGAATTCTGTCTTCCGGAATGCCGCGAAGTCGAGCAAACATAGTCAGGAGCTCTCTGCCCGTCAACAGATCGATCAGGGCATCAAACTGAGGGCAATACCCTATACACTGCCGCACCTAACAGGGAAACAAGGCGCACAGATTCACTTCAAAATGGCGAAACCAAAGAAAACGTCCAACATTTACAACATCTAGCATCACAGAAAGAAATCCTTGTTGTAGAGAAACAGCTTTGTGTGGCTTTACGAGACTTCGAATAAACAAGCTGTCGTCCAATGTCTCATTTCGATGACCTCTCCTGTGTCATACTCAGGTGAGTGATACAGAAACACACAGTATGGGGACACAGTTTGATGTCACGCCAAAGGTATTTGGTCTTCACCAATCCACTCACCTTGGTCATGTGCTTCTCGATGTCGAACCCGTCTACGGAGATCGTCCCATCGGACACACTCTCGTCTCCGGTGATCATCTTGAACGTCGTTGTTTTGCCCGCACCATTCAGTCCAAGGAGGCCGAAGCATTCCCCTTTGGGCATTCCCAGGTAGAGCCCGTCAACGGCAAGGAAACGTTTGCCTGGAAAACCAAGAAAATAATTACTTCTAGCCAGCATTGTAGAATGTTTAGCCTGGCTCTAAAAGCTAAATGTCTTTCAAAAATGCAACGACACAGCAATTTCAGCTATTACCTATCCGATAGAGTTAATTGCTTATCAATCGACTCTAGTAGTTTGTTTTCTAAGGTCAATTCAAATTACATTCAAACGGGGGACTCAGTTTTCCTAACTAACTTAAGATTGCTTGTAGTTTTACTTAGACACGATCTTAGCTTGATGACGGCTCGCAAGAAGCAGTTAGCTATAGCAGAGAGCATTCAAACTAGCGATTCAAATGTGGGGATATACATCTGAGCACCTTACCGAATAGCAGGCAATTTGAAAAAGGTATAGCTTTTCATCTCATTGCTACCAGCTGAAATTAATTTGATTCACTTTTTGCGATCTAGGAGCCCTAAGTCTATGCTAATCGTACTTTGCTTATGGGTAATGATGATTTGCAGGCTTGAAAGTTTTTCACATCGCCATAAGCCAATTCCGGAAAACGCTCTGGGAAACACGTCTCAATACTTCTAGTCATAAATAACTGGATATTTCCAGTCACAAACACAATTAAGAACTCACCAACTGTCCCATAGTACTTCGTGACATTATCCAAAACGAGAACATCTTGCTTAGAGTCGCCTAATTGAACCCTTCTTCGCTCAGCTTCGACATCATCATCGGTCCTCACACTGATTCCATTTTCCATAATTTCAAACACCTTTCTTGTACTGCCTCGCAGTTGTCTAATAAGCAACTTCAATCCCCCGTATTCGACAAATAGAACCAAGAGAAAGAACACGAGCCCCTCCCATGCCATGAAGACAAGAGGCCGCCCAATACCCGGGGTCTCCCATGACAAATAGTTATCCTGGAAGACAATTTGGCTAGGACTGTTCTTCAGAGCATTGAGAACAAAAGTTCTGCAGATCTTGCCCTTTTCAGCTGGAGGAACTGGAAGCTTCATTTTCATGCACATATCGAAGCCCTTGTTGAACAGTTCCATGTATTGGTGATTGGTGAAGATGTCATTTAAGGCCTGTCCAAGAGCGTAGTTTGGCAAGAAAAGGAAAACCCACTTGAGAGCTGATGCCACGTCAAGAAGGTCTAGCTGCGGTTGACTCAAGATGAATATTGTCAAAAGCGTGGCTAGGCCGGTGATGACGTTGAATATTGTAAGTCGTATGAATGCTGTTGACGGCACAGCAAATAGGAACGAAGAGAGGTAGACGAGGGGAATGACCGCCCAGCCGTATAACAGTAGTAGAAGCAATACATATCCAAGACGATTCCCTGGAAATCAATAGAAATTTTTGTCTCAGTTGTGATTATTGACGAAGCCTGCTTAAGACACTGGCATTTCGCTAAACATCAAATAATTCCCTATTAGATAAATTAGAATTGTGCACAAAATGGATTAGAAAATGCCACAGCCGTAGAGAAGAAAATCCAGACATAACAGCTGGCATAATTCGGAAATGCTTAAAAATGTCTCAACAGTGTTGCTAACTCGGGGTGAGGGCGGGTATCAGCTATGGTGCTAGCCCATGGACACAACCAGTTTTGCTAATGACAGCAATGCTATTTGATCATATCACTGCATAGCATTTACCACTGAGTTCCTAAAGAAGAGGACTGATGATCCTTATCATTTTCTAACATTTGGTATTATTCCATTTTCAGTTTGAAAACAAGTGCCGCTCTCTTATTATCCATATCCTATTTTCATGAGGAACGGGGATTTAGTCAGCAACAGACAAAATAGATGGAGAAGATTGCAAACCTGAGTAGGCAGGGATATCGAACGCGGCAAAAATTATGATGATCATCGCGATAGGCACAAGGAAGTTGATCACGTCCCATGCGAACGAGGCCGTCCAATAGCAGAAGGGACCAACACCGCTGACAAACTGCAGGTGCTTCGCTTTGCTCGCTCTCTCTTGGACGAGAAACACCACGAAACTTGACGCTAAGAACGCCATTCCAAATAGAATGTTGAAGGACACGTTGAATCCGACACCATTTCTGAAAAATGAATAATACTCCACTATTTCGGATATGCATTTGCACCAAATAGCAAAACATAAAATGGCGTGGACTACTTCGCCTTAACAAGCCTGCGCAGCCCGTCTAGGTCAACAAAGGCCAACGCAGCGCAAAACTTCCAGCAACTGTTGAAGGATCGGAGAGATCCGCAAATCTATCCGTACAGTTTACCTAGGCCATAACTAAACAACTACAAATCAAGCATAATGCTATTTTGTTGAAACATGAAGCTTGAAAATCGGAGAACACAAAATGGGTTTATGGAAATGGGAGATACTGGGGACATTCCAAGAGATTCCAACTTGGCTGAGAAGCAAGTCGGTCAGGGTATTTCATGTGAAATCTGCTTTTTGGTGGTTCAAAGCAAATGTCAATAAAGATTAAACGATAATACCAATATACGGACTTTTGCTCAATGGCAAAGGCTGTCATTCAATTCGATTTCCCTGTATGTCATCAGACTGTGATAGTGTATGTTCATTTTTCTTCAAACTAATCCGGGCCTTCGGCGACCTCAAACAATTAGAACTCTTTTTGCATTTTGTTGCTTCAAACATTTACTACCTTCTTTATAAATCAAATCGAAAGTCCTGAAAAGGAGCATAGGCGTCAAATCTTGATTGGCAGCGAAACCACGTGCGATGACAATAACGCTGGGAATGTGCCCAAGAGCCTCCTCTAAACGATTGCAAAATATCAAACAGATTTCTTAAAGACATAGTAGCAGGAATTTTTTGAAGGAGGAGAGGCCTAAAAACCGGAAAACATCCCTTCTCATTTCTTGCAATTTGATTGGCCTAGCCCGAAGGGGGATCTCGCTGCGCCGATTCCTTTCGCAGCCAATCAAGATTTGACGCCTATGCTTGAGAAAAATTCATCAGAAGCTAGAAGCCAAAATGCTTGCCTGCTCAGGTCATCGATGGATTGGGACGTGGTCCTCGGCAGGGGGTGGTTGATGGTCGTTATGCTGCCTGTGGAACCGGTCACGTGTCGAAACCGGGCATTGCTCAGGGCATTCAGAGCCGCAGCAGAGGAGTGGTAAGCAGCGTTGTTGAACCATGCAGTGACGTCAACTAAAGCGAAATTTTATCACTTCATTTCCAACAATGTAAACAGAGGAGCAGTCAACGTAATGATGTAACCAAATGAAGATGAAGCTAAACAGAGGTTCGCCAATGGCACTTAAAACTGTTGCTTAATTCACTCCCTAGTGGCGTCAGTTCTACAAACACACTCTGATTCTGGGATTCCAAAAACCTCAACCGATTGGATACTGTCAATTTAAGCTCCATTGTTTCTTCAAAAGGTATGCACAAGTTCACTTAATCTAACTTATTGTTGAAGACGTTGAGCATAAAGCACGATTGACGTTATTTTGTATCACCCCTCCTCTAATCATCCATTGGGTTATTATCTCATTTGGGTGTTCTCCATCCAGTTTTGATTAAGGGTAATATATGAACAAGTGCTTTGCGGTACAAAACTTCACAATTGCACGAAAAAGCGGAACTATTTTCTGCATACTTGTCTGTCTGTCTACATTTCAATGGAAGATCCAATTCTTTGTAGACAGAAAGAGTTCGTCTTTTCCCTTGGGCTCTTCTAAAGTTAGATGTTAAGTAACGCTCATTGGTCAATTATAACCAATCACGCGCTCTGCTTATCACCCTCTAGTGCTTTCGATCCGTAACTGGCTATTTATTCGTTGCAATGTTCCTTCATAATAATAATTAAGGATTTTTCAGAGCCTGCCAGACATCAAGAATGTCCAGATTTCCACGTTCTCTACTAAGTTTTAATAATCATATTAATCCTTAATATGTTGCTTTGGTTTAAGTTTATTCGTACAGTGATTTTCGTAATTTTTCATTCTCATCTGTTTTCCACTTTATCATTCAATCAAGGAGCATAAAAATCAATATCGTTAAAAACTAATCAATATTTTAATATTGAATCAAATAATGAATAACAATAATAATCAATAATTGTTATAGACAGAAATAAAATTTGTTGCCCATTGAATCTTCGACTTTTCTAATTCGCAAAAAACAGATAACTATCCAGGACTATTGCCATGTAATAAAACAGGTGACTAATCGTAAAACTGGATCAAGATCAGAGGATCAAAGACGATCGGCCATGTTTGATAGCGTGACTTCTATGAAAATAAGACAAATATGCATGAGAATATCGTCTGAGCTTAAATAGCCAAGAAAAAGAAAAACACTCCAACAACTTACAAGTATTGTCACTTTCCTTTGAACCAACTGCAATCAAGTTCTTTAAATTGAATTCACCAATATCTACAGCTGATCTTTCGAGGATGTATGACGTCAGGTTGCCTTTTGATGGCACTGTGATATTGATTGGTTTGGTCTTGGTGTTTCTGAATTGACTAACAAATTCCTTGAAAAACCAATGGCTGCTCGAGTTTCCACTGCTGTTAAAAAATGGCATTGAAATTATCTGCATTTGAAAAGAGGCGTTTGAGTTTTCCAAACGAGTTATTTTTTTAGATCTTTTACAAGCAAACATTAAAAGAAAGCTATGTACAGTATAGAACACAAGATTCCTTCCTTCACCAGCAGAGTATGAAGAAAATTGAGCTTGCAGTTTAACAGAAAGCAACAAATGCACCGTTTGCAAAAGAGCTAATGCTTCCTTTCAGATGACACAGTATTACGTGTCCCTAGTAAAGCTTAAAGCCACTTTGATTTGTCTGTTTCTCATTCAGGTAATTTGGACAGAAGCTGTTTTGTCATATATAAAAGAAAGTGCTTAAAAAATACAAGCAGAATAGCAGAACTAGTCTATGCAAAATAAGTACGAAAAGTCACCTTTCATTATCAGAAAAGAGAACGTTATTCTCTTTAAACATGGTAGAGTCGAGTGTAATTGAAGGCGAGTCGGTGGGCTGTGGAAAAGTCTTGGCAACAACCATGGCCATAAGGGTCCAAAATCCTGGCATCAACAACTGAGTGACGATTGATCTTTTGTAGCGTTTGGAATTCAGAACACGCTTCACAAACATAGCACGCCATTTTTGTAGAAATAACTTCCGCCCCGTGATGCGAAGCGACGATCCAAAGTAGTCATTGCTGCCCTGCGGCATCGACTGTGGAGGAGACGACCCGTTGGCATCGATTTGAAAACTCTCTCCGGTGGATTTTTTTGAAGCTGTTTGGATGATTAAAAGTAGCATCTCGTTATTTCTTCAAGAAATAAAGTCGTAGGTCGACATTGGATTAGCAAGAAGCCTTGTTATTCTGCTCATGAAACTGAGAATGGCGCTATATGCGATCTAAATGGATCAAAAAAATCTGAGCTTCCAAGGATTATGCTTTGAACGCTATTAAGCAAAGATAACATGATCAGGTATCCAAAGTTGCGAACCAAGCCTGATTGAATTTACTAAATTTAATAAGACTAGGCTAGCAGTTAGCTGTGACGAAGGTTGCTTTAGTTTGCAATCAGCAAAGATTCCTTTACCAACCATTAGATTTTGAGCTAAGTTGACGGTACAGTTTATTTGATAGCGATTCGGCGTCTTCTTCGAGGGACTCTTCTTCTTTGACTCTGAGGAACACTTCCTCCAGGGTTGTTACGGATGCTCCATAACTTGAGATTCCTAGCTGGTCTTTGTGCTCCTCCAAAAAGGAGAACAGGGTCTCAAAATTCTTAGACTCCTCACTTGGTAGAATGTAAGATAGTTCCAGTCCTGTTTTAGAACAAAAATTTGAAATTACACAAAGAAGCTGAAAAACAATGTGAAACTAAATTATAAATAGTTGTTTCAAAATATCCAAATGCCATATCTCACAATATTTTGATGCGTTTTAAACCATAATCCTGTTTACCAGTTTACATAGCTCTAATCTGAAGGGATTCATGAAAAAGAAAAATTATTCACAATAAAAACCAAATATACCAATATCATTCTCCAGTTTTGCGCTTGGTACAAATCGCTTGACGACAGAAGAAACTTTTGTGACGTCACAATCGACCGACTTGACCATCACCATATGATAGCCGACACCATACTTGTTTTTCAAGAACAGCGAAGTGCCGTAACATTGCAGTACCCCGTTCGCCATAATTGCAATTCGGTCGCCTGTTCAAAAGAACAAGAATTCATAACTTAGCAGAAACTAAGCTTTATAGCAAAATAACAGGCCGCTCATCATACGAGACTTGAAGTTTATTTTCATACTAGATCAACAAATCTCCAGGAAAACTGCAGTCTTTATTGCAGTAACTGACCGCCTCGAAACGTTTCTTATTTCAGAAAATGATGACTAAATCATAAACAAAGAACAGGAAAATTTAGAATTAACGAAGGATACTCTCATAAAAAACTGGTGTTGCTAGAAGCTAGCAAGGGGACATCCTCAAAAGATATTTTCCCTAGCTAGCATTAGCAGGCTAAAGTGGTACTACGGAAAAAAAGGGTGGTACTACAGGCAAAAAGGTGGTACTACAGGCAAAAAGGTGGTACTACAGGCAAAAGGTGGTACTACAGGCAAAAAGGTGGCACTACAGGCAAAAAGATGGTACTACAGGAAAAAGTGATACTCTAGGCAAAAAGGTGGTACTACAGGCAAAAGTGATACTACAGGCTGCAATGGTACTAATGGCAATAGTGGCACTATAAGGAATAGTGGTGCTATATGTCAGATTGATTCCAAACAGTAGAGACAAAACTATTACCGAGTAAGTCGGCTTCGTCCATGAAGTGGGTGGTGAGAAGGATGGTTCTTCCCTTGCGTTCCTTTTGTAAAAGATCCCACGTGAACCGCCTGGCGGCCGGATCCATACCGGAAGTAGGCTCATCCAGAATGACCACCTGCATATGGAAAAACCATTCTTAAAACACATTGTAAAGAAGTTTGCCAAGGTTGGAGCTTTGGGGCGTCAGAGAAAAACAAAAGCGGGTAAGGTAACACTGGACAGGTTGTACCCATATACCCGCATTGAAAGTTCGAAATGATCGATAGTTTTACAACTTGAACTGCAAATTTGATACCTGCAATAAGGAATAGGAAGGACAGCACCCCTTGAGGGGGGGGGGCATTGATACTTAGCACATTAGTAGGGAGACGCATTAGAGAGGGTGGGCTAAACTGAATGAGCGAGCTAATTAGATTTTTCTTTTTAAATAGGTACGCTAAAATAAGAAGAGGGATTTGTAAGAGAGGGGGCTAAAAAAGAATTTACGATATAAAAACGTTTCTTTGATGAACGAACGCTTCTCTTGGGTTGAATATTTGCTGGCGTGATATATTCTCATGAAATATTCCTTATTCGTACCTTAGAGTTGCCAATCAAAGCGATTCCCACGGATAGCTTTCTTTTCATACCCCCGGATAACTTCTTGGTTTGGACATCTCGCTTGTCTTCCAACCCAACTGAAGATATCAGTCGGTTGATTTCACTGTCCAATTGCTTCTTGTCGTCTATTCCTTTGAGTTTAGCAAAAAACCAAAGATGCTCTGCTACCGTTAGGTTATCGTATAGAACGTTGTGTTGAGGGCAGATACCTTGAAGAGACATTATTAAGGCCTAAATACCACAACGTCTTCGTGTCGACAAATAGACACAAACAGAAATATGTGGAGAAGCCAGCAACAAACGTTAAAATACTCTGGACGCAAATATAAGCAAGACACATTAATAGTAAGACCTCCGTCACAAAACCTTTTGATGCCATTTGCTTATATACAAACCTTCAAATCTGTAAGACGAAAGGTTGCAGAAAATATTCCAGCAGAAGTGAGTGACTAAAGAGTTCTTTGTTCTAGATCTACATTTTGTTATCAAGACATGATCAAGCTTTTCCCTTCATCGACCAAGTAATATTTAATATCATAACTTCCCATTTAATTCCAAAATACTTTAACTAACAATTGGTTTCCTGGAATCTGAAATCACCGCAAATATTCAGTAATTATTTTAAAATATGCAGGTCGAGCTTGTCTTACCTAAGCTCTCTCTGACCCCTGTGATATTATCTGTGATGTCATAACCATTGACAATAGCAGTCCCTGTCGTTGGTGGAAAGAGCCCTGTAACCATGGAGATTGTTGTTGTCTTCCCTGCCCCATTGTGACCTAGCAGTGCAGTTATCTGCCCCTCATACATATTAAGGTTCAACCCATTGACGGCAACCTTCATTCCTGTTCAAAGAAGAGGCATTATGATACATTCTCTTCTCCTTACAAATTATCAGCTGATGTGTTGTTGCATTCACTACATCAGCAATTGCAGCCATTGCCACTATTCAAATCACAACGGAAGAGAACTCATACCTTATTTCCAACTTAAACTTAACCAAATTTCTATATTCTTCTTAAAAACATGCTAGACAACAAAAATATTATCATGAACATGCAAAAATTTGAGGCCATGTTGCCTATAGACAACTGCAAACAAGCTTGGTAGCAGCAGAAACCTTTGCTGTTGATTTACATGCAAGCAATTTTTGCAAGAACTAGAGTATACAGGGACAAGTCTCGAGCAAATCATTAGTGTGAGGAACACCACTTTACCATTTGCCATTTTACTTTTTAACTATCAAATCACCTGTGTCAGTTGAGAACTCCTTTCTCAGATTCTGAATTCGTATTCCAGCTTTGAGATTCATTGGTTCCTTTTCAATGAAACTTGTATTTGTACCAGGTCTGTCTTCACTGCTTTCATTTTCATCTTGAAATTTAGCGTACCCATCATTCTCCAAAACCTGAAAGATTATATGCAACTGTAGCAAGACTGAGAAACAAAGAAATGTTACCTTTGAACTTCAACTGTGATAGAAAATTTCAATCAGCATTTGTAGAATACAGAAACAAAGCAGTCAGCAAAATATTTATAGATTTAAATGAAATAAATTTCTTATATACAAAGATATTACACATTGGCTACATATTATGATATGGCCTCTCTGTTCCAAAGTAAAATTTTTTCAACCAATTTGTCACATGGTTATTGGTGATGCCTGAATGTACTTAACGATTAAGACAAGTCAAATTAGCTTAATAAGTACATTTGAAATTAAACCATACTCCTTTCCATCTTTTCTACTCTCCAACAGGCAGAGTTTATGTTATATCAAGAGATATATACATTTATATAATATACTGATTTCAAGATTTGTATAGCTAAACTTTCTGTTCAAAACTAATTGGAGGGAGCTGATCTTATACTTAATCTCATTTGAAACACATCTAGCAAAGATTTATATGCCACTGGATATGCAAACTTATCATTGGAATGTAGATTATTGATGCTAACCTCAGCTTTTTCTCCACACCAGTAACTTTTCTTGAATGGGAAATACCATGGCTGGGGTATACCGAATTCCCCAGGAAAAACTGCCTCAACATACCACATAATTAGTCCATAGAGCAGGATGTCTATAATCATCATTAGCAAAACTGCACCAAAGGAAAAGCTGTCATCAACTGTTACACCTTGAAAAAGATTTGACCACTGGACTCCAATACCTTGACCTTCAAATTTGCCAATTAATGCCGCACCAAATGCCATAGCAACATTGAAATCAATACAAGATATGGTCTTCTGTGGTGTGTTAAGAAGATTATAATACATTGAAAGGAAGAAGTAAGGTATGTAACTGAGGAACCATGTGATTCCACCTCCAGCAGCAGCTGTGTTTGCACGTGAAAAGAATGTACTGATCATGAACCCATACATGATGCTGGACATTGAATAGAGCACCAGGTATACAAAAATGAGCGACGGATCACTCTTCTGCAACATCTTGCCATTGCTTCCAAATTGGACAGTAAGCATGACTGTTATCAAGGCCATTGGTATGAGGAGAAGCAGGAAACATTTTATGAACCAGGCAGTCCAATGTAAGTACCCAGTTAGGCCCATTATCTTCATTGACTCCTAAAAAAATGTATGCAATAGCAGACAATCAAATAACTTGAATAAAGAATCCATATCTTCGTGAAGATCACTAACAAAATCTAGAAACTATTAATGAAGATAACTAACATCTTTTCTTACAGATCAGAATGTTGATTTTGCTTTTAGACTACAGTATATGACCGTATATGACCAGCAGGCATTTTTAAACACATGGGTTATAGCATCAACACAAACAAGAAGATTGCATTTTAAAGTTTCAGAGGATAGAAATAACTCACCTTAAGCTTCTTTTCTTTTTCATAAACTACTTCCTTCACAACAAGCAACGCATTGTAGACCATTGAAAGCATAAGAAGCAAGGGCAAACTGATTTGAATGACAACAACAAATGGGTCCCTTATGTAAGCAGGATAAGGGAACCGTTGCATCTTTATTTGGCTGGCATTCATGTTGAAACTCTCCCGCCCACCTCTGTACTGGATCAAGGCTGAATCTACAGCAAGCTGGACTGAAAGGAATCCCTCTCTGAAATAGTCAGGAGGCCCTCCAGACTTAGATTTATTACCCCTTGGTCCTACTCCGTCGAATGTAAGGGGAAACACTGACTTGGTCTCCCACGTACCTTGGCCAGTTTGAAACCCCGAGAACTTACTAGTTTTATTCGAGTTGCTGTTCCTAAGGCTTGACGGGAATCTGATGGTGTAGGTGACATGGGTATTGTTAAGATTACCCTTAAAGACAACTCCGCAAAGATAGCTCCATTTCCCTGCTTGCTTCTCTTGGTCATTGATCAGTTCTGTCACCATTGCGTCCTCTGTAGCATATCCCGATATGGATACGGGTGCCTTTAGGCCAAGTGTCGAGGCAGCCTGCATCATCAGAGAGCGGACGTCGGCATTTTTTGGAGTGTAAGCAATCTTCCAGTCACCCTGGCCGGGATGCTTGTATGGTATACGTTGAATACTAAAGTCTTCCCATACGGTAGCGCCTATGTGCTCTTGCTTTATCCTCAATACACGGATGAGAAGAATGATGAATATAAAAAGTACTGGAAGGCCTAGCCGGAACAATGTTGCTATCGGCCTTCGAATCTGCAAGGTGTAATTCTTCCATATCAATAAGTATAGCTGCTTAAAAACCTTCATTTCTGAATGCCACTTAAACTAACACTTAAACTTTGTCTACAAATCTTAACCTTGCGCCAACTCCAAGAAATCCGCGTGAGCTGGAGCTGCAAAGAGCATTACTCATCACTTTTTACAATCCGGAACTAAGACAAGGTTGTCATGCATTCTTCTCGTGATTTCATCTGCAGCCTCGTTTGCATGACCTCCCCGCCCTCACGAGACCTTCCGGTCGTTATATAAGAACCATGCCTCGTGAACTTCCAAGAAAATAAAACGAAACAGTTCCAAATTTGCCCAGACTTGGCCAAACCGAAAATAATACAATAGATGATAGACAATATAATAATATTACATGTAGCTTCAAATAGAGACTTTTTGCAACCGCATATGTCGCATAGACATAACAGGCTGATAATAAAAAGTACCAAAATGGTCAACAGTGCCACTTCCACATTAACCAATGTCCTCATGATACACCTGCTCAATGTTGAGAGATGTGCTCATAGAAATGAATACAGTCCTCGTTTATTATTTGCCAAATACCTCTATTTGATTTTTTTAGTTCTTGTGGGCATGAGCTTTACACGAGGTATTGTGAAATGACGAAAACTTCTTCAACAATTCAGAAAATTTACCAAAAAATGACAAGGTTTTCGGATTTGGCCAAATGCTTCGGCCCGCCAGCTTCAAAATCAGCCAGGCTTCCTAAATTTTGTCAAAACGACCAACATACGACCTACCAACCCTTATAATAATGGCGGTTTTAGGGACTTGGCGAACCTGGGACCGAAATCATCTGAGGGGCCCTTGTTTGAAAAAGTTTTGTTAGCCTAAAATTATTCTTCAAGTTTTTTTCCGTTAATGTTGTTATGCCCCAAGATGGTGCCTTTTCAATTTTCTATTAGGTGCAGGGCTCCTTCAGGATTACCAAAAGCGCGGGGCCTGGGGCCATGCCAAACTGGCCTCCCCTTAAAACCCCTGGCTTCTTGACAAACTAAAATCATTGTTCTTTATTTCAAAACGCGATGGTCAAGATCTCACTCAAATATCGAATGATATTTCCACGGTAGTAGACTGCAACAGAAATCAGATCACCACTGATATTTCAGGAGCACTTGAAGTATCACCGATTAGAAGATTCCTTCTCTGATTGCTTTTTCAGGAATGCCTTACTGTCTAGTTGCAATCGATAGCAATCTAATTGACAGAAGTCCAAATGACCTTTGACATACTTTAGCAGCTGTGTTTCAATCTCCTGCAAGCTTTGCGCTTCCACTTCTTTTATGAATTGGCTTAAACTGATTGGTTTTTTCTGCTAAAACATCGAGTGAATTTTAAAAGATTTCTAGTATTCAACTCCCCTCTATCTTGTTTTCTGCAAGTTAGCGCCAATCTTTCAAGCATTAAAGACAGGCTAGTAAATGTATTTCGGGAGTTGTTAACGATATGTTGTGAAACACCAAGCCTCGAGGCAATATAAACATCACAGAACGAGCTTCTTTTCAAATTGAGGCCAAGTTAATTACTCGAAGTAAATTCTCGCCTAGAATTAACTCTCTCTGCCTTTTATCTCATTTTTCTACTAGTAGATAACTTCTGACTGCCATAATGTCATTCATAAATAGCAATAATTAATGAGGCGACGCTTAAAACATTTGTAGCTATGGTGTATTTGTAATGCAAATTTTGAATAGTGAGGGCGTAATAGCAAGGCTGAAAAATTTTCTCTTGTGAAGATTTGCCGCTTCCCAGTTTAGCGCATGTTTAATGCAAATTCAGCAGCCCTACCATCACGTTCATGATTATTCTTATTATGATAAGACACCAAACCAACTATGTCCTCAAATCTCTCTGTTTGTGGAAAATTGCGAAACTACATCGAATTACTAAATACTCGGCTGTTATAACGTCACTGCCATATTTTCTACTTTGCTATCAATGCTCTGGCAATTGTTAAATTGCAAGCCATTGCATAATACTAGTAAATTCCAACGATTCAACAATCTAATTTCCTTGCTTAAAAGGCAACTAGGCAAATCCTACCGTTTAGGTTGACGAAACGAACCCACATTTCGCCTATTGTTCCACTTTTGCCAGGATTGCAAAACATCAGGTAAGAATTGGTTCACCTTCTTCGGATGGAAGGTAAAAACTTTTGCTACTGAATCACTAAAATGGAGAAATGTCTTTAATGGCGTTTTGAATGCTGTTCAGTTCCACCTATCGTAGAATTCACGTGGTGAGAGCATTTTTCCTAAACAAACAATTGATTAATTAATAATCAAGGCCCCATTAATACTTAGTATTACGACCCTCAAGCTGGAAATTTTCCAGGATAAATCAGTCGACAAAACTGGAGGACAACGTTTTTATAGCAACATATTTTAAATTCAAAATAGAAAGAGAATAGAAAGAATTCTTCAAGTAGAATGAAAGGGGTGAGATTTTAGAACAAAGCAATTGCAAGTTTTGCACAATTACAGTACTTTGTAACGGCCGTTTGCGTTGTCTATCGATCCGAAATTGGTCATTTATTTCATAAGTTTCCGGTCACATTCGGACACTTGCATACTCTGGCTATTGTGGCCCGAAAGGTACTTCAAATTTTGCACATTCGTAGCATATCCCTACCCCCCCAAATAAACCATTTACTTAGCCGCTTAGAACTACAAATGTGGGTTTCTGTGTGTTAAACCAAATCAACAAAAGGACTGTTTTCCACTGCAGTTCAGCAATATCTCTTTTTACAAAATCTAGATTGCGCCAAAACTGTCTACCTTTCCATGCAAAATCCCATTCCATGTAGACAGAAAGTGTTCGCTTTTCCACTGTCGTTTCCGCGGTCTCTCGCAATCGAAATAAATTTTTGCAAATACAGCAATATTTGAAAGGAGATAAAGCTTGAATCGCTTGATTTTAGAAACAAAGTGAAATATAAAAGTAGCCGCATCAAAGAGATGAATAGGTTTTAGCGAAGTCACCTCGTTTCGCAATCTTCGTAAGTGTTATTGTCCTTCGGGTTCACTCCTTCGTTCGTCATCAAGTGCCCCATCCAACGATCTGAAAGTCACGTAATAACGCCCAGGAACTTGATCAATCATGGCCAGCATAGGACGAACGAGAAGAGAGAAAAAGGAAGCGAACAAGCGCTTTGCGATACAGAACTTCACAATGGCAAAAAAAAGCGGAACTAGTTTTTGTATAATTAAGTATTTTTTCGTCCGACACTCCTCAGAGTATGCAAAAATCTGATAATATTCAAAAGCTGACACAATAAATAGCCAGTTGCGGATCGAAAACACTAGAGGACAGAAAGAGTTCGCCTTTACCCTTGGGCTCTTTTTTAAAATTAGATGTTAAATAACGCTGATTGGTCAATTATAACCAATCACGTGCTCTGCTTATCACCCTCTAGTGTTTTCGATCCGCATCTGGCCATTTATTCGGTCAGTTTTTGGTCAATAAGTGTGCAAAAACTAGTTCCGCTTTTTTAGCCATTATGAAGAAAGAAATACAATTTTGTGACATCGCATTTATTTTTAAAAACTTACTTCGATTCTGTGAGTTCATTTTTTATTCCTGAAAAATTGACTTCATTCCTGAGATAACTCTTGTTCGTAAAAGTTTGCTATTGTTTGTGATAGGGAACTTTGGTTCTAAGAAATTTCGTTTTAACTTCTTGCGATAGAAGAATTCGTTGAAGTTTCCAAAGTAAACAATAGCAACACTAATGGCAACAATCAAGCATCCGGGTCTTCTTATCTAGCAAAGTCAATAAGAAAGAAAACCAACGGAGCCTCATTAGCTCATGCGCATAGATAGTGAATTTGAATTCCCGCTGAGCATCTAATTTCAGCTGCACCCGTCGATCGCAGCAATATCGCGTTTGGTTTCACAGCTGAATCATTGAAAATATTTCTGATTTAAAAAAAGGCCTGTGGGTAGCGTGCATGCTTATAAAATGCTCAGCGTTTGGGCAAAGAAAAAAGGCTTGCGCGCTTCTGCGAAGAGTTCACAATTCCTTCAACTCGAGTGCCTAATAATTAGCATTTCGAAGCCCTTTGCCAGCGTTTATACGTGGAAATGTCTTCCGAGGAATAAACCTGAAAATGTTAGCAACCCAGTAAGTCCGCTTAGGTCCCTAACAAACGGAGGAGTCGGAATAGGCGGGGGTTGGGGGTGCTGATAATGAAATGGAAATTAATGGAAAGAAAGTCTTGGAGAACGCAGCTATGAAGAGTTGGAGTGATTGAAAAAATCGAAAAATTTATAAGTGGGGGTCCTAACAAGAGCGGGGGGTTGGAAAAATCGAAACATTTGTCAGCGGGGGCCCCTTAGGGTAGCGATTGAGCTTCACATATAAACATCACGTGGTAGGATTGTCTGGCTTCTTGCACGCGTAGAATCGGAGTATCAAGCAAGAAAAGAAAATAGCACAAAACCAGAGATGAGGTCGGGACAAGCTCCTTCTAACCATCTCTCTGCAAGAAGTCCAAAGAAAGGTACTAATGTATTCATTACGTGCCAGCTGCCAAGTGATATTGTGACCCCCGCTTTATAGCAAATTCGACCCCAACATCCAAGGAAATGCGCTAGAAGCCTACATTCGTGGAGGGGGGAGGGTCAATGGCAACCATTTAGGGCCCTTGACGGGTTTAGGTCTAAGTCCTACCAAGAGTACATACCAAAGAAAGAATCCCGATTACCTTGATTGCTAGATTGCTCACAAAATTACCCTGCATAGGCAAACACTAAGCATCAGCTTAAGATCTCGGACAATCGTCTACAAAGATTGTACACAGTTATCCGTTTGACACTTTGCATCTCACAGAAGACGTTTTCAGCCTAGAGTCACTTAATATTATCCGCCAGGAGACTAGACGAATACATATGATTCTTAGCGAAGTAGGCGTGGCAAGCAGAAGGTAGGGAGTGATATTGTCCGTTCGAAAAATCGCGTACGTAAGGTTATCCGTGAGAGCATTCGTCATATTACCCTGGGTACCAGATCACGTGCTCTTCAACCATTCTTTAATGTTTCCGACCCGTAATGGATAATTCATTTTGTCAGCTTTTGGTCACTTTCCGACGTTTGCATACTGCTGAGTGCTGGACAAAAAACTACTTAAAATATGCAAAAACTGTTTCCGCGCTTTCTAGCTATCGCATGGGCTCCGACGCATGTTGGAAGCCAACCCCCCGCACCCCCCCCCCTTCTTCGGAGGTCCTGTATCGTATAGTCATCAAGTTACAGAACTGTCTTCTGATAGCGCACGCGTTCGCTTTTTAGCGATTTAATAGTACTACATGGAAAAATTGAATTTGTTTGATTAATTCATATTATGCTGCTCATCAGGATTAGAAAATGCAAAATTATAACCCAGGGCAGGTGGAAGTAACTCCGGCTCCCGTCGGATCTTCCAACATTCATGCGATTCTTTAATTAACAACAAATAACTTGGTGTTTCCTAACCGCTTTACGTGAAATATATTCATAATTGGCTTGCGATCTAATGCCTTCTCTACCGAAAACGTCTCATGGCTTTTCGCCTTCTGATCTTATCTGCATTGACTCTTAGCTGGGCGTTGGGTGGTTTGAAGATACGAAACAGCAAACATACATGCATGAATTTAGAGGTCTCTAGATATACTGATTTCTGGTGAATATGAGGCCGGTTAATACTTGTAAACAACAAAACTTTTGATTGTGAAGAAACGGGCATTGACGTTTACTAACCAATGAATGGATCAGGACAAATGGAAGGTATAAAACAAAGCAAAGGTTTTGGAACTTGATTTGTCTCTGGAACTTGACTTGATCTGGAACTTGAAAAATTATTGTGTTTGAGTTTGAGGACGTTTTTGACTATCGCCTGAATACATCGGTGCCTGATACACACTCTAGCATGGTTCAAGTCAAAGGAATTGGTTCACCGTTGGAAAGGTACACTTTCATCAACATAGCTAAATTGATGCTACTGAAGTTTGAAGGATTGAAAGCAGGCGCCATGTTTGTAATCAAAAGCCGTAACAGTTGTAAAACAGGGAATTCTGCGCAGGAATATAACAAAAACTGCCCCCCCCCCGCACCTGCTACTCAAACTCTTAGCCATGCGTCCAAAAGAGAAACTTTTGCTCTAAGTGCCATTCTATTTGTTTTTCAGTTCTACCTGTGTTTAGTGCAATTATAGTCAAAACATTCCCAATGTTACCATTCTAAGCATAGAATCAGGCTTACAAAAACGCCATAAAGGCTTGTTTTATGCGCACTTAAATGCAAAATTTGAAAAGATGAACAAAAAATCTCAAAAGTCACAAAAAAAACCTGGAAATACATAATAAATCACAAAAATAATAAAAAATCATAAGGGAAATACAAAAAGCACTTGAAAATATTGTGATTTTTCAAAATCAGTACACTTTTTTCGAAGTGATATGCCCCTGGGTTTCCAGAACTGTTCAGTAGTTCCTGTTGCCGGGTTTTCAAGAGCATCCACGACAAGCCAAGAATATCTCCAATCCTCGCTTATTTCCCCCAATTTCACATCAACCCAAAAATCAACTGGCTTACAGGCAATCTTATGCGGGAAAGTTTCTGTAAATGGAAATGGGCATTTTTGAAAAATAGAAAAACACTCCCCACTACAATTACGAGAAAAATGACGAGAAAAATTCCAAGTTGACTAGGATATATCAGTCTGTTCAGTCTTAGTTATCCCTTTTAATATAAGTAAATTTCAAGCAACATCAACCTAGTTATTGCGCGCGAATTTTAACTCTTCTCAAGAGGTCAGTTTGACCTGCTCCAGAGAAAGATTTTGGCAGTGGAAGTAGAAGTTGCGTAGAAGTTTCATTGGCAAGTAAGTTGTCTGAAATGTTTGCTGTTCTTTCAAATGAATCAACATTTGGTTAGCATGCCCTCTACAGTTGTGAAGTTATTATTTGCCGCGGGCTGAACTACCAATGTATTGAATACAATTAAACATGGAAGGGATTGTACCCCTGAAAAGCAGGTGTCACTATGTGGCAGCACTAAAACACGGAACAGCTGAGTGTTTGAAGCAAACATGTTCTACGATCGGATTGTATTGCATTAGAGCAAACAGTACAGCTTGATGCAGTTTGACTTTACAGGTGAAACTTGCCGGAGAAATAGGAGATTCATACTGGCTGAATACCCAATCGTCAACCATTAATCACAGATACCAGGTCCAATTCAGAATGCCGTTATGATATGCGTAAGACCCATGCTGGCTGTAATCTGTTACCCGACACGCAATACTGCCTTGAATGCTCGAAGGCCTTCAAAATATTTCGCATTGACACGCCTGCCGTAAGACGATGGAATGTAAGAGGCAGCGATAAACAGAAGAGAAGCCAGTAGCAGATTCACGACCAAAGCTCCTCGTCACTCTAATAAGCGACTTAGTCTAACGACCAAAGCCACCGGACCGGGTGTTTGACGCAAAGATTAGAATCCGGCTCGGCGTTGGAACGGTCTTTCAAACAACATTACATGGGTGACATATCGGCATTGAAACTAATAGTCACTTCACCGCGTAACGACAACGCAGAGGTGTAAGAGGACAATGAACGGAACGGAGCGTGCCTGCGAGACGGCATTTTTGGACCGCGTAGTGCTATCGGAGGCTCAAGCATTGACCATTACATGTCTGTTGTCACTTTTGGCACCGTTTATTACGGTCGTCAACTTGTTGCTGTGTTTCTCGCTACTCAAGACAAAGCAAGCCAAGAGAAAGTCCCAGCGGTTTGTCCTGATTCTTGGTATATCGGATACGTGCGTTGGAGCGATCAGTGCGCCCGTCATGGCAGTTACGTTCTCGCTGTTCCACAAAACCAGGATATGTTGGTATGAGAAATTCAGCTTGTTCGTTGGACATTTCAACACTCGACTCAGCGCCTACGTTGTTTTTCTCATAGGCTTGGATCGCTACTTCAATATTATCACTGATTTTCGTTCTGAAAGTTACCTTCGCAAGCTGACACAGTCCGACACAGGACAAAGAGCGCTTTTCTTCATCGTTTTGATGGCAACATTTGCCCAAGGATCACTCACTGTTGTGGAAATAGAAAACAGGAGCTTACCAAATAGCATTAGTTCCGGAATCGATGCCATGATTTACTTTTCCTATCTGTTGATATACATTCGACTTTACTACAAGGTAAGAAAATTTTCAAAAAACAACAGTATACATCTTGACCCAGGTGGACAAACTACACGGGGCTTTAGACCACTGTACGTGCGAAACCTGATTAAGACAGTCCTATATCTACTTCTCAGCGTTGGATTCTGCTATTTGCCGTACGTCATAATGAAATTCACGGTTACCTACATCGAGTTTAAGTTGGAAAGACCGGTGGGGCAAAGTCTGAGATTCGCCCACTACATGTCCTTTCAGCCGGTGATCTTCAACTCCTTCTTTAACACGCTGATTATTCTGAACCGCAACAGTGTACTAAAAAACTACGTTAAATCTGTCATGAGTTTTTGGCGAAAAAACCAAGTCAATTTCCAACAGACCGAAGGCGTCCAGCCGAGTGCTTCGGGTCTACATGAAGTGAAAATCGAGCCAAGAAGACGACTGGGTGAAAAGGACGTTACGATAGTTGAACGAAACACCCCGGTTGTTCCACGGAGGAAGATAGGGCGTGTGCGATTCTTTGTCGCGGACAATAGTGTCTTGCCTGTCATCGAAGATATAGAAAAAACGTTCACCTGTAAAAACACGAGCAGCAAAGACTTGCAAAGGAAAGAAAACCAGAAGATGCAAGGAAATGGCTGCCTAGCAAAAACGGAGCAATGCAAGCTCACGACGACAAAAGAGCTTATAGTGGAGCAGGGGATTTTAGAGAAATCAATAAATGATCAACAACATTGAAGTAACAAATAGCAAAAATAAGACAAGCGGGAGAAAGTTTATAAGGGATTCCTAGAAAATAAACGATTCTTACAGGTATTCTCGTTAGCTAGCTACATGCGAAAAATTCAGACATGGCCATTTACTTTCCTTTTTTCTTTTTGAACTTTTGGTTACTTCGACCTTTCTCTGATCTAAACTTCTTCGTCAGACTTTTCAAAGACGTTTCTTCTTCATCTGCGTCAAATGACCTCTTGTTCTTCTCTCCGGTGTCACGCAGTTCCTACAAAGAAAATCAGATCTAGAAAAGTCTGTCGAAGTCTGCATCTGCTAATTAAGGATTCGATAATTGCATGTTTACTACACGGGAAATCGAGCTTTAGACCTCACCATTGCCTGCCAACAGTTAATTAAAGATACTTACCGTAAATTGTGGCACGTAGAAACCATCTCTTTAGCATCTTATATCAACCCGGGGTTGTATTCTTCAACGCTTTGGAACTCAAATTGTCGATCATGATATGAAGATATAATTGCCTTTACTTCTTCAAATTTTTATCACCTGTAGTTTTATAGTTATAGCGCCAAAAAACAGCACCGCTCTGTGCTATTAAAAATCGCTTTTCGGCTGTGAATCAAACGATCTCAGATTTTCCCCAAAAAATCAGCGTTTAAACCAAGCAAACGATTTGACCTGTTAGGATTTCTCTCGAGGCAATTAATCTTTATCATTTTCATTCCCCAAGTAGTAGTATTGTATCTTTATCGATGAGGTAATGCTAGCCTTTTTATTAACACGTTGCAATCTTTCAATCTTGCTAAAGAGCTTATTAGCGAGGCATTAGTATAAGACGTACTGGTGAACGTTCTTTCAGCTGACGACACTCAGCTGATGTCATTCAGAACGTCCTGGAGCTCACAGTAGGACTCGCCCATCAGCCGTCAAAACAGAACCACTTATCGACTAATGAGCATACCTTAATTGGCCGCAAGTTAATGTTTAAAGAAATATTTAGCGAAAAGCCAAAGTCGAAACGCAGTATGTGTACTAGACCGAGGCAAACAGGTGCGGGTAGATAAATTTCTTGATGATAATGTCAATAAAAATGTCTTTAAAAAGATATTGAATGCTTTCGCTTGTTTTTATCGAATTGACATTAGACATTAGCATAGATTTGTTTATAGGGTACAACCGAATGTGAAATGGGGAATAAAAAGAGGCGGTGTGTTTTCCTTGCAGTGACCTGATCTGAAACTGTCTATCTAGCTGCATCAAAATGGCTGCCAAGACTTTCACCAACAACAAACTTGACTGAAAAGCAACGAATTGGCACGTACCATTTTTGCGAATCGCTGCGCTTCGGTGACTCTCTCCACTAGAAGCATGACTTCTTCCTCCACAGTGGGATACAGTGGCAGCTTTTTTCCAATTAGTTGTTCTATTCGCTGGTAGAGTTCAACGTCATACCTGAAAGGTAGGCGAGCACGCATCTTCGTCACGTGATGCTGAGTCTAAGGTGCGTTCCCGCCAACTAAAGCAAATGTGGCCGGAAAATACATGGTTTGGATCTTACAAGCAATAAGGCGAAAAATATCACGTTACTTCAAGTTTCAAGCCAAATTTTGTTGACACGTGATCGTTAATATTCACCACAGAGCTAGTGATTGAAAGGGCACAGTGTCTCGAAAATCAACACTCCTGATTCAGGAAAAGATGCTAATCGCTCAATCAATTACAACCTTCCAAAGATAGTGTAGATTTGCCCTGTAAACATTCGCATTTCATCTACTTCAAGTCAGCTCACCTCACTTGATGTAAGTTAGACTAAACATTATCGGCTTTAAGTTCGCTATTCCAAGAAACAGTTGCACATCGAAGTCGCATGAATTTCAAAAAGAAAGTTTTCAAAACCCGTGAGGCAGAATAATCTTTTAAGTAAAATGTAGTGGGAAACTTTAAATACCGTTAAGAGAATATAATTTCTACAGATAGAAAAACTGCTAGATTTTTTAAGATCAAAATTTGTCCTTTAATACTGGATAATCCTGGGCTTGTGACCAAACAAAGATTCAAATCAATCCAAAGATACAATCTTCAAAAAAGCCAGCATTCGCAAACGGTTGATTTAGAATGATTTAAAGGATAAAATAATTCTGAATTCAAATCTATAGCTGTACAACCTGCCAAATAATAAGAGAAAACTGTTCCAAGAGAGTGGTGGAAAAAACAATAATCTACACCCGAAGTTGAAAGTGGCATCTTACTGTGTCACAAATGTAATCGACCTGCCAGATCTTCCGGCACGTGCTGTTCTTCCCACACGGTGAATATAATCCTTGTACGAAAACAAGAGAATGGCTGGAGTTTCTAGCAATTACAGGAATCAGCTGACTCACTACAACAGCAATAAACTGATATTTCATGGTTGGTATTGACGGCAAAACAAGACCGGCACCTCTGTCTATTGTCTGCAAATTACGTTATGACGACGCGTGGAAAGAAGGCTACAAAATCAATCAGTGCTTATTTTCTGCCAAAACACCTGAGCAATATGACGTCTTAGCATTGGCATGCCCGCATTTCTGCCAGTTTATAAAACATTCAACGATCAGTATTTGCCATTCGGATAAAATGTTACATGTCACAAGTCAATCATATCCATTATCTACTCGCGTTCCATTGCCTTTCTAAACAGTAACTCGAATGCAGGGAGTAAATGGCACGAGAACAGAATGACGAAAGCTAGCATTCGTTAGCATCATAGTAAAACATTTCAGTGATATTGTTTCAACTTTTTAAAGGAAAGGTTTGCGTCTCGTCATGTAATATAACTTCAATACTTAAAACGGCTGCTGATTGGGAAAAAGAAATTTCCATATGGAGAAGACAATATAACTAGTTCAACGAGTAATCCGATATTAACATCGACATGAACTTAGTCTCCTCTTATCTTTCACAGATTCGACTAAAGAGGATAGAGACAACTTTATGTGCGCAATAAAAAGTAGGGGTAACAACGGAAGCAAGTCTCTACTAAGACCATAAGACACGTTTGCTCTGATAAAACAAATGCTGATTTTTTCAGAAAAGCAGCTAACCTTTGAATGAGTTGGAATGTCGAAATTGACAACAACATCCACATGCGGAATGTCCAGTCCTCTGCTCGCCACATCAGTCGCTATCAAAATCGATTGCTCTTTTGACTTGAATTTGTTGAGTGTCCCTAGGCGTTTTGACTGAAAGAAACATCGCTTGGTACAAGAACTACACAGACAATCTTTACACAACAAGTAAGAGGTTAGCAATCAATGATTACTCATCAGTGGATTACTCATCACCTCATCATATAAACGGCAGATTATAGACCGAAAAGGTTTCTCTTTCTACTTGGAATCTTCCAGGAGTTAAGTGTGAAATGGACGCTGATTGGTTCATGGATAGCCAATCGTGTGTTTTCTTCACAATCCTTTAGTTCTTTAGTGTTTTCGATCCGCAACTGGTTTTTTATATTGTCAGCTTTCGGCCATTTTTCGCATACTCTGAAAAGTGTCAGACGAAAAAGTACTTCAGTATGCAAAGATTATGGCTCATCTGTTTCTCGTAATTGGGAAGTTTTGTCCCATAAAATATGTTTAAAAGATTGTACAGCCGATTGTCTACATGCAAAGATTAATTTTCCACAAAAAGTAGGCCATTCACATCGAAAGCAATGCCCCAAGGATTGACTCTTGAGGGATCTTCTATTCTGTATACTGTTGGGCCCACATACTCAGAGAAAGATCCAGGCGCATTACTGTTTAGCTATATAAAAAGGTTTGGAAAGAAATTCAGCCATGTTTTGCTTTTAATTTTGTTCTTATAAAGACTAAATTTTGAGTAAAACGAAGCAGACTGTCCTCTACCCGTTCGGAATCAAAAGGGGGCAGCTTTAAAGCAGGAGGGGGTCACTTTAAAATGGTTAAGTTGCGGATCCAGTTCAAACCCATTTCCTCAAATAACCTCTTTCTCAGGTGAAAATTTTTGGCCGCTGTTACTTTGCTGATAAATTTAAGCTTAAATCCGCGACAAAGCCGTAACGAAATTAGTTTTCACAGCAACTGTAAGAGTTAGGATAGTTTCAGGGCCCCCTGATGCTAAAAGCGCTAAATAAAAATAAACTTTTATTCTGTGCTGTTATGATGTTGGCTCGTCTTGCTCCAGTGTTGTATTCAAAGAAAAATAAATCAGAGGAAAGAGGAAGGAAGAAAAGATAATGTGTATCATTTGCAAACTTCAATTGTTTCGAGCTGTGTTGTTTTTGTTTAAAGGCAAAAAAGACGACAATGCAAACAAAGGAAGGCAAATATCACACTTTGGGCTCGTTGAGGCAAAATGTACCGTCGAGTGAGAGACTTCGGCGATGACGTAAGAGTTAATAAGCAAACCTGGCTCATTTGTCCGTGGAGGGGAATCGCCTGGAAGCCCAAATGACGCAACAAGAGTGTTACTCTAAAAAAACCAGGTCCAATTTTTGAAAAATCAGCAAATATTATGCAAAGAGGAATAGTAAATATTGATCGACAATTCATTGACATCCGAGCCATGATTATTGTTGCACACAGGAGATGGAACTGGTTGTATGGTTACTGTTTGTGGCGGAGCCTTCAAGAGACCACGTGACGCTACGGAGAACGGATAAAGTTGCCAAGAAGGATCCTTCGTTTCTAGAATAAACGACTTTCTTCATTGAGTGGCACTGCTAGCTAGCCTATTTCAATCTTCCGGATGGGCAAAGAATTCAAAGTTTACTTCAGCAATAGTTCCTTTGGCTTCAATATGAATAGTCTGGCCACGTCACAAATGTCAAAGAAAGGGGGGGGGGGAAGATGCAAGAAATCAAAAGAGTAGTGAGGGTCGAACAAAAATAAAAAAGAAGTTCCAAACCTTTGAACGTTGTTGCAAGTTCCGCAAAAAACCATGAATGAATTTCCAGCCAGGTCATTTAGAACACTAACAAGGTAGCAGTCCTGCGATGGAAGGACAACTAATTGGACACGGTGGCAAAGTTCAAGTCCATTTAACCAACAATGCATGCCATAATAATTATGGCCAAAAACACAAGTGTGTCGATGTGTCTCTTCAAACACAAAAGACACAACAGATGAGCCGTTGGTTGAGTCGAGAAGATAGTTTATAGAAAAGCAACTAATTGACAATGAAAAATAATGCTAGGATTTACTAGGAAAGATGAAAAAACCCTGACGTAAATGATCTTGCCAAAATACGACGTAAATGATCTTCAAACCTACCTTGAATTTTTGCGGGATAAATAAATAACTCTGTTGTAATTTTTCAACTGTTGTATACCTAAAAGGAGACAAACTCGTCAAGATAATCACATCACAGATTCACTTTCAAATGAGATGGCGCAGTGCCTAGCACCTTTAACGAAGCTTGACGCGTTTGATCAGAGAGCGGATCGACATCCATGGCAAATATATAGTATATTTTCAGAGTAATATGCTTGTCTCCAAAATTTCAAACGTCAGCACACGAAAATTTCTAGAGCCCGGGTACAAGAAAATTTGAAAAGCCCAAGTACCCTAAAACTTCAAAAGCCTCGGTGCACGTTAAAGGCGCGTTCACGGAAAACTCAGGAGCCCGAGTGCGTGGCAATACCAAACGCAAGCGTATATGAAAACTACAAAAGCCAGTGTACACGAAATTTTCAAAAGGCCCAAGAAAATAGTGGTGGTGAATTTTCGTGGAAGCCGCATCTAACGCGTGAACTGCACTAAATCCACGCGAATAAACCTCGATCTCACAAGGAAACAAGGGACCTGAAGCAAACAAGGAATAGCATGGTCTGGCAAGGAGAGCCGGTTTTCTTGCATTTTTGACTTTGGACGAGTTTCTGTTACTCACTCTTGTCATTCAGTTTTTAGTACTTGGCTTTAGATCCCATCATGCCACCTCCTATGAACATGATTCGAAACTTCAATTACACTCCCGAGTCCCCACTGCGCAAGCCTTATATGTCATTTATAATATGCAATCGAACTGCAGATATTACACGTAAACGATCAAAAACATGCATGCCCCGGTGGCAGACGCCCCAAAATGACAAGGAGAAGCAAGTAACTTCTTTCGCGCATTCATAGATAAAGCAACGTGAAAAGTTTCTGGGAACAAAGGAGTGCGTTCACGCGGCTCTATCATCTCACTGGAGAATCTTTCAAGATCAGTTAACAGAACAAGAAATGGCCTGATAACAGTAATTATTCACGGGGCGTCTGGCGAATGTCTCTATGATAGAAGTTAACCAACGTGTTTAATTCTCATTCATGTTAGCAGAAGTCGTCAAAAATGATTACCCGTTACGGGGAACTTGAACATCTTGCTAAGTTGAACAACAGAGCTGGGTAATGCCAATGGGTGATGGTAAAGATGGGAAAAGCGGAAATCCAGAGGCGCTGAATACCGCTACTGCAATCGAGCAAATTAATTTGGGTACCAAAAGCACTCGCTGGGCTAGACTCCAGAAGCATATTCTTCCGCGTTACCGCATCGCAAAATTTCCCAAACAACTGACTCAATAGTCAAGCAGACATAGCTCAAATTCGCTCCGCACTTACAACGCAACTAATATCTCTATACCTCATGCATTATTATTGCGCATTGCAGGCTCCGAGGGGCATATCACTGAAAGAAGCCTCGTACGTGAAAATCACAATTCAATCTTAAATTGTTTGTTTTTAGTTAGGTATTGAATGGAATTCTTATTGTGTGTAACCAAGCAATAAAGGCTCGTTTAATGAACATTTTAATGCAAAATTTGAAAAAGAAAAATAACTCAAAAGTCACAAAAAACACGGAAATACATAATAAATCATAAGGCGTAATGTGAGTTTTTGGAATCTCGTACCCTTTTTTCGGAGTGATATGCCCCAAGCTATAACCAAATGGGATTCACGCACTTACTTTGTCGACACTTCCACTTTGACAGGATTCTGGAGAGACGCTCGTTGTAGTTTTTGAACCTTCGAAAACAACGATAAATAATCAGCTGAAAAGTTCGTTTTTATCTTTTCTCGAATCATAAAATTAGGATAATTCCATGCTTTTGGTTGATATTTACGTTTTTTAAAGCCATTTGGTATAAAAGGATATGCTTCAAGCTCTAGATTGAACTTTATAGAGTAATTAAGTTATGACGTCATACAAATCAATCTTAGGAATATTCGAATTTGGATCCCATAAGCTATCAGGGTACAATAAAATACCCCTAAATGGGCAAAATTAGACAGTTGTATTGCAAATTGGCAGAGATATAGCCTCAAGTGTATTGGTACTTCCCCCATCAAACCTCTGTATTTTAGTCTCTGTTCATAACTTTACGAACAGAGCCAAAACGACATTGATATCTTTAGCAAACTTCAAATCTTTCATTGGCCAAGTCTGAACCGGTTTTAGACATGTTTGGCCAATTTTGCATATTTGGAAGTGTTTTATGGTAATTTTTAATTTTATGTGGTTCCAATTCAAAAGTTCATAAAATAGGTTTTTAGTGACGTCACATTTTAGAACTCTATTACTATGCTTTAAATTTAGACAAAGAAATAGCAGGGTTCATGAACAACAAGAACATTAAAAGGCATCAAGTGAAACATAAAAAGAAACCTTTTTTGTCATCGTTGCTGAATATAAATAGGTCCTTCTCTCTTTTGGAATAATTCTTAGTATTTTATCAACCTAAAATATAAAATAAATAAATTAGCCTTTAACAAATGCTTCTTACAATAACACTCTAAAACTTTTACGGAATAATGGAGCAATAATATTGAACGCCGTTGTAGCATACTGCAGTTTACTGATGGCCTTTATACTCGTTAGGCCTAAAGCCAAGTATTGCGGGCTCTTTAGCCGGTCATGAGATAAGTACATCAACTACCAGATCCAAAACGATGCTTGACCCAGTGAAGGCTCAAAGTGCTCCCTTAGGTAGCAGGAATCACCATAAGCGAACGCTTCGTCTTTTGTAGAACGCGATTGCATTGAAGTGGATTCCTAAGCACTGATATCTGTTGTTGTGGTTGCTTTCTTGGCATTTTCATTTCATTGTCTTGATTTGGCGCGGTGTAGCAGGTAAGCTAATTAACGAATATAAACCAAAGGTAAACATTCAATGGCAAAGTTTAACATCGCTAGGCACTTACTTCTTCTTCAAAATCCATATTCAAAATTCGATCGGCCTCATCCATTATCTAAAATAAAAAAAAAAGAACGTTAAAACTCATTCAACCAAAAAGTTGGATAAGAAAATTAGAAACTTCGATGACAATATAAGTTCAAGCACGCTATTGTATGCATGTCTACTGGCAACAGAGACGATGTGCAGAAGTAATATACTGACGCTGTTCTCAGAGCGGTGTGGTGACCATAAGGAATTATAAGAACACGGGAGCATAGACACAAAAACAGCACGTGAGATATGCCAAAACAGCACGTGAGATACGCCAAAACAGCACGTGAGATACGCCAAAACAGCACGTGAGATACGCCAAAACAGCACGTGAGATACGCCAAAACAGCACGTGAGATACGCCAAAACAGCACGTGAGATACGCCAAAACAGCACGTGAGATACGTGATTCATTCATTGATTCATTTTTCGAAGGAAAAACTATTTGAAAGGAAATTTCTAACGCCTAAACCTGACGGATTAAAGACCTCATTTCTTTCTGCAAAAATGCATTCTTCAGTCATGAAAGGGATGACGCTACAAGATTTGGAACATTATTTGACTTCAAACGGACAATTTTAGTAGCATTGACGGAAAATGGGCATACAGCGGAACGAGACATAAGGAATTGATTTACGTTTACGCATAAAGTAATGTTCAATGCGTGCAAATCACATGCGTATGTCAACACGCACTTACTAAGTATTTTAAAGATCGCAGACTGAAGCCCTTTGTGTTCTCCAAATGGTCGATCAGGCGCCCAGGTGTTCCTGCGAAAGAACAGAGAAGCTTGGAGGATGTAAAGTTAAATGCACGAGTTTGCGCTTCCTCGGTCCTTGTTAATACCTTGAAGCTCAAAACTCAGACGCCGTTCCTGAGAACGGAACACGAGGGTGAAAATGTGCACTTAAGAAGCAAAAAGCCCTGTTTCAAATCTGCTTACTTCGCTAGCGGGATTTATACTGTGGTGACTGCCGAGTTTGAAAAGATTGACCTAGGAACAGCCAGGGTTGTACAGGAGGGACATAAATTTATGCGCAGTCGATCTAATTGTACCTGGCTTAAGATCCAATTCTTTCGTCATGATTTACAGACTAACTTATACGGGGATGAAAATAAATTGCCCGAGCATTTAACCTTTACGATAACAAGAAGCTTTCCCGAAAAAAACAACAGAACAAGAACAGAAGAACGAGAGGTCAGATGAATTAAGAGCCACGTCTACTTTGCTTTCTTCTCATTTTCCCTTGCAAAAAACTTAGGACAAAGAAGATTGGTTGCCCGAAATATGTAAGCAAGCAGTCCTTCTAAAGACTTTCGGATATCAGTGGGCGTTAACTCTGTTCAAACTTGGCACTGACTAACATTTAATAGAATCCCGTGAAATTCATTTGCCTTTACACAAAAAGGCAATGAATGGCATTTGAATACAAGGATACCAGGGAATGTTACAACACCCAAGCGCATTCTAAGTTTGTTATCCAACGAGCCAACAGAAAAACAGGCAAGTTTCCTGAGATTCGAGCTTTCGTTCAAGTATAACTTCTTCGCCAGAATTCATCATACAGCCCCTATTTTGATGACACATTCGGCCCAATTTAATTCTTGTCAAACAATATATATCTTTTCTCCGTTTCTGCTTTCTATGTTGTCAGAACATGAGATCAACTAGCTTTTTATGTGGTAAATCTTAAAAGTTAGGTAATCGCTTAAAACGATATATTTCGTCAGGGACAGTATTAAGCCCTGGCCAAACGACTAGATTTTTCACTCGACTTTTCTCTATACAAAAATCTAGTGAGGAAATCTTGTCGTTTGGCCACCTTGTATAGAGTTGTATAGTGGATTTGTTTAATGTATAGCGTTTTTGATCTTGGTAAAAAAAATCTAGTGGATTTTCAAGCTGTATAGCGTTGTATTGTCGTTTGGCCGGTTTCTCGACTTTTGTAGAGCGCGCGCATGCCCACTAATTGCTTTCAGAAAATGCGCGCCAAACTGCTCGCTGTCGATTTTACTTGCTTATTTCACTGTTTGAGTTTCGCGGTTGTCGTTTTTTGCACCCGATTTGTTAAAGCATGGAGCCACTCGTTCATTATCATCATCAGATTCTAATAACAGTATCATTGCAATTACTTACTTTGACTGCCCTCCATTTTGCGATTGAAATAAAAAAATTTTGGCGCGCTGGGTGACGAGAATGAGATTTTCGCGAAAGCGAGATTCCACGTTAGAAAGTCGAGCAAGTTGTATAGCGAAATGTCTAGCCGTTTGGCCACAACACTATACACCTTTTGATTTTTGGAATACAAATGTACAGCAAAAAGTCGACTGAAAAATCTAGTCGTTTGGCCAAGGCTTTAGACTTAACGCACGCTGTCGTCAACCGTGGTTTCTTTGTTTTGTAACCAACGCTACAAATTGCTTGTCTGACGCAATATCGATTGCTTTGTTTTGATTTGTACTTAGATCTATTGTAGCTTTAGAAAATTACGTAATGTTTGGTTTTGTTTTGACCCGGTTTCCATGACCAGGGCTATTTAGAAAATTGTATAAAGTGAGCGCATCTATCAGTAAAAGACAGAGAGGGTTTGAGGTTGCCTCACGTAAGAATGTCATTCTGTGAGCATAATAATCATCATAACCAACGAAAGTGAGTTTTCTTTAGTGTCACTGGGAATTTGATTCAGGTAACAGGGCCTTAACTACGACCTTACGAGATTCCCCACATTAAACTGGTTATGCAAGATGCAATAAACAAAAACATGACAAAAGCTTACCGATGATGATATGGGGCTTCTTGGCCAAAGCCACGGCTTGGGTGACCATGTCAATACCTCCAATAATGACCGCTGGGGGAAAAATGACGATGAAGATGATGTTACCTTACGTAATAAATGGACGTATGAAATACTCTATTCCTTGGGCGCATAAGTCGACCCAAGAATTTTGGTTGAAAATGCATCACTTACACACACTAGACCTATAAAGCATATTACTATTGTGATGGGAAACATTTATAAAAAAACAGGTTGGATAGAACACTAAAAATAAAACAACTCGTAATGAGCCTACTATTAAAGCAAAAGAAAGCAAAAAGAAGCTTTAGAAGGAATTCCACAGCAGTTGTACAGCTAGTGTGCTAGAAAATGGACGGCTTCGATGCTATAAAAAAGTTGTGAGCATTGCAGAAGTTTCAAAGGTGGAGTTATCAGTAATCTGACCACGAATCTAGACTGGCGTTCTTTGAAACAACGCGGTGGATGGCGTTCTAAGGAGGCCTATTGCGCAACTATTCGTTCTAAAAAGGTCATTAACAATTGGGTGGGACATCAGTAAATCAGGGCATTATGCAATACACGACATCATTCTATTCATCGTCTGGCGTCTGTTTTGCTGTGTTTCCCCACATGCTACTTAAACATTCTAGCACCCTTACCGCATTTAACTCCAATGGAGGAACCAAGG
This sequence comes from Nemopilema nomurai, assembly GCA_003864495.1. NCBI lineage: Eukaryota > Metazoa > Cnidaria > Scyphozoa > Rhizostomeae > Rhizostomatidae > Nemopilema > Nemopilema nomurai. Next base: position 1,413,500 of record ML133436.1, on the reverse strand, counting down.
GCTTCAAACTGCTCAGATATTTGAACAGCAAGTTCTCTGAAACGTCAATTGAAATAGGTTTGAAAAATTGTAGTTGATTATAGAGCAACTAAACCATGCATAATTTAAGATTATGCCAATTTTTTAAACAAATATTTTTGCGACAAATGATGTACCTCTATATCTGAGCTCAAATTTTTATCATTATAACGAATAACGATGCGCACAATCGTCTAAGTGTTAAGGCACATTGACGTAGTTCGCTTTGCTTTTGCGAATTATGTCATTATGAATTCCATGATTTGATGAGTACGGCCAAACATTGCACTCCGCACACTGACTAGTCAGGTGTAAATCGTGACATCTTTGTATAGCACAACGTGCTGTAGAGCATTTTTGATAAGAATCTTTAATGGATATTTTACGGATTCAAGGAACACTACATGGACGGTCATATTAATTGGCTCTTTGCAAAACAACTCCGTGAACAAGTGCTTTCCGGTACAATCTTCACAATGGCTAGAAAAAGCGGAACTAGTTTTTGCATAATTAAAGTAATTTTTCGTCCGTCACTCCGCAGAGTATGCAAAAGTCACCCTCTAGTGTTTTCGATCCGCAACTGGCTTTTGCATACTTTAAGTAATTTTTCGTCCGTCACTCCTCAGAGTATGCAAACGTCACCCTCTAGTGTTTTCGATCCGCAACTGGCTATTTATTCTGTCAACTTTTGGTTATTTTCCGTTGCATACTCTGAGCAGTGTCGGACGAAAAAAGTACTTTAAGTATGAAAAAACTAGTTCCGCTTTTTATTGCCATTGTGAAAACAAACTCCATTCATATCATCATTTGGTGTCAAAACATAAGACATAAGTCTGAACAAAACGTCTTTTGAGTATTGCTGCTTTTATTGTTTGATGCAGTATAAAAAATACTTTGTATTCTTTAGTGGGCATGAGATAATTTACAAAGGAAGGCAATGAAGTGCTATGCTTGCCAATCTATATAAAAAAGCAAAAGAGGATTCTCACACAGAACAAAGAAAATGTGGTGCAAGTAGTCAAGCATACCTTGTTGGGGTGAGGACCAATGCAAATAATCTTTGAGGATTCTCAAGAAGAGTTTGCAAGACGGGGATGGCAAATGCTCCTGTTTTCCCTGACCCTGTTTCTGCTAATCCAATCAAGTCCTTGCCTGGAAATAATACAATACATTTGTTGGCCTTTTCAATCTTAATCTAAATACAAAAACCAGATGCCAAACAACAAGAAAAGTTAGAAGCTTTTTATAATCTTATAAATGCAAAATAAAAATAAATTTTAGTGTGCTGAATTAGAGATAAAACATAGGTTTTAGAGATCTTAATGGGCTTTAGCAACGTTTTTCAAAACCCTCATTATGGGATGGGAAATGTAAAATTTAACATTGATAATAATTCCACAACCTTCAAGGGCAACAGGTATAGCCTCCTTCTGGATCTTTGTGGGACTTTTCCAGCCAAGCCTTTCACATGCTTGACATAAGACATCAACAATTCCCTGTAATTAAATGTGAAATCCTGAGAATACACAATAAAATTTGCTGGCTTCACTTATAAATATCTTTTAATTAGTTTAAAAACCACAAGATAGATGAGCTTTAGTGTAGCTTACATTTAAAAATCAAAGAGAGAGTTTAAGCCTTCACATTAAATTTAGATCAGAATTATTGATATGCAAATATATAACTAATATATTGGGTCAATTGTGAAGCAATGACTTGTGATAAGACCGAGAAGGAAATAAGCTACTCATAGCTGATAAAACTATGTATAAGACATGGCTGCAAGTTTAGCAATACCCTAAATATCCTTAGAAAAAATGACAAAACATGACCAAGACATCTTTGATCTTTATCAGAAACTTTACAAATAAGTTCTAATGTAACATCTTAATTTAAAAAAACACTGGACTGAACCTTATATTGGGCAAAAAGCAACAATTAGATAGATACAATATATTTTCAAAGGGTCTACATTATATTTCTGGTGTTTAACTACTTAGGTGAGAACTCCTTCAATTACAATGAGTGGTGTGCTTTTTCAACAATCCAAAATAGAAGAAGATAATGTGTAACCTTGCGCTTTGACAAAAACATTCTTCACTAAAATAAAAACTTCCATGTTTGAGCAGTATCTTATACAACAAAATGTAAAACAAAGATTTGCTATTCCGACCAAAGCAGCCAACTCTAGGCATTAAAAGCAACTTATTCACAATGGTAAGGTTTTAAGAGTCATAAATGTCTCTGAATTCCACAGAAAACCCAAGACACTAGACTCATGCAAGCTACAGTTCGCACATCTATAATATGTGAAATCAACAGATTTGTATCCGTCTATGTCAGTTTTAAACTGAAATTATTATGAATAAGATGTGATTATTCTTCCAGGTGTAACAGTTGGCTTTAGTGTGTGATATATTTCGTGATATCTCAGTTGTGTGTTATGTGTTGAGTCCTGTTGTGTCAGTTAACGCCTTTCTAATGGCAATATGTTTGTCTGCCAACATGTATTGTGACGTTCGTATTGTTCTCTCAATCACCTTCCTTTCATGCTATGTGTGTGCATTGATCACATTGGAGTTATTCTTGCTTTTGGAAAATTAGTGCAAACATCAAAGAAGTTTCTCTCTCATCTTCTACTATTCAGGGCTTAGGCCCATTGGCCTAACCCCATCATATTGTCTCCAAAAATACCTTCATCATCCTTAGAAGAACCAACCAACCAACCATATAACGTTACACAGGTCCAACTTCACTTGTTACAAAGTAAATATTTTCTAAATTGCATGAAAAAGATCAACAGCTTTGTTTGCAGTCCCATTAGATCCGATGAAAAAGGTAAAATTGCGAGATGGTCAACTTTTCTTCTCTTTTCAATGAAAGCAGATTAGCTTGTGAGCTGCACCACCAAAATTCAAACTTACATTTAAATCAGTGTTTTTAATGCATCCATAAAGGCTGCTAATTTTGGTAAGGAATGGGACGCCTCTCACAATATATTTAAAATCATTTCGATAAAATTTTAGGTGCGCATAAATATGGTATGTATCATCAAGTCTTAAAGCATAATAATCATAATGCCAAAAATAATCTTCAACCGCTCCTCCGTGGCCTTCTCATTAATGATTTCTCGTTGGCCTAAACACTAAATTCAATAAACATCCAAGCCAAATTTTCCTTAAAGTCATACTTTTGTCATTCACACCAACTTACTATTGTTCCATCACCATATAAACTGAATATAGGAAAAAACAACCATTCTAAAGTAGGCCGGTCCTCGTGGTAACAGCATTTTAACAGAAGAAGACTGGACACGGCGAGATTTGCTTGTAGAAATAGCACAGTCATAGAGCTGACTGGGAGACTTGAACAAAATGTAGAAAAATTGGCAATTCTTACCAACGAAGCAAATGTAGATACTTCATCCGCACGAGGATCTGTTCCGCTCTCGTCCGCCATGTTTGATATTAGAATTCTGTTTGACTCGAAAACGAGAATAGCAAGCACCACGTGTGGATAGAACTATTATTGAGTTGAATGCTGCCAAAGGGGACACTCGCAGCCCCACATTTTTGCAAACCCAAGGAACTTTAGGGTTCTTTGAATTTACTTTTGAAATTGGCAAATGGGGCCTTTGGTCATTTTTAATTATTTCGTGAATCCGTGGTGGCTTGTGAATCCTTTTAGATCCTTTCGAGGGAACTTTTAGATCTAAGGCAACCAGGGTCGCTGAGAGGATCTGGAGGCCCTGGGGCAGGGCTAAAGCAAGAGGCACCCTGCTGGTGACATAAATAGTTTTGTCTTTGTAAGGCCCCCTATATTCATTGGGGCAATTTGCCCCTCGCTCTCGCTTGCACTGTTGGCAATTTGAAGACTTCCCATGTTCAAGGCCATGGCGTCGTATAAATTGCAGCTCCTAAACTCTCAAGGCGTTGAGCTGAAATAGCATATTTTCTAATTTCTAATCATTTTTGATAAATCTCGTATTTCAGCTTAAAAAAGCTTGTTTTCAAGCAAGCAATGTCGAAAGGTGAGAAGCGCCAAAACTTGGATAACTTTGCGAATATGGTTCGTTTGTAATGTCGCTGCTTCTGTCCCCTTTCAACTGAATCTCAAACCTAGTTTTCTATGCATAAAATACTTGGCGGTCATTCAAAGCAAATCGCGCTGTAGTTTACTCTAAAGCTGAATCACAGAGATGAACAGCAAAGTCCAACTTACTCTGTATTATGGCCATATCAAGCAGCATACATGATTATAATAAGATTGTATTCAGCTGAAACGTCTTTCGCAGGCAAACTGTTTCACTTGCAAAGCTTGAATATTTAAAATTTGGAAAAAGCTTGCCGCCCTCTGCTGCCAGGGAAAAGTGGATAAGATCTATGGGTCACGTTGAACGAAGAGCAGGATTTCCGGAAATCCAACTTCACGTTTCCTGCTGCAAAGAGCATGTATGAATGAATATTGAAGCTTAAGATCGTTGAAATTTGGAAGCTAGTTAGACGGTGAAATCAGGCTGTAACTTTATCGATAGCTTGACCTTCTATCTGAGTTTCCTTGAAAAGAATATTTGACATGCCCGATCTCTACTTTATAAAAGTTGAAAAAGGATCCTGTTCTTTCAAAGAAAACTAGCAAGGATGACATACGAACTCACTTGTTAAAACCGATTTTAAAATTACTTCAGAGTTAATGTGAATTTTTCAAGAACGTTTGGAGTCAAAGAAAAAACTGAAGTATCCGCCAGCCTTTAGTGAATTCCTTACAGATACTGTACGTTCACGGGATGTGGCGAGTGCTAACTGCTTTTACATAGCATTACGGAGCTATAGTATCAAACATGTTGAATATGGCATTCCACGCGCACGACGAAGAGAATACTCCAAAAAAACATCCAGCAGAATCAATTGCAGCCACCTTAATTTGCAGACACCTTAACTTACAGCAGTTCTGCTCAAGAGGCTTCCATAATAAAAATTAAGCAATATTACTCACCACATTGCCAGTAATAAAAATCTTCAAAAAGCAGAAATGACTCGAACATAAACAAATCACTTTTGGCAAACTAAACAGAACTGTTAAATACTAATAAACATGTATTATAGTTTTAAAAGTTTCAATAATCTTCTGGTGCATTTACATAATTGTTAAAAACGTTAAAATCTTTTCACACTTCCGTAAAAGTAAAACAGCCGTAAATGTTAAACAAACAAAACACATTATTTACAAACTAGGCTGAATCAATCTTGAGGCAAGGCCTAACCAACCAACCCATCTTCAATAGGCCTAGGAAGCTGTTCATTTCAAAATGCTTCGCTCTTCAAAGTTTGGATAACTAAAGAGGGTATATCGCACTAATCGGTTTTCTAGTTGCCGAGGGGGAAAGAATACCAGTTAATAATTTGGATACTTTACAGGGACCGATATATAAAATGTCTTGAAATTACGAAGTGGTGAATAGGATACAAAATGGGTGAAGCACTGTACGGTTGGCAAATTAAGCCCATCCTATCGCTTCCGCGTCATACGTTTCGTGATTTTGGAGCCTGGGAACGAGCTATTTCAAACTGGCGGCATATTTCGAGGAAGGAAGGTATAAGCTCATAATTATTTTCAGCGCATTGCTCTTTTCTTAAAACAATGCTGTTTCAAGCAAAAAATTTATACATTTGTCACAAGACCTGATGTTACAGATTCTACTCGTCCGTAAAATGTCCTGGCTACAATAATGTAAATAAAATTATCTACTAATTTCTAAATTAAAACACTACTACAATTTACACTTGCACGACTTTTGTTACGACCTACTATCGAAACCTAAAAAATATAGTTCCAAAATTCTCATGACCAACAATAAATTCAATCTCATTAATTCTTAAGCGATACATATATTCTAAAAATATACACAAGACTGTGACAGGAACGTAAATCAAAACAGCCCTATCAGATTGCCAAGTTCTTGTATACGACCTTGCATGACTTGATCTTCGGTTTGCTTCGAAGAACCAAAAGCTGTTTGCATGAGTTCGCGCTTCTTTTCCTGCAACTCTAACATTCTCTCCTCGATAGTTTCTCTGACCACATACTGTAATGAACAAAATCGGCGTCCCACTTAAAATCGTCATCGTCGCGTCTTACATACATCAGTGACAAGAAATTGAAAAATAACAAACAGCACGCCCTGCATAACACATGGTGTTATGATCCTTCTAAGAAACATCAAAACACGTGCTCGGCGCTGTCTGACTATGAACAAGGCACCAGGATAACAGTTGTGTTGAGCGATAGCGACAAAAACAGATGAGCCTAAGGAGCCATGTTTACGATCTCGTCTAGGGAGCAACTAGAGTCACGCAAAAAGAGGGTGTGAGAGCTGCTTGGGGCAGGGTGGGGGCAGTGCTATTTCTTCCTAAAGAACTCCCTCTTGATACGGGACCCGTCAGAAGAATTCCCTTTTGGATAATAACAAGCTATGAGAAATGTCAATCCGTATTTCAAAAGAAATCTAACCAGTATCTAGAAACTAGAGAGAACTCCAAACACGTCACAACTTCATTAGACGTGTAACTCTCTGTTTTAAGGCAAATTTCGATAAAAACAAATTCGTGCTGGAAAACATATATCTTGAAGTTAAAAGGAATTGGGCAGGCTGAAATGGCCCCGCAAGAATTGCTATTCAGAAAGTTGGGATTTTGGTTGCATCTCAAAAAACAGTGCATTCGCTTTGGTATGTAGAAATTGTCGTCAAATATTAATAAAGTCAAACACCAGTTGGTAGTTCATAAGTGTGGGCAGCTGAATGAGCCAAAACATCTACTGTCAAGGTTGAAGAAGAAAACTGTGCAACACTGGAAGATCCACGCAAAAACAGCTAGGTCGAAGATGATGGAGGGAGAGAAAACGAGAACTAAAGATGGACTGTAGAAGAGACCTTAATTATGGTGACGTCTTTGGTTTGTCCTAGTCGATGACACCTGTTAAAGCACTGTTCCTCAATTGCCGGGTTCCAAGCCTGTGGAGAGAAATTGTAACGGAAATACTAGAAGGTTGCTCGAAAAGAAATTACTGTCGTGTATCTATTAGTCGCTGAAGGAAAAATCCACCGTTAAAAAATTACCCATCATTGTTAGAAGTTAAAAGAATTCATAGAGATGATAAGCAATTTTACGGAACCATCTAAAGTTAATGCATGAAGCAATGGAAATGAAAATTAGGCTGCAAGGTGGTTGTATTCTTCAGCAAATGAAATATCTGACTTCTGAAACTTGGAAATTAGTTAAAGAGGAGTCAAATGTTTTGTCAAAAGTATAGCCTAGAAATATTAGTCTTGCGACTGAATGGCATAAAATGATAGTTAGATGCCAAGAATAAAGGCAAAAGAAAACTATTTTGCAACACTTTGTGTAAAACAAACATACCCAAAGGGTGCAGTGTTAAGATGTGGTCAAATAGGGGTTAAGAGAGGAAGCGAGACCTTGCACACGCCTTTGAGCCAAGATCGCGTACATGCACAGGATCACAACCTTGCTGCGAAGCACTTGGACAAGGTTGGGGTGGGTGAGGCCGAGTATGTGGGAATAACGAATTCAACTCTACGTGTTCAACATCGCCGGAATTTCTTAAGCATCCAGAAAAATCTTATGAGAAATTAAAACCAGCTGAAATATCTGCTTACGGGATCCATTAGATAAACCCGACTGGCAGCAGTGAGTGTTAGACCCACGCCTCCAGCGTTCATTGACAGAAGCATGATCGTGGGCGATTCCTCTGATCGATCATTGAAGGCGTCGATCGCCTCGGCGCGACTCTTTTGGTTCATGCTACCGTCGATCCTCGTGTAGTGAAACCTGCGCCTGCGCAGCTGAATCTGGATCAGGTTCAGGAATGAAGTGAATTGAGAGACAATGATGCTCTTCACGGAGGGATCCTCGTCCCGGACCTCTACCAATGACGTCATCAGTGCGTCAACCTAGCACGGGGAATGAATATATATACGATCAACTAAAGAGATCTTTTAGGAGTTCAGGGGCGATGAATCTAGCAATCGGAGGAAAAAAGATTTTGGCAGCGAAAGCGAAAGATGCTTTGAATTGATGTGAAACCATCCTAGTAATCACCCATCTGAACATCCGAAAGAGGATCTTTTGGATGACACTGAATCTCCGAAAGAGGCTCTTTCCTGCGTTGGTTGTTTACCATACATGACGTGCATACCCTGCTTAGAACATCTGCCGGTGTAGTTTCAATTAGCCCAGGGTAGGCCATTGAAGGGAGAAAGGCTTTGTCTTCCAAAGGTTAGTGGAAGGAAGACTGATTTTGTCCAATTTTGTGAGAAGGAAGGCTATTTCTTGCCTACATCGACTTTTGGCAAACTGTGCAAGCCCCAGGATCACTTAACTTAATAACTACAGTTTTATTTAGGTGGGTGATACTTATCTCTTAAATGAAAGCCAAGACAAACTTCTGTACAATTTAAGGTGGCTCTAGAAGCAAGCAACCTTCCTTTGGTTTTGATATACGTAAGTAACAATACAGCTCGGGAGTACGTTAAAGGATTCTGAGTAGTTCGACTACGGCTACGTTTCCATTACATGAAAAAAGCGCGCAATTTCTCCGTTTTCGCCTTTGCGTTTCCATTATCTTCGACATCATAACGGCAACACATTTGAAAACGCTGTTGGAAATGGAGTGATTTAAAAATGGATGGTTTTAATGAGAAAACCAAACGAAACACCGAATACAGAGTGATTTGGAAACGCAGACATTTGAAAACGGAGTAATGGAGGTATAGCCTCGCACTCACTTTTGCACTGGACTCCCACTCCTCATCGGCCTCGTTCTCAGCACCGTCGTCATCAGGAATAGCAATGCTTTCATTCTGTTTCTTCTCTGGCACCTTAATCAGCTGATCTTCCGCGATCGCGGCTCGACACAACGGGCACAAGGTACTCTCCTGCGTGTTGATAACTTCGACGATGCAATCGAAACAAAACACGTGCGCGCACCTACCAGAGGAAAGCAGCCCATGGTGAAATAAGCTATTATAATGCGTGATTCATGGACAGATGAAAAGAGGTTCGTTTTTCTACCTGAAAGACTTAGCTACTCAGAAGTCAAGCAAAGGGCTGTAAAAGGAACAACAATGTGGACCCTTTTTCCAGCTGGCTATTGTGACATTTGCATGGTGGAGCATCAAGGAGCTCTCGTATGACAGAACAGACTTGACATGGTCCAGAGTAATGGGGGCTTTTTCAAGCTGCTGATGGTATCTCAAACCGATTATTGAGCTTTAACAAAAGTAGACGTATTAGCCTGACTGTCCTTTAAATCCAAACTGTTACGTGCTTTCAATAACAATACATGGATCAGAGACGGGTACGTGAAAAGACGTAAGCAAATGTGATCCTCGCAGACTGTGTTGGCCTAGCACAGAATAAAAGGTGGTGAAAAGTTTTAGAGGCGGCTGAATGACATCATCATCATCATGTCAAATTAAAAACCAACATTTGTTGAAGGGTCACCCTCCCTAAATGATTGAAAAAGAAATGAAAATGAATTAGAAGCAGAAGAAGGGCCTAGTTAGAGAAGGGCCTAGTCGGAGATGGCCTCACCTCGTGATGACGGCATTCCTGAGGTTGTCCAGGCAGACTGCGCACTCCTCGCTGTCACCGGCCTCCAGCACTTGCAGAAGTTGCTCTATGAGTCGATTCTCGTCTTCTTTTCTCTTCTCGTCTGTCTCAACGTCAGCATCTGCGTTATCTAAATAAGATGTTTGTGTTCAAATTGGGTCTTTGAAGATACAAAACACCTTATCCTGATTGCAAACAAGTGTGTTCTAAGATGGAAGTTTGCTTCATTCTCACAAATTTGCTAATCTCGCCTAATCACCTCCAATATGGCGAACGAGTTGGTGGTTCCTAATGAAGAAGATTCTTGAAATCTTAATGTTTGATCCAAGGAAGTACGGAAGGCGCAAGATCTAGAGATCTTCAACAACATCTGTGTCCATGGGCAAAAACGTCATTGAAGAAGTGGACCCAAGAAGAAGTGTCCACCGCATCAAGAGTGGCACATAAGATAATGATGGACCACAGGCAGGTGGCCGGAACGACGGACGGTCAGACAAAAGGACGGAAAAAACGGGCGGACGGACAGATAAACAGGCAGACGGACAGATAAACGGGCGGACGGACAGAAGGACATGCAAACAGGGCATACCTTGCTGTTGCCATTGCTCGAGCTGGGCGCAGACGTTCACTGCATGTTCCATCTCCCTGACGACATCTTTGCAGAGCCAAGGGTGACAGCACAGTTGCCGAAGTCTCATAATAATCACCAACATGTGAGCGTAGTTTCTCAGAACGCACTTTATCCCTCTCTTTAGCAGCCTGAAATAGGGTGAGCACGTGGTCATGCTTGAAGAGAAGACAGCCTGAACCGATTCATACTTATAACAACGTGGGAAAGCCTGACCCATGAAGCCGTAGATATCAGGGACTGTTGAACGTTATGTAAAAGACACGTCTGTTGTCGACCGCCAGAAAGAGCAGTGCTGCGCAGCGGTGCAGTTGAAGAGTGCCACGCAGCAGTACAATCGAACACAAATCGTTTTGATGCTAACGGTAAAAAAAATTTTGAGATAAAATGTCTCTCTTCACAGGGGAGAGACACGCGAAAAGCAATGGGCGATTCTATGTGACAACCGACACTTCAAACAAAACACGTAGTGTGGCTTTGTTCATTTGTATGTCATTTTCTGGTATAACAACTCACTTTAATTCAGTTTGATTTAATGAATGGAACTACACGGGCGTTTAGAATCTCCAATCACTGAGCATAAATTGATGGAACAGGTTGCGGGTTTTTTTCCTTTTCTATTCAACTTTGCAGCGTTTAGCAGCATGGTCTCTCTGTTCTAAATCAGCAACAGTTAGTCTAAATTGGATCCTAACTGAATTTGGAAATATAAACTGACTAAATGATCAGATACTGAGAATAAATCCTTGTAAATGGATTCCAGAGCGTCTTTTACGTACCTAGACAGGGTTAATTTTCCCTGATTCTGCATCATGTCGTATTTCCGCTTCTGCTCACCCTCAAGGGTGATTTCCTCGATAATCAACTGTTTGGCGGGCAACTCTACAATTGGTTTCCCGTCAATTAGATCCGTTTTTAGGCGTCTGATTGCCAGGTGCATCATCAGTTTATTGATTCGGCTAAATCATCGAATCGACAGAAATGTTAAAATGAAGAAACCACCAAACATAAAGTTGGCAGAAAAATCAGCATTAAATATAATGCATCTAGAATTTCACGGCGTTCGAGTAATGGTTAGTCGAAGAAAGAGGCGTAATATTTGCTATATCAAGAATAAAAAAATTGGTCAAAAAGTGGCGTAAAATTGGTTGAAACAAGAATACTAAAATTGGTAAAAAATTGGCGCAAAATTTATCGAAACAACAATGATAAAACTTATAAAGAAAACTTGCGTCAAGTTGATCGAAACAAGAATCATTGAATTGATAAAAAGTGAGCTTAAAACTGATCAAACAAAAGCACAAAATTGGAACAGAAACATAAGGCATAGGTTGATTGAAAGAAAAATAAAACCAAATGTTAAATTGGCTCAGCAATCGGCAAAGAGATTTATTTCAAACTTCATTCGCCACTTAAGTTGCAAATCGACTCACTTGAGGTTGTTTAATTAAAGAAAGTACAGACCCAGACTTAACCCTCGACAACAAAATGCTGGCAAATTCCAAAAACACTAGGAAATCCTAAAAAATTGAATCAAATTATCTGAGTAATTTTTACAGAAACGTGTTGGCAAAGAACAGCTTTTCGCAGAAATATAGACATGTACATAAGCTTCTTCTATATTCTCTTCAAAACGTATTTTAACGCAGCCAGCGAACTACGTGAAAGCGTTTTATTTTCTGGATTACTTTGCGCAAAAAGATCGAAACAAATCGGATTTGTGAAGGATTGCGCCTTGGATCCAGGCACTTGGTGTCTATAAATACACTGAAAATCCACGTAAATTATGGAAACCAACCACTCTCAATTGTCAGAATGATTAGTGGCTCAAAGGTGTTAAAATTCATTTTCACGTGTCGTTTAACCAATCAACAGAAAGAGTGCATGCCCCAGCCCAAAACCCACGACTCTCTTGCCGACCCTGAGTACAGCAATTTGTTTCCTACCAATGCACAGAAAAAGTGCCACACTACAAAGATAGGAACTTGTAACCAGTTGCTAACAATGATTCAACTCACTTGTAAGAACCAGGACCTCGATTTCGATTTGGCAATAGCAGAATATCACGCCACCACGCTTTATCTGTGAACGGTTCGAATCGTAAGAATTTCAGCATTGTCCACAAATCTGTCATTCTGTTTTGGATTGGTGTACCTGAGAAATCAAACCATATTTAACAGGAAGTTGTCTAAACCACTAGTTCATGAAGAAATATTAAAGGTCACAAATTTGAAAAAGATCATTAATATCTAAAAGCCCTTGAGAATGGAAAAGGTCACATAAAAATGCAAAAGGTCATGAAGATGCAAAAGGTCAGGAACATGATAAAGGTCACAAATATGTCAAAGATCGGGTATATTTAAAAGGCCATGAACATGATTAAGGTCACAAATATGCTAAAGGTCAAACAGATGTATAACGCCATGAAGATGTAAAAGGTCATGAAGATGTAAAAGGTCATGAAGATGTAAAAGGTCATAGATATGCATAATGTCATAGGGATGTAAAGGGTTACGAATGTGTTAAAGGTCATGAAAGTATAAAAGGCCGTGAAGATGTAAAAGGTCATAAAGGTGCTTGCATGGAACTCTTAATTCAATAAGTGCACGTGTTGAGCTTCTCTTGTGTGATGCAAAAAAACATAAGATGAAGATTGATGAAGATAGCTCCGTTTACCTGTCAACACCCATCTTCTTTTTGCGTGTAACGCAACAGTGGCTACACTTTGAGAAGAACGGGCGTTCCGTATCACGTGGCCTTCATCTAAAACCACTCTCAACCAATCAATTTGGTGCAAAGATGAGTTGCCCTGCAGAGAAACGAACACATAGTTGGTGGAGCTGCACTTCTAACCATGCTTGATGGCGAAGAGAAGCTTTGACGTTGAAAATATGTGAAACAGACAATTGAAAGCTGCTAGAGGTAGCGAATGATGGAGCATTTGGCAGCTGAATAGTCAGGGCATAATAAAGAAGAGAACGTACAGCCAAAACAAGGGAGGGAAATTAAAATTCGATCAGGCCGCAGAAGATCTAGATATCTGGCAATCGAGTTATCGAATCCAATTTGTAGCGTTTATCAAGAACTGACTTTACCTACAAATAGAAAATGAGTTCATGTCACCGCAAACACACTACGGCTATCAAAATAAAAGCAAAATATAAAATAAAAGCAAAATATAATGAGGGCATAATCATAATCAGCACGAGACACACCTGCCTGAAATCAGACGCCAGGGTATTGTATGTGGTGAGGACAACGTCTTGCGTCTGCAGAAAGTCGACGTCTTTCACCCTGTTCAGTCCATAGTACAGATAAAGGTGCAGGTCCAGATTGGGTTCAACGTGTTCCTGGAACTGAGTCTAAAACACAAACTCAATAGTTTGCGGAAGTATTGACCCAAATTGAATCAGGCACTCACGTGTACAGTGGCCATATCGTAGTTAAAAAACCCCTCCCTTTGGGTATTGACAAATCGTTTTGCATAATCTTAGCCCTGACCAAAGTTTCCTCTCAAACAAATCACTTTGCCTCCATACTGTGTGGGTGAATCAATCTGCAGAGCGCCTGTTTACTTTCAGGGCAAGGGAGGGGCAACACAAGAAGATGGGGGCAATCGATAGCAAAATGAAAGCTTCTTATTAAGCACTTTCTTCGAATTTATGCTTCAATTTTTAGATCAAAAAGATTGATTTCAATTGTCTTCAAAGAGATTTGTCCTGTGATTTCCCACTTCAACATCATAATCACAATAAAATACCTTGAAACCCTGACGACCTAAAACTCAAAGTTCTGTAAAGCATTCTATCAATCAGCACAGCTTGAGTATACAACTCTGAATATTAAACGTTTGAAAATCACCAGGATCTTGGTCAAGATAGCAAAAACTCAAGAGTCTTACTGTCCAGTTCGAAATAACAGACATGGGACATATGATGAGAGTAGAGGATCCTTTGCCAGTCTTTCTTTTAGCTAAGGATGAGTTTTGCAGGCTGGTTTCCCTGAGGCTAGGGCCTAGAAAAATGAGCGACAGATTAGAATACACCAGAAAATTATCAAAAGATTTTTAAAAATAAATCTAGTAGCCTTCACGTAATAAAGCATGCTGAAAGAGATGAAATATGCTTTTCTTCTTTTGCTATCTCCAAGCATTCGATCCGCATTTGGCTATTTATTCTGTCAGCTTTCGGTTATTTTCCAATATTTGCATACTATGAGGAGTGTCGGACGAAAAAGTACTTTAAGTATGCGAAAACTAGTTCCGCTTTTCTTGCCATTGTGAAGTTTCATTTCCATCACATTCGACGTTTTCTTGGGAAATTCTTATACAGAAAGCACTAGCATAAACCGTGGCCAGTTTGTGAGAAGAGCAACCTACTGTTCACAATCCTTGCAATCTTTTTGCTAATATTGTGCTTCTCCATCTCCTCATCACTGTCTGAGAAAGTGATATGATTGTCCACTTCTTTCAACTGCCTTGCTTCATTTACAACTTTTTCTTTTCGTTTTCTCTTTTTCATCTTAGCCAAAGCTTTATCATTCTTCCTAGAAAAATTGCATAAAACTTGATGATATAATCAAGGTACCACCAGATAAAAAACAGAATAACAATCGCAAAAATTAATTCAAAATGCAAAGAAGGATAAAAATAAGGAATGCAGCAAAAAAATTTAGATTCATGAAATTTTCCAGCACTCACTATGGGAGGAAGGAAAGCTTACTTCATCTCCTTTAGAAAAAGCTGCCTAAATTTGAATCCTGGCTGCTGCATATCCTTTCGCCTAAATGAAAATAAATATACAGTGAATTAAAATCAAAAGAAGAAACATCAGCAAGTAATACTTAAAGTTTGTGAGAATGATATCAGCTCAGAAAAGTTAATTTGTGAAAAAGTCACAGCAATTTCAACTTTCTAAAAAAAGCTGATTGACATGACAAACTAAAACTTTACCCCAAAAAGATTAAGTACTGAATTCTCATTCAAGACACTATCGTGGCAAGTTCTATGTAATTAGGTCCTTCAGAAAATCGATTTTTACTAATACAAAGATGTATAAGCATGTCTCAATTGGAAAATTAACAGCAAGTGGTATCTGCACAATCAATAGTACAAAAATCACCATTCAAACAGCACCATATAGTACCATATAGTACCATTAAGTGCACCATATAGTACCATATAGTACCATTAAGTGCTGCTTCAATGTTACTTCAAACGGTGCATGACAAAAAATAGCTTAACCTCACTAAACAAATTTCACATATGTTTCTCTTTGCATTCGTTGATACTAGAGAACTTCAAAGGTGGAAAACTTTTGTCAATAAAAGGTCAATATAGATGACATACGTTATCTCTTGTGGTTTGAAATAACCTTCCTTTTGCTTCTTAAATTTAACAGCTTTCACTTCATCATCATAATCATCTTGATGTCCTGGTTGTTTACTGAGACTTACTGCTTCCATGATGGGGTCAGACTCTATTGATAATTTTCTTCCATCCAACTCAGATTCAATTAGCTTCTGGAAAAGAATCATTTCCCTTATGAGTATTGGTATCTAATTACTTGGCTTTTACAGACAATGTGATACAAGAAAGATAAGCAAAATCATTTTTCACTTGCAGTAAATGAAGAAACGCTAAAAGTAAACGTTTTTTCGGCAACAAGTTTAGCTGTCAGTTCCTTCATTGAAAGCCTAGCGGGCGGTAAACCCCTCATTAAACTTCATGTGGATAAATCTATTTTTCCAAGATTCGTAAAGCATATAATCGGAAAAGCGGCGACTACCCTTAAATCGATTTGTTGATTAGAGCCGTTCGTTGATTGTTGGCGTATGAAAGAAGTATTGATAACTTTAATATGAGGTGTTCAGAATTCTTGAGGCGTGCAATAAACCAGGGGCGGCTTGGAGCCAAATTTTTTTGTTATTCGTTCTCTGAAATTTTGAATCACTCGAAAAAAAGACCAGCTAGAAGAAGGCATGAATAGATACATTGATGTCATACACATGAAAACTTGAAGGTATTTTTGATGAATTTGAGAGTAAAGTGCGCAAGCTAACTTTCTGGAATTCTTTAGGAAGAAGTGAACACATTGCACAAGAAAAACTTTATTAATTCGGTCAGTCTGTGCAAAATTGTTCCTGAAACAGCCGAGAAATTCATTACCACGATTAGAAAAAGAATTGCTGCCTCTGCTCTATAAAAGGGTAAGCTACTTATAATAGGGGACATAATATTGATATGATATTTTAAATGCTAAATAAAAGCTCCCTTTTTTTTTTTGAAAATATTTATAATCTACGCTGGCTGGATGATTTGAATCTAGCAACAATATTGTCTCCAAAGATGACTGTCTGGTGAGCCAGCGTAAAAGCTTGTTTTCCATTGCAGAATAACAAGCATTTCTCTTCTTTTCTATTGCAAGCTTGACTACGAAGGTGCTACAACTCGCTTCATTCGATTAAATGTCCTCTTGCAATGAACGATAGTAAATGGAGTTGAAGCTGCACGCTCTAGCATGTCATTGCTCGAGAAAGAGCACCCTCAAGTTCTGCCTTCTTGATAATCGACAAGAGATCTTCAAAACTTTTTGGCCTCTCGTTTACTAATGTCCAAATTTGGTTCCAATTCACTTTCCTCTTCATCAATTACATTAATTGGTTCACCCACGTTAGCTCTTCTGCCGCCTGTTTCGCTGCCAGCATCTTCGACTTTTTGCTGCAGCCGTGCTTGGCATTCCCTTTTGCTGCATGAATCATATACCGCTCTCGCATAACTTTCTGTGAAAGGGGTAATATCTCACTGCTGTTTTAAACGACAGAAATATTGTATTTTTCTGTTGTTGTCACATCTTGAACTGCAAACGGGTAGAATTGATGCATCTCTGCAATCAAATTTTTTTGCTCATTAGCTCTCGAGTTTCTTCTTTCGTTGAATTTCTTTGGATGAATGAGACCCATCTATCTGAATTTTTTAATATTTCCAAAACACTTGCTCAGCTGCAGCGATAACTTCGCTGTGATGGTCAATGCAAGGGCTTGTAATGTAGCCTTCCATCGTTCTTGTGAGCCATCATTTTCAATGTCTATTCCCCTCCATCCAGCTCTTTCGCGCATAATGGGCAAGTATGGGTCAGCCTGAATTGTATCTCCCCATACTTGGTCGAGATTTAAATACTAAAGTGAACGCTGAATCATGACCGGCGTGCATTGCAGCTGACAGCACTGTCAAAATTGCCGCATCGTACTTTGAGATTAGAGAGTTTACGAGTCACTAACTGGCTAACTGAGTCACTTTTGGTGCGGATAGGCCAGTACTCGGGTAAACGGAAGGCCTGTCTGTATAATTTTCTATAAGGATCAAAAGTTATCCGGCATCGTGTAAACGCAGCCTTAAGCCCCGGCAAAACGACTGGACATTTGCACTGGTCATGCACTGACAATTTTGGTAGTGGCAAAACGACTGAACATTGTCCAGTGAACTATTACACTGTGGAAGAATGCGCGCGGGAAAATTAGCTACAAAACCTGCCAGGCTCGTAAAAATCGCCGTACTCGTGCTCTCTGCCATCGCTTTCCTCATCGGAATTAAAGTTAATATCTTCAGAAGACTCGTCGTTACCAATGAAATGCCTTTTCCTGCTCTTTGTCGAATTGAAGTTTAATGTTGATTCCATTTCTTCCTACGGTGTTTAAAGCTTGTTGAAGATTTGAATAATGGAAATATTTTCTCGCCCAATCCAATCCATTACATTCATTGCGCGTGCGCGAACTGGACAATGTTCAGTAGAGTGGCAAAACGACTGAACATTTCTCTACAACATCTATGAACAAAAGAATTTTAATCCTGTCCACTGAACATTTTTGATTACCTTCAAAATCGACTGAACAACACTCAACATCACTGAACAAGACTGGACAAGGTGGCAAAACGACGCAACATTTACGCTGGACATTTGTCTAGTGCATGTTCAGTGAAAATGTCCAGTCGTTTTGCCGGGGCTTTATGCCCGGTTTTCACTGCTACAAATCAGAAGTTGATATTTCATAGATGGGTAAAAAAGTTGAATTGTTGACCCATAATGGGGCCAAACTGGAAAACATATAGCTGGGCAACAAATGCTGCCGAAAAACGTTTGAGCATGTTTGAACATTCGAGCAACAAATTCTTGACGAATTTGTCGGCCGACATGGTGGCCAAACCGGGCAACATTTGAGAAACATCCGGAATTTGCGACGAGAAACCCATACTGTGGCAATTGCCCTCGATATTCGATTGCTATCAGCAGCACTATATGATTCATCAACAGAAGGCAATTAACACCCTTTTGTCGGAACATGTCAAACACAAAGTTGCGCTGATGTTGACATTTGAATAAATATTGAACACGCAATGCGCCTCCGCTACTGCCTCAAATACAGTACAAAGCGGCCGAAAGGACATGCAAATTTGAAGTTCGCTGCGTGCCGCACCTGCAGTGCACTTGACTTCTGAGCGAGGAAAGCTGTGGGCCTTCAATCGACACCATTCCCAGCACTGCATGCAATATATGTGACAATTAACAAATGATCAACCCACATACAACTTCAATGACTGAGGTTTCATGTTTAAACTCACATTGCACAAAACTACAGAAAACTGCACCTTTATGAAAAAGTCAATCAAGCTTACAGCCGATGAACATTCTATCTTTAAAACTGCATTGCACACCGAGACCTGTTTTTTCTAGCTCAAAATAGTCCTGACAAAGTAAAAATTGCTCACCTTTTTAGCCTTTTTCCACATTGGTTCACCATTGGTGTGATTCCCAAGAATTAAAGAAATCACCACTAAGGTCTTGCCAAGACCCATATCATCAGCAAGTATACCTCCCTTCATTGACTCAGGCTTTTCTGTCTGTGACTGAAGTGTGGCTTGATTAATATATCCAGTATCAGTTCTATACCAAAATGGTGCCACATTTTTGTTGTTTTCTCTCTTGGTCATCCAGCTGAGAGCCATTCTTTGGTGCCTCAAAAGAGGTGTTCGAATAGCCTTTAAAGACACAAGTTTCAAAGTCATGGATCATGGAAGTACCAATGCAATGATGCCATTTCCCTCAAAATAACTTTCACTAACTCACCTAGGATTTTCGACATTATGCTTGCATACTAACAATACAAGCGGCAATTCATATAAAACCTTTCTGAAAAAGACTCTTCACAGAAAACATAAAATTGAACCAAATATCAAAAAGGACATGGCATTATCAGGGCTGGAAAAAGTGCGTGACTGCACAACTGTCAGCTGGAGGCATGTTTTCAAACCTAGCGACACAATGGAGGCACTTCAAAACATTTTGATTGAGTCTAACTTATTCCCTTAAATTTTTCATCTGTGATTCCTTATAAGATTAATGATATGTGGTTTCTTTGAAGTAAAGCAATTAAGTGAGGTTGTCCCTCTCTATTACGTCTCAAAACTTTTTTTGCGGAATCCTAACTTCACAAAACTGCTATAACTTTTACTCTGGGCTCTACAGATGTTCATCTTACAAAAAATTTACTGTAACCCTGTAATATCTGGAGGTTTTTGGCAACAAATTTCCACAGTTGGAGGAAGTTAAAATTTTATTCCAGCCCTGGATATCATATTTTCAGCAGCTGACAACTTTCACAAAGAGAGACAAACATATGTATTAGATAAGACTTGCACCGGTTGCCAAGGGCTATATTATTCCTCAATCCTCTCAGGTCCTACCTAAATCGGGAAATTTTCAGACAGTCCATTTTCAACTTAACATTTTTCCTGACAAGTTCTTTTCCAACACATTGTCAATGAGGCCCACGTAGGACATCTACTAAGGAGCACTTGAGGAATCAGTCTCAATGCAATCAAGGGCTGTATGAAAATTCTTATGAATGAGGAAACTTTAATTCTTAATGATTCATAAATGTATATCTTGGAAAACACCAACTGGACTTCTATTTGACATCAAAACTTGGTGGTGGAATCACATGCCTATTTGCAATTGACAAGAATGATAACGGAAGTGATCAGATCAGATGCCCCGCTATGCTGCATACAACAGATATTAATCACAAAAAAAGATCAGAAAAATAGCAAACCTGTGATTCCATAACTTCATCACTTTTGTCAAAGTCGACTATTTCCTCAAAAAGCTGATCCATTTTGTTTTTTTGCTAGGAAATAAGTAAAAATGAATACATGGGTACTATTTTTATCTACCCGGTCTAGGGTGGTATCATACCAAAAAATAAAAGGAAACATCTGAGCAGCATTTAATTATAATAACGAAAAATATTGGAAACTTTTAAGCTCATTGATGGCATCATAGTAACACATACCACGAGGGGTGATACTGAAGGTTGTTTGAACATTTCTTCACATTTGCAGGTTGCCTCGAATTCTTTTTGCCACTGTGATTGCGGAGATTGAAAGTAACTATCAAACTCTTCGTCATCGATGTCTCCTTTGAGTAACCTGTTCGGCGAATTGAAATTACTATGTTTGGAACAACACGATCCCCGACTAGCAGGAACAGAAGCACCACTATCCGGTCTGTGTTGCCACATAATTATTAGTCCATCATCCGAATTCGGAGCCGACCCATCAGTCGAGGCACTACTGCCCGGTTGAGTTATTTGGCTTTGCACCTCTGATGAGCCATGAACTCCATCTGGAAACATCTTGCTTTTGACAAAAGTATTTGGTACTCAGCTTTTCAAAACATTTATGAGCTAATAGCTTCCTGTACCAGGGCCAGAGATACGCATGATCGATCAAAACAGCGCCAGCGTGGCGCGAATCAGAAATTCTTCATGTAAACTTCATGACATCAGCCTCGCTTTCAGATCTAACTCGTTTCAAATTTCCACGCATTTGTGAAAATACTTTTTAGATCAGTGGACTAGAGTCAAGGTCTAATATATTAAACAACTAACTAAATAGTTTGATAGTTGATTTGAGAAGTTTCATCATTTCCTTACCGTCTCGAAATTTAGATAGGTTTGCAGTTGGCTGTAGAGCTGATTTTAAATGAGGAGACGAAAAGTAATTTGAATGTGGACATCTACTTTTTAAGAATAAAGTCTATAAGAATATTGAGGCTCAAAATTGCTAAAATTGAATAATTCAAGAAAAATACCAGGCTTAACCTTCATCAAGACAAATATTTTTCCGAAATCTGAGTTTTTTCCCAAAATATAAAACAACTTTGACGCTATATATACTCTATACATGTATTTGTTCTTGCTGAAATTCATGATGAAGCAACACATCAGGCAAATTCACACCTTGTGTGGGACAAGAATAGTTCAAGAATAATCTGGGCTAAAGTTCTAAAATTTTTAAGAATATTGAGGCACAGAAAATAGCATTAGGTATTCTTATGAAAAATTGTGTACTAACACCCAATGTCGATATTTTATCTTTTCAGGGTACCAAAATGCAGAAAAATGTCTTTCCTGGAGTGATTTTATGGCTTAAAATTTGTTAGATTGCAAACTTGATTTATTGAAAATTTTTTAAAACAACTAGAGTTGCGTGTGCAACTGCCAGTTAAAAGAAGCTATAATAAATATGGCCAAAGTCTCACGACTCCTGGAAAGAACATGGATCATGCATGATCCTTAACTTGCATCTCATTATTTTTTGATTCCTTTATTTTGACTACGGCATGCTATCATAAATTAGCGTTTTTGTTGCTAGCCTGATGCTCTGCATTGTTAAAAAAATTTCCCGAAAAGATCATTACTTTGGCTAAATGTTTGTCCGAAATGTTTAAAAACCTTCGATTTCTTTCTACGGTACTACTCGATTTATATTGATAGATGACCTAGCGTTTACGCGTTTCCCGCTTTGTAATTATAAAATATTTTTACTTTCGTATAGGTGCAATTTCACTCGATAAGCCTTTATCAAATACGGAACTGAAGTATAAATCAAAAGCAAAAAGGACACTGTATTCAAAAGCGTTGAATTGGTTATTGCTTTTGGCCCTTTCTTCGTCAATTTATTGACTCTTAATGACTTCAGTAAGAAAACAGCAGCCATTACTTTTCAAAGGTAAGAATTGGAGCAAATGAACTTTCCCAATGAGGTGAAAAATAACGATCTAAAATTCTGATGATATTAACTAATATAGCTTTAAAGTAAAAGCCAAATTCTGAAGGACAAAACACGGAAATTTTTAATTGATGATTGCATGGACAGGGTGCCAATCTTTTAAATCCATACCAACATTAAATATTTGAAATAGCTTTCTGGGCTTTTGTCATATCTTTAAAAATCCCACATCGATTGTAATAAAATTCCCGGATTTCTTATAATTTGTAAATCCATCTTTTACCCCTCTAATCAACGAAAGTTCCCAAAAACGGGTACACGCTTTTTTATAAGGAACTATTCTATAGGGAACCTACATGTAGAAGGCCGGAATATTAAAAGAACTTTTACTACTTTTCTAAAAAATTTCACTGCAGCCGCAAATTGCGGTAAAATCGCATGAAATATCTAAATATTCGAAACAAAGTAACTTGCGACCGGAGGGTTCAAACAACATGAAGTTATCAGTTTAAACTAAGTTAAAGATAAGGATTTCAATTCTGATGTTAATTTTTGAGAAAGACCCGTGGATGCCAAGATACAAAATCGATAACGCCAACCGGAATCGGAGAATTAAGTGTTAAGGCTTATTGTAATCAAAAAACCGAAAGTGAGAACTTAAGGAACTGATGATTTGAGGTCTACGGATAAGTAACTTTTGGAACTAGGCCTTGTGATATGTTCCTTTTAAAAAACCGTGTAATCCTTCCAAGTGGAAGCACTGCTGATTGTCACGTGAGAACAAACATCATGTGACCAAAAGACAGTTCATTCCAAAACTTCAAAACATTATCTGCACGTGACGATTCTTTTTGTCGAATCCATCACATGATACAACCGTCCTGGTGACAAGTTTTAGTTACCTTTGTTCTTTATTTAAAGGGTATAATGAACCTGTTAGAAAAAATTTAGGATAAATTTTCTCGACTGCTATTCTCGCCTGGCAGTTCAAGATGTCTGTGAAGATGCATTCTGCAAAAGTAAGTTGTTTTTTTATTAGGCCTAAGGCGCTATTATATTACTCCAGCCAGGCACATTTTGGGACATGATTTCCTTCACCCTTGTAATTAGATATTTGCTGGAATAGTTTTATACAAATTTCTTTTACAGGTATCTACCATATATCTTTTCAACCTCGTCGTTGGTGCTGGGGCTTTGGCCCTTCCCTTGGCCTTTGCTCTAACTGGATGGGCACTGGGCATTATAGCCATCATCGTCCTTTCCATGATGAGGTGAGATCAGCAATTCCTCTCTTTAACTACTACGCTAGAAATACCCAGCTTTGGTCCTAAATCTCAAACTTAAGTAAATTTTTGCTTCACTGAACATGATTAACAGGTAAAATAAAGAATAATTGTGTAGACAGGGTTGTGCTGTGGGTGCTTTTCTAGAATCACACACATCCTCTCATATTACAGTATTATAACACTGTTATTAACAGTAGAGATTAATCCCCTAATTAGGGATTAGCAGAGAAAAAATTCACTTTCTGATGAATTTTTAGCATTTTTCAACATTAGCTGTAAACGTTTTCTTGGTTCTGCCCAGCCTATCCAGGCCCAAATATATATCTGTATGTTTGTTTTGTATGTTTGTATGACATTTTTGTTTATTTTTCTACAAATGTATATTAAAGTCAGCCTTGCTCTCAGTATAAGATGATGATTGTCACAAAGTAGAATTTCATTTGATTAATTTCATTGCAGTTTCATTACAGCAACATTTATGGTAGAGGCAATGTCTATTGCAAATGCTGTAACTCAGTGGCAAATGGTTGCTGCAAGGGTGAGAAATATCACCATGATTTAGCAAGAATATCAAATATGTGAAATTAATTGTTTTAGTTGTTTTAGTTTTAGTTTAAGACATGTTTTAGTTTAAGCAATAGAACCTTTAAAGTAAGCATGTCTAGAAGCTCTCCAGCTCCTGTAACTTTGAATTTGTAGTTAATTGAAGAAGGAATGGATTAATTAGAACTGTCTGTGAACTCATCTTTTGTTCCTTTAATGCCAAATATATGCAAGATTTATGAAATAATTGTTTCAATGATATCAAGAAATAAATAATGAGAAACGTCTTTCCTACTTTTGACTGCTATTCTTAAGAAGAAATCATTCTCACAACCTTAAATGTATTTTTGACAGACTGACACCTAGTTTAGATAAACTCTCATTGTATCAGATTGCATTTCCTTTGTCATAGGAAAATAATCAAACAGATGGAATGGTCCAGAACACTTTGGCACGGCCTGACTTGGTCATCAATACTGAAGAATCTCCTTTATTATCAGGTTATTATTATCATAATTATGCCATCAGGTTATCAGGTTAACATAACAAGTTAGAATAGTTTAGTGGTCAATTCTCTAATTATTTTGGAAAAGACAAGAATATTTTAAATAGCTATGCTTTTTCTTCATTCGTAATGATAGATAATTACAGGAAGATCCTGTTTCACAAGATGGCGATAATCTTGCAAAATGCCCTTATTAACAATATCCTTGTTAATATTGAATGTTAATAATATGCCCTTATTTATCTAATGTACTATTTCATTTTGATAACAAAAAACTGATAGTCAATTGTGTTATGAAATTCCTATCAATTTTCTAAGCTAGTCACTGTTATGCGAATAAATTTTTTATAATTTTAGGTGATACTGAAATAGTTGACCCTACTGCTCCTTGTTACAATATCAGTGACAAAATGGAAATGGTATGTTCTTTTCATTTAAAGCATATCTGTCCACAAATACTTCATTTTTTGTTGAAAAACAGAAGGACCAGCCTAGTTGCTTAGTATTTTTCTGCTCAAAAAATCATAATGAAAATCACAGGCTTCTTTTCACATCATTTCCTGTTTTCTACATATGGTTTGTTTTTTAGGGACAAATGGCAAAGCTA
Source organism: Nemopilema nomurai (assembly GCA_003864495.1). Classification (NCBI taxonomy): domain Eukaryota; kingdom Metazoa; phylum Cnidaria; class Scyphozoa; order Rhizostomeae; family Rhizostomatidae; genus Nemopilema; species Nemopilema nomurai. The sequence continues at coordinate 1,388,217 of ML133436.1, read as the reverse complement.
TTCTTCAACCAGAGTAAGTTTCATTAGTTTTATTTTAAACACTAACTTGCTTTGTTTGAGATCAATGAGTATCAACTGTTTTTTTAATTATTTACATTTATCATGTCTTCCTTGCCAATTTACTTTTATACCTTGCCTTCCTGACAAAATTCCTTGTAGGTTTTCAAGTAGGATTCTAGAACACAATCCCAGAAAACCAGAGCAGTAAGATCTTTTTCAGATCACTGTGAATACTTTGAGCCTGTACAACAGATATAAGAAATTATTAATTGGATAAAGATTTCTTCCCTTTGTATCCTAAGTGGTTCTTTTATTAGTTGAATCTGATTCTGAGTGGCATTTGAAAATTATTTACATTGGCTTTTATCCTGCACCTCCTTCTTGCCATATCCACTGGTTTGCACCCTTGTCTTCACGGCTTGTTTATCTTCTTAAGAATTCTTCTTTTTATATTTACACGACCAGCCTTTTGGCTGGAGACTACCGGCCACTTTGGCTTCAAACTATAAGATGATGTTGAGATTGCCACTCGGGTGTTTTAGCTCAGCTACAAAGCAAAGAGGAGAAAAAATGAATTAAGGTCATGCTTCTATTTTTTACGGAATAACGCTGCCTGACTATTCAGAATGACTCTCAGTTATTCAATCAAGTTGACAATATTCCACCACAATACAAGGACTCTGAAGTCAAACACTATTAACATGTTAATCCCTGATGCTCATTAGATTAAGGTTTAAGTTTAAGACAATCAGGTGCTTCAAAGAGAACAGAGCGCATTTTTTGCCCACCTTGAACAGCCTGGAAAGCTCACAAGTTTTCATTATGTAACAACTAGAAGAAGTAAAGTATATGTTCAACTTCAAAGGACAAGCTGCATGCTCTCACGTCTTCAATTTTCATTAACAGTTGGAATAAACCTGTTTTACATTGTCATTGCCCTCTATCTGTATGGAGATCTGGCCATCTATGCAGCAGCTGTGCCAAAATCTCTCACTCGTGTTTTCTGGTAAGTTTAGTTATATTTTTTGCTCCCTAGCTTTGTAATGAGTCAAGTAAGGACAGTGGGAATATTTTGCAGCTGAGTGCACCCATTTACTAAGAAGGAAATGGTTTAGATCAATATGCCCTTTTAAGAGAGCATCAAACTTGTACCACCCTTTCATTGTTTTTCCGATATTGGGTTTAGCAAACAACATGAAAAATGAAATTGATGATGTCAAGTTTGAGCTCTGTGAATTACATGTAGGAAAAGAACAGGTTAAGGTTTATTGTAGGGAGTTTTTTTCAGGATATTTTATCACTGAATCTTTGAAGTTTTACTTTTCCTGAATTTTTTAATGAATTATTTATGATATTTTCTAGATTAATGTTCTCTTTTATCTATATTAAACTTAAGTTATCAGAGCTAAATTTTGCTGCAAAGTTTCTTATAAAGATTTTGCATTCAATAGCCTTTGTTTTCCAGTATGCATGTAAAACCTGGAAACAACACAACAACCTCTGGGGATTTGTGCTTCAGACATATCAGCAAAGAAGGTGTTTACAGGCTCAATGTGGTAAGCTAAAAAGCTAACTCATTGGTACTTGTAATTTTCTAGCACTTTGAAATAATACCCATGCCCTAATGCCCTTTGACAGGAGGAGCAAACATGCCTTTTCTGAAAATGCCCACTGTCCTAAAAGGGCACAAACCTCTCTATCCTTAACAGGGATTTTTCAAAGCATAGTGTTGAGGGCTAATTTTTATGGCAGTAAAAACTAATTACGAAGAAGTTGAAAGGCACAGAAAGATGGAATTCCACTCCAAAGCTTTTGTCTTGTTAGCGAACTGTCAATGTGAAAGATGCCCTTTTAGCTTTTTTCTATGATTTTAGTCTTGATTGCCCTCACGTTTATCTATGTCCCCTCTGCCCAATCCTGACTTATACTTTTTACATTATCTTGCAGCTTGCATTCACATTGGTTCTTGGGCCTTTTGTGTTCTTTGACCTTGGCAAAACCAAATACATGCAGTTTGCAACCACAGTCTTGCGATGGCTGGGTGAGTAGATCTTTCCTTTATTGCTTAAATTTTCAGCATCTTATGAGCTATTCCAATTTTAGCTAGTTATTACACCTTTAGCAAATTGTTTCAAATGAATTGATAGAGCAACAAAGATATTTTAAGATTTGTACTGCTGCAAAGCAAGTGTGCAAACCCTGTTAACTTTGCTCCGGTTTTACTGGAACAGTCAGATGAGTCCAGCCTTGGTTTTCCTATTTCTGATTCAGGTCAGGTTTTATAAGTTTCTCATCTCTCCCAGCTTTCATCTTGATGATTGTCCTGGCCTTGTATGGCATCGAGAAGCATGAAAACAGAGGTGATGCTCCAGTATTCAACTTTTCAAAGCTACCAAACTTCTTTGGAGTGAGCGTATACTCTTTCATGTGCCAACACAGTCTTCCATCTATCCTCACCCCGACAAAACAGAAGAAGTGGATGAACAGAATCTTGACAACAAGTTACTCTGCGATCAGTGCCTTCTACCTTCTGTTGACACTAACTGCTGTGTTTTGCTTCCCAGTTGAAAAACTCAATGACATTTACACGCTGAACTTTTTGAAATCCTGGCCTGGTTTTGCATACTTCCTGGCGCTGTTTCCCGTATTTACTCTAAGCTCCAACTTTCCAATTATTGCCATCACGTTGCGGGAAAACATTAAAAGCATTTTTCAGAGAGAAGGCAAGTCTTGTTCTACCTTTGTTGACAGAATTGTGTTCCCTTTGGTGACAGTTCTACCGCCAATAGCAGTTGCGTTCGTAACACAAGATGTGGAAATGCTTGTTGGCGTAACTGGATCTTACGCCGGCTCGATAATTCAATACGTAATACCGGTGATGCTAGTGTTCTGTGGCCGAAGGCAGGCGAAAAAGCTTTTCGGTACTTACGTGAATAAGCACCGCTCGATATTTCGACAGAGCTCATGGATCTTCTTCGTCATCGGCTGGACTGTCCTCTGTATTCTGCTGGTCACTGTGCAGCACTTCTTGGATCTTTTTGGTAAAAAATGAAAATCGAGTATAGGTATTTTTTAAAGTTTATCGACTAGGCAGTAAACAAAGAAGTATGCCCCTAACGGGTAACTCTGTTTCAATCTCATGTGTTTAACTTTAATTGCAGTTCTCAATGCACTGATATCTGCCATAAAATGAAACAAGGTTTGGAACCCCTCTCTATTTCAGCAAAGGCTAGTTAAAGTGTTCTATTTATATATACTTTAAGAATAGGTATGCACAGTATCAAATGCCCCCTTCCTCTAGCCTCTAGTTAGGGCTAATGTTCTTATGGTAAGCATAAGCAACATACTTTATTGCAGATATGGACATGGTATCTAATACAATTTATTTGAATGTCAATTTATTACATAGCTATTACTATTACAATTGAATAGTTCATAGCTGCCATACTCAAGACGCATCATTGGCTGAACTGTTTATTACGTACGCAGTTAGGTACAGCATCGTTTTGGTGTTTTTGTTGTGTTTCTAATCTTAGGGAAATCATCTCGTGTCGAGCACCATTACCATAATACTATTTTCTAAGCACAGAAATTGTCATTGTAGAGCATATGAGAATTCAAGCATGCTAGATACCTGAAGGAAACCGTTTGCTAACATGGTTTAAATCGTAGTATATATTTTCCCAATTAAGTTATAATTATTCATTGTTACTTTTTAAGTAAAGTTAGCTGATAATGAAGATTTTCCTTTTTTAATTAATAACGATGATATTAAGTTCATAACAGAAGCAGAACAATTTAAACCCTCGGCTCTGAAAAGAGGCCATCGATAATCGCGTTACATTGCAAAATGGCCTTGTTACTTTCATTTTAGTAAAGATCGAAAATGTCGAAGAGATCGAAAATGCCTTTGCCTTGAGAATTCAGGTGGATCAGTATGCCGCTTTTCTTAGACCAAGTTTAATAATAATACTTTTTTGCCGTTAGTTTGACGATAGTAAGAACACTAATAAACACTAACATGAAGCAATTGTTATATTGAGATTGATTAGAGGAGATTGCATTATGGAAATATGAACTGCAAATATTACAGGCGCATTGGTTTTCTAAGTACCAATCTTTTTTAGGAAATTTGAATTAACTCGCAATTTTATTTCATTTGGAAGAAAATTCCAAATCTTTAAGTCCAGTATAAAGCTTATTAACTTTACCTTGGGAACAAATAGAGCATCAACGTTTCTCAGGTTATAGTTAATGGGCTTTAGGAGAAAGTAGTCTTAATCAAGGCCGGATTCACTTTGTGCAAAGTTTTGTAAACTTCTAGTGCTAGCAGTCGAAGAAAGTGAATTTGAATTGTGGTAGATTTAACCGTAACTCGAAGTTTAATGGTCTTGCAAACAAATGCTCTCTAAAAACAAAGGAAACAATTAAAGACCAAGAGGTCCCTCAGGGATAGGCTTTAGACCCCATCATGTTTTCCATTAGCCAGAATGCTGCAACTAAACCACAAGTACTGTACAGTTATCAGATGGAAAAGGTGCCAATAAAGAGTATAGATATTGTTTAGATTTAGGGAAGAAGGCAAGTAAAAAACCTATTAGTTTAGAAAAGCACTAAAAAAACTTACCTTTGAGATCCAATTTGTATTCATCCAGCTAGCACGAACCCAGGATTGAATCTTGATATCATTTCTTTTTAGTGAGTTTGTTAAACCACGGATGCTCTAGAAATAATCTTCAAAGCTATTGAGTCGCTGCATGTTTTAAAGAAATAAGTATCACAACACACACTGAAGAACATGAATTTCAAGGAAAGGTTGCTTATTCCGCTTGCTTTACAGATTTTGGGGTGGGGTGCTATGTACAAGAATACGTGATAATACGTGCCATGTTCAACGTTAATGCTTTATGTTTCAGTAAACGACCAGCCATTAAAAAATGCTATGGAACAAAGATCAGCATAGTGGTGTTTAATGAAAGGTTGTAGAAATTGTCTGGAATCTAAAACTGTTCCTTGATGAAGTACCCCAAAACTTGGAGATCAAAACATTTAGAAAAACATTGCTTCTTGTTTATAAAATCATATAGACCTATTGACTAACAGAGCCATTGCAAAGGATTGTTGGCTAGCGAGGTTTCTTGTATGTCCTTCAGCCGGCTATTGAGGGTCCCTTAAGGTTCAAAAAATGAGAGCGACGTGGTCCATTAATAAGAAAATACAGTACACTCCATGCAGTTCATAACTGTAGACCACATTTAAATGAAAAGTAACGATTGGTGCTAATAACAGTACCTTTTATCCTCAAAGCAAGCTATTCAATCATTTGTTGTTGTTGACTTTACAGGGGTAAATCTAGTTTATAGAGCCCGCGTATTGACGGAATGTTACTTAGGCCAATTGCAACAACAAAGGACCGTTACCTGACAAACTCAATGATAGCAAGTCGCCAAAAGAAAAACTAAATCGTTCTGCAACTCATGGCGATTCACGCAACCATAATTATAAATATCGAATTGATTTACAAAATAATTCAGCAAAACATAGTAAAATTATTATTATTTGTGAAAATTTCAAAATTCAACGTCACAACACCTACAAAACGTATCCTTGAACAAATGTTTTGTGGTACAAAACTTCACGTAGACAAGAAGCAGCGGAAATATGATTTTAGCATACTCAAGTACTACTTCTTTTCGCACGTGGCTATAATAATAATGTATTTTGTATGCTGCTTCACCTTTGCATGCTCTGAGGAGTGTCGGACAAAAAAGCATTTAAGTAGGCATGAGTTATGTTCCGCTGCTTCTCGCGATCGAAAACGTATATTACGAAACTAGAAATCTACTCTATGCAATATAAATGAGGCATGACAAAATTATGCGTTTCTAAACACAAAAGGAGCCGAGCGATTGAGCCGAACTGCCTTTCAAACAGGAAATAGTCCACTAAATTTTCTTCTGCAGATACCGTCAACTGATAGAACAACAGTCTATTTCGCTTTGAAAACGTTGTTTTATAAGTGCGGAAGAAAGATGAGGTAGAATAGCTGAGTTCTATTTGGTTAGTGCGTTTTTTACAGAGATTGGTAAACTGACAGACGCATCATGAATGAAGGCGACCCTGTTCTAAACGGAATGAATCTTGAGCGTGGTTCTCTATTTTTGAAGTTTAATGCCGTAACGTCACTTTCTATAGATCATCAAAAGACGCTTAATCAGATATTGCAGTCAGACGTAATCTAAGAAGGAAATTTCATGTGGTGGTGTGATGCTTCAGAAGAACAAATTACTTAGTGGTGTAGGACCAGGTCTGGATCATGTTGCGTTTAAATCAAAGTGTATAATTATAAGCAACGAGAATACGCTGTACTCTCTTGAATATATGCCGCAGCTTTTGACTTGACTAAGGCCTACTGGCTCTTGTCTAACCATTTGTGGGCAACTTTCAGAGAAGTGCAGCCCATGTTTGAGGTCATTTCACTAATTAAGGTGGTCTTTGTTAGTCTGGTATTTAGTTTCCAGCGATAAGCTAGAGCCTCTGCTTGAGCCTGCTTGAAATGAGATTTCATCAAGACCAGTACTTGAGTGCTTGATCCCTTGTGGTCAGTAAGAAGCACAAGGGAGGCTACTTCAACATGTTGACACACCTAGAAATTTATACTTTGTCTGATTGCATGAAATAAAAAAAACGCTACTGCAAATAATTATTTATGAAACTGATACCTCAAAAATTAATTTTTATGCTAGAGATGTCATGTATGTTCTACCCAAAATGACACCTCCGATATCTAAATGAACACCTGAGATGGCACCCTAGCCATTTCCCCCGGCTCAATGTGTAATAGCAGTACAAATCATTGTATTTTTACGACAATTCCTCGGGTGACATCTAATCAAACGTCTTCATTCAATTGCGTCTTTAGCTCAAGAAAAAATTTCAGATTTAAATTATGGTAAAAAGCAAAATGAAATAACATTAAAATAAACTCTGTAAACTTTGATACTTAAATAAAAAATATGAACATTCCAGCGTACGAAAAAATTACAATCAATGTTTGCCAATGCAGATAACGGCTAAAAATACTAATTACCAGGTAAACAAAGTCAGGAACTCGCTCCAAATTCTTTTTGGCAGGCATTTTGAAAATGGTAGAGAAATCTCAACAGCTCCTTCAGAGGCACAGCTGAAGCCCGATCACCTTGCTACACGCAAATGTTGAATTTTGCATAATATTGAAATAAAAAAAACAGCATTGTTTATTTTACTTCCTGGTTGCAATAAGTCATCCTTTAGCAGCATCAGCTGACTGCATGCTATTCAGAGGTGTCATGTCGGAATTTTGACTCCAAATAAAGCACAGATTTTCCTAATCATTCTCTGCAGATATGACACATCGATGTCCAGTAAATGAACCAAATCACTCCAGTTGCATGCCTGCCAAACCCAGTTAATACCAAATCCAAAAATCTTCAACGAGCCATCAACGTCCGATGGTAAGTTGCTTCCTGCGCAAGAATGCGAATTCTTGCTGAACATCCAATTTTGAAATAATATCTTTAGACTCTAAACCCTATGGCACCCTGTAAACAACTTCGCAAATGAGTCGCAGATGATAGGTCCCTTTAATGAAATTTAATTTAATTCGAATCAGCTCAAGAGTGTGAGTTTCCTTCAGGAGACTGTTTCTGCAGACATGAGTCTCTTTCTGTCCTCCTCGACTGACAAAAACTCCGTTTCACCGTGCACGGCGTGATACTAAAATGACATTTTGAATTAAATTAAAAATGATCAAGGATGCGCTGTCTAAGGCTTGTCAGACTGGTAAAACATGTTCGACAAAGCTGTCTTTGAATTCATTTGAGTGCATTTTATCAAAATATACCTGGCTAGTAGGTGAGCAAGATGACTTTTTGTAGAAAATAAGAGACAAGCAGTGCAAACTAATAGGGACAGGCAGAGAGGGGGGCAACAAAATTGCCTGGGTTAAATACAGTCTGGTACAAATACTGCCTGTGACAAATACAGCCTGGGGCAAATACTGTCTAGGACAAATACTGCCTGGGGCAAATACTGCCTGGGACAAATACTTTCTAGCAAAAGTACTGCCTGGGACAAATACTTTCTAGCAAAAGTACTGTCTGGGACAAATACAGCCTGGGGCAAATACTGTCTAGGAAAAGTACTGCCTGGGACAAATACAGCCTGGGGCAAAGACTGTCTAGGACAAATACTGCCTGGGGCAAATACTGCCTGGGACAAATATGGCCTGGGGCAAATACTGTCTAGGATAAATACTGCCTGGGGCAAATACTGCCTGGGACAAATACTTTCTAGCAAAAGTACTGCCTGGGACAAATACTTTCTAGCAAAAGTACTGTCTGGGACAAATACAGCCTGGGGCAAATACTGTCTAGGAAAAGTACTGCCTGGGACAAATACAGCCTGGGGCAAAGACTGTCTAGGACAAATACTGCCTGGGGCAAATACTGCCTGGGACAAATATGGCCTGGGGCAAATACTGTCTAGGATAAATACTGCCTGGGGCAAATACTGTCTAGGAAAAATACTGCCTGAGACAAATACTTGGATTAAACTATAAAAGCTATGTTGGCTACCAAAGACATCCAGTGCTAGAGACGAAAGTTCAACTAAATAATGAATGCTTTTATTTGGAGAAAGTGGCAATTATGTTTTCTTTCATAAAGAAGAAACCTTACTAGAAACAAACAGTACCAATAAAGAGTTGACCAAACAAAGGCAAACATTTTTCATAATTATGAGAGGATAAAAGAGGACGATAAAGTTGACTGAAAGAAAATTTTCTTGCCAAAGTGGGAATGTTCAAAAGAACAATGTAGCTGAACACACAAGGGTGGTGCATTGTCATGGGATATACCCCTTTTGAGGTGAAAGAAACTTGACAAAAAGGTATTCTTCAACAAATGATACTAAAAGCAAATGGTTATTGATAAAAAGCATATCAATAAAAAATTTTTTTATAAATTCGGAGAACATGATTTTGTGGGTAACTTCCGTGCTAGCAAAATGAAATATTAACAAGAGAAGATTCTGTAATCAATGATAAAACGATTAAGAGAGATCTCGTGACATAAGTATGAATTTTTTTTTTCCTTTTTAAGATCTTGTTGTTTTCAAGACACCTCCGGTTAAAGACAACCTTACAGTGCTGCTTTACAAACATTTTCCACAGAAACAAGCATCTACAGAAAATGATTCATGAAAGTGGTTCATCAAAAGGGAAAATTTATAATGTGACAACAAGAAGATGCCGTCAGCACAAGACGATTCTCCGCTGGCAAAAAGAATATTCCAGCAGCATACGTTGGGCACGTGACAATAGTAATAGGAGCCTGTGATAAAAAACATTGCATTGGAACATTGCTGGGTGTTTCCACTTACCGATGGTGGTCGTTCCGCACCTCTCCGCAAGACAAGAGGCACAGTCTCCTGGGTATCATACCGGCCGGCCCGCTGCTGCTCTCTCTGGTCTTCATCAATCGACTTATACGATGCATCTAGTGAGGTATCCCAAGATGAATCCGGAAAGTGGTCCCGTCTGAAATAGCAAAAACGGCATTAGGAGCTGTGACCAAGACGAGTCCGGAAAGTTGCCCCATCCGAAATATTAAAAAGTGACATTAGGAACTGTGACCAAGTTGACTCCAGGAAATTAACCCATCAAAAACAGTAAAAAGTGACATTAGGAACTGTGATAAAAACGAATCCGGAAAATGATCCCGTCTGAAAAAGCAAAAATGACATTAGGAGCTGTGATCTTCTTTCTGAGCCCACCACTTCCATTATAACATTTTAGACACTACACCATCTGGACGTTTTCACATATGACGTATCATTCGGGGTCATTTAGTGCTAGTACGTAGCAAAAAGTCATGCTTCCACTTGATCGTATTGTCATGAAAGGTTTCTGCAAAAGTCATATATCTCGAATTCTGGGATTTAGAGAATGTGCTTTAGAAAGGACAAGAAAGGCAGAAGTGGCAAATAGCCTGCCGGTACGGCTTCGGGGGGGGGGGGGGTGATGTTGGGCGGTTTGGGGGTGATTATCAGCTCATGATAAATGGAAAGCGTATACCCAAATTGCAAAAATTGCTGAGTCATTATGATAGCTCCGTTAATCTGATTGGCTATCAAGCAAACTGCACACATGATGTTTTAACCTCGCAGTTGATGTCTGATCACATGAAAGCCGATATATCACATGAAAACAGACAACAGCCCGTTGAGAACCGCTATTTACCATGACTTAATGCCTTTAATATTAGAGGTGAGGTAATTTCTAGCACGGTTGTTTCAGACGCAAAAAAAACTGGCGGACTTCTCTTGATAAATATAACAAAAAGGCACCTGAAGAAGTACCTTGTAAAATGGCACCATCATTTCGTTTATAGCTCTGTTGTTGTTAATTTTACAGTTCTCAGACTAATAACTTGTGAGAACACGAGAGAATCAAAGAAATGAAGCGGTCCTTCGTTTGGTTCTGGGCAATCACCATCCGCCCATTTGGGGAATATCACAGGCTGAGAAATAGTTGCTGGTTCTTGCTGTAACAAGCCATTGAGAACTAACCGGAGTTGGGTTGGGAAAACATTTTTGATTGATAAAGTCAGAGTGTTTTAAATTTGCAGATCATTTACTCCCTGTTACTGTACGAGAACAAACTCTGCACTGAATACTGGAACGAAACTTGCAAAGGTGCTATACTTTCTCCAAGGATTCTCACAATGACCGTAAATACACTTGGCATATCCAAGTGTATTTAAAAAAATCTTACGTTTCATACAACACAGTGGAATTTTTTATTTCGTCGAGACCGTCTTGCAACCAGAGCAGAGAAATCGAAGAGCGAAATTAAATTTAATCAGACGGAAACACGTGGCTTGAACGTTCAACGGTGAACAGTATCTAATTTGCTTAAAAAGCCTGATCGAAACTCTGAAATCAATCTCTGAAAGTTTGATTTTTGTGTAAGGGAAACCAAGGAAATGACCTGATGAAGCCTTACACACATTTTGGTGACACAATTAGGGAAATTAAACACGCTAAGACACGAAGCTAAAGAACTTAAAAGGGAAAAGAGAGGAATATACAAATAGAATTAGTGCCCATTAACAATATAGCTACATAAACGGGATATAAGAAATGGTAGTTTTATTTTTAAATAACGAATATGTGCGATGCAATGAAAAAAGCATTAAAAACGTGGCTATGTCTGATTTATCGCGGTCCCAATTATCATGAATAATAGGGATTATACTCTACGTTTCGGGCTTCCAGTGCCTGCGGCAAACAGCTAATGAATACCGTTCAACTTCCTTTGAGTACAAGAAACCAGGAGAATGATTAGCTCGGTAGTCAAAGGAAGCGCGAGAAAAACGCGATATAACGGGGGCGCGGTGTTAAGTGAATAGAATTTCACACAACTCTTCGAAAGGGGTTGGAATTACGACCTATTGAATATTTGTTTATTCAAAATCCAAAACTTCGACATTAAAATAGCTAGTGGGAAAACCGCTCCCTGAAGACAACTGTCATTCAACCCCCAATTTATTCAATACACGTAACAGAATGTGGACGCAAGCTTCGGACAGGCTGCTACACAGCTACATTATAACGGGTAGGGTCTCTTGAAAATGGGAAACATACCCTCCTGGTGGTCCACTATAACTGCCAGTTATTAAATGTACGCTGCCGGGTGCCGTTCGGCGTAGAATTGATCTAAAAAGAGACGGGGGGTTCCTTAGCCTAGAAGTCTAGTGCTATAGTGCAACTGGAATACAGACAAATAAGAAATACAGGAGGCAAATCATAAGAGAGGCTAGTGTATGCTCATTAAGCAGGGTGGTGATGTGCGTTGGGGCGAAGACAGACTTATCAAGAGATCCTATGCCCAATACATTGACTTGCTTCAAAGTTTTTAATGGCTGCGGAGCCACGGTGAAAAGTTAACCTCTGAAGGAGGAAAATCAGGGCTAAAGAAACAAGAGCGATCGGGTGCCATAAATAGAACAGGAAACTCTCTTTGGATGGAGACGAACTTCAAGTATAGTATTAAACGAAAAATGGCGATGTTCTGAGTAAAATGTACCAATCACCAAAAATGAAGTGACATGATAATGATAATATTCTGGAGATGCGCTACAAAGAATGTTAAAGGTGATTTCTTTGTTGACGCTTCTTGTTCCTTCTCACAATACTATTTGGAATAATTTCGGAAAATAGACACCAAGTATGAAAAAAGCCCAAATATAAACAATTTTCACTTATCATGATGGAACTTAAATGAGGAATCCTGCCTACTCTTCCAAAGTTGGTATCTAAGTAGTGACCATGTTTTGCTTATGAAAGAGGCTGATTACAGTACCGACACAATTCAAGAATTCAAGAGCTAGATAAAGCTTAAAGCAGAATAGTAACGAGAAGAATAGAATTCCACTCTCTTTCTATTTTCCTCCACAAAAGTTCAAGTTGGTTATAAAAAGAATGACTTATTGATTTTGATCACTTTGTTCATGATATACAACGTCCAATCAAGCATGCATTTTGCGAAAGAAGTCACTTCAAATTGAGTATCACTTTTGCCGTCTTCTTTGCGGGAATCATTACGATTACTAGGTTATAATAACGGATATTATTTTTACCTTGCATCTAATAGCCACCATTCTAATTATTAAGTCGGTATAAACGATAACAATCACAATTGAACTCAAAAATCACGTATCACCGACTGATATGTAATTGATGTCCTTGACATAACGAGGCAATAAACAATATTTTTTGTTTCAGCAATATTGCTATTCTTTATAATGTCAGTAATTACCCCTTATAGACTGCTGTATTAATGGTGGAAAAGTTAAAACTTAATAAAATAGGTTATAAAAATTATTTAAACGTTAATAAGGAAACAGTGCGAGCAGCTGAGCAATCATTTTTACTTTAACTGAAAAATACAAACGGAAAACCTTTCAGCTGTACCTACCTCAACTTTGCCATTGATTTCCAGATTGGCGTTAGACAAACGAGTTGACAGATAACGAACAATGATATGATCAACGCAGCCAGAATTAGCAATGATAGGCCACCTCTGCAAAACAATCATTTTGAGCTTCGTTAAGGTTCAATATGAATACTTTAAACAACTTAACGTCCATAACAAAACTTAGCCCATTTTGATGGTAATTTACTTAAAAAATAAAATAAAAGAAGCGCAAATTAAAACCTTAAAAGGACATTGCCTGTTTAATGGGAGTTAGCACATCAACAGTTATTGCATAGAAAGCAGTGGATGCAATTTTCCAAAAAAAATAAAACTGCATATGCCCCTTCTGTGCCAGTTAATCTTCTTTTCAAGCCAAAAGAGCAAAGAAAGTGTACATGGAACAATGATTTCAGATTAAAATTCTGCAGATTGTTCAGGTGGCCAAAATGTTGCAGTTTCTAAATGCAATTTGAAACAATAAATAAAAGGAATATGGATTGGTACATCAAATTAACAACTTTATAACTCGAACTTTTGATAAAGCTCTCAAGAATATATCTGTCAAAACTGAAGAATTATGCTTACAAAACAGTGTAGCAGACTGCATCAACTCCAGCATTGTATCGCTAAAAATAAATAACTCAAGTGCATAGAAATATAATAATTTAAGAAGAGACGAAACATAGCGGAAACTAGAGTTAAACTAAAATTGAAAGCAAAAAAGAAACATCAAAACCATCATGGCGTTAAATAAAATTAATCTAATAAATACGTTTTCAAGAAAATGTCAATCAACATCCCAATGCTCTAATACAATAGAAAAACAACGAAACAACAAGCGTATGATATTATAATACTCCAGTGCATTATGCCACACCTCTTCTAGGAATATTTATTAACCAAAATGTAACACACTATTAATTACTAAAAATGTGGGTAGAAGATGAATAGCAACAGCTGTTTATACTCAAATTTTTAATATTTAAAATGTGAAAATTACGACGACGATAGAAAAGACCTTCATTGAATGGTGCCTGTAATAATTCATAACAGGTGAATAACATAGAATTGTGAGGTGCAACATAGACTGACTTCCAACATACCTGGTTAATATAAAAGCAGGTTAGAATTGAAATTAGCTCATTCAAGTCATTCTTGCTGTTATTGACTGCTTTCTTCAGATCAGCAATGTAAGGCTTCGGGATAAAGACAGCAAATGAAAACATCAAAGGCACAAAAATTACTAGTCCGATACAATTTCTTACGAACAAGCATTCATAAAGAATCCACTTTTTTAAATCTGAAGGGGACACAGGCATTCAATACCGGGATGAAATGACAAATTTGAGATGCCCCCTTTTGCTTTGAAGTGAAGCAATAGAATCTAGCTGTTATAGGCATTTTGGTGCGACGGTGAGGTTGTATAGGCTAGATAATTATAGTGAATTTTAACTCAAAAATTAAACCAAACACATGCTGTTGTGAAACAAACTTAACGTATGGCAATTTTAATGTCATTCGAATATTTCAGGCTGGATTTCCTTTTTTGAAAGGTTCACATTTATTAGTTTATTGAATCATTGACATTGTATCGTAGAAACCAGCAGTAAACTATCCTTGGTGGTTTTAAATAAAAAAATGAATTTCAAGTACAATATTAGATAACAACATATAGGGTATGATGGCAAAAAATCTAAAAGCCATTTTTATTCAGAAAGACATGCGAATATCACCATAGCTTTTTCAAATATCCATCAAGAGGATCGCAAAAGTGACCCAGTTGATGGATACGCATTTGTTTTACTAACATAAACAGCAGAGGTTGATCTGGGACATGTCCTCTTACATGTTTGAGTCAAACTTTCTATCTTACTATGTTTTTCTACTAATTGCAAGAGCTCCCGAAAATAAAGTTTTATTGTTTATTACTGAAAATGACATAGCAACGACATTGGAGAAAAGAGCAGAATTGAAAAATTTCCCTTTGAAATGGAGCAGAGTTTAGCAAGATACAGATTAAAAAGAGACATTTCGCACAAAGGCATTCAACAGGAGAAACCAGCAACAACAAAAACAAAACAACAACAACAACAACTTACGATTGTTACATTCTGCAGCAACCTAATAATGGCTTCATCTTTCTCAAGCACCCTGACATCTATCTCCATCATATAAACCATTCGCCTTGTTTCTTTGTAACCCTGCAAATACAGTGAACTAATTCAATACCCAAAATAAAGCCTCTGAACTTGTCCGTCATATAAGTTTTTCAATAAACGTATGTGGAAGACAGTGATATACAATGCCTGCCAAAATTGCTGGCACACTTAATTCTTTGACTCGCGTTCATTCATCCCCCTCCCCCCTAGGAAAAATGTTGTCCTGCTGCTAAACGAAGCGTCAGTTGTACACCAAACTTTTTCCCAAGATTAACTGGATGCTATACTTTGTTACCAACATTGTTTTAGGGGAGGAGGGAGATTAACAACTAGTTGCGTGTCAAAGAAATGGAAAATGCAAAAACCAGACAAAATACTGATGTGTTCCAAGGACTTTTGGCAGGCATTGTAGCTAGAAGCAAAGGTCTTCCAAGGCATTTGCGAGGAAATGGGTTAAGAAATACTGATAGTGAATAAGCCTGTTTCGTCTACTTTCTAAAACTTCAGGCGCCGTGAAGAACGTTCTGATGGAGATCAAGGTAGCATATTAAGTTCGAGAGAGAATGATTGAGAATTACACGAATCGTGGCTTGTAAAGAATCTTGGTACAATTGGACCTACCTTTATCAAAGGATTTTCTGTGCTGTTACCACAGTCCAGGTAGTGGTTTGCGATTTCTGTTTATTGAGGGAAAATCAATAACATAAATTAGAAAATATCAGGTTCAGAATGATGGATACAGAGACAGCACGAAATCTCGTAATTAAATTGTGACAACTACGTAGAATGTTTGCCAGTTAATGTCACGATTAGAGAGAGAAGAAATATTTTCCCCAAAACTGCTTAAAAGCTTTGTCGAAACCCGAAAGGAAACGAATATGCCACATAAGATGAATTAGCAAATGCTATTAAACTTGCTTAAAACGGAACTCTGAATTTATAACATTCACACTCTGTTGAAGAGACCAAAGGAGTTAGTTCCAGGAATGTTACCTTGAGAATCGGGGAGAAAAATAATAACTTGAGAATTCTCGCGCACATTTCGTACTCAAGAGTATCCAGTCAGAGAACTCCTAGGAATGAATTTCGTACCTCTGTAGACGGGGTTTTTTACATTCTGATCAACAGCAGCCTTTGGGTTCACACAGAGATCTGCAGCACCCTGCGAGGCAATAACATGAGAAAATATTGATGAGAAAATCGACACCAGTGAATTGCGAATAAATTGAAAATGAATTAAGAAGAGACATTACTAATGTCAGCTCGTCCACAAAATCACCAAATTATAAAAAAAACTTTATATCCAGGACCACAGCAGAGCTTTGCTAGGCAAGACAAACAAAACTTGCTGCAACATATTTTTGTATCCTCCCCAAAGAAGTAAACACTCAGATTGAGCTTTTCATTCTTCATAGATATTACTATTTTTTGCAGCAATATTTTCCCTTTGATTAATTTATGGAAAAAAGAATTGCACTTAAGAGCATAAATGGCCAGTGAGAGTTTGAAACATGTAATAGCTTACCACACTTAATGGAACCTCAATCCCAACACTTGACATCATAAACAAGATGGAAAAGACTCCTTGGACAGCAATTCTGCAAGCAAAGCAAACATGAACAATTGAAAAGGTATTCTCAGTTCTATTCGGTGGAGTTCTCATAAACTCTTGGGGGTTGGCCTAAATCTGCTAAACCACAAATGATGGGTGAAATCAGGAGAGAAGGAATGGTCATTTTTGTTTGACATCTTACTAAAAATGCTTATTGAGATCAAAATAGGTGAAATATAATAACTGTTAAGTTCTGTACCTTTACTATAATTGAATGTGGAGATAAAAATGAATTCTAAACAATCTTCCAGGAAATAATTGAATAAAGCAAGCCACAACCAGCATGCCAGGTATTAAAAATCTTAATTTTAAGGTCTTACATTGGAATGAAGAAGCGCCTTTCTCCCCAAGCTCCATAAAGAACACTCAACACAAGAAGGAGATGCCAAAGAAGGATTCCAATGGTTGTCCACCACCTATACACCAAAAGCAAATTATTTTTCAAGGCTGCACAAATTTCGTTTGTAGTACAGCCAGTTGAGTTCATCCACCAAGAACTTGAGTCATAAACATGTCATAAAGAAAAATTTATCACACACTCCAAGGTAGTTTAAAACACATTTGTTGCAAATATAAGCTGAAGCTTGTTAAGTGCATGTTAATACAATGATCAACGAGTTTTCAGCATGATGAATTCCATTTCATTGCTTTGCCTTATAGGCTTACAAGAAACAAGAATAAGGGGATTTTCCATCCTAAATGGGTGAGAAAATCTAGCAGAATAATTCATTCTCTAAGCAGAAATATCTTTAAACTTTGGCATGCTACCAGTCAAGCCTTTAGAGTTTACTTTAGTCAGTAGCTCTGTGAATTCATTCTTTTAGTGGCTATGTTTCAGGCTTGCTGTGCAACATGAACAATAAGCTAAAAAATACACTAGATACCAACAGAAAATACCTCCAGAAACTAATTTTGACTGGAGCAACGCTGCAAAAAATTTGACAGCAACAACAAACCTTATTTTGTCATACTTCAAAGTCTTGTCTGTCAAATCCTTCATGTTGAATTCACTGCCTTTAAGATTCTTTTCACTTGTGCTTATAGCATTTGAGATGGAGCCCAAGTGGCTATTCAGTCTCTGTAGCACAAATGGTATCTGGATTTCATACTCTTCAAGTGACTTTTCAAGATTCTTGGCAGCATTTGTGGCATCAGTTCCAATGAACTGTCCAAGAACTGTATTCTAGAGCAGGTAGCGAAGGCAACAAAACATTAACAATAATGATCTTTACCTCATCTTAATAAATAGTAATGCTTTAAATCAATTGTTAGTCTAAAAACTATGGTTTGAAAAATGAAACAGATGGTATAAGACAACACTACCTTAAATTTATAAAGATCCCACTTGTTATAAATGTCTGTGGCTGCCTTTGAGAAGTCGTTTACACCATCCATCGTTTTATTGTTTCCATAGAACCCAAGCCCAAGGGGTGCACTTTGAAAATAGATTTTAAAAAGTTTATGCAAAAATTTTGAGACACAAGCAACAGATAAAAATTGTCAATAAAGATGGACAATACAGATTGGCAGGACTTCTCACTGCATATTTTTCATTTTTATTATAGCCTCATACAATTACTTGTGGATAGATAAGAGAGAACAAATGAGCAAAACTGTCATTTGATGTCCTTCCTCTTCGCTGTCATTAAATGAAGCTTACTGGTAGATTTTGTTGCAAACTTCTTAGTTAAAAGGTCCATTCACTTGTCAAATTTGTATTGCATGTTTAATCTATATAGCAATCAAAATAATGACATCAAAAAGAAAGTAATGTAGAAAAACCATGGGCACTTACCAAGAAAAAACGGCAAATAATGCAATGAGGAATCGAAGAGATCTGCTCTTAGATGGTCTTGGTTTCAAAACAGATGGGAAACAGCTAGAGCAGTAGTAGCAGGAGCAAATCAAGAAGTAGAATGTGAAGACAAGGAAAAGCAAAGCTGTGACGAAAAGAATAATCAGCCCATTGAACATCAATGCCTAAAAGAAGAAGGTTGGCAATTAGCTGACAATTTGTCATCGATGTGACGCATTGAAACTAAGATACCTGGTGTTGGCATTAAACTTTGTTTATTATATATCTTAGAGAAATGAAAAAGAAATCTACAAAATATTATTCAAAGAATGAAGCAAGCACAAATTGAGGACAAAGAGAGTATGTTTTAGTTTTAACTAAAGCTATCTGACAATAATCAGTTTATTGAAGTTTTAATTGTAATTATTATATTTTGTATTGTTATTTGTAGTTTATCTTGTTATGAATTAATGTTCACATTGTTTTAGAAGAAACTTTTGTATATTTAGTGGAATTTGAAATAAGATAAACTGATTATAATATTATAATAAATGTTGCTAGCCACATTCTCTGTTAAAGAGACTTTTACAAGAGACTTTTAGCCCACTGTACATACAAACAAAACCAATACAAAAAGTGCCACCTATTTTTAGAACTCCTTCTGCCATATATGACTGGAAAAACTTTCTGTAACTTTCTAACTTCCAATATAATTTGGCTTAATTGTAACACAAGAAGAGCTGCTTTAAATTAAGACGAAACAGCTGCAACTAAAACAATTCTTTGAGCATCTAGCAATCTGTATAAGAAGGGAATTCAATATCTATAATTCATACCATTTTCAGGAAAGTCGGCCAAGACTTATAATTAAAATATTGATTGTAAATGAATGAAAGTGTGGGTTGACAATTGAGGGAAGAATTGTGATGACTGTGATGATTCACAAAAATACTTGCATGAAAGAATTTCTTTAGATTTTACATTGTCTTAATCCTTTTGTCATTATTTCTGTCATTATTGATGCCTTCTACTATCAAATGTAGTTACCAAGAGATAAGGCTGGCAGAACTGCATAATTTTACACTGTATAACAATGCCACATGCCAGCACACAAAATAGATGTAAAAATTAAAATGGAGTTAATTTTGAAGATGTACTTTGCTAAAAAAGTCCAACATTTTGGCAACACCAAAACATAAAAACAGGCAACAGAATCGCTTAACTTACATCAAATTTCACAACACCCAATCTCTCCTCACTGTCAAGCCTCCAAATTTGTACTTTCATGAACCTCATTTAGCCATATGTTCAGCTTAAATGACTTATTTGATTACAAAACCAGGTGCATCCTGACAAGTCTTTGATAAGAATTATTCCAATCGTATAGGAGTTTATCCACCAAACACTTACACCAACACATTCAAGGCAATCATATTGAAGCAACTTTTTTGATGTTTTAAAAAGGTTAGGAAGCAACAAAGGCTAAGTTTGTTGCTGTTAGTATCCCACCTGGCACATGGACAAGTTCACCTTGAAATCAGCTTTAAAAACTAGAACACAGTATTATGGCTCTTATTCAAGCCATTTGTGACTTTAGATCTACACCTCTCACTTATTACAAGCACAGAAGCTTTTTGCTATTAATGTATAGCTTTCAATATTGTTAAAAAAGATTAAATGGTAATCATTCCCAACATCAATGCCTTTGTTTGAATTCAGATACCATCAAGTTTGCAATTTCACTACGTTTTTACATCTAAAATACAGGCTGGAGGGAACTCCATCTTTGATAGTGAAACATGTTAGTTTTGGGGCCATTTTTTAAAAAAAATAGCATGAATCAGTCAACATAGCAGCCCGCCCCTTTATCTGCAGGACGAATATTACACACCCATCACTCATCGCCGCTTCGATCTATCCAACATCATTCCAAAAATATTCAATTAATTTGATTATTGAAATTAATTTTAATTCCTGTACGTAATAGATAGGTTATCGTCTCTTCGTCATTAGCATAATGCTTTCCATAAATTTAACTACATGCCTTTCATCAAAACCTTTCGAAAAATTGGCCCGGCCCCAAAAGTAGGTAGGCCAGATACATGTGGATGGAACTTCCGATCATCATTTCCCTCAATTTCCAGATTAAAAACGAAAAAATTACCTGCTGATACGAGTTTTCTGTTGGGCTGAATATCGAAGTTGCGAATTTAAAGTCGAAGTCCAAATGTGGGAAAGAATGGAACATTTCGGCCAGCCATTTGGACGGCGCCATATTTTGTTTCCCTCCAGTCCAAAATAATTCTTGAGCAGGTGATAATAATAATCATATCTTATTATGGACAGCTTATTACGAATTCCAACATGACGACTGTAACCAGATCCGCCAACATTTTAATTTCCAAACAACAAGGGAATGCGAAGGTCATCGGGAAGTTAAAAATTCTTATCTTTAGGATCTAGGTGACACCTAGAGACAACACCCAGGGACAATGAGCTATTTTTAGCGAGAAATTAGGTTATATTTTGGACATCTGATTAGTTTACAAGACATTGGGAGCACATCTTCCAAGTCTGAACGGGGACTTTGGAAACATTTTACAATAACATCACACCACAGACCTCATTTTAAGACTCAGTGATAACCAATTTGTGCAGTGATAACAAAAAATAAGCACACAGAACATAGCGGGAATAATATTCAGGGGCTATATATGTATTTTTGTGCTTTTATGTCATCATACAGAAAGAGAATATCATGAGCTTCCGGGAGCTATCCGCTCTGCCCCCTGGACCCGCTGGGTTGCTTTCAGTGCCCCCAAGACCCCGGTTATTGCATGCCTGCCTCTGTCACGCACCTTGCAGAGCCTACCTCTAGAGGAAATCTTTTTATGCAGCCACCCTGATTGTGCAGTGATAAAATTTCCTTTAAATAAGGCCTGCCACACCACTTCTTCCTATGAAAATCCTTTGGTTTACTCGATTAAGGTCATTCAGCCCCCTTCTTGTTTCACAAAAGTACCAAAATGGTTATAGCGCTGAATTTTGAGAGGACACCCTATTCAAACTTAACATGTCATCATCAGAGTCACTGAATCACTTGCACCATTACAGTTGCGCCACTTTTGAAATAACAGTAGCTACTTTTGCTTTGACCCAACACGGCCGTCACACTTTCATCCTGCATTGACACGTTTGCCTACGGATAAGGATGACTTGGAAGTGGATTGAACCTCAGTAAACTTATGGGAATACTATACATTGACCTAAAAAGACAATACAATTGGCCCTGTGGATCATTAAACTTTGTACTAAAATACAAAGCACTGTGGAATCCAACGGCGAGAATAGACTGGTTTAAATTTGACCTTTCCAACCATTAGCAAATTAATAGGAATGATACAGTGGATTGCGCTAACTCGTCAGACAGATGGTGCTGTACCACAAGCCTCGTCTCTCGAGTCCCTTTTATTTGTCCTTTCTTGATATGACACCACACGGGTTGCTGGATATCTAAGGTTGCTCATAAAACCGACTTTGCAATCATCAAGCTACATTACTCAGCTGATTGTAGTAAAGAACATTCCGAAAGTAAGAACATTTAAGTGAAATATATTGAATTTATTTAAGTATAAAAGTAAAAGCATAAATTTCGTGAAATCAAGTTGAAGTTGAGAATACTGGATCTTAAGCTGCTTATACTGAAAATTTTAAAGGGGCATTACGCTTTGATTAACTAGTTTTTTTATTGCAAATTGGTCGCCTAAAATTTTCAAAATATCAGTTCGAAATTAAAATGTACATCTGTTTTGCGTTGCCCCTTCTCCTGAAAAGATGCTTTACTAAAACAGTAATACAGGCTTTTGAACGATAATATTGTGCTAACAATATGATACAGACTAGGTACACCGGAGCGATGGCAGGGGGCATAGAGCTGTGTGGTTTGAAATTATGTAGAACTTTAGTCATTTTATAATACCACAGAGCCTTAACTGTCATTTTTGTGTCTTGCTGAGTCTCAGAAACTTACCCTAGTTAGATTTGTTAAGTTTTAATGGTAATTATATCACGTAGCAGTTGGCTCATTACAAGATTAATAACAAGCTTTCATGGCCTCTTATCAACTATTCAATCAACGGTTGAACAAATATTGCGAATATAGTTATAGAAATGATATTGTAACCATATTGTAACAAAGTTAATACATTGTCCATATTCTCTACTCACGTTGACAAGACCATGTTTCTTTCTTCAGCTCAAGGTATTTCGACCATGCAACCATCAATGGAAACCCTGGAGCAAACATGTCACAACTAGCATGTTATGGCCATTGACGACACCCAAGGCTTCAGTACATGTTTTTTTATAAGAAACCTAGCTTGGGTCCTAGTACTAAAAGTATCTTAATTTTTCACTAGTTTCTAGTACTAAATATTTCTTATTTTTAGAGAAGCATTTAACATCAAATTTTTGATCCTTTCCCTTGCATATTAATTGTATTAAAGCTTTTAACGCAAAGGTTACTATGAATAAAGATGTGTTAGCAACGTATTATTTTCCGGCTCAGAGAGTCATCATATTTTTTGGAGTTTCTTAAAAATATTGATTTAGTTATAAAAGTTTCTTAAGTTTTTGGGGCTCTAGTACTAGGTTTCTTATAAACCGGTTTCTTATTTAAGAAAACGGGTATATTTGAACCGACCACTCCTAATCTATCCTTTTGTGACATACGATGTATTCATTTCAAAATAACAATTAACTTGTCTAATTCTAGATTTTGGATATTGTTTCTGCAGAGTTGGAGTGTTAGGACATGGGCCGACTCACCAAAAGTGTTCAAAGTGTATTTTACGTTTATTTACTAATGAAATTGTTCTTTAGCAAAAACCTCAAAACAAATAAAATGATTTTTCTCTTTATTTGCAACTTTGCATTTTTCATATGCCAAAACTATAAAATACTCGATTTTAGAATATACAAAAAGTGTTCGAAAAATTATTTTTCAAGCTTCCTATTCGTTGTAAGTGATTGAGTTTCAATGAAATGTCAGTTCTTAAATTGGAAAAGATCAGTGAGATGTGACCCCTTTTGGACATTCTGTCAAAACAAATTCATAGAGTCTTTATTATGCACTTAAAAAATCAACTTTGGCCCTATCGCTTCTGTTGCCAATACTTGAAAATGGTTGACTCTTTCTGCAACAAATGACCACGCATTTTATCATCAAGACGTTTCTAAAATATGGTAGTTATACTACTGTTTCATCGATTTCTAACTTTTTCTTGTTTATACAACTCTATAATGCTATCAAATTATCTTTTTCCAGCTTTCTGTGTTGCACATATCAAGGACTGAGTTGATTTTCAACATTGATTATGGATCGCGGTAGGACTTGTTTACTTTCATTATTTCTTAAAAAAATTAAGGTCTACATGGACTTTCGCGACCAATAGATCCTCCTTGCCACTTAAACATCTGTCTTGTTTCTAAAAATCTTTTGTGCTGCTATACCAAACTGTTTCTCGTGTAACTGGAGCGGACCTTGAGACAATTTGTTGTGGGGGGAGGGGACAGTTGATAACAGGGGCGCCAAAACATTTTCAGAAATTTGCGACGAGTGTACATTTTATAAAACAATTTCCGAATTTAATTCCTGATAAAAAGGTCCTCTATCCACGCTTTATGAATCATATTTTAAGTTAATGGCATAAAAGCAGTACTTTATAGTTTGAACATAGCTCAATGGATCTATTTCAATGTATCAATGTATCAATGTAAACATACAGCTTGACGTTTCTCCATGGTTTTTTAGAAAAAATTTTGGAGGAAAAGAGACATGCTAAAACTTTGATGATATTTGGTGAGAAAGGTAGAAATGGCGACTATCGGTTTAGATTGCACATCTCAATGGTGTTGAATTGACTGAGAGAATTTACTTCTTGAACATGCATGTGCATCTACAAGCTTTTCTTTTTGGGCAATAATGATCGTACAATGAAGGTTTTAAATGCCAACGATGTGGCGCCTAGGGGCTTCTATTCCTTTTAGAAGGTTTATTAAAATATGTTTTTCAAAAGGGAAGCAATACTTCAAAAAAGGGAGCACTGCGTTGATATTCAAAATATGTAACCTAAGTTGAAACAAGGATGGGAAATTCTATGCGAAGCTCCATTATCGAATGTTAGGAGAAAATACTATAACGGGGAGGGAATTGTTCAAGAAAGTGTGCTCCTTTCTTATCTTAACAGCTCTTATATGAATCTTTTCACGAATACTCTTAGAAATTTTGTAAGACAAACATTTTTATGTGTCTCATCTCTAATTTCCAACATTGCCATCCGCACTACGAACTATATATTTTGTAATAAAGAGAAACAGGGGGAGCATAATATTTGCATACTTAAGTATTTTCCATCCGAAGTGACTAGATGGCTTGCAATCAAAAAAACACTAGAGGGATGTGAAGGGAGCACATGATTGGCTGTCCATTAACCAATCAGCGTCCACTTCACATATTCTTCTAGAAGATTCCAAGGGAAAAAGCTCTTTCTGTCTACATCGGATGGAATTTAAAATAGAAAAGGCAACATAGCTTGCCCAAAAGTACAAAAAAATTATCACTATAGGTTTTGGCGCAATCTTGATTCTCTAAAAGACGTTGTTTTAGAACTATATGCTGGCATGTACCCAGATTTGGAAAGTCATATTTCGAAACATTTTTTCATCTCCAAACTTCAAATCGTGCCACATACCATGTCATTTTCTAAGAAACAGGACTTATGAGTACTCAAAGCTAGTGTTCTTTCCATATTCATTTTCCTTTAACGGTTGCTATATTTCATTCTGTGGAACCAAGCCAGCAAGTTATAAATTAATTTCATAAATAGAGAGATTTTTAATTGTAGTTTTCATTGGAATTGGAAATGAAAGCTTCCACTCTTATCATACATATGTTACCACTTCTATAACAATTATTATAACTGTATTTACGATTGTTAATTTCCTCTATCAGAACAACGGGAGTCCTGTAGTATTGGAAAGTTCGATTGAATAGCAAGATTGTTTAATAGGTCCCTGATACTTCGCCAGAGTCCTTTAAATTCTCCAAATTCCTGAAGTGTTGATAAGAGTAGGGGCATGGTTAGAAAATACCCTATAGCCATGAGAACATGGTTAAAAATATTTTACAAATTAAATGTTTAGCCAAGCAAAACACAACGTCCATATCAAGTTAGAATTTTTTGTATGTAAAAGTTTTGGATGCAGTACATTAATTTTTTTTAATCACATTTGTAAGAAATATAGCGATTAAAATAATTTTTATCTGTTTAATGCAGAAGTAAGCATTTTTCTGACGAGATGTTTTATTAATACAACTTCATTCGAAATAACCTGGTTTGTCATGAAGTTGTGAGATGTAGTACTTGCAAATGACCGTTTAGAGATTTGAATGTGTTACAAAACTTTTATGTCTTTATGCCTAGCTAGGTTTAAAATATCATGGAATAATTTGAATCATATTGAGATAAATTTGCCAAACCTTTGATACTTTCTGGAGTTTGGAGAACAGTTTGTCTGTAAGCAGTCCTCTAGAAAAAGCTCCACCCTTTCACAGGGCTAATCAATATAATGCGTCCTAAGAATGGCTTGTATTTTGCATACAACATGATTCCCTATCACCATTGTAGCAATTACTTGACCAAAAAGCCGAGAAACTATAAGTTCTCTTGCAATGAATTGCCAACTTATATGGCAGCGAAAATGTGCAATGGCGGCTTCGTTTTTACATCACATCATCCTTATGACGTCAATGCAAAATTTTAGCAATTTATTCGAGTTCTTTTGAAACCCATATCTCGTGAAATACTGTCTTTTCTAAAAATCCAAAAAATTAGTCTTGCTATTCAGGGGGGCAAGCATTTATCTTTGACATTACTTCTTTAGATATAACTAGCTTCGCCACTTTCCTCCTTTCGTCTTTCTTTTTCGTTTCAATTTCATTTCCTAATTCGTTTTCAGTTTGCCTCACTTAGTTCGATTATTTAAAAATGGCTTCTAATTAGAAGTAATAGCCTACGCTTGAAATGATGAAGGCTATTTGGCTAAAAAGTTTCATTATAACTTCATGTCAATTTAATTAGGTTAGTAGACCAAGGCACTTTATAATCAAATGCAAACAACAATCATCACACTTAGTTTTTCTCAAAAGTGCGTGCAAATTGTCGAATTTTAAGTACTTAAAATCTAACAGAGGGCAATGTTTACGTCAACCTATTCGAGGTCAATTAGGTGTTATTGCGCATTAAGATTTTGCCAAATAATAAAATTTTAGCTCGTGGAACCAACGTTTTAACAAATAAGCAAGTTTGACCATGCCAAAATTGTAGTTTTTCCTCCTGAATATTAAAAAATTTCTTTTAAACATTATTTTGAAATTTTAGATATTCTAAAGTACTGATGTTGGCTTCTTAGCTAAGTTAATTACTAATACATTGTTAAGGAGCAACAAGAACTATTTACTTATAGTCGTGTAATGAATGGCTTCTAAAGTGGTTTAATAGAATTCATTGATTTGAATTTACTTGCTGACGTTGAAAACGAATGATCGACTGTGTCCTTCTTGTGTGACAAGCAAACAATAGCATTGCATAAACAAAAGCATTATTGCAAATAATGCTATTGGAATAACCCGTAGCTTTGCTAAATTCAAATCGATTTACCATTTAAAATGAAAAGATGCTTGCTTTCATTAATCGTATGAAAGATTAACGGGAGAATTGCTAGTTTGTAGGTGAATGATATCCCGGAATTAGTTATAATAAATTTGGACAGTGCTGGACAAATTTATTAGTTACGTTGATTCCACGGCTCACATGAATTCATCATTGCACATGATTGCACCAAATGATGAATAATCATGGAAAAAGCACGGTCAATAATTACGAATATCTTTTAACCAACGCAAGAAAATTGAAAATGAAACATTAGCCCAGGCTAGAAAGTTATTTTGTAAAAAGAAATTAAATATAAAAAAAGCTTTAAAATGTATTTTGATCTTTTTAAGTCGTGGGGGCAACTCGCCAAGCAACTTTGCTTCACAAACATACAAATTGCAACATAGTATCATGGCGTGCGCTGATTGCGGGTGATGTTAAAACTCCCCTACATTGAAAAGTAACTTATTACAATATAGTTGATCTCCTTTCCAAAAGGTCATGGAAGATACTTTAGTAAAACGTTAATTTGGAAGCTTTGCGGCTATAGTTTTACAATGTTATTGCTTTTCCATTGTTTGCAGCTGCTATGAAAAGATCAATAACCTATTTTTAGATTATTTTAAACTTCGAAATAGAATTACATAAATTGCAATCTTCAAGATGTTATGATTTTGTCGTACATTATCTTGATTGTAAACAATGAGTTTTAAAGTTTTGCAACCGACCTTTTATATGGTAACGCCCAACCAGACATTTGTCAACAGGGGCTCTCAAATTCAAGCTTATTAAAGCTTCGAATTATATACCGTTTCATTTCTGGGTACTTTCTAATGTGTTCGAGTGTCTTTAAAGTTATTTGCCAGAATGTTTCAGGTATTGATAGCTGAAATTTTGTTACATACTCTCAAAACATTTACATGTCCTCAATCAACAGCGTGGAAAATTTACTTTAAGACTTCAACAAGTCGTAGCATTACATTGTCTCAATTTTGACCTTTGTTTTGACTATGGCCCCTTTTCCAAAGTTTCCTTCTTTGTCACGTTTCAATAACTGCATTCTTGAAAATCTATTCTAGAAGGATTAAATCTACTTTGGTGTTGTGCAAAACTTCCTGTTTTTAAACAAACTGACATGTGTTTTAACTATCCACGTGTCAGAGAAGTAGTCTGCCTTTCTCTTTTTTTACTTTTCACACCGAACGAATTACTGCTAAGTTAAAAGCTCCATCCGATTTGTTAAACTACAGTTAAATTTCTAAAAGTACTACTAAAATAACCATGTACATCTAATTACATGAAAAAATTCCAATGGTTGTTGTAGAATATAAATAGTTGCTACTTGAAGAGGCGACGTGGGCTTTAAATGGCGAGAGACTCTCAGATCTATGTACGCTGAAGGCGCTTCTAGCATTGATCCTAGACGGAATCAAGCATTTTTTAACAAGCGGCAAGCAGTTTTATTCATGAAAATGTTTAAGATGAGTAACTATAAACTACGGTTTTTTTTATTATAAATATTAATAGCTGTGGTATGAAATAGATAACAACCCCCGGGAATGATGGTACCATATTCGCACAGGATTGGCAAATATCTCTAAAAGAGGGTATTGTTGCAACTGCTAGTTGCGTTGCAAATTGTAATACAAGTTTCAGCACGGATAATGCGAAGATGGATTTCAAATGCGTTCTTTTGGTCTCCTTTAAAGGAAGGAGAAGAAAAGTAGGTGCCCGCTTCACTCTGAATCACGTTCGAAAGACCACGCCTATTTCTACGTCACAGCTCTATTTGAGTTTAGGAAGCCTTGGCACTGCAAACACACCGCACTTCCAAATCAAGTTCACTTTAAGACATAGGTGTTTAGCGTCAAACAGCAAGCGACCTGTGCTAGAATTTACTGAATTTATTCTGCAATAACATTGCATGGCCACTTTCTTTTAACATTATCAAGATGAACAAGCCAAACCAAGAAGCTAGTGTTCATGGTGGAAGCAGGTTATTGCACATTTTTCTGTTTTTTAAGCAATTTTCTAGTTCATTTTCTTTCGGCTTCAGGTGCATAGATGTGGTGATAATTTGACTAGAAATATTGAACAACATAACGTGGGAGTTTTGCAAAAAGTATCTTTAGTTTGATTTATATTCTTCTGATTAATTTGATATTCTTTTATATTCTTGGAACACCAACTTTTTAACCGTTAAACCTACCTTCGCCTCGCGATGCATAAAATTACTTTTAATTAAAGATCTAATTTGCATTGTATAATCCTTTAGATGGATCCAAACTAAATACTAAATAGAATTAGAATGACATTGATGCGAAATAGAACAGCAGGAGGTTCAAACAAAGTGTAGCAGCACCTTCGGTTGGTTTTAAAATAGTTTATACACATGATGTTCAGTAAATTCTCACTTACTGAGGGAGAGAGACTTTGTGATGATGACCTTTCACAACAAACAGGCATCTTCCTATTGAAAAAGACAAATAGCATAGCTAACTAGAGGTTTCATAATCGGGCACTTGCTACAAATCTTGTAGAGATATTGCAACTAGGGAGTTTGATCTTCAGACTTAATTTCGATCAACATAAGATCGGGCAGCCATTAAGTGAAATGTATACGCAAGTAGCGGGTTTGATTCTTGGCGTTACAGAATTTTCAAGAAAACTTTTACAAGACTCTTGAATGCAAAGCTTCATTGTATATTTTGGACATGGATTAAATATATAATTAAGTAAAGAAATTAATTAAAAAGTGAAACTTAGTAAACACAATTATTAGCTATCTAATGATGCAATTATACTTATAATTAATCAGCATAAAAATTGGCGGAAAAAGATTTTTAGATTTTGCGATAAATAATGCATAACAGCAAGTCAAGTATACTACTCACAACCTTGTAAATTTATGTCAATGGCAATTTCTGAGCTAAAATGGGAAACTCTTGTGAATAAATCGCTTTCCAGCATTTTGTAATGATGAAAGGTTAACAGTTCTTTACTTGATACAAATCCCTTACCTTTGCTTTCCAAATCTGCTAGAGGTTTTGAATAGAACAGTGCAGCTGAACCGTTTTGAAAAACACATTTTGTAGAGAAATAGCAAATCTTTGCAGATAAAACTTTCTTTAATTGTAACACGAATGTTTTCAAATACTTTTTGAAGAATACTTTATCAGGAACCAGAGATCAAACAATAATTGAGCTTTAAGCAAAATCTAAAACTTCAACTGGCAATCGTTGCTAACAGGTTTCATAATATTGAAAGCGATGTACGAAAGCTAACAAAAACTTTTCCACAAAAACCACCATCGTCAAATATCGCTCTAGTAGCAGGTTTTTGGTTGAGTTTCTTTCAAGAAGGAAGGGAAGCTTCTATCAAAATATATCAGACAAACCGATTAGGTATAAGTGAAAAATGGTGTAGCATTCATTGTTCGCATCTCCCTGTTCAGTTTGCCATTAAATATGGTTGTAGTTTCACTCGAAATAAGAGTTCGTTGTTCACATTTCGCATGCTAAATTTGACAGTTTTGATAATAATGTTTTCCCTTTTTCTTAGTAATTGCTCTAGAAAGTCTTTTCCTTAGCAGTGTTGCTGATCATTATCACTTTTATATAAGTATAATCGCCCTTATAAGTTTAAAAATTTCGAAACTTCAAGAGGAAAGAACCATGTTCAATTAATTTGCATTCTGTTTTACGTCCCGAAACTTGAAGAATAATATGATTTCAATTTGAATATGATTCACTAGAATATCAAACTTTATGAATCCTATTTCGGATAAACATTTATCTTGTTTTACGTTACTTTTTATAAAGAGAGGCAGAGTTGTTTATAACAGCGGAACCGTGATATTTTCACAAGTTTCCTAATAACATAAAAAACAAGAGAGGAATTTGACAGAAACAGTCAACATTTGCTAAATATCTCTGCAGGCTTGCTTATGACAATGGCCATGACAACACTGAATTGGCAAACGCCTTGCTATCCTTGGGTGCAAGATACACCATCCAGATGTCCTGGACTCAAGCTTCAAGGAAACTAGCACATACGGGAAACCCGACTGCATCCAAATGGCGGTAACCACGCCACCAACATTTGGGCTTGCCAGTCCGTCGGCTGCCTCGTTATCACGTGCAAATGCATGGGTGGGAGGCTCAGCTGCGGCACTTCTTGGATACCCATATTCATCGTATGGCATCGATCCTGTCGCTTTTTGCAGCTGCGCAACAAGGTATTTTTCAACTAATCCAGGAATTTATTCATCTAGGACTTTCTTCGATTGTTTTTTTGTTAACACTTGATGATGGTAAATTATAGTTGCGTCGAATAAATCTTCCTTTTCAAAAGTCTCCTAGATACAAAGATATGTATGATTCATTTATTAACAAATAATTAATTTCTATGCTTTGGCGGGGAAATATAACCGTAGTATGCTAGTGCTAGCTATTAGGTCCATCTAAATTGCTTATTTGATCTTGATTAAAGCTAAAAGGGGTAAAGATTAAAAACACTATATCCTCTTTAAGGGTTGGTCCTTCGCTGCCAGGATGGAAATCATACCAGCAAAGTGGGGTACCAGAATTTTCAACCGTCAGCTCTGGAATGTACCAGCCAGCACTTAGGTACCCCCAACCCCTACATCACCCATTGATATTTGCAGCGAATAATTTACAGCAGAATCTGCAAAAATACAACCCGATGGAGAGTAGAAACAGCTTGGCCTTACCTCTGCATCCACAACAACAAACGGCCATGCACGACCAACAAGTACCCATCGCCATACAGCAACAACCACTTGTTTCAAAGCAATTAAAAATAAGTGCAGACATAGCCAACTCGCCTAGCTGCATGAAGCAGGATTCCCCCACCAGGTCATCGGTAGCCGTCGTTGCTCCACTGATAGTCGAGTTCAACCAAAAGAGCCAGATGCCGGGGATACCTGTGATTTACAACGTGAACCAATGGATGAATGTACCCCCGTGCAGTAATGGCACCGCTGCACCCGCAAGCGTGAAGACGGAGAACGGCGTCACGCAGATGCAGCAGCAGGACTACATCAACACCCAGATGAGTTGTCCCTCTTGGCAGTCTGTCCAGCCGAAAAGAGACGCCATTTGCCAGCTGGGAGAGGCGGCTAACATGATATTGCAGTGCCAAGATGCCGCGCCAAAAGGTCATCGACATACAGTGAATCATGTTGGTACTCCGGATAGAAAACATTATCAGGTAGGTGTTGTGTTGATGATGTCATGATTAAATGCAAGTCTTTGGCTTCACGTTTATAGTAATTATGGTAATAATAAAATAAAATTTGAACGAGTTATGCATTTCAACGAGTTGAAACTGCTGTTATTAGTACGTCTCCTGTGTAAATGCTTCAATAACTTGTCCGTTGATTAAATTGAGATTGTGCCCTCCTCTCAACTGAACTGATCAGATCGGGCGGGGGTAAACTATTTTAAGACATCCCCGCTCAAAATCTTGTTCTGATTTTGAAAAAGTTTGATGTTGCGGCCTTTTTGCTTCACTTAAATGCAAGAAGAAGTGAAACTTTAATAGTAAAGCAAGAAATAGGTTCCTGGCTCTAAAATAAATGTGAAGAATAAGCACAAGCCTTTTTTCCAATTTTAATTCTCATAATATCATACCTTAAACTAAAGTTTAGAGACTATATCGACAGGGCTGCTGCGCAGTGACCAAGATAGCGACGACAGACCCAAGCATAGCCAAAAACAACTCTGATGCAAATCAAAACATTTCAAAAGAAGCAGTTGCTGCTGAACACTCAACTCATACTGGTCATGCACCGAAGAACCTCAAGAACAGGACCTGTCCCTACTGCAACAAAGTCTTTGCCAGGCCATTCACGCTGAAGAGCCATATACGCAGACATACCAAGGAAAAGCCCTACGTTTGCAAGACGTGCCAGCGAAGCTTTTCCCAGAATGCAACGCTCGAGAACCACAAACTTATTCACACCGGCGCCAAACCGCATCAGTGTGGTGTGTGCATGAAGAGATTTGCACATCAAACGTCACTGAAAACGCACCTTAGGATTCATACTGGGGAACAACCATACGAGTGTGAGTTCTGCTCGCGAAGATTTACAGACGGTTCCACGCTGCAAAAACACAAGAGAACCCACAATGGAGACAAGCCTTTCCCTTGTCGCTTCTGTAAAAAGTGCTTTAGTCAGTCTGGAAACATGCGAAGACACATGACAACGACCCATAAAGAAGAGTTACGGCTTGAAGAGGCAAGTAAGACTCTACTGAAGTATGAAGGTTCTTGCAGTTTCAACCCTAGCTTGCAATAGCTTATTGCAATATACAACG
Organism: Nemopilema nomurai; assembly: GCA_003864495.1. Classification (NCBI taxonomy): domain Eukaryota; kingdom Metazoa; phylum Cnidaria; class Scyphozoa; order Rhizostomeae; family Rhizostomatidae; genus Nemopilema; species Nemopilema nomurai. The sequence continues at coordinate 1,354,577 of ML133436.1, read as the reverse complement.
TATATTAAGAGCGCTAACATTCTGTGAATACTAAATTCGATGAGCTACTTAGAATGAAAGCTTAAGCCAAGCCTTCTCTGCACTGCAAAGAAAAACGTTTGGGGTTTTCATGCTCTCTTAAAAAAATTGGTCTCATATTATTTGCGGAAAACACATTTTAGGGATTGGCAGAACGTAATGTGAAATTATCTTAATAAAATGTTGATTTCGATGAAGCTTGGGTGTGTTTCTTGACAATTCCAAAAATGGTCAGTATTTTAATCCTTTACTTGTAAAAAGCACCATATTGAAACAAACTTTTTCTATTAGAAGCAATTAAGAACAAAATGTGGGAGCCTTTGGAGATAGGGGCAAAGACGTGTCGCTTTTTCGTCGATACATTTGAGGCTTGCTTCAAACTACATTTTTGTAACAAAAGTGGTTCGAAAGTAGGATAGCTATGATTACCTAGCAATGAGCTACCTAGCATTGATTTAAAGGCACATACCCTAAATGCAGAAATGGTCACAAGGAGCAAGTCTTCATGCCAAAATGTCGAAGAGTCGATAAGAATAAATGCATTAATTCAAACACATAAACATCAATTGTTGCCAGTTGAGTGGTTACTTGTTGAGTTATGGTTATTTGTTTTTAAAATTTTTACTGAATGATTGTTTTGTCTAGAGTTTTGAAATATCTACAAGTATATTTAAAATGTAGTTCTGTTCCTGGAAATGATATTTAAAGTATCAGCCTTTTATAATTTATTTCGCAGTTACAGTTCTTTCAGTTTCTGTCGCTCTTCTTAAAAGCTACAGGATTTTTTACATTTACACTTTTGGTCTTTGGGGGTTCAAATTACAAGTAGCATCCGTAAAAGGAGAACGCAAATAATTTCTTGAGCTAAATGCATAGGTGTTGGATGAGACCAGAAGAGGCAGGACCCAAGATTTGTGGCCCTATTGCTCCATTATTGTGTCACTCCATTCTTTAAATGTTCCCAATTTTACTAAGCACAGGAACCTAAAGTTAGAAATCATTTTGAAATCTTTATGTAGGAAGTGGACATTTATTAACATCCTATGGTGGCGGATTGGTTTCCCATTAATATACAAATTTGTCCCTCTACAATGCAGTTCCCTACCTGTACATAGCACCTGTTCCCAGCGCTATCTGTAGCTCCTTCGTCATCAGGCTTAAAGCTACCTAGATACAATTATCTCTTTCTTAACACCCTATTTTAACTGTACACAAAAAAGAGGAGGTCACAGAACAATACCATTGCACTTTATAACTCATTAAAACTGATGATACTTAATTTCGTTCATATCCCTGTGCTATGTGCGTTACTGAAACTCACTTATATGACGCAATGGAAGGAGCTTCTATTTTTTGCAATAAAAATTGCAAATGCCTCCAACTGGTCAGCATGCCTTGCGATGGAATTTCAATCAGCCAACCTATCCCTATGTATGAGAAAAATACATTTTGTCAATGGATTGTGTTCGTTGAGTTAAAATTGTTGTTTAAATTTAATCAGACATTTGGTTAAAATAGAAATTTATTTATTTAATAATTTTAAAGTTCTTTAGTGCACTGTAAATGAAAAATAAAAAAAATCACTTCCCTCTTATTTACATTAGTTTTCTCTTGCTTCATTTCAACATTATCGAGTTGTAAAAAGATGGGAATCCTTCAAGTCCCCTGTTCCCTCGAATCTTGCATAAAAAAGACATTAAGTCCACGAAGCTTTCACTGCGTGTTCTTGTTCTGAAATATAGATGGCTTCATTATACTCCTTCACAGCAATTATAATTGGGGGCGGCAGTGAGTGACTGCAGAAAAGAAATCTGGGAAGAAAATGCACATAAGCAACAATTCGGGCCGTTTTAGGAACGATGGCTTTGTAAAAAATGAGGAAAAGATTTCTTTGTCCGCAGAATTGGAATACCCTTCATGTCTAAGTTCCTTCTAATATGCTTTCAATATGCTTTCAATATAAGGCTGAACTGAAGTATTTCAAAATTCCGTCAACAGAGTTAAGCTTCATTTCTCAAAACTGCATCTGTTCTCCAATAAAACTCTTGCCATGCAATTTTAGCTAATACGTACATGGATTTCAGCTAAGTAATTAGGTTCCAATTATGGAAGAAAATGTGGCATAGTCGGACTTAAATTTTGAAAAAGATTGCCTTCATCCTGTATCAATAAAAAAATTGCAATTAACATGTATTCAGTCGCCACTACCTCGCTGTTTGATCATTTTCAGTCGTTACGCTATCTAGACGTTTTGGGGAGATTCAGTTTCCCCCTTCCCTTTAATCGTACATAAGGACAGCCGTACGCAAACACATGGTGTTAGCAGGGGGTAGATAAGTGATAATGTGAGTGTGAAGACAAAAGTATTGAGAGTAAGCAAAAGACGAATAAAGAGAAAAAAGCAATAAGAAAGAAAACAAAAGCGAACTTAAAAAGAACGAGAAAAAGAGCTCAAAAAAAAGAAAGGGCGAAGAAAGAAAAGAAAGAAAGAAAGTAAAAAACAAAATGGGAGAGAGTAGAAAGTAAAGAAAGGATGAAATATTGAAGAAAGAAAAGAAAGGGCGATGAAGAAATGAAAGGATTGAGAAAGGGAGGAAGAACGAAAAGGAAAGGGAAATGAAAGTATAACGAAAAAAGCATGAAAGAAGAGGATAAACTTTTTGTGTGCCAGTTGGTAGACTGATATACTCTATACACTTTAAGCTTTAAATCATAATTCTTTTTTATGTTAGGACTTCTATAAGATCATAAGCAAATATTGCCAAGAACTCCGCATTTCATCTATACATAATCTACAAATCAATTTACACACATAATCGCTTAAAGACGTACACCAGTCCATCTATCTATTACACTGCATATGTCTCCGATAACATACTTACAAACAATTAGGCTTAAACCATGACTAGCCAAAAAGCTGTGAAGGGGAGGTAGAAATAGCGACAGTATTTCTCAATTCCGGTTACCAAAATTATCATAAACCTGCAGGCAAACGAGCTTGAACGTAAAAGATGGGCATTCGAGTGTACAAGTGGGACCTCATTCCATTCCGTTCAAATTATAAATTCAAAAACTGTGTTCTATAGAAACAAATTCTGCGTAGAAATCATCTTTTAGATTGACGGACAGTTAAGCACTGAGCAAAGCTTTCGGTCATATTAACAGCATAAACTTGAGTAAGATCTGATAGCAATTAATACCAGATCTAACTGTCACCTCTCCCCCCCCCCCCCCAGCCCCCCCCCCGATATCATAGGAAACCTCTAAGGTACTAGCGGGCACTCGAAGGCCCAAAACGTCCTGTACAAACGTATTATTAACTCAATAGCTTGAAATTTCGCTTAGCAAATCTTTTGCCTCCTTGCTATCCGTAATTGTCCGGATCAACATTTTGGCTCTTCTGGACGCCAGCAACTTCTCGTAGAATTCAGTTGGCAGTTCAGCCTCGATTCCAAGCGCAATGACGACAGCAGCTAGCTTCTTTCTGTCCTTTGTTTTGTCGACAGTTTCCTGGTGAGCAGGTGGGAGCGGTTTCTTTTCCTTCTTTTTGTCCTGGTCAATAGTAGCAAGCATGTATTCCAGCTCTATCATCTCATCCGCGTATAAATCACTTTTGAAATCTTGAATCTCGAGGTCTGACTCGACATGGCCTGAAGTCTTCTGTGAAAGACAATAAAACAATGCATTTACGAGTCGTGCTCTGATTATGCTTTGAAAGTGGATTGGGTTCTAACATGCCGGCCATGTCGTGTTTACATCATATACATAACCAGGAATATACGAGCTGGTTCCTCAATAAATTGCGCGATTTCGCCTTGATTCTAAACCTACTATCCATTTATATACTACCGGCTACATCAAAATATCACAATACTGTGTGTTAATTGTAATCCAAAAAAATATATAGACGATGTAAAGGGAAAGTTGAAAGTTGAATATACGAAACATTTCCAAATCCACAATATCTTTTTCGCATTAAACACCAGGCTATACTTTTTGCTACGAAAGCGAGTCTGGTCATAATGTGGACTGAATAACCTAAGGGTAGGGGGCTTCCCCATTTGCCCCTAAATAATCGCTATTAGTTTGGTTCTATCCACTATGGCCGTCTTAATGTGGGAAGAGAATTGCGCGAAACAGGCCGATTCATTGGGTCATTGGCACCCGTAGATTGCAATAGACTCCATAGATTATTGCAAATCAATTATCACCCAAGCTAATAAAAGATTCATTTACGTTTTTGAAGTATGGTTTGGTACTATGACGTAATGAATGTTACCTATTGGCTCTTTCAAACGAAAAACTGATTACGACATGTTGTTTACATAGCAACACTCGCAAAAACAAAATGCACAACAAATGACATACAATTTTGTGACTGACTCCTCCCTTCTCTCACGCAGTAAATATTGTGACGGTCATTCATCCAATATGAAAGTCCTGCGATTTCTTTTTTGACATAAGAGTTGACAGGGGATAATGATGGCTAAATATTAAAACCTAGATTTGTGTCAACGGGCCTGCCATCTTTGCTCGATGAAAGCTTTTAGTTCCATTTTGCACTTTGCCTCTAATAGTACAACAGCTATCAAATATGTTCAAATACTTCATATCAGGTTTGCATTTGAGCACGCCGTAAAATCTCAGCTAATAGGGAGCTCAGAACTAGGGTGAGTGGAGAATATGAATGGGTTATTTGTGGTATCTACTCGCAAAGCAATTCAACAGGTGTCAATAAATAAGGAGCTTTACAACTTTTGAGGCATGCTTTGCAAAAAAGGAATCGATAGACAACACGCTTTTCTTAAAAGGAACCTACCACAAGGCCTAGTTCCAAAAGTTCTTTATTGGTAGACCTCAAGTCATCAGATTTTAGTACCAAGAGTTCCTTAAGTTCTAATTTTCAGTGCTTTGACTTCAATGAGCCTCAACACTTAATAGAGAGAGGGGCAAGATAGACTATGCGGAAACTACTCGATAAAGCACTTGACACACGAATAGCAAACAATCTATGCGAGTATTTGCTGCAAATGAATGGAAAGGGCGTTTTAGCTCTTGATGCTTGCAGTTATAAAAATTTTTCAAATAGAAAAGTTCCTTAGTGATTTCGTTTTTAGTAGTATAAGTTCTTTTAATATTTCGGCCTTCTACATGTAGGTTCCTTATAAAGTGGTTCCTTATAAAAAAAGCGTGTAATCTTGAACAGAATGATACATATTGCTTGACGCATGAGGACTTGCATTAATTGCAACTAATTAGGGCAAATTAGATAAATCATAGCTGATAAAATGCGGCATGGCTCGAAATGAAATCGATTAAGCTCACCTGGCTGTTCGACTTGGTTACCTTCGACATTTTCTTCAGCTGTTTGCGATCCTCGTGGAACGGAAACTATGAAGCAGAAATATGCGGCAGGTTGAAAGCTGGTACAACAAAATGGCCTGATTCGGCGTTGCGTTGAATACTTGGCATGCTCAAGCGAAGATGTCCAGACACCTTAGCCTAAATGGCACTGGTAGGGTTATTGTGATTGGTGAACAAGATTCTCATTTGTCCTTTGAAATGAATTATTCACGATCCGAAGATCTGTTGGCGGGTGGAGTTTTGATAAAATGCGAATAGCTATAGTCTGTGATAACGAAAGGTGTAGAAATTAAACTGGAATTCATAGATCCACCTTCTTGGCATTGCGAATTCAATTCACAGAAAGCTTTTGATTCAAATTGGCAGGTTGCATAATTGTCCGTCGAATTATATTAAGAGTTCAGTCTAGCTTGCATTTGGTATATGTTGAATATTGTGGCAATCGAAATTGGTTGCACCAAATAGCTAATAATTCTCAAAACTTCTGAATTAATGGTCGGGTGTAAACTTAATGGGGGCAGTGCTTTCTAGCTTTGATTGGAGTGTTGAACATAAGAAACTTGTTATGGAAGAGATAACTTGGCGATAAAATGCATGATTGTAACCAATGCATGCATCCATTCGGAATTCAATTATATCTTGCATTGAATTAAAAAGCTAAATTTCTTCAAATCCTCCTAATAGAAAATGATTGAAAAGTGTACTCTGAAAACTGCAGAATAACCTACTGATCGTGCAATGCTTGCTTTTATAAGAACATATAAAGGTAGTAATATCAAAGGGATTTTCTAACAACGTGCAATTAGTGAACTTTCCATTAGAAGTGGGTTATCAGTGAAATCATTATGCGTTCTTTGCACTCAAAATCAAAGGAACAACGAGTTACGCAACAATGTCTCGGTATAAAGAATTTCGTCAGAATAACTGCCTCAAATTTGGATAAATCTCGATACGTGTTACTTCACGCTTCTTGTGCTATTATCGACCAGCAGCTGGTAATTTTTTCTGTCCGTTTTTTGTCGATTATCCGACCCCTTCGTGTTCTGATGCATGTGAAACGCCAAGCACCTTTAGCATATGAATAGTTCTAAATTCTGATAACTCGCAACTACTAAGAAACCCATACCACAACACAAGGCTAAACTAAAACGAGATGCGAATCTCCTAAAACTTTTCAAATCACGTAAATGAAGATGCTCTTCAATTCTTGATATGAAGAGACCTTAAACTTCAAAATGCCCATAGTGTCATCAGGATCACCATCAGAGTGTTACCTTGAGCCAAAAGGGTTCAAAAGGCCTTCAAAATCCCCTATACATTGCCTATTATCGAAATATCTTGACCCACTGCACCTTGATAACTCATAGACACATCAAGAGCAACTATCCAGAATGCGTTTTTCAAAATTGTTCAAAGAGTAAGATTGAAACCAGTCTTTTTGCTGTCAACCACTGCATCAACTCAGGTATCTATACTGCTAGGAAATAACTGCTATAGCAAAGCGCTACCATATTCACGTCATCTTGCAGAAAACGTCGTATCAGACGCAAAGTTAGTATCCTGCCAGCATGCATTTTTATCAAAACTCGCTCACGCTTTGTATGAATACAGTCATACCGAGTAAAAGTTTATTGCAAGACAAGACATGTTTTGGTGAAGACGGAAGATTTCAGTAAGAATTAATAATTAGATTCGAAATCTGATTGCCCGAAGACAGCCTTCTATTTAATTGATAATGGCGCTAGCCATTTATCAAGCGACTTGGTAGTAAATAAAAAAACTGTGTTGTGAACAAGGGAGCTTTTAACCGAGTAAATAAATCAGTTCTGTCCTCTTCATTTGCGGTCATGCAGAATAGTGAAATCAAGAAGAACCAACGAAATGAGCAAGCAAAAATTTTTACTTACAATAATTATTGCTGTTCGATGTTCCTTCGAAATTGGGGCTTCAAGATGGCGACCTTGCAGGCTAAGCGGATACGTGCAGTAGCAATGCTTGAGTCGGTGCGTTTCAGCTTGATTGCAACCTTCGCCTTGACATTTGTGTGTTCGACAGGTAGTTAAAAAAGTTCTCTGTCAAAAACATCTGCTAAGTGGAGACTGGTCGGGTATAGCCTCGTTTTCAGGTGGCATATGACGCAGGGACGTCGCCATTGGCTTAGTGGGCTTACGTTTAAAAGGACGCCATTTGCAAACGGATGCAGGAATATTTGCATTTTGCACGGGAATGTTTGCAAAACTAATGCCCATAGGCATACTGTTCAGAAGCTTTTGCTCTTCATCAAGCTTACCAAGTGGATAAAATGCCTGAACTACATCGCAAATGGATGTGTACCATGCCATTAAATTATTGGATTTTTCTTGAAACTATTTTGAATTTTTCAATTAAGCTCTGTTGCAAAGTACCAGCGGGTTTTTATCGATTGTTTAACATTTAAAGGAACGTCATCCTCAGAACGCAGCACGGAGCTGCGGTGGCGAAGTGATGAAGGCGCTCGAAAACGAAGCCGGATCCCGGGGGTAAACCTGATTGAAACATAATGAGGGGGTTAAGGGTGGCGTGGATTGGAGCTACCTTACCACACAAAGCCGTGGCCTAGGGTAATGCACCCTTAGCATTTCAGAACGTAGGACTAAAGCTTGTTTACCCTGCTGAAAATCTAACAGCAACTGCCCTACTTGATATACGTTTACGTTTCATTTGAGTAAACAAATCACTATCAATCTCCATGTGTTACTCAGCTGCCGAGTGAACAAATATCGTTCATAACAGGTTGGCTGGGTGAAGGCAGCAACGCAAAAGAACTATCTAAAGCGAGCTGAAAACAGGATGTGCATTGCATACGGAGTAGACAACAAGGGAAAGACGTGTATAGAAATCGCAATAACAAGCGACGAAAATGGCCAGCAAATGTTTTCAGAGGGAGAGCAATAAGTAAAATAGTGTTGAACTGGTACCTGTTGTATTTGTTGAAATGAGAGGGCTGGGTGAATGTGAGGCTGACAAAGAGCTTTGAGTGGATAAGAGGCTGACATATAGCCGGTAATTCGACACGTCTGGAACAGAGCTTCAAAGGTATTGGTCTCCAACATATGACCTAAGCCAACGCCATAACAAGCATTCTCAGCTTACGAACGGGTTTAAGAAAATTCACAACGTCGCTTACCTCCGGATAGGTCAAAATTTGAGCCTCTGTCTAGAAGCAATGCATGGCTTTAATCTCAATAATGAGATCATAGGGACTTTAAGAGTGAGCATTTCTCTGGGATTTCTTCTCCCCTATCCTTGGATTATGTTTCTGTCTGATGAGAAATTCTCAAGCGTTTTAAGCGTCAAGGTATGGCGTCCAGCCAGGCATAGGCTACAAGAGTAAAGCCATGTTTTTAAAAAGCTTACAATCAACATAAAATAAAAATATTCACGCCAACTTTTCCTTTGACAATATTTTCACTCTACACAATAAAAATGACCTCCCACAAGCAAAACATCACAGAACAACTTGCTTCACTAAGCATATCATAGGACTTTTAAACTTTTGTGTTGTACAAAAACTCAAGAAAATATTAACCAAGAACAACTTCACGTTTATTCCACTACAATTTACAACATCATTTACAACGAGCTTCCTCAAATAACACCATGCTATTACAGGTAAAAAATCAACACCTTTGTACTAAAAATTGAGCATAGTGATTATCGGTGGCTGTTTCAAAATGACAAAAATTAGGAATCAACCTCCCAAACGATCAAATCAGTAAAACCAGCTGAAAATAAAAATTTAGCTGTTGTCGAAAACCTAACTACTCTGACCGAATCGGAATGTCCAACAAAGTCCTGAAATGTGCCTTCCTTGTAGTCAATAATTTTCACAAGTCGGCCTAAAAGCAAGAAGTAGGAAATTGTAATCTGGAAAAATAACAGAAGTATAATCACTACCAGCGTCATGACCGAATTTACAAATACAAGCATTCCACTAGAATGGTCAATAAACGAGTAAAGGATCGACCAATTTCGGAAGAATTGCATAAATATATCAAGCAAAAGAGGGCATTGAATAATCGACATTGCAACTGGCGCATCAAACCTTGGGAGCCGATCGCAATTAAGTTTTCAGTCGGCGATACGTCCATGGTTAACGCCCACTCAGTCAGGGAGACAGCACGGACGACCTGCAAAGGAGGACACATTCTAAGACTAGTTCTTTCCAAAGAAGGAGAAGGCATATTCCAGGAAAGAGGGCCTAGGTCATTCTACGATTGGTATAAACTCATTAACGTAGAACGACGATGAAACAGAACAACATAAAAGTATAAAGCATTGATAGCTGATTTGAGTGTTCTAAGGGTTTTCCAGGGCAGTCGACAATCCCAAGTCAGATTCATCAAAACTTGTCTGAATGATAAAGAGAAATATTTTGAAGATATTAAAAGGATGATAATTGGGTTACAATCATATGAATCTCGTTTATTTTGAATAAAGCTAGACTTAATTAGTGAAATAATTCGACTTTCATGATTATAATGAATAATTCAGTTTGGAGCTGGAGTTTTAGTGCAGGATTTTGTTTTGATTTAGATTCTGATTGAACATCTAATTAAACATGCAGCATGTTTGATAGAATGCTTTCAATTTCGAATTTCTTTCACATGCATCGACCAGTGTGCGACTCTTTATAAGAGTTTAACAACTGCTTGACTGAAAAAAAGGAAGGCAACACAACAAGACAATCATAATGCAAAGTCGATTAACGCACTTTTAGTTTTGTTGTCGAAAAGAAAAGAGTGTTGCTTAGAAACTGGAACATCTTCCCAACAAATTTGTTGACCCGAAAAAAACTAATCAGGACTGAATATTCTCAGTGTAATGGGAAATATCATCACAGCTGAAGCAATGAAGCCATTATAGCAAATCTATTCCGATAATAATCACTATGACAACATTGTAACCAAAACAAAACAACCATCAGCGTAACACTGTTGTCATTCTCAAAGCAACATAATTACAAAAGCTGTGATATTATGTAGAAAAGACCGCTAACTTTTGCCAAGCTAAGGTCTTCTTTTAGTCGCTCTCTTGAACTGACTGACAAAAAGCAAATCAAGAATGGTCTCGATGCAGTTTACCTTCTTCTGAGAGAGGCTGTAATAAGAGAGCTGCTTCCTCATGCCATAGCCCGTGTAGATGATTATATCTGCGTCACTTGGCGAGAACCGGGCAAGGCTTGGAGGAAAATGGTCGTAGTAGTCCTGGTTAAAAAGCAGAACTGTTATTGAAAATTGAATGTTTATTTTATTACAGATCTAAGGAACGAAGTCATCACTTATATGAATTAAAACTTGCACGAAGGAAGGAGGGGTGCAAAAGAGGTCTCCTTATCCCTCGGCCAATTAAACCCCATATGTGGTAATATTTTGCAAAGCTGAGAGGAAAGATTTCTGGACTTTAGTTAGGATTTTTAGAGAGGAGTGGTTTGATTATGTAGTTGTCTGAAAAGTCTTCTGGCAGAAAAAAGGCCGATTTCAAATAAGATTTTAGTAAACGACGATAAAAATCGCTTGTGTTCCTAAAATATGTCAAGTTACTACCTTTTCAGTCTTTTTGAGGATTGTCCCGTCAGGAGCAAAGTTCGGGGCGGGAAACGAGAGCCAATCGACAAGCTCACAGAAATCCTTCGACCAATCAGCGGTCCAGATGCTGACACGTCGATCAGCACTTGCAGCCAGCCAAAGGGCCGGGGATGACAGTGAGTACGAGTGGTCCTGAAAAAGAGGCAGCGAGCGACCTCGTTACCAAGCGATATTTCTGTATGATGTTTCTGTATGATGGAGACAAGACAACGCTGTTTACAGCAACTTATTTACGAGAGCTTATTGATAAATAGCTAAGGTTATAATGTGTCCATCGTTGGTAAACCCCCAAATATGATTTGGTTATGTATGCTTTTACAAGAGATTTCTTGACTTGAGATTCTAATTAACAGTAGTCGTACCCTATCTCAAGTAGCTTAGTTGCAGCAAAAAAAGCCTTCCCTATGCCGATGTGAGTTTGATCAGGTAAGTAAACATGAATAAAATCTGTAGCATTACACGCCCAGAAAAAAAACCGAAAAGCCGATGCAAAGGTGCTAGCTTCTGATCACGAAGGGACGAAAAAGGATTCAAAGGATGAAATAGCGGTTATACTGTTGTGGGAAAATAAACGAATCTCGACATCAGATCGATATTACTAGATTATTATAAAGGAGGAAGGCTTTAGAAAAATTAATTTCGCTTCTGTTCATCCTTGCAAAGTCACGAAGTCAAATTCAAATAAAATTAGTTAAAGCCAAATTTAGGTCAAATAGAAAATTCAGAATAAAATATTAAAACTAGCCGAGAAGCAAGTTTCAATTGCAATGAATTAAGTTTAATCTGCAAGTAGCCATTCCCAATTTTCGTCAAGGTTGAATAAATAAAGGCAAACTGCTTCCGAAAATCAAAAGCTGCTGTTCGATGAAAGGACAGTTTGCCGTCAATTTGGAAGGAACTGTATCATTTGCGTTGAACCATATCAAGGTTAAATGTATACCGCTACTCGGGAGGAAACCTGGGCCTATATCAAACTAGATCCAACGCATAAATAGTGCAGTGGTGTCTTCAAAAGCACACAAAAATGAAACAATCATGGCGTTTATCATATCAAAATATTGCGGAGTACAGTAAATCTCCGCGTATAAGAACCTGCAAAAATAAGAACCTAGAGGCTGATTATTATCCAAGTACCTTTTCAACAAGAACCTATTCAAGCCGGGATCTCAAAAAGTAGCTTCTTTCACGCGGGGATTTACTGTAGTTCCTTTGCAATTTAAAACTGGTCCCGCTTCGTGTTACTATACCTTATGAGACGAGACATGGATATCTGTTATTGGTGCTCCCCTGTGGTCCTTTAGCATGCGGACGGTCATTCCGGTAGCCGGACTGCTAACCGCTAGCGATCCGTCCTCGGCACCACTGATAATCACCCGGCCTGCAACGACAAACATTCAATTCAATGCAAAGACTGATTGCACGGGCCACGTATCCGTTATTGGCCTGGACGAAATGTTGGTTATTATAGAGAAGCAATCTTAGGATGCTATGCTATGCATAGGACAACGTGTCCCCCCGTCCCTCAATTCTACTTAAAAGGCACACATCAACCAAGCTTGGAAATTATCGGACCTAAGCTCCCACTTATGGTTGAGTCCTTTCAAACAAATTATAGGTCTTGCAGTGAACTCATCTCTACAAATTCAAAAACAAAAATGTTCAACATAAGTAATAGCTGGTGTGTCCTGTCCACTCATCATAATGGAACAATTTGATACAAATAAAACCTTTAGAGCTGTAATGACGGAATAAAAATATTTCTGACATTTGATATTTCAAGTTATTGTTGAATACCTTAGCGCATCAGACTTTGTATGCGAAAACGTCCCAGATTGAATCTGGCAGTTTGGGACAGTGAGACTGCAATGCGCTTTAGAGCTAATTTAAAGAAGCAAACACATTTCCTGCTGACTCAAAGACCAATGCTCGACACAACAAAAACATCTGCGCAACTTTTAGATTTTCATGGGAAGGGAAGCTCGATGTAGGATCATAGGATTAACAAAGAATTGGCGAAAATGTCCAAAAGCACATTATGTTTCATGCTATAGCATCAGAGTATGCATAGTATGTAAATATTTTATTTCCGCTGATCCTTGCTTTAAAAAAGTCATTATCTTCCTTTAATATTACCTCGATTGTCTGTGTGATTTTGGAAGCATCATTTACGCTTTGATAAGGATTAAGAAAAGGCCTCAACTAGGAAAATTCTTTGGTGACTTCTTTAATCCTAATTGTCATTTTGTTGTTCTTTTTATAAGAATAACTAGCACAAATTCAAAGATCTTAAATCTTAAGTAATTTCAGCGAAATGGTTCCTCAATCGGTGCCAAGATTTTTTGAAGTTATGAATATAAAAAAACGGGCGAAGTGCATTTAGATAAAACAAGTATAGACAACCACAGTAAGTTAAAAGCAATTGTCATTCTATCCCCTCTCACACTTCTAAGACTTCTAGGGTTTCATGCAGAAAACGTCTCGAAAGAGTTCTATAAATCCGTATTGCCATCATGTTGCTCTTTGGGAATCGTGCTTATAAAGATGTAGTATCAGGTTTGTTGTGGAATGACATTTGCTTTTGTGACATAAAGCAGCCGTCCTTAGTTTCCGTTAAGACCAACAAACATGTTGAACTTTCGGTTTTTGGAATAGAAGACGATACAGTCAAATAGTCAAAGCTGTCAAATTCAGAGGTCTAGAACGCCACGGGTTCTCAAGGAAGCAATGGCAGAGGGCTGGTATGCTCTGTTCATTCAAGGAATAAAGCTCTGGAGTTTTGCTACTAATAGCGTTGAAGAGAGTACTTGAACTGTAATATTTAATTAATTATCGGGATTTTTCTCAATATGCAATACATGTATACCAGGTTCATTGGCTTCAAACTAGCAAGAGCCGAAAAAATGCCTTGAAGTGAAATAAGCAAAAATGGACGGAGAAAATTTCAGACAAGGATTGTTACAAGACAGCTTTAAAGATAACAGATGGCCAATTATACGGAAGTGAACTGACTGATAATAAATGTAAAGCAAGATAAGTAGAAGATAACTGGTATCTCTAAGCTTGACGCAGAGTTACAGTTTGTAGGGCAGTGACACCCGGAATCAGAAGTACAAGTGAATATACAAACCGTCTTGTGAGAAAGAGATTGCGGTGACCTTGACGGGGTGCGGCTGAAGTTTCAGAGCCATCTCCGCGAGGCCGAGGTCAAACATCCTAACGGTGCCGTCACTGTAGCCAGCCACGCACTGCGAGGGACGTGATGTCATCAATGGCTTGGGGTGGATCGTGGTTTGATGGCGCCCATCGTGGGTGATCGCGTGCAATGGAGTCGGCTGGGGAACCGGCCTAAAAGCCACTGCGTTACATTGCTGTGGAAAACAGTAACATGAAATCATAAAATAGGACTGATGCTCACTCTGGTAAGAGTATTTGATGTCATTTTTAATTAAATTCCTGATTCTATAAATGAAGTTAGTTTACTGGCAGATAGGAAGACCCATCCACAAACAGGTATAAAAATAGAAACAAAATTCACTCCTGATAGAAAATGAGAATGAGGTAATACTGATATGTTGAAGCAGGGCATATAATGATTTGTGCAGTTTGCACAAGGAAATAGATGTCTCAAATATGAAAATGAGGGAAAAACACTCCTTAGTTGAAATTAAAGTTGGTGAAATTCAATCTAGGTGAAATAAAACTTGATTGCAGAGGAAAATACATAAATTATGAATATCTACATATAAATCTACCATAAATATCACTCGCTATAATACTTATAAGAAGACATCAAGTCCGCTCACTTGATTGAGGACTAAAAACTGCAAGGTCTGTTCGTATGAATCGGTGTTCCAAAGCCGAACACTACCATCAGACGCACAGGATACCATGTAGCTATCGCTGTGGCCACCAAAAATAAGGCCATTGACCTACAATAGCAAAGAGAAGAGGTAATGTCGTTTGAAGTTTGGACGTTTTCTATCGTTAAAAAGGCTTGTATTGATTCTGATACTTTGTCACAAGGGCGCACGTTTCAAGCCAAAAAACACGGCGATAATTCATAAGGGATCCGTGTTTTAGTGTCTACATAAGTTTGACAGGGACTGAAATAAACTGTGACTCAGTTTTAGGCCACACTCTAATTATGACTTGAAAAAGTGCATTGTGGGATACACAAAGGCGATTGGTTGGTCTTGAAACAGGGCGTACCATAAAAATCAAAGATTGGCCTACAGAGAGCCGTTGCTTGCTTTATACCCAGCAGCGTCTAAGAATACATACTTCTACTCTACATGGCTTAATGATCGGTGGCATTTAAGTTTGGACCGAACTAGTTTTGCTTCCTCCTCCACAAAGGATAAGATGCAGATAGGACTTCGCCTAGAAGTCTTCAATACTCTCGGGTCGATGACAAAATCAACAAATGCGTTTAATAGTTGACCATGCAGGTGCAGCAACAAAAACAAAACCCACAAAATAAACAGACGAAATAAACCGAGAGAGGTGAGACAGCGTGAACACAAATAGCAGACACAAGTGTTAAAACTCTCAAGACGAGGTGTGAAAACATCAGATGTTAAGCTTAAAGATTGGAATTGCACAGCATTGGCGCATGTCGAACCTGGTCCATGTGTCCAGAGACAAGTCGAATACTGGTCCTTTCCTCCCAGCTTATGTACCAAAGAGTGCCAGCATTTGTGCCAACAACACCAACGCCCAAATCGGCATCGAAAACGGCGCTGATAATGCAGCCATCTAATTGCATCTCATCGTCCATAACAAGAGTGTTTCGATCAAGAGATTCACTGATAAAAAGCAAACTGCGAAATCAGTCTGTCTGGAAACATGCATACATACTATTTATTACCTTGTTAATAGACGTGATAAACATACCAATTATGTTGGTATATACTTTGTGAATGGGAAATCAAGCTTTGCTATTAAATTTACATTCTTAGAAATAAAACGACAAATGTAGTCTGTATAAAAGAGTAAAACAGCCCATCATTGTAAAAACAATCCAATACGCATGCGCAAACATACACACGATAAGCTTGTACGCATGCGTGAAGATTACGTCATTTCCTCGTATGGCTTGAGGAGTACAACTACGCTATTACCTGTTGTAATCTTCATGCTCTCGTAGGCCGGCGACTCCAGCAACCGACCACAAACAGAGATTGTTCGATGCTCCTCCGCTGATCATTCTTCCTTTCAAAGCGATTATCTGAACTGAAATAGAGAAAAAGGAACATTACTAGGGAACCACAATAAGGTGTCCAGCGCTGTTTTTAAGGCTCTTTCAATAAACAGTTGAGTCTGCTGCAAAGTTAAATGATATCAAACCGTAATCATAATCGTAATCAGGGTTAAGCGCCCGGGGCGGTTATACTTTAAACGCTTTTTACGACAAGATGCTCTCGAAAAGGCTCTTAGTTGGAAATTTAGAGTCAAGAAATTGGTAGACTTGGTAATCGAGCAAGTTATATTGGAAAGTCACAAATAATTGTGTACTAAACAACACTCGTTCTAACAACTACATTGTCTACTTCGCAACTATAATTTCCCAAGTTAAAATACTGCTGATTTTCCTCCCTAAACCTGTTTCTTTTTAGACCAAGGTTGGTATATTAGCGACTTTTAATTTCAACGTCAGACTTTTTTGAAGTTATTGCGCGATTTGGTTCTGTTTTCATCAACTATGCAAATAATGCATGTGAGCTTGGATCTCCCGCCGTGGGGCTGCGAAATCAACTGCGTGGGATTGTGCAGCAGCACTGCGCCTAAACGTGTACGTTGAAAACAAGTTATACTTAGACCGAAGACGCACCGCAGAAAGCTCATGTTTGGGCAATGATTAAAATCTTGTGTCTCGGCAGCTTGAATGTCGGGAGTTTTTTTGATGAGGAGGTTAAAAATTAAAGCGGAGCCAATAAGCATGGGAATACGCCAGAAAGTGCACAGCTGGTGTAAGCAACTCAGTTGAAACTGGCCGAAAATAAAACAGCGTTCGTAGACATTAATATTTCAGATGCTTTTTCATTCAAAAGGCAGCGAACAACTCCGGCCTAGAGAGCAGCCATTTGAGTGAAAAAATAATTGATAAGGTTAAGCTTGATTCGCTTTCTGCTACTTTGTGCTGCCTTATGTTAGTACCGCTAATGGTGTATATACTCTAGTCTTTCTTTGAACATAGCTTCGGTAGAGAACTCCATATCGTTAATACTACTATTAAATGCTAAAAGAAGCGTGACTTTATACAACTATATTAAAATTGTTAGTCCATCATAAACTTATAGCTTGTCTTTCTCAAAAGCATAAACTTGCGATATAGGGTGAGAATATAACACGCTAGAAGACTGGGACGAGTGCACCAAAGACGACAGGACCAAAGGAAACCTCCAAAATGGCGTGGGCTACGAAATGTAGTGACTTCACAATAAGTTTAATGTACCGAGATACATACGTATTTCTGAGCTGTCGCTTTTCCAATGCATAAAGCAAGTATTTTGCCTCGTGTCCCATGCAGATACCACGCCTAAAATGTAAGCATGCAACTTCAGGCATCGCAGAGCTCTAGCTTTGAGAACGCCTTCGGAACAGTAAGAGTTCTGAAAACATGATGGAGCGAAAGTCCCATCAATATCAGATAGCTCTCTACAGCTAGTAAATTCAAAAAGCAATTAAAAAGTTATTATACGTGCTAAACACAACTAGAACACGACTTCCTGGAAGGCCAGCTGCTATAAGATAAATGACCATGCCTAACCTTGGTTTAACTCTATATAGATTGCTTTAATGTAACTAGTGTATTTAATTTCTCATTTCGTATTTAGTGTAAGATAATTGCTGAAGGGATTTTGTGTAAAAAGAATTTAAAATGATAAATGAAAATGATGAAGAGTACGGTCAGTTGATTAGGTCATTGCCTAAAATAAATTCTTCCTAAACATTTCATGTCACGCCTGCATTAAGACCGCATGTTGAGCAATCCAATTCAAGTGCCCAATAATCATTATTCATATTTAAGTTAGGGATTTGGCTATCAATGGTAAATTGTTACAAACAACAATAGATTGAGAGGCATCTTTTAAAATGTAACATTTAACTGAAGATCGTGTACAGAAAGAGTTCGGCCTCTCCCTTGGGCTCTACTAAAGGTCAGGTGTTACGTGACGCTGATTGGTCAATGGATAGCAAATTCACTCGCATGCCTTTAGTAGCTATTTATTTTGTCAGCTTTTGGTTATTTTCCAACGTTTGCATACAATAAGGAGTGTTGGACGAAAAAGTACTTTAAGTATGCAAAGATGGTTCCGCTATTTCCAGCTGTTGTGAAGGCTGGTTTGCTTTACATGGTTGGCAGAGGTGTTCAACATGGATGTCAAACAAGAACTGTTTAATGTAAAAGCGGATACCATACTATAATTGAGGTTCTTAAAACTAGGCGGTTGCTTGATATAGCCCTGCACAAACAGGATAATACACTATACATCGGATAGGTAAACAGCTATCCATCCCCTGTGAACAATTAAACTATGTTGAATACAATCCATTGTTTCTATTAGCTCCATTACCTGTGGACCTTGAATATGTGTTTACACGAGACTTCAAATCACGGTATTATAAAAGGAATTTGGATGCGCTCATGGTAATTGTTTTAAAAAATCATACTTCTTAATAGGGCGGCGGAGAATGCTAGCAATAAAGAATGCATATAATAATGGACATGGCTATGAATATTAATACCTGCGGGTACAGTATGTAATTAAAAGAACCAGAAGGCCATTTCTGGAAAGCATGAAACGATAAACAACTTTACTGGTGGGTGTGGTTATTAATTCCAATTAAGGACAATCAACGCAATGCACATAAACAAATAAACTAATATTTGTGTAATAGAAAGAAGAGTACCATGCTAACAATAGGGAAACCGCAGTGCTCTCTAGAAACCGCGGAATCACAAAATAGAGCACAGCAGGGGGACAACTGGAGGAGAATTCTTAAAATATAATACGCCCATAAAGAAGATACGTACCATTACTTGCACCAACAAACAACACGCTGGATCCAGCATAGGCAAGTGAGGTCATATCGAATGTGCTATCCTGCAGGGAAACGAGGCTTTGGTAGGATCGAGGTTATGAAGCAGCTAATCACAAAGAAATTCCACCGGGTGCATTATTTGTGACTGTAGCATTACAAAAGACGAAGTAGGGGGTTACTGCAATTGGCTACAATTATATAAAGGTCACCAAGAGAGCATATTTCTTACCAGAACAGCTACAACATAATTCAATTGTAATTTGTTCTAGCTTCTGTACTACCTAATACATTTCCACTCATTTTTGGTATTCTCAGTTGTAATCATGCTTCAAACCAAGCATACATGGACAGAGAAACAAGTCTATTTAAGATGATTTGTTGAAGAGGCTTTACTGAGACCCATTTTCAAATTAAGTCCCTTTGATCCCGCAAACAGTCTCTACTTTATCGATAAACATTGTCAGATGTCCTCGCAATGTTGCTTGAAAATGAAACAGTTGCCTGATGTTACTCGTACGTAAAACTGAATGGAACCGAAACAAGGACGCAATAGAGACAGACAGAGACACAAGAGATAGAGACACAAGAGATAGAGACACAAGAGATAAAGACACAAGAGAAAGAGACACAAGAGATAGAGACACAAGAGATAGAGACACAAGAGATAGAGACACAAGAGAAAGAGACACAAGAGATAGAGACACAAGAGATAGAGACACAAGAGAAAGAGACACAAGAGAAAGAGACACAAGAGAGAGAGACCCAAGAGATAGAGACACAAGAGAAAGAGACACAAGAGAAAGAGACACAAGAGATAGAGACACAAGAGATAGAGACACAAGAGATAGAGACACAAGAGAAAGAGACACAAGAGAAAGAGACACAAGAGAAAGAGACACAAAAGATAGAGACACAAGAGATAGAGACACAAGAGAAAGAGACACAAGAGAAAGAGACACAAGAGATAGAGACACAAGAGAAAGAGACACAAGAGATAGAGACACAAGGGAAAGAGACACAAGAGATAGAGACACGAGATAGAGACACAAGAGATAGAGACACAAGAGATAGAGACACAAGAGAGGAGTGGGGGGAGTGAACGCGAGTCAAAGAATCGTCGCAAGTGTGCCAACAACTTTGGCAGGCATTGTAGATACCACAATGATTCCGCATTACACCTCCTTGATTATAATGGTCAACCATAGCCTATAGCAAATGTCAGTAACAAACTGTTGATTCTGCCCGGTGGCTTGCGTACATACTATGCTGAATCAGAAGACAGAACGAAAGAGGCACTTTGAGATTTACCTGTGAATCAGCGAAAACGTCTTCTGGTACTTCCGCCTCATGCACCTGAAATGTGAAAACAAAAATATATCATACCACAAAATGCTGATAATTCATAATTCAATTTTTGAAAGCAGTCAATAGAATCACGCTATAAGGCTGCATATTACAGAAACTGCCACAGCTGAGAAATTTTGAAGATGACTGAAACCGACCTCATATCTCAGATAAATTTATCAAAAACTCTCGCAACACGAAGGGCAGATTGTACGTGACATTAAGCATAAAAAGATTTTACCCGCATATTTTGATAGCTGATTTGGAACTGGCAGATTGGGAGATAAAATAAGGCGATTGTCAATATTTTATCATGGCGAAGAGACAAGAACTTTTCATGCTAAGTTCGATGAATGTTTGTGTATCCTTGTTCAACAAACACTGCGTACTTGGAATAAAAAAGCATACAGTTCTCTCAAATAAAGGACCAAGCGCTACTTGACTAATATTACTTGAACTTTGAAAAGCAACCCGAAGCAAAAATCATTAGGACTTCCTCGTTCACTGGATAGTCAAACCAATTGCTGGCTATAGAACAACAACAGAAACCTAATGAAACATTTGCCAATGGATTATCACGGCCAATAGATTTTGCTAGGAAGAAATTGAAAAATAGCAATCAGTGCTGATAATCTCACCAAAAAATACAGCTGCCGATGTAAACTTAATTTCATCCTCACATCTAGATCTTTATTTCAATATTACGAAGACAACATTGATAGGAAAAGTGGGAGGAATGGGAATAGAAGGAAGGAAGAAATGATAAATTAATGTTCTTAGTTACGCTGAGGAAAGCTTGCTGCTTGGTTTCATCAAGAAGCCAGAAGAGGACACTTCCATTCTGACCGACAGTAGCGAATTCATTCATGGTATAGGGGTCCCAGCTAATGGCGTGGATGGGATACCGAGTGAATGTTGAGACGAGCAACATGTAATCCATACTGCTCCAAACAACCACGGAGCATTCGCGGTAATCACCAACAGTCACCAGGAAGCGATCATCACGGGAATACTGCATTGCTATCACTGCATTCCTGTGGTGGCTGATCGACTGCAACAGAAAGCAGATGTTTAGGTAGTTTGGAGAAGTGATGAATCATGATTGGTGATGATTTCTAATCATTGACTGTGATTGGTAGTGATTCATAGTGTTTGTGGGTGATGGTTAGCTATACGTTTGGAGGGTTGATAAAAATGATTGAAAGCAGCCATTTGTGAGTATGATTAATGATTAGAAGTTGATTGTTAGTAAAATCAAAAAGAGCATGAATCTTGATGATAAAATGTGTTATCACAACTCAAACTCATATATAGAATAGAAGATGCACAAAGCGAAAACTTACAAAAATATCACCCATATGCGTAAGACAGCTAGAGAATCGAAGCCAAAACAACTAACAACATCAACCTAAACACGCACAAATCTTCTCGTTTGACAAAATGAAAAGACAAGTGGTGCATTGCAAAGTGCAGCATTGATAATTGGGCATTATTCATGTGATCATTATTAATCCTATCTGTCTGATGTCACTAATACGATATTAGACTATGTCGTCACCTTTCGGCAAAGTCCTGTGGAAACTTCCCAAACACAGATTTGCGCTTTCTTAGAACTAGGGCCTGCCACAGACGCGGAAGCAATTACTTGACCATCGTGTTGAACAGCTAAGGTAGATATGTCCTCCATGTGGTATCGAAGGTGCCTTTGTTTCCCGGAAGTGAGGTCTTCTACAACGACCATGCAGCCGCATGCATAAGCAAAGAGCCCTGGAACATGGAGCAAAAAGTTGTGGCCGTCAAATGAATTACTGCTGCCCTTCATAAGAACTACTTTTATGAATAAGTTGTGCCAGCACAAAGTAAGGCTGGCAGAGGAACAGGGAGTAAGGCTTAGAACTGAAAAATGCAGGATTCCAACAGATCATGTTGCCGTTCATAAAAGCGAGAGCATCAAATCTAGCTATAAGCATAAAAGTAGCAAAGTATTCTGGTCCTAGCACAAAGTTAGGCATACATACGAACTCCTTGTTGCTTAGAATTGAAGAAAAATGTAGGATTCCAACAGATCATGTTGCCCTTCACAAAAGTGAGAGCATCAAATCTTATTAGAAATACATAACTAGCAAAGCATTCTGATGATTTTATAACTTAATTTTGGTCGTCACAACTAGTGTTTGATCCGGGCGTAGCTAGGACTAGGGTGGGATAGGGAAGCACGAGAAAGTACCTGTTATTGGGTGCCAGACCATGTTGTTTCTACCGACCCCGTCGTAACCAACAACCGCTTTCAGTTTCATGCCGGCTTCGTTGGGCGGGGCAGAATACCTCTTTTCTGCCAGTTTTGAGATCTTCGTCCTCGCTTTGAAATGAGCCATGACCTTAGGCGGTGCATGATGGGAAACGACGGTTTCCATAGTAGCAGTTGGCACAGGGCTCAGATCATTTACAACTGGCAGCTGCCTTTGTTTGGATTTAGGGCTGGCCTGGCAAAGAAAAAAATGAAGCTAATCATCTTTATGGTACGCCAAGGTGGTTAATGCGTAATCAATGTTATTGGTACTATTTCTAGAGCTAGAAAAACGCATATATTATATAGACACTGATTACCAAAGTTATCTATTGGCGAAAACGTCAATATTGCTAAGGCCTAGGTAAATACCTTTCGTTCAAAAACCAAAGAAGAGACTCTGCAAAAAAGCCCAATAAAGGCCTTATGAAACAAAATCTTCTTGTCGCCATTAGGCTTATGGAAAATTATCTGCCTTTGAAGGCATCTAGACAGCACGATAAGCTTCCTTGTGCTCTTACACGTAATCAAACTACACATGGAATTCTTCATCAATAACAAAGATTAACTCAAATGTGAAATCGAAAGCTCTTTTGAGATCTAATGATAAATAATAATTACCAGAGTTGCAGGGCCTTGATTAAATAATCCAGCAAGAGAATCTTCCGAGGACTCTTCGCTTGAAATGTTGAGAGATTCGTCCATCTTCTTTTCGGGCCTTTCTTGTGGAATGGGACTAACGTTGAAATTAAGAGGCTCGTATTCTGTTGGCAGCGGGGCCATTTTGCGAGGGCTTTCTTTGGCGGGGGTCATGTCTTTCAATGGGGTTCCCTTTATGCGATCTACAAAAGTAGCTCTTTATCATGTCAGAGAATACGATGAAAGAACACTTTATTAGTCTTGCAATAAACAGCAATATTTATGCGCATTTCACACAAAAATTGCGAACCTAGTCTATACTAAATATTTATGATCCTTGTCTATACTAAATTGTAAACCAAACCTTGATACTATTAAAAAGAAGGCAAGAACATACGCACTTGTGACATGTCATTAGAGGTGACAAAAGGTCTAATACAGCATTAGCTGATTGATAAGGTTGTCAAATTGTCCAATCTGTCAAATGGAATCAAGGGCTGAGGAACTTGCTTCAATTTACAATTTCATTCTTGTTCTCATTGAAACAGACAAGGAGCAAAGCTGCCTTGTGAACAATTTCTCTTCTTAAAGGGTTCGTTTGATACGTGAAGAATAGTCATAATGCTGGCTGGTTCGCCAAATATGTCTCCTTGGCGAGGTGAGTCAGGGACAATCTTGAATCAAAAATGAGCAGGCAGAGCAATGCTCTTCCTGTTTGACTTGCAGGAAGAAATCCAAGTAGTGATTTAAAGTGTGAAAACATTTAACTACTCGCAATCAAAGAATTTTAAAATATGCAATGTTAATCGCTTTATCGATCTTAGTTTCAATACTTTAACTTTGAACAGCAGAAAGCCACAGCCTTTCAAAAAGCACATGCTTACTATTATCTGTTGATAAATGCTGCATATCAAATGGCTTGAGAACTTTGGAGAGGCCCCACCATTGGAGGTGGCAATTTAGAACTGCTTCTGACGTTAAGTCAAGCTCTAGGGTATAATGAAATTTGCATGTTGATCTTAAGGGTCAAAATTCTTTTGAAAACGCTACCTTTCATTGTCTTCTCTTGAGAAAAGTCTAGCATCTTCTTTGGGCTTTTTCTAATGCTTCTGATAATGAAAAATAAAAAAGACAAGAGCTAAAAATCTACAGCAACAGTTAAAGATTCAGTAAATAAAAATGCATAAAGCCAGATAAATAAAGTGGTTTTAATTATGTTCAGTTCAATTCACACAAGATATCATTGTGCAAGGTTGCCACTCCACTACTATTGTAAGGGAAGTTACGGGGAAAAGAAACAAAGCGTGGCCTAAATCAAACGAAACAGAAGCACTTCTATAACCAAACGTGTAGAAGAAGAAAAATGTGGACATTTCTTAAGATGCAGTCTGGATCCCATTCTATCTGTAGAAATGAAGTGGCAGAACGCGAACTGCCGAGACTGACATGGGAAAACAAAAAGAAGTTGACATTACAAAGTGGAAAGGAAAAGAGTGCGGAGATGTGAGGGTACTGGACCCTAGCTTTGAGGTGTCTTGTGTAAACATGAATGAGAGAAAACGCGGCAAAGGCACATAGACTACAGAGGAGAGATTGAAAGATCCATTTCTAAGTGGGCGAAGGCAAGAACTTGATGTTCATTAAAGACAAGAGCTACATGGTTTATTGAAGCGACGTAAATGTGAGGGGAACTCTTCTCTTCCTTAGTTCAGAGTATGGGATTCAGAGCATTTCATCCCAAATGCAGGTTGCAGAAACGAATACAGTAGGAAGAGAGCTTCATATGCTGCCGGTCTCACCTTTGGTCGGCCAGAGTGGAACGTTTTCCTAAGAAGTTCCAAACGAAGATGCCTTCACCGATGCTGTACAGCTGAGAGCCATCTGCAGTAAACTTCAGATCAGCTATCGGGTCTGAATGTCCGATGAAGACCTTTGATGGTAAAGGAATCGATCATCAATAGCTCAGTATAAAGTGCCAACAACCAGCCCCATTTTGGAAACACCTGATAATACTCACATGTACAACAAGAAACCCTACAAGCTGGTTTAGTGGTAACTAGCTTGCGTTGTAGGTGGACCTTCATTATTGGCCGACAAAGTATTCCTTAGTCGAACACTAAATCAAAATGCATAGAGATGCACAATCCCCTAATAGTGAATTAATTAGAAACGTGTGACGCGGTGTGGCAAATATGACATCAGTCTCACAGTCTATCAAAAGAGTGTGACGGTCTCCTTATAGTTAATGGCTCCATGGAGCTGACGATTATCTGATATAATCTTTGACTGCACATAACTCATAACCTGTAACCAGTTTCATAGAAGAGAAAAAGTACTTAGTTGGCGGAATTTATTCTTGGAAGGGTAAATAATAATACTGACAAAACAAAGATACATGGCAGTCACTGACAAAAAATGATAATAATAATAATAAATAAAACTGACAAAACAAAGATATATGGCAGTCACTGACAAAAACAACAATAATAATAAATAATACTGACAAAACAAAGATACATGACAGTCACTGACAAACAATAATAATAATAATAGATAATACTGACAAAACAAAGATATATGACAGTCACTGACAAAAAATAGTAATAATAAATAATACTGACATAACAAAGATACATGACAGTCACCGACAAAAATAATAATATTAAATAATACTGAGAAAACAAAAATACATGACAGTCACTGACAAAAAATAATAATGATAAATAATATTGAAAAAACAAAGTTATATGACAGTCACTGACAAACAATAATAATAATTAATAATACTGTCAAAACAAAGTTATATGACAGTCACTGACAAACAATAATAATAATTAATAATACTGTCAAAACAAAGTTATATGACAGTCACTGACAAACAATAATAATAATTAATAATACTGTCAAAACAAAGTTATATGACAGTCACTGACAAACAATAATAATAATTAATAATACTGACATAACAAAGATAGATAACAGTCACCGACAAACAATAATAATAATTAATAATACTGTCAAAACAAAGTTATATGACAGTCACTGACAAACAATAATAATAATTAATAATACTGACAAAACAAAGATAGATAACAGTCACCGACAAACAATAATAATAATAAATAATACTGTCAAAACAAAGTTATATGACAGTCACTGACAAACAATAATAATAATTTAATAACTGTCAAAAAAGTTATATGACAGTCACTGACAAACAATAATAATAATTAATAATACTGTCAAAACAAAGTTATATGACAGTCACTGACAAACAATAAATAATAATTAATAATACTGACAAACAAAGATAGATAACAGTCACCGACAAACAATAATAATAATAAATAATACTGACAAAACAATGTTATATGACAGTCACTGACAAACAATAATAATAATTAATAATACTGTCAAAACAAAGTTATATGACAGTCACTGACAAACAATAAAAATAATTAATAATACTGACAAAACAAAGATAGATAACAGTCACCGACAAACAATAATAATAATTAATAATACTGTCAAAACAAAGTTATATGACAGTCACTGACAAACAATAAAAATAATTAATAATACTGACAAAACAAAGATAGATAACAGTCACCGACAAACAATAATAATAATAAATAATACTGACAAAACAATGTTATATGACAGTCACTGACAAACATTAATAATAATTAATAATACTGACAAAACAAAGTTATATGACAGTCACTGACAAACAATAATAATAATTAATAATACTGTCAAAACAAAGTTATATGACAGTCACTGACAAACAATAAAAATAATTAATAATACTGACAAAACAAAGATAGATAACAGTCACCGACAAACAATAATAATAATAATAATACTGACAAAAAAATGTTATATGACAGTCACTGACAAACATTAATAAATTAATAATACTGACAAAACAAAGTTATATGACAGTCACTGACAAACAATAATAATAATTAATAATACTGACAAAACAAAGATACATGACAGTCACCGACAAAAATAATAATAATAAATAATACTGATAAAACAAAGATATATGACAGTCACTGACAAAAAATAATAATGATAAATAATATTGACAAAACAAAGATATATGACAAAACGCCCTCACCTGGAAGTTCAGGTCGAATCTCATGTGGTAGTCCCAGATCTTGATGACTTTGTCACCCGCGGTGACCAGGTACTGTCCGTTGGGACTAACAGCAGCCCCAGTCACTCTTTCTCGGTGGATGTTAGAGACCTACCGGAGTGGAGCAACAGAGTAAGTGACATGACCAACCATAAAAGCGAAAACACCTTATAGGGACCTAAAACAGAGCTGTTAGTTGATGCAAGGATACATTGTGTTGGAACGAGCGTCTCCTAGGTACAGGGTTGTGCCCAGTCTCCTCCCGACAACCTCTGTATTGAAAGGCCTTTACGTAACCACTCATGCACATAACAAAAAGAGTTGAGTAGTTGCTTCTAGCTATCGTTAGATTAAAACATCATTTTCGTTTATCATAAGAATTAATAAAAGCTCACATAATGGTTTTCTTGCAAACAGACTCAAACTTTACAACATATTATAGCCATAGCAGGCATAATAACAACATATTGTAGCCATAACTGAGATGAAGGCAGGCTAGAATAAATATTACCTCACTAAGAAGCTGGCCCGTATTAGCTTCCAATTTAAGCATCCTTGAAGTCGACGAAATGGCAACTAGCTGATTGATGGTTGTAGGGGCGTAGCAGAGTATGTTAACTGAGTCGACGACTGCACGATTTGCACTGTTCGCCATGCTGGTGATGTCAATACGGAGGAGCTGAAAGAATGCGTAAAAACATAAATGACAAGGCCATGGAATGAGAAAGAAGAAGCAGTTGATAATTGACGATGGCCGTTACGTGGCTCAAGGCAGCTCGATATTATCTTAAAAAAATTACTTGAAGGCAAAACTTTGAAGAGCACACTGGGTGCGAAGAGTATTGGGTGTACAAGTCTTAGATCCTTCATATAAACCGTTGGATTGGAGCATTCAACTGGAGCCGTAATGGTTGCTTGTCAGAAACGTTTCCTTGGGCATCTGTGGAAACAGGCCTAAATCGTAGCCAAGTGTCCCGCACATGTTTAAAGAAATCGTTATTAACAATATCAATAGAAGCCACAATCACATGTGAACACTAGAAATCACAATCGAATCAAATGAATCAGAATGAATCAACTGATCATATCTCATCGAGAGACCTAGCATCAAACACTAGAAATCACAATCGAATCAAGTGCATCAGAATGAATCAACTGATCAAACCTCATCGAGAGACCTAGCATCAAACACGGTGATAACAAATTCAGAAGGCCCAATGCAAGCCAATCGCCTGCCGTTGCCATCGACAACCAGCGCCTGCGCAGAGTGCTCGTCCGGACTCGCCAAAGCATTCGGGTGTAGTCGTATTAGGCCAAATTCGTCGGTGGATGCATCGTATAACGCTAAAGAGCCTTTCGCATCACCCACGAGCATGTGTTTCCCGTCAGGTGTCATCAGCAAACCTTTAAAGAAACATTCCAACGATACAGCACAATACTATAACAACATCCGAGTGCAGTGTACAGAGTATCATACGAACATGTTATCATAATCTTTGACCTGTGCCTCATGTCCTTCCTTCTCTTGTTCTTTGTCGTATGGTTAACTTCATTACGGAAACCAATACCCAAACCAAAACTGTTTCGATACAAGACTGCGATTACTACATCACGTCTCATTAACTATCCACCCAACAACACATGTAAACCAAACTAGCTGTAAAACGCCACCGAGGAAAATAGCATCAATGATAAGACGTGCATTTATTAAAACCTTATCACACTCTGTCTCTTAGAGTAGATATTTTTTGTAATTCTTTTGTGACTTGGTGACATAATTGCAGCATTCTCTGTATAACTGATTACTGCAACATTTATTTAAAAAAATCAACTTATTCTGGATTTGCCATGCCAGTTGAAATAATGAAAGCTAATACAAACAAAGCCATGGCAATGATACAAAATAAATAATTAAGCATGAAATAACATAGAGTTTTATCTAACAAAATATAATTGACAGAATAGAAAAACACAAACACATCAAAATGACAATGCACAGATAAAAACATTTGGCGCCCAACGAAGTACGCATTGATTGCTGTTTAGAGTACCAAAGGAGGTCAAACCCAGAATTCCAAATGAAAAACGATTATTTGAACATCTAAACGAAACATTTTCTGTAAACAAATGCTGCATGGAACAGAACATTACAATAGCAAGAAGTAGCGGAAAATTACTCTCAGTGCGCAAAAATTACTCTGCTACTTCTTGCTATAGTGAAAAGCATTTCTAAGCATAAAGCAAACGTACCCACGATCCTCCCCCGGTGATATTTATGCTCAGCAACAAGATTGGTACTCGCTATGTCGAAAACACGGATGCAACCGCTTAGGAAGCCGCACATAAGCAGCTCTTTGGACGGGTGAAACGAGACAATGCAGGGGGTTTCTCCTGGAGCACGGAAATCGTACAGCTGGTGCACGTTAGGCCGGTCCCAAATTTTGATGCTGTTATCCTCTGAAACAGTTGCAATATGGCCGCGGATATTATCGAATGAAATTGAGCATATTCTTTGCAAATGACTGCGTACAAGAGTCTTGTATGTTTTGGTGGAGATGTCAAGGACTCCGATGTTGCCCTGCAATATGAAAAACGGCAAAACGTTGGGTCATCAAAGAACATAGTTGTGGATTCTGTTGGAGTGAGAAACCGCGGGAGCGATTACGACTCGCGGTCCACTTGCGCTCCACACGTGGAAACGACTCGTGTGCTAAGATAAAGGAAACCAGGGAGTTAAATAACAGCGAATGAAACTTCAACATAGAATGAAGCTACTGGTCATTCTACAACATAGAGCCATTTCAACACCCGTTTTCTTTTAGAGTAGAGATTCCACAAAAATTAGCATGGCCATTTCTCTGGTCCTTATTCGAAACAAAACGTTTGTAAAAATATAATGAGCAATTACATTATCAGTGATTGCTGCGACAAGGATGCCATCGGACGAGACACCTACAGCTGAGACTGGGCCTTCGTGCTCTGAAAAAAATCAAGTGCCGATTACCGAAATACTCGTAAAATGATGAATCTGTCATCTATGGCAATCTATGATGAACAACTAAAGGACGTACGGGCGAGTAAAACTGGGAGTAGAAGTCTCAAAGCCGTCACTGTAAACACAGGTAAATGAGATAAAGAAAAACAGAGAAAAGCCACTAATTAGCTATGGCAAAGACATTAGCAGGACATTTGCTGATTACAAAACAAGAAGCTTCTTAACAAAATCTGTAAGCAAAGAAACAGTGCTGGAAGCTAATGCTGTGACTTTTAATGAGCATGATCAAATGACATTTGGCCTAAATTGGTAAGGCAAATTATGAAAGTAATATTCAACCGTTCTGAAAAACATGTTTGTCAAAAACATGGCATTCGAGTGGTTTATCTGTGTCTGCGTTTGCTTAGGAACGGCTGCCTATGCTGTCTATATGGATGAAGTCTAGTTTTTGTTAGGTCAATTCACCTGCTTCCATAAACGGTTGATCGAATTCCAGTGGCCACAGTCGGACGAAGCCATCATTGCAACCAACCGCGCAGAATGCTTCGTTGATAGAGATACACGTTAAAGCAGCCTCGGCATTGACACGAGGTTGACCTTTGCGACTGGCCTCGCTTGCTAAAGACAAACGGTGTACGGCGAGGATGGATAGCGTCTTGAAGTTGATTATAAACAGAGCTCCTGACGAGGTGCAAGCGTACCTGGAAAATAATCAGTCAGGTTCAGCTTACATAATGGCAGTGGCCGTATTGAGCACACGTGACATAACAGCAATAACAGTAATCACGATCATAACTTTTATCGAATAAATAAACCGGATGATTTCAGAGTGAAATAATTTGTACACGGCATACATATATAACTGTTATCATGATAGTTCTGGGGAAAAAGAAGGTTTAATGCTGCTAAAATTGTGTTTCTAGCAGTACGATGATTAGGAGCACCGAAAACTTTAAGGTAATGAAATGGACGGTTGAAAGGAGATTTCCATTCATTCAGGATATTTTTATTCGTAACAGCAAACATTTAACATACTGAAAGATCTCAAGACGAAAAATGTTCGCCGAGAAAAATATCAACTAATGAAAAGTTGCTTAATTGAAACATCAGCTATTGACTGTTTTTACTTCTTGTACACAAAAATTATAAAGCTCTAACACTTTAAAAAACTGATTAAGCCAACACTGGAAAACCAAAGCTTAGTGACAGGGCAACAATATCAATGAAAAGAGCAAATGATATATTAAATAAAGATAAAGATATTAAAGATATAAAGTGAACAAATAAGTGGTGCTCACAGTTTTCTGTCTGAAGGGTCCTGCACGAGATTCAAAATGACCTCGAAATCGAAATCTGTAAATCCGGGGAGTGGCCGATTGCCTATATCAACCGGATGTGAACGCAAGGAGCCGCGCTTGACCTTCCAAATACGTAGATTGTCCTTTCCGCATGTCACCAGTCTGCGGAAGGAAGGGACATGTTGGCTCTAATCGCATTTCCAAAAGATATTCATAAAACGTATCAAAAGAGCGTATGAACTGAAAATGAATACTGAAGTTTACAGTTTCACAGTTCCAGGAAGGGACACGTTGGCTATAATCATAATGCCAAAATATATTCATAAAACGTGACAATGTAAAACTCTTTCAATTCGGATTTCAAGTCTGGAAATGAGCACAATCGAATTACTGACAACATCCAAGGCACCTACGCAGACTACAGCTAAAAGAAGTATGAATATACTAATTAAAAGAGCGTATGAACAGAAAATATATAATAAATTTGACAATTTATTATTTGATTTGTTTGAAGCAAGCTGCCCAATAAGCTAGAATAAGTTATTTCCAGCAATTACTATCCTATTTCGCTAATAATAAACTGTAAATAAAAGAATTTGCTTATAAATATGCTGTACGATATTTGTAACTGTAATTGTAATATTAATTAATTGTTGGAAAATAATTTATAGGGGGCTGAAACTCTTATAACCCAGCATTTACTCAGCGGGTAAGCTAAAATGCCTGCCCCAATATTTCTCTAATTGATTAGTTGACTTCTTAACAGTCTCTTGCACCTCGCTTTTAAAACTATACTTCTTTTAAAAATCCATAAGGTTGCACGCTGAAAATTATTGATTCGAGTGATTTCCCTTTGCAAGTTGTTACTTGCTCAAATAGGTTAGATTAAGTTGTCAAAATGTGGCCATTTTCAACATTGTGAAACGCGCTTCATCGAAATCTACGATGTTTGCTTCGAGAAAAAATACATTTGGCA
The DNA here is from genome assembly GCA_003864495.1 of Nemopilema nomurai. NCBI lineage: Eukaryota > Metazoa > Cnidaria > Scyphozoa > Rhizostomeae > Rhizostomatidae > Nemopilema > Nemopilema nomurai. The sequence goes on along the minus strand of ML133436.1, from coordinate 1,321,839 downwards.
ATAAACAATTATAACCTTAATTCACATGCTTCAAAGGCGCCAGTCATGTTTAGAGGTCTTGGCTGGTATAAATGAGCGAGGAAATTTGCTAAAGGCTTTAAGCAAAGAGGCCTATCTTACCAATGATGTAATTATACGCACCTTGAATCATCGAAGGGGCAAATTTTCATTGAACAGATATCAATATCCAAGTGAGCCTTTGCGATCAACGTAACTTTGTGACCGCTGGAGATAAATGAGGCGTCCCAAACCGATAAAACCTGTGCACATAAAAGGGATTCAAGCAATGGCATTAGCGTTGATTTGACCTGAACACTTAGACTTGCAAGATAAGCACGAAATGCTTTGGAACAAGTGGCAACGAAATAGGTTACAATTGATGAAGGCAATGAGGAATCAAATATATTTACCAGCGAGATCAAGGACAGACTTATAGAGGGGGTGTTAAAATCAGACACAAAAAGATAGGTGATTCAGAGCGGTTCAAGAGATAACGATGCAGTTACAAACGAACCTGTTTTCCATGATTATCGGATCCGACAACGCCCAATTTGCTTCCACTTTGTGACAAACTTCAGAAGGAAAAACAATTACATCGCACAGGCAATAAGTTTTGCAAAAAATGTAAAGATACTCAAATGGACAGCGAATTAGATGAAAAGTAAAACAGGTGCAAAGGCAGGCGAAAGTATTTGATTAGATTGCGTGCAAGATGCTGACTTTCAGCATAGTCGAATTCAGTATCAATCAATATATTCTTAATTGACAATGCGTGATTTTGGTATGTAGAGAAAAGGCTATTTTAGCATTCAATATCAAACCCACTAAAGCGATTAGCATCATTTACTTATATAGCAATTTTAACATAACCAGAAGATACAGACTGGAAAATCTTAAATTGACAATGCGCAGATTACTTGAGAATTAGTTCACCTTAGACACCATGGGTCATTAAGGTGCGACTGGAAAACTGCCAAACATCTCTTTGCTTTGAACTTCCAGATTCTGATGATAGCATCTTCTCCAATTTGGGAGGAGGCAAGCAGTGTGCAATTACTGTTGAATGCTAGGCACGAAATCTGTCAAAACATAGATAAACTAAACTTGGAAATCCATATAGTTCGAAAACCACTTGAGTAAATTCTTTTTATTCACGAAATGCTTCCCTAAAAACTTGTTTGACAATAGATGCAGGTTTTGAGCATGGTTTAAGACAAGACAAAATAAAGGTCTGACAACAAAGCATCAATCAAGCAAAGATGAGATAAGTTTTGCCACCTCTCGAAATGTCAATTCTCGAAAAGTCAGTCCTCCAAAGGTCAGTCCTCCAAAGGTCAAACCTTGAAAGGTCAATCCTCGAAAGGTTAATCCTTGAAAGGTAAATCCTCGAAAGGTCAATCCTCAAAGGGTCAGTCCTTGAAAGGTCAAACCTTGACAGGACAATCTACTGCTACAATCAATCAAGGTCAAGATCTTTTAGCGATTGGTAATTATATTAAATAGAAAACTACTTTACCTTTTTGTTGTGACCGAGAAGAAAACTCTGTTTTCCCGATCTGGCATCCATAGAAACAATAACTGCATGGCACGGGTACACAATGTGACTAGAATCCTTCGTCCATAACACCTGGTTGGTGGAAAACAATAACTCGTTTGAAGGAAGATGAGCATGGGATCAATGAAGAAATAACAGTAAACGAAACAAAATACAAGTCATGTGAAGGCAGTTGAGTTACAACCTAAGATGTGCAATTTGACTAAGCTCTGATAAGATTAACGATGAAATGGTCTAAGTAAGGTGGTTAAAATTAGACATGCTTTGGGCCTTAAGGAAATAGGGTCAGAAGCGATTGGGGCATGACATGGTTAGAGTTCGGCAGGAATATTGATGGCTGCAGTCAGAAAAGATTGGAATTCGACATGGTTAAAGTCACAAATTAGCAAAGTCTTAGGGTGCGGTAGGATGGGACATAAAGGAGCTCTACTGGTGCAGATTAATCAAATAAATAGCTATGCCTATGAAACACGTGTTAAGTGATTCGAATGAAATCTTGGTTAAGTTCAAGGTCATGTTAGGGCAAAGGTCAACTACGAAAGAGAAACGCACATTCTTCATTGTTCCACCTCCGATTCCAATCAACTTGTCGAGAGCTAGTATTGGGTCCGGCTGTAAGCTCTAAAGAAGAGACAAAAATATGTGACGCGAGAAAAATCAAGGTCACGTGGTTTTTAACTTGATTAAAGCTGATGTGCAACAAAAGAGAAAACTGACACAACCTGATCTTCAGATTAACAAAACAGTGGTATCAATACCAAGAAGTGAATGAAAACCTGTTAACTGCAATAAGTACAATTTTTGCAAAGTTCCTTTCACAAATGAATGAAAAGATACTGAAAAATAAAAAGAAAGAGCACAGGATGAAATTTAAAGAGTTATTGAAAATGTTCGCTTAAAAAATCGTTATAAATGAAAGATGAATGTAAATCAAAATTTAAAAGAAAATTGGCAAAAATTAATGAAATCAATGATGTAAATATCATATTCTACATATTAAATATCATAAATATAAGTTGAGAAGCAACATACTTGTAGGGATTTTCGAGGCTCGTAGCCAACAGAGTCCAATTCTCTTTCTGCTTGTTCCTTTTCTTGTTTGGCTCTTGACTTCTGATTAAAGGGTGGAGAAATATCAATTCGTACCTATATTTACCACCATATAATTATTTAGAATCATTCAAAACGTACTGCTCAAGCCTAGGTAAACAACAATAAACTGGTTTCAAATTGGACTAAAAAATGAACGAAATATAGAGACAGTCCGTAGCTGTTAAATCTCCAGAAAGAGAGCTGCAACCTAAGCAAGGAGAGTCAAACAAATTTTTCGTCAAAATTCTAGTTAACTAATCATATCAACAAGCATAAATAAAAACTTCAACTGAAAATTGGACTTAAGCTCAAATAAAACATTACTTATACAAGGAAGGCGTTCCTATTGCTTCACTTAAATCTCAAGCTATTGCTTTTATTGGGACATTTAGCCATTTTGCTTTGACATTATTTTCTTAATTTAGTTATGTATAATGCCTTTCAAACTTCGTTAAAAAGCATTTGTATTCAGTATCCATTTCTACCTAGCATCCGAAGGTAGTTTTTGGGACACTGAGAAGCTTTACGCTTATCGAGCAGTGTCCTGGTCCTTCCTCTCCATATGACCAAACCTCGTGGTTTCTTATGCCTGGAATCCCAGAGAGCTGGCGACACTCCCCACTATGCGTTAAAGTTTGGACATGCAAGGGACTCGAACCACGGACCCTTGGATCTGTAGTCAGCGCTTCTAATAACTGAGCCATCCTTGCATAGAAGCAGGGATACATATGGATTGATAAATCTACGGAGAGGTATGACATCGGGCAATATGGAGGCATTTGGTGGTATGCAACCTCATTTGCAACATAAACAAGACAGTTGAAGTGTACCTCAGGTTTTCTTGTGCCTTCAAAATCATGTAGCCGTTCGTTTTGGTTGGCATAAATATGAACAGCGTTGTGTTCAGCTATTTCCTCCTCCAGGTTTTTGATGCCAAGTTCAGGCAGAGTGCCAGTGACCGGCATCTGAGTAATAAAAAGAAGCAGGTTACTAATGCCTGCATTTTCAGAGATCAAGAAAGTAAGACTATCTTGTCAGAACTAACATGGAAAAAGCTATTCCACAATTCGAGCCATTTTTCAATTTTTGAGGAAATGAAGGCTTTTACATTATTTTGCTTCAATTCGAGACGCCCTATTATGTCACACATGGAGACTTATGACGTCACATATAAATGAAGTCTATACTTCACATCACATCACACGTTAACACGTCACATATAAGTGACAGTTGACTAAACTGCAAGTTGATCTACAATTCTGTTTGCATTGCATCTGCCAATGCCTTGTCAAATTTGATTTCAAGAAAAAATTAAATAAGTCCTACCTTCGTTGACTTTTCTGCCACTAATCTGTCAACAAGAGCGACTCTTGATTTGACAGCCTGTTTCGAGTAGTTCTTGAATATAAAAAGAAAAACAGATATAATTGCACTGTAGTTAAATTAATAAAAGTACTTAATACATATCCCAGGCTATGCTACATTGGCACCACATGCAAACGCAAAAGTGGCAGATGACATGCAAAAGAATTTAGTAGCAGATGAGGCGGGAAAAAAGGAGCTATCGAAAACTAATGTAGCAAAACCAAAACGAAGAGGAAGCAACATCATTGCTCTTCAAGTAGAAGAAAGAAAGCAAAACTACTTCAAATTAAGACCTCGCAAGGACTAGTACCTGCAACTGATAATGGAACTCTACATTTACTTTTTCGCCTTGAATATAAAAAACTGAGCTGCAATAATAGCCTCTAAGATTTGGCAAAACCCCAAACGTAAAAGCCATCGAATACCTTGGCAGAGTATTTGCGGCTAGCGTCTTTGTTTACTTGTTGTGAAACGCCCTCTATCGCCCCAGGGCTAATTGTACCAAGAGTTTCTACACAGAAAACAACAAACGAGTCAACAAAAAAGTATCTATGTAAAGGAATAGAGGCTAACAAGGGAATGATGAAATACGATGAAATAGGTATGATAAGTGGAGTTAAAGCAACAGAAAGAAGCAGGTCCAAATGATGACAAAAAAGTCGAGGCGTTTATTGTCAGTGGACTAAGAACAAAACAAAATTGAATGCTGTTACGTTTTCTTGCTTGCATTGGACTTCTGGCTCTTCCAGGTATGACGTCACGAAATGCTTTATTCCCATCCTCGGCAGGAAATCTGACATAGTCATATCTCTTTTTCCAGTCATCAAAATCTTCTGAAGGGAAGCTCATTTCCCTTGGCAGAGGCACGAAGCCTGTCTCCAACAGTCCTAAATATAAAAGAAACTGTTCAAAAGGGACCTATATGCAGAAAATCATTGCAAACGATTATAAGTCTGCCGTTTCAGATTTGTCTAATTTAGGCATTGACGGCTCAGGTTAAATTTGACTGTACCTGGGTATAGCATTGCTTAGATCACTTACGTTAGCTTTGCTATATCATGATTCCAATGATATTGTCATTATAGAAATGGATTCCCCAAGTGTTTGGTAAAAATGTAAGCCCGCAGGTCATTTCTTTTTGGAAAAAATATCGGGTCCGGTAGAAACGTTCAAGTTTTATAAATTAGTCCTCTAACACATCAGTTACGAACGCTACGAAATAAGTCCTCTAGCACATCTCTTCCTGCTACTGAAACTTAAAAATTTGCGTTTTGAATGAAGTCACCTAAACGACTGATAATTGCTTTATTCCATTGTAAGGCAGAAGTGGGAATTTGAAGACTTCTGAAGCGGGCATTTACTGTCCTCGGTTTACCGTCGGAAAAAGCAGATGACTGGTTGACATTCAAGTCTTGATATCCTCCAATCCACCAAGAGATGCTGATAAACACTATTGAACTATTGCGATACTTTTGGAAGTAACTAGGAAGTAGTTGTAGCAAATAAAAGAAAAATCTATTACCAATACAAGCTCTTGGTGGTGGATATAACTATTGGCTAAATTTTTTAGGTTTGGAGAATATGTATTAAAATACGAAATCGATACGAATTCAAATAAGAGGCCTAAAAGATGAAAAAAGAAGTACCCGTTTTCCTAGCGACTTTCATGGAGATCCCTGGTTGGTAACTGGTGTCACTGGTAAAGACATTTTTGACCATCATGTTAGCACACAGGCGGATTGTCTTGAGATACGCATATTTGCGGTTTAAGTAAACCGACAACACGTAATGCAAATCCATGCAGAAGAGAGTCCATCTTGAGGTTACTGGTGCTGCACCAACTTTTGCTGATAAACAAGAAAAAAACAATCATGTCTACTTAAAATTTTCTATGGCAATATTATATGTTAAATCATTTTTTCCCTAAATTCAAGACAAAGTCAAGGTCTCTGATATGTTCAATTATCGAAAAATAGAGCGAAAGCTTGACTTGCCTTAAAATATTATTTGCAAATAATTGGCGTTCATACTCAGAAAAAATTTGACTACGTATATAAAGGTCATCTTCTTATATCAGTTTAACAATAGACTTGTGTCAGAAAGAATTCAAATAATTTGCCACATTCATGCTCAGTTCAATTCGATCTATTCAAATGTGAAAAACTCTGGTGTTAATACTTAGAAAAAATATGACTTAGTATACAAAGGACATTTTCTTTCATCAAATTTTTGACTGATTCATTAGAGAATAAATTCATAACAATTTGCCATGCCACATTCATGCTCACTTTGGTTTGATCCATTTTAATGTGAAAAACTCTACAGAAGATCTTACTGAATACACCTGTGACAACACCTCATAAGTATAAGCACTTACAAGAGAGAGGAAGCTTGACTGCAGTGGCCTCTTCAACAGAGCCAGGAATTGGGGTTGAGACAAATGGAAACTGAATCCAGGTTGATGTTGACTTGAACTCTTTGAATAGGTTTGAAAATGAAATTCGCACAATGACTCCATCTTCAGTGGCAACATCCAGATGGACAACAAAATACTTCGTTATCATTGGCTTGAAAACTATGTACACATAATGGCCAGTCAAACCAAGGGATTGAGAAGATGTCTTTGGGAACTGGATGTAGTTGCCAGCAGGAACAGACCCTGAAATTCTGTATACTGTCCCCTTTAGTGTTTTGTCCTTTGAGAGAAGAAAACACAGCGTGGTGAGCGTTATTGTGAGATTGTCAATGCATAATTGAACAAGCACTGCTACTTACATTAAAAAAGTATATATCAAAGTGAGTTGTCTCAAAGGTTTTTCATTTATATTACTATTATAAGTGCAACTCTCTACCATGCCGCATTTATGACTGGTGGGGCACTGGGTCCAAACTTGATTTATATTGTAATTAGAAGTACCAAACCATGGCTTCACTGACAAGTAAAGCTTAATTATAATAATGAATAATGAAAATACCTTTTTTATTGTTATTTTGACAATAGTGTTAACATCAAAAATACTTACATGAAGAGACTGCATTAAAGTTATTTACTGGAGGAACAACAGGCGCATTGATTTTCTGAATATCAATCTTTTATAAGAACTTTGAATTGACTCACTGTTTTTGGGCAATTTTATTTCATTTGAAAGGAAATTTCAAATTATTGGACCCAGAATGCTAATTGATTTTATACCATAACTTTTAAATTTAGCTTTGGAAACAGACATGTATGTTTGAGTATCAAGCTATGATTAACATCAATGATTGAACAATGTTGTGGTTTAAACCATTTTTGCAACCACAGAGCAACCAATTGAACACCCTTTGGTGAAAAAAGGGAAAATCCAATACCAGAGACTCACAAAGGTGCACAAACTTTTTACAGATACATTAAACTTCATACATTTGTGAAAATGAATTTTCATCTTAATTCTGTAACTCACCATAATTGTGGAAACATCCCCTTCTTTTGAAGACTTCTTCCATTCTGACACTTGGAAATGCTTGAAAATATTCACATAGGGTTGTTGCCACACTAAAAAGAAGTTTAAATCAACACAAACCTTTAATGATAAGATATAACCAATTTTCAGACTTCCTTCATGCAGTTTAGAGAGAAAAGTAAGACACAGTTTAGTCTAAAAACCATCCTAAATACTTCAGCCAGGTTCAATATCATGTAATTTTTATCTGGTTAGTGCCTGAAAACATTCAGCATTGCAACCTCCTTTCTTTTGTGACCTTAATACTAGTGACTTTCACAAAATGCCATCAAAAACTGTGTATGCAAGAAAGCAAAGTCTTTACTTATTTTATGACTAATATTCCTTGAAATTTGTTTGAGTATATGGCACTGTTTTTCACTGGCATTGGATGTTCATTACAATAAAAAACATTATCAATGATGTTCAATCAAAAGGCACATAAAACCACGACACAATCAATGTTTAAGAAAAAACTTTGAGAATTAAAAGAAAAACTCACCACAGCTCTAAATAATATTCTCTCTAATTTACATTCTTCAGTCGTGGGTTTTTACCCTTATAACAACTTTCTTTAGAACTTGTTGTTCATATTTAAAGCATGGATCATAGCCACGTTAAAATCATATGGTGTATTGGAAATAAGAAAAACTGGTTCCATTATTTCTAGTTATTGTGAAGTTATGTGCCACAAAGCACTTGTTCGATAAGCTTCCATTGCTCTGTCTTTTCAAATATGAGATATATACACCTGTGTTTTGAGGAACTTCACTTGTTCAGAAGCCTTTCAACTGACCTACCCTTCAATCAGAGTTTGTGATGATCTATATGCACTAGTATGTCATAGGTGTAGAAACGTTCTTGGTTGTGCATGATCTGGTCGCATTTCAAGAAAAGTTATATTGGAAAATTTAATTCTACCAAATGGGCCTAGTAACTACAGTAAACAAAACCCCTTGTGCGATGGTAAACAACCAACTAAATGGGCTTTTATTTATATTCTAAAGCTACATCACGAGTTACAAATACTTACGCTTTCCAGACATTTTCAAAACTCTGTCTCGATACTATCAAACCAATCTGCTGGGACTATTCAAACAAAACATTTCTGCAAAAACTTCACTACCTCATTGCGGCATTGCGCGCCATTTTTTGCTTCTTGGCAACAGGGGAACCAGAGGATGCTAAAGATGATGACGCAAACAGGCATATGATTTGGAAATTCCAATCATCTTATAGAGAAGTTAATTCGCCAAAAATTTAGAACTGGATAAAAGAAACAACTCAATCAGTTTTTTAATTCAATGTAGATATCAATAATAATTAGAAAGGTATAATATATCAAAGCTTGTAAAAAGCTGATCATTAAATAATCCCATTCACCAAATTCATATAAAACTAGATACGTAATACAATCCCATACCGAATAGTTATCAAAACTGCGATGAAATACAAAGAGTAATAATTTCTGTCATTAAATTAAGCTAGGCATCTGTCGAGATCAGGGATGGGCCGAGTACCTTTTGTTTCAGGGGTGTAGAAAGTTGCAACGCATATAATATCTGTGGTGTCATACCCCGCACCCCTCGGTCGGTCCACCCCTGGTCGAGATGTAGGTTAGATTCTCAATCCCCCACAACACATTGGCAATTTAGTCTCAGCCTTGTAAAGATAGTTAAACGCATAAGACAGAGCGCCTTTACAGGGTCTCGATAACAAATGAATGATACCTAAGGTGTATTTTACAAAATTTCAGTATTAGAAAGGCCCTCGCGAAGTCGAACAGCTTGTTTTCGCTTTAATACGGAAAACTAACAGACAATCTTACACATCTTGAGCCTTATTCAAGAACATTTAGGGTACGGCGTCACAAATCGCTCTGCTAGGCGTTCACGCGAAGCCTAGCCGGTTATCTAGACACGACATGTCCAAAAACACATTGGTCTGCTTGCGGGAAGTTTGGTATTTCACAGAAAACCAGTGGCCTAGTCAAGGGAAACCACACAAGACTATATTAGATTAAGAAAAGACATGGATGACATTTGCATATTTTATCCCATTAGAGATATGTTTTCAGTTAAAGTGCTTTTGTGATCTGGGGAACCAATGTTATCTTCTATCGATCTTTTAATTACACATGGGCTTGCTAATGGAGACCAATCTGGTAACATCCTTTAAGGTGGATGAAAGGGGATTGCAATATGGCTTTCTAGCTATAATTTCGCTCGTTTGTGCACACAAAACACTTAATTTTCTTTCGAAATTTTGTAGATTTTTGCAACACCTTACCAAGTTAAAATCTGAAAATAGTCAACAAGGTGGCTTAAAGGCATTGAGTCATGATAAATAGAAAGCGTATACCCAAATTGCAAAAATTGCTGAGTCATTATGATAGCTCAGTTAAATTGATTGGCTGTCAAGCAAACTGCACACATGATGTTTTTACCTCGCAGTTGATGTCTGTTCACATGAAAGCCAGTTTATCACATGAAAACAGACAACAGCCCGTGGAAAACCGCTATTTACCATGACTCAATGCCTTTAAGAAGCGAAATTTTAGGAGCCTTAGGGGCGATCATTCGGTACTAGATTGCTAATTTGCCATTCGTTATCTGTGGCAAATGCCCTTCTGGTAAAAGATGGTTCTAAAATCTAAGGTACAATTACTGCAATATCAATTTAAATATCTGAGCGCTGTCAAATTGCAGAGCACTGCAAATTGATTTAATGGTGTTTTAGAGCATGATGATGGCCAAATGTTTTGACAATCTCCATGATGGTAACAGTTAGGCCCATTCCGCCACCAACGATACCAAAGACAATGAAAGCAACATCCTTTGCGATGATCCACCTCGACAAATTGCCTCGCTGAAGAATTATGTGAAAGAGGCAAGGAAGGATGTAGGACAAGAGGGAGCTTCCAACGGAGCCAGTCAGCGCTGCGATGTATGCAAACTGGGACCTGAACACCACAGCAACCACAGCTGTTGATAGAACCAAAACCATTCGAAGCAAGTTGCTTGGCCAAGTGGGAGCCTACGGACATAAAAGCATGAATTAACAACAAAAAATGGTCTCATTGGCAAAGACAGTGGCAGTTTAGGGACTTTGTGGGCCCGGAGTTGAAGCCATTAGCGGGTCCCTTATTTGAAAATTCTATGTTAGCCAAGATTATTCTTCAAGTTCTTCCGTTAAAATTATTATGCCTCAAGGTAGTGTCCTTTAAATTTCTTCTTGCGGGCCGCTTCTGAGTTGTTAAAAGCGGGGGGCCTGGAGCCATGGCAAAAAGTCCATGACTAGATGCAGCTTGATGTGAAATTTGGAAAGCTAGAGAGGGGGCCTCCCATGGGGTTTTAGGAAACAAGGGAACATGGGAGCGTTGGAAAATATTTCTAAAAATATTTTTAAAACATCCATAATATCTGGTTGCTGCCTTTACAAATATCTCATTTGTAGCACCAAACTTATCATTCTCAAGAAACGCTGAGGGTGCAAAGTACGGGTGAGATGCCTAAGGATTACAACTTTGGATTACAATATTTTAAGAGCTGTCCTGCAACAAGGAAGGTTCCTTAACCTCTGTCATGAACAAAAACATGTCGCACGAGAATCTTTAAATATCCTAAAATACAGGAATGTTGCTGATCGAAGACTTCTGCACTAAAAGACTTCGTCATGAGCGCCACATATCTATATCCTAATTTGTTAAGCTAAAATACTCAAAGTTAGTCCAAGCCAAGCAAATAAATCGTTTTGGTTTGTTATTGTTCAACCTTAAAGCCAAAAAATTTAAAAGAAAATAGAAAATACGGCACTAGCCTCATACTTTAGAGCGCCAAGTCGCGAAGAAGGGGTTAGAAAGTTACAGCTGTAAAAATCACAGATTTGGCTCCATACAAATCTGGATTATTTTTGTTATGGACCTGGCTACTTGGGTCAAAACTTAAGCCCATGATTAACTTCACTGTTGTTGAGGTATCAGCAAAAACCACATAAACTAAAGCGTCGATTGACCTTGCAACTCCTTCACGAGGCTATAAGTGATTATACTTAAGTTCAAAGAAGATAAACTCCATCGCCTACAGAGTAAAATGCACTCACGTGAACAGGGCCATGATCCATTTCATCATCATCATCATCACTGAGCGATGACTCTTCGTAACCCCCGTTTACTGCTCTGCCTTTTCTGTACATACGTCGACTGCACCTACTGTTTGGCCCAAAGATCATCCCTTCAACAATCTGAATAACGGGATAGATCTGCAGGGGGTAAGTAAAGAGCACGCCGAAAAACAGGAGACATCTAAGCGCAATAACAATGGCTGATCCCTCCAAGTTCTCGGTGACAATCTGGTTGGTTTCTTCTCCATATCGCAAGTAGCCGAGTGTTCCAAATGACCCAAGAATGGATGAGAGCAGAAAAAGAGATATGTGCAGGTAGCAAGGGTATCTTCCTCTATTCTCAGCCATGCTGCCTTCAATAGGAATCACCTAAAAATGAATTAGAATGAGTTATACCCGGAACTTGCTGTAGAAGTGAATAAATGTGTGATCAAAATGGAGCTAGAAAGAGTATGGTTAGGCTTTAGCAATGGAGTACCCTTCCCTTAACGCCGTTTCGCCATATAAAAGTTATAGCAAGAAAGAAGCTGTTTCAGATAAGCAAAGATATTGAGGGAATGTAAAGATTTCATGAACTTACACATGAAGCTGAAGGAGCATGGCAAAGACAAAGAATGCAAAACATCAATGAATACTAAACAGACCATAATCATAAACACGACACTTACTGTTCCAATTCCTTCAAATGCACCAGTAACTTGACCAAAGAAAACAGGGAACTTCAGCCAGTTGAACCAATTAATAGTTTCATGTGGTGATTCAAACCCTGGAAGTCAGAGATTAGATTTAGAATAAAAATTGCAAGAAATAATGTTAAAATCAAAGTTAAAAAATCTAAAACTAAACAGAATCAACCCAATTCATCAAGTCATATATCAATCCCTCATCCACCTCCTCTTAGTAGGCATATGTGCAAACAACACCTAGTATACATATATATATATATATATATATATTATCTTATATATTATCTATTATCTTATAGAGTCTTAAAGAATCTTAAAGGATCCTATAGGCCAATGTCATATATATCACCTATGCATAGATTATCAATTTTTCCTGAAAGAATAAATTAAACCACTCATGAGTATGAAGCCAAGTCATAAGCTGTACTTGAAAACATCAAAATTTCAATAGCTACTCAACAGGCACATTTTAAAAACTGGAGAAGTATATTACAAATTTCTTGATAAAGGGTTGTTTCTTACCAACAAGAATGTAGACGCCTGTAGCCAAAAATGCACCAGTAATAGCACCATTGGCTAATACACTAACCGGACCCAATTTGCGCAGGTTTCTGATAAATGAGATCAGAATAAGCATTGGTGCAGGAACAACCAGCAGCAAGGCAAATGTCCATGGTCTGTTCTGCTGAAGTGAGTTGTGGGTGATTGGATTCTTCATTTGGACAATATGCTCTTTTATCTTGGAAACTTTTTCATGTATGGTTGAAAAAATTCTACTGATAATACTATGCGTCACATTTTCACTGTGCGTATTGTTTGCTATCCAGGAGGAAGTAGGAAATGTCTGGTTCAAAAGAGGTGACAATTCTGTTGAATGTATACCCAGATCAGAAAAATTGCTCTTGGAAAAGGCTTCAGTTGTGTTTGAAATTGTGGCATTGATACTTGTCGAGGTTGAGGCATTTCTTTCCGTATCTGAGGATCTTGCTTGTCTCAAATTGGCACTGGGAAGCATTGTTTTTGGGACATAGTCAGGAACTGATACAGGTGGGTATGTACTTGCAAGATTCAGCAGTGTTGAATTGGCTGGAATAGAGCTGTTCATATTCGACCATTCTGTTGTTGGGTGGTTTAGAAATTCAAATACCACTGATCTTGTAGTATTCCCAAGGAAGATAAAATATCCAACACAGAAACCAAATTGGGTAATGAGAATTGAGGTGTTCACAAGAAACACCCCCAGTCTTCCCATGGATATTTTACCAATCTGTCCAAAAGACAGAGTCCTCCCAAGGATCTTTTCTTGGCGTTCAATGTGGTAATCCACATAACCTTCTGCAGCCATCCGCTTACACATTTTCTTTATCACAAGTTTTTTGCATTTTACAATCAAATGACAGCAATGGTCAGTGGCCAGGGCAATCACAAGAATCCCCAACAATCCAAGCTATGAGAGAGATATTCATAACTTTAAATTATATATGAAAAAACAAATCAATAAAATCAGTTATCACTAAGTGCTAAGAGGCTTACTTTTCAAAATGCTTAAATGAAGTAAACATGTTAAACTGCATATATATTATCATGAAGTTACTTGTTCCTTATTAGACATTGATGAACAAAAATTAAACATTAATAACATATTTATGTAAATGAATAAAGTAAAGAGATATAGTTGCTTTTCTAAATTTTACAACCTTTCGTTTTCAATATGTAATAACTTCAAATACTGAAATGGGTTCATTCAGAAAAATGGAAGCGCAGGTTTCTTGAATTATTTTTCTAAATAATAATCCAAGTTTGATTGGAATTACAGCCTTACATCTCTAATATCAAAGGCACAATTATAGACTAAGTTCAAACTTATTCCATGTTAATTCTAAATCAATTGGAATTTTGTAGCTTTATTGCCCTAAATTTCCATGAGCATCTACAAATTTAAAATTAACATGTAGTAAGTAAAAAATCCTAACATTACTTAGAAAAGAGTCTTCATCTCTTTGCAAGGCATGTTGATGGAAATGGTATCAAACTTATAAACTGACTAATTGATGTCAGAGGATACATACTGCAATTCCAGCACTTTTTATTGCAAAAGGAAGTCCAATTAGAGCTGAGCCAATAAATGCTTTAAAAACATTTGAAAAATCTGTAAATTGCTGATGACATCTGCAAAGAAGCAAAAACATTGTATCAATGGATGGTAATAGAAATGTAGGAAGCATTTTCAAGTGCTGTGTTTCAATTTCCACTCCAATCATTGAGAAAAAAATTACACTAAAAACCTCTTCCTGCCAGAAGAAATTAAATGTCATTCACATAGAAACAAATTATAACTAATTGCATAGAAATAGCATCTTTCCCATCTTAAGAGGAGAAATGACTGATGTTGTGAGAAGCTTTCCATACATGTTTTTTAAACAAGAGAAGAAAAGCAGCTAGGTGTTGCAAATGATTAATTTCCGCAATAAATGTTATTGAAACTGTAATCTACTGCGGTGAATTATTTACAAGGCTGTTGTCATGTTTTTAAACTTGCCACCTAAACCTACAGGTCAATAATTACACATTTTAAATTTGATTTAGATTACATTATAAAAAATTTGAAACAAAGGCAGATTTTGGTAAATGTTGTCTATACAACATGAAATTTGTTTTCCCTACACGGTATGACCAAGCAAACATGACAAAAACCACCATGTATGCCTAGGGGCCAAATGTTGAAAATGTTCAAGTCTAGAGGGCTTTCACCACACAAAACAACTTTGGTTACCGGGTTTTCCGCCGCTTCGGTGAAAATTTGCTCCAAAACGTCTTTCATTGAAATTTTTTATTTCTTATACTTACGAGGCATTTGGTCTCTGAAGCAGTGTATCTATATCCACTTCGTCTTCGCTTTCACCGCTTGAAACAAGTTTTTCTCTCTCGTCTTGAAAGTAGTCAGACTTGGCGTCATCCTGGTAACGAAGTCCATCATTTTCGGTATAATTCTGATTCTCCTTTTTAGCATGCATCTTGCCACTAGATTTATTCAATTATTGCCCACTTGCGAAGAGTATAAATCTATCAAATCTGCAATCATTTAAAAACGATTGCTTATCTTTCAATGCATCGTTTAAATCAACTTCGGCAACAGTTTGTACACTTGTCAAAACCAACGCAAAACAATTTCCACTGCCTCGCATTGAACCAGCCTCGAGTTCAGTTTTCGTCATGACGTACTAGGGGTTACCGTGAATCCTCGAATTAGCCCCCCGGGGGCTTATTTATTTTTGACAATTTTTACACAAAGTAAATTTCAAATACATCAGCTTGCCACGGTCTTTGCTGAAGAGGACGTGTGAGAAAACTCCATTGAGTCATTCCATTTGCCAATGCCATTTGAAAGCTGTGGGTTCGGATTTTCATGTTTCCAAATCTCAATATTTTGACACCTGCATTCCTTGCCTGGCCATACCAGGGCTGACTTTAGAGGTGAAAATCTGGAGGATCGATGATTGGAATTGGATTGCTAGGGGGCCCTTCGATTCACGCTTCCATATTTTATTGCTAAGGGACTTTTTTCTTGAAGTGGATTTCTACTTAAATTTGACGAGATTGTCAACATTGTCTTTCAGAAGTAAGGGAAAACGTCCCTTAGAGAATACCTTTGTACGAAGAGAAGAGCTGTAACCCCCGAGTCTTTGCTGCGGGAAGAGAATTGAAAACTTTAGCTAGGAACTTGAAATAGGGAGAACCAACAGTGGCTAGCCAACAACGGAATCTGATATCTGCATGTTGAGAATTTTTTCTGGCCGCACCGTTAAACTGAGACAGCTATTCATGATCTATAGGCTACATACTGGCTAAATGATTTCAATGCATGCAATTCAACGCTCAACAACACTCATGCAGTGACGCATCTACCCATGGGCCTACCGGACCCGGGCCCAGGGGCCCCCTAAGATTTTTAACTTCAGGGGGCCTCGAACAACTCAAACTCAAAAACATTTTTTCAGGAAATCAATTAATTACACGTTACGTCATTTAAGTAAGTTGATCAAAATTAAATTATTAAATCCAAAATTGCAATAAGAACATTAAAGAAAAAAACAACTCTATAGACAATTAAATCAACTGACGGACACATGAAAAAACTCAGGATAGAGCTATCAAAGCCGTGTGCCCGGTGGACGTGATTTGACGACGAGTTTACAATTCATTTTGGTTTGAATAACAGTAAAAAATGAGATAATAGAAATGCAAATGACACTAGAAAAAGCAAAGGAAATGACTAAAGAAAAAAACTACATTAAAGATAAAAAATGGGAAAATTAGGCTTATAGTATGTGCTGGTATTTTCATCATATTCGATTAGGTCGGACTTTTTAAAAGGTAGTGTTTCATTTTATTTTTGAAAGATATTTTCTTGCTGGCTTTTTTCAAATCTAGTGGCAAAGAGTTCCAATGTAAGAAAATTTCTTTTAGAGTTTGTTGATATTGCTTGTAGGGAAAAATCCAAGGCCTGAAGACTGTCTTGTATTGTAACGATGAAGTTTTTTTGTTTTTAGACATTCATGTCCAAGAGTAGTGTAACTGCTGTCTTTATTAATTTGAAACATAAATTTTTCTGTCTCAAGTTTGTCAAAGTTCTGTAGCCTTGAGCGTTTAAAAATGGGGCCGCTGTGAGCAGTATACGGAGCAAAGTCAGTTACTCTAATAGCTTTTCGTAAGTTGCGTTTCAGGGGTTGCTTGCACATCTCTAATTCAGAATACCATAGAGTGTATGAGATTGAATATAGCATTCTTAAAGTGTTTTTGGGGGACAAAATGTCTCTAATGGTCACTTGCTTTAAATGTTGTTTCCAATTTAACTTTTCATCAATTATAATTCCAAGATATTTTTTATAATTTGCTTGTTTAAGTTTTTCATTATTTATACTGAGATTCATTGTTTTTACTACTTTTTTGGACTAATAATAAGAAACTTAGATTTAGAAACGCTTTAAAAATCTACACGAAGTAGTGCTATTAGAGGGCAAATCAAATTAACACGAGCTCAGCACCTTAAAGTGTAATTTTTAGAAGCATTTTACCCAGAATTGTTGCTGTGAATGTAAGTTCAACCGATAAAGTCCATGTTTTTGCTCCATGCAAAAAAGAATTCACCGAATACCCGCTTGGCTAACCAGGAGATTTCCCCCTTCAGACGTGAACTATTCTCTACCTGTACCTAAAGAATTTCATGTTGCGTGTTCGATTTGAAATACCATGTTGTTGTTGTTGATGTTAATACACTGTTTCTGATCACAAGACAACGAGGACAAGATGTCGGATGAAGAAGACATTGACGATGTTTTGGAGGAAGACGAGGGAGAGTTAATTGATTGGCAGTTGCCTCTGTGTTTCATGAAGAAGCGCCATAAAGAGAGGATCAATGGAATCACATGTTTGCCTCAATCATGGCGAATGAAAGAACGAGTAAGAAGATGATCGCCAGGGATTCCCCATTTTTGCATAAGATATACTGGCCTACACCCAAAATTCATACGATCGTTTGCTTAGAAGTATAATTTCCCATTGTATAAGCTAAAATTTACAGTCTTATCTTCTGGGAGTTTAGGTTTTTGTTTACGGATTAAATATGCTGACTTCTTTGCGGTTGAACCAAAACACCGGCCTAGTTGTAGTACTCTAGAGTAGACAGGCGCATTTGTTTCACTTGTTCTAAGAATAAGTTAAGAAAATAAATTTACTGTAGAATATGAAAAATGACGGAGGATTAGAGGATCAATCTATTAGCGGTATTTTTTCGTAGGTACAGGTGCACGGGGCACTCCCCATATCATAGATCGTCTGTCTCGAAGTTTGCAAACGATTTCCCATTCGCTATGGCCACTGTGCTAGATATTCCCACTTGCTTTCAACACCAAATTCGATTATTTTTTCTAGATGAAAACGGTCAGCGTTGCATTGGTTCTGTGTCTAAATATTGGAGTCGATCCGCCGGATGTTGTTAAAACTGACCCTTGTGCAAGGCAAGAATGTTGGATTGGTGGGTTCCATTATTTTAACTGATTCTAAAACAACAACGATTAACGCATTATCAACTTAGCTGACCAAATTTATGTGAAGGATTGTTCACTAGAGGAGTGGTGGTGTATCAAAGTTTGTGCAAAATCTCTTTCCCTCTTCATGCCATGCATAGACTACAGTCACATGGTGTATTGTCTAATGGTCTGATGTCTGTTTCATGTTCCATTATATCAAAGCAGATGAATGGTTACCTAGAGACACTTAGTTTTGAACAAATGCCAAACGTAATTTAATCTCGGACCACTTCTTTCCATTTTGTTCCATTGGATTCACCATATAGCAATTTGTTTGGATTCTTGGTCATTAGCCATAATGCCTTTGTGTCAGCCTAGACAATAATTCAAAGAATTTTCTTATCAGCACCAAAATGAATGGGGGTATTATGACAGCAAAGCTTAGGAAAGTGCTCTTAGGCCAACAAAAGGGTAAAATGAGATTTTATGGTCAGGATTTTGGGTTAAATTGAATTGATAAATCAGAGTTTCTATTAATATATATGTGTGACTTTTCTAGCTGATAATCTGTGGCACTTTCTCCATTGTCATATCAAATTTTAGAATTATCATTTTTGAACAATTGGTTATATCACTAACATTGGAACATGTTCTTGTTCTGTAGCATATATTTTTTCAAAATTGTCTGCATTCTTTTTGTTTTGATATTTAGTGGCAACTGTTTAACTGTTCATCATTTTCTGGTGTTCACCATTGATATTTACAAAAGCTTTTAATTTCTATTTTCAGATCCATTTTCTTTAAGTTCTCAGAAAGCTTTAGAAACTATTGGAAATAGTCTACAGCAACAGTATGAAAGATGGCAACCAAGGGTTTGTAGTATATTTGTAGTAAATTTTAGGTTTTGTCTATTTAATCAGTTCTGTCATTTAATTTTAAAATCGTGCAACATACAAAATTCAAATGAATGACAACAAATACATATAAGATAAACTAACATAAATTAGAGTAGTACTTTGCAACCAACATATTTATATAGAATTGTGTATGGGGAGGAATTTCTTAAGGAGGAGCTCTCTCAATAGATGAACTAGTCTAGGAGAGAGCCCCCTATTTTGAAATTGTTACATAATATGTAATGAAATTGTTAAAAAGTTTTCACATTGCTAAGAAACTAAGAGATTGTTGTTTTGTGTGTAACCTAATGCCAGATTAAGTATCTATTAAATATATGCTTGACTTCTGGAATTTCAAGAAATTGAACTTGAGCTGTGTCTTGACTATTATTTTCACAGGCACGCTACAAGCTTAGTCTTGATCCAACCGTAGAAGATGTGAAAAAGCTTTGCACTTCATTAAGAAGAAATGCTAAGGTACTCCTCAAATGAAAATCATCATCAACAACCACAGCTCCTATAATAATTTGAATTAAGTTTTGAAGTTGCATGCTGATTAAATAGTTTGAATAATAGAATATCAAACATAACTTTCCTATTTATTATTTGCCAAAACTTTGCATAGTGGCTAAGAATTCATAAGGTGTACTCACTCATTCTGTGTTTTTGGATGGATTTTGACATCAGTTGCTGATAGAAGTTAAAGCATTCCATATCTTTTTTATTTCTCATAGCATCATTGAATTTCTGAGATTTGTATTAACATAAAACCACTTATCTTTATGATATTCTGACCAGCAAGCACCTTGCAAAAATTTAGCACTTTGTTATTTCATTTAGTATTTCCAAAGAAAAAGAATTGCTGGACTGATCTTAAAAAATATTGAAAGTTTTTGTAAACAGCAAGACTATACTTGCATTGCCTTTTTGAGAATTTTTTGTCATTTTGTGCTGCTTAAACCATAGAGGTTTTAATAGTACATAATGCAACATTTCAAACTTTTTTTGAAGGAAGAAAGAGTTCTATTTCATTACAATGGTCATGGTGTTCCCAGGCCAACTCAAAATGGTGAAATATGGGTGTTTAACAAGGTATGAACAACTGTTAATTAAATAACACTGCATTGTGGAGGATAGAAATTTAAATTTCTTTAAAACCCTTTCCATTTAGTTTTGTAACAATGCTATTTATAACAATGCTTTTGCAAAATGCTATTGGGTCTGAAGAGAAAGTATATTATCAAGAAAAAAATATATAATATGCAAAACTTCTAGCAGAAGACTGAAAGCTAAGGCTAAATAGATGCGAGGACATTTAGTCAGATTCCCTTTTGTTGAAGTTTAACAAATAATTGAACAAATGTTCTTTTGGCCATGTAAACTCTTGTTTTCCACTTGATAACAGAATAAAATTCAAAAAGATTTCATTTTTGACAGCATTTACCACATTTACCACTTATTTCTCTGCAAATACACATGTGATTGTATTTATTGAAATTACCTGATTTGAATTACATAGGATATTATTGGTGTGGTAATTGGAAATCAATATTAATGACTCAATATTGCTATCAAAATAATGTAAATTGTATCTGACTGAAGTTAAGTAGCCAGTTAAAATGCTATAAATTGTTCTTTCCATTGTCTCTGTTATATTGTTTCTCTTTTCAGTCATATACTCAGTACATACCTCTGTCAATCTATGATCTTCAAACCTGGATGGGAAGCCCATCAATATATGTTTATGACTGCTCAAATGCAGGTTGGTTTAAATCAGGTTTTGTTGTTTCTTTTGGATCTTTAATTATAAGCTCGTGACTCTGAATGTGGGCTGTTATTTGGAAAAATTGTGATGTTATTACAATTACACTTTTTCATTTTCTAGTGCTAGTATATATTACACATTTTATTGGTATTTGTTGATAAAGTATGTTGTTGTATGGTCAGTTTTTACATGGGGGAATTCTATCACTTGTGTACCATCAATCATCAATTCAGATCCACCTTTTATATATAACACATTTATTTAGGCAAGTGTTCCAACCTGTTTCCTTATTCCAAACTGCAGTTGAAATGTTTATTTACAGGTCTGATTCTGGAATCATTTAAACAATTTGCTGCACAGAGGGTAAAAGATTATGAAGTGAGTCCTTTGTTGCTCGATTTTTTCCATTTCTTGCAGATATACAGTCATACGTATCTCCTTAGTGACAAAAGTCAAACGGACAAGCAATCAGTCCAGATTGTCATGTTCTACAATTGTTATCTGCAGTCCAGAATCTGCAATAACGACTTCTGCTATTTTGGTTTTAAGATCTTACACTAGTCTCATCCATTTTCCAACTTAATCAGAATTGTACTGTTTTAAAGGTAGTGTATTTTTTGTGCCATCACGTATTTATAGATTAAGACACATATATCAAGTTCATTTTCTGTTTATAATACATATAATTTTAATGTTTAATTACCTTTAGTGCACGAAGTCTTGTAAGCCATCCTTAGTGTTTAAGTTATCAGTAGCACTGACTTGCTGATACCTATGCGGCAATACACGAAATTCTTCCCCGATGCTAGACGCATAACATAAATATATCTCTTGCTTTAAATGTGGTTGTTTTATTTTCAGCACTACGTTGACATGGGAACGTCCATCCCGGCACCCCCGCCCGTTGGGAATTGCATCCAACTTGCTGCCTGTCAATCAAACGAGTTGCTACCCATGCTGCCCCAGCTCCCCGCAGATCTCTTTACAGCGTGCCTAACGACGCCCATCAAAGTTGGGCTCAGATGGTATGACATACACGGAACTATTTCGATTCTCAAGAAGCAATTCAAAGTTATTTCTAAGAAAAACGACGACCTCTCCATGCAAATCGGATGTTTTGATTTTTCCGCGAAACGTGTCATTAATATCTCATCAGTTATATGAAGTATGCACTTGAGGATAATTGAATTTTTGTGATCTACATAAGAACGGGTCTCCCTTTGAGGGTTGTTATAGAAAGAAGTCATAAATGCGTGGCTTCAACACTGGTTGCAATTAAAGGTTCACAATTTGAGAAAGAATTAGCTTTTTAAGACAGATGTTCTGTTTTTTCAGCTTTTAGGACTAGTGTGGGCGTTTTTAATCATTTATCATACGATGTTTTAATCATTTATCATACGATGCTCAATCGTTTATTAAACACCTTTATGGTATTTACAATCAGTGGCATCTGTTAAACCACAGCGATATCTTATTAGTTTCCTATCCTCAGATCCTCAATGATCTGCTTGTTGATATGGATGCTTTATTTTGCTTGTCCTCTCTAAACCTCGTATTATTCATCTGTATTCATTTACCAATTATGACTCCCTGCTTACAAAATTAAAGGTTTGCCTATAAGGCTGACGTCATTTGTCATTGCTGACTAATGATCGAGGTTGGTAATTTCAGGTTTGTCAGTCAGAGAAGCAGCGATCTAGTCCCTGGAATGACGTTGGAGTTGATTGAAAAGTGAGTCCTACCATTCCTTTAACTTACGCGTTAACCCACTGATATCTATTGTCATCGTTTTCACACCCCCTGTGAAGAAACATCTAAAGGCCACGCGAGGCACCGGAAAAAACCTTTTTGCCAGGCAAACGACAATTTTTTTCAGCTTTAGTGCTTGACTGAATCTTAAAAAAATACAATTTAAGCTTTGAATGAATGCTGTTACTCAGTGGCGTACTCAAGGTGGGAAATAGGGACGGTGGGTTTCCAGAATCCCCACTTTTTAAAAAGATGGTCTTCGAGATTTCCCCAAAAACACGACAAAATCAGTACATCAGGGGGATCCAGTAGAAGTTTAAAATCATTACACCAGGAACAAAATTTCTCCTGGCACAAAATAAATCTAAAAAGGGCGTTGCTTCCTTTTTCTATGAGTCTAGAAGACATGATCATGGAAAGATCTCCAGACCCCCACTTTTCAGGGGCTGCGTACGCCCCTGTTGTTAATGATACGTCATTTCTGGCAGTAGCGCTACGCTACGTCTCAATGTAGCTCTTGGTGCTATGTAGTGATACTTCTGTACTGTGACTAGAAAATTGGTTGGCGGCCCCGTATAGCGTCTACATGAATTTGAAAGCTTGAATTCTTTTTGTAGAATACCAGGCCAACTGAACGATCGAAGAACGCCTCTTGGCGAGTTGAACTGGATTTTCACAGCAGTTACGGACACGATCGCGTGGAATACTTTGCCTAGAGGTATTGCCATTTCACACACAATTTATCATAGTTTTATTGTATTGATTTTATATTATATATTTTTTAATTGTATTTTATTAGTCATTATTATATCATGTCATATTAGTGATTTTTGCAAAGCATAAAGATAGATAGATGATAGATGGATATACATAAGGTAGATGCACGTTCCTTTAGAAACTCGTCCTTAAAGCATTTGTAACAGATATTAATTGTTAAAATGCTTCACTGGTATACGAGTACGACTGTTCCTCTTCATGTTGTGTATCATAATCTATTTTAAAAATTTGTTGAGATATTTGTCTTCACCTTTGGCTGCAAATAGAATTTATTTTCCCTTTGTTAATTGAATCGTTTGACTTATTCTATAGCACCATTTTTATCCTTTGGAAATTCGCAAATCCACTCATTCTTTCCCTTTTGTGGCTGATGTCTCCCTCTGATGTCTCTTTCAGGCATGAATTCCATTTCCAACGATTATTTTCTTTTGTTAATTTTTTGAAATTTTGCAAGAACAGCCATGCAGCTGCTGTCACTTGTGTTCTTGCTTTGTTATTTAATTTATCATGAAATTGTTTTTTTTGTTTACTGAAACTTTTGTAGATGTTGCTCTTTCTAATGTCCATCTTTCTCTCTAGAGGTGTTTCAGAAGCTTTTTCGTCAAGACCTCCTCGTGGCCAGTCTGTTTCGGAATTTCTTGCTGGCGGAGCGAGTGATGCGATCGTACAAATGCACCCCTCTTTCCAGCCCAAAGCTTCCTCCAACATATCACCATCACATGTGGTACATCATTTTGTTTCAATTGTCAAAATATATCTAAAGGTTGTTTAGATGTCAATCTGATGTCTCTTTTAGACATCGAACAAATGTTTAAGTGGCTGGAATAGGCCAGTTGGCTTCGTTGTCTCGGTGTGTCGCAGATCTGTGAGAGTTTTGGCCCGTGGATTTGCTTTAAATATATGAGAGATCAATCTCATCATAAAAGATTGTAAAAGTGATGTCCTAGAGGTAGAGGCTGTCTCTTACCCGTTCTATCTCCTACCCGATCTATCTCCATCAGCTCAGGGTTTCTTGTCGAGTGTTTGTTTTTGGCGATTCTTTGCACGAAATTCGTAAAAATCTTTTGCCCCATGAAAATTTCCGTTTTCCTTCCCGCCTTCTTTCAATGTCCCTGAGTATAGGGAATGATACCTTAAAGGTTAAGGAGACATTTTAATACCCCACGGATCTCAACTCCATTAGCGATTTTTCTTCAGTGTAGCAAATTCAGAGAAGAGCTAGGGTTGAATCTGATAATAAAAGGTCTTGCTTGTGGGAAGGCATTGGTTATTTAACATCTCTTGCTGTGCTCGATAGAGCAATTGCATCGAGTTTAACCACCGGTGCACACAAATAAAGATTGACACAACTGAGTGTTCTTAACATAGGTTTAAACCATAGCAGCTAAATTAAACATTGATATTGTCGTCAGGTTTGTCAGAGAGATGTTTGCATTTGTTAAACACAAAAAGATTTATGAGAGTCTCTTTTAAGTCTGCCATGCTCTTGAAAATATAAATATATTCGAACATTGCCAAATACAAGGATCTTGAAATAGCGTTGTCAATCCTCCAAGGCTAATAATATTCTAACTTGTATAATTGTGTAGTTACAATCTTTTATCGATTTCAAAGTTTTTTCTGTCATCAACAGGCAAGCATGGGACTTCGCTGTAGACCAGTGTCTGTCGCAACTGCCAGAAATCACCAAAGATGATTCGAAATATCACGTGCGTTCACTGAGAAATTCTCGCCTTATTTTGCATTGTTTTCCTTTTAATGTTATGAACAAGATTTTCAGTTAACAATGAACAAGATTTTCAGTTAACCAAAAAACAATACTTGCGGTAACATTATTCACCAGTAAAAATTTAGAGAAAAATGTTACTGCAACTAAGAACTTTACTCGAGTTTTGAAATCACAATCTCAGTTTTATTGTCAAGAAAGAGCTCAAAGTAGATTCGTAAGATGTAGAATTACAATCCTTACTGTTAAGATGTCTTTTTACTCATTTTACTCATATTCATAAGGCTGTGATTTCTGCAAACAAAAGGCCTCCTATTTCATGCAATCATTTCATGCAGTCAATCGACACAGCAAGAATTGGTGTTCATAAGCACCGAAGCAGACAGCACACCATGCCTTTTTTCTTACTGATCCTCCATAGATTTTTCATATGTAATCCACCGTTTTTATCAGCCCCTGGAAAATGTTGCTTATTTCTTAACATTGAGTTTTGTATTATCAATCGCTTACTTTTTCTTTTACAGAACAGCTCCTTTTTCTCAGAGCAGCTCACGGCCTTCCAAGTGTGGC
This sequence comes from Nemopilema nomurai, assembly GCA_003864495.1. Lineage (NCBI taxonomy): Eukaryota > Metazoa > Cnidaria > Scyphozoa > Rhizostomeae > Rhizostomatidae > Nemopilema > Nemopilema nomurai. The sequence continues at coordinate 1,296,025 of ML133436.1, read as the reverse complement.
TTGCTATGGGTTGTGAGGAGCGGGATCCTCCTGAGCAGCTACCGATTGTGCTGCAGGTTGGTCGCTTACGTCATTCCTTTAGAAGCAACACAGTCGTTGCACACAATGAACCACACGTTCTTTTCCATATCTACAGTTAACTTTTCGCACGTTAAGTAGAGCACAAGTTGCAGAAATCGGACATGGTTTTGTTCAATGTCTTTACCAATTCTCGCAACAGTTTTAGTTTTTAGCTTCACCAGAGGATGCCTCTTCTTTGATGAAGACGATGGAACATGTAACTCTAACTTTTGCCGCTTTTCTAGGTGTTACTGAGTCCAGTGCATCGCCTGAGAGCGTTGGACCTTTTGGGGAGATTCTTGGATCTTGGACCATGGGCCGTCAGCCTTGTGAGTACATCTGCTGCAGTTAATTGTCATCAACCCAATAAATAATTTAACAGAAGATATTTAAACCTCTGTCACTACATTTACATATTACCATCTACTGAATTGTTGGATGATATCCCACATCAATAATGAAGGCAAAGGGACAGGTTATCGAGAGGCCGCCTCTTTGATGGGTTTTTGTTTATCATCAAAGATACAACCACCGCATCACGTGTACTCTCAAATCACGACCAATCCTTTATCTGGCTTATTGATTTGTTAGGGAAATCAATAATCGACATTTGATGGTTCGAGCTTCATTTTCTTTAACTTTTTATGGCCTTATATACCAAATTGCTTTATGGCATAATTTTATTATAGTATCGATTATTTTTCTCCAGGCTCTCTCCGTCGGCATTTTCCCGTATGTTTTGAAGTTGCTGCAAGGATCTAGTCGAGAAATTCGCCCGCTCATGGTTTTCATTTGGGCAAAAATTCTTGCTGTTGACAGCGTAAGCTTTCTTCTTGGTTCTTAAAAAAGTGACCCCGAAGGTGCGAGAATGAAATATGGGCTATAGGAAAAATGCTAAGTAGATTGATGATGTTGTAGTCAGTAAATTCTTGATGATTTGTTGATGACTAGAGGAAAGCTTTGGAATACTCGTAGTGTAAAATCAATAAAATGCGTTGGTTAATAATTATCTGTGGTTATGCATCAAAATTTATTGATCTCAAAATTTTAGACTTGCCAAGCTGATCTGGTCAAAGATGGAGGACACAATTACTTTCTATCAGTTCTTTCTGATCCTTACATGCCAGTGAGTACCCATAAAGACTTTGGTGTCAAGATCTGTCTAGCTTTTTATCATAGTTCATTTCAAGTGTTTTCGTCACTTGTAGATCAAGGGTTGCTAGAAATCATATGGATAGCCTGCTTATACACTGTATTAGATTGACACATGTTGATCACGTGGATATGTACACGAGATCACATGATGCTTTTATACACAGTATGATATCATTACAACTTCGCTGCCGAACTTAAGTGACAACACAGTTCAACAAAGGGGGTTATTACAAATTCCGATATTATGGGTTTTTCGTTCTGTTTATATTCAAAAACTATTCTGTTTGATCCATGTTGTATAATGTATATTGTATTTTGCATTTTGTATAATGCATATTGCATGCTGTATATACAAATGGATAGCTAATTTCAGGGCCGTATTACGTTTCTTTTGAGACTTAGTCCGTTTTAGACGAGTTTTTGTATAGGTTTTCCTAAAAGTTTCCATATCCTGACTCTCATATAAGTGCATCCCTAGTCGATTACTAACAGCCCTGTTTACATTGGTTTTCCTTGGATTTTCTTTCAGGCTGAACACAGAACTATGGCGGCCTTCGTAATTGCGAGGATTATACATGATTATCCTTCTGGACAGGTGAGTAATCTTAAAAAACTTCAATTTCGTACAGGATTTAGCGTTAAATTGCTGATCTTCCAGTTCATACATCCATATTATTGTTTTTTTTACATTTTAATCGCTTGAGCTTTTTGATTCGTTTTGTGATCTCACAATTAGCGAAGAAAATATAATGCTTGGCGTGTGGGTTACTTCCTCAGGTCGATTTTATTTTCTATTCCATAAAAGCTCTATTAAGCCCTCTCTTATCAAGCAAACATTTGAAATAAGGCTTTCTCTCTATTAAGCCCCCTTATTTGCCAGATATGTAAACAAATGCTGGAATGTGAGAGTTTAGTGATGGCTTATACTGTTTTTACTTTGGAAACTTTCAATGTCTAATTTTGAACGAGTAAGAGTCGTTGCTTCTTCCTCATTTTTTAGCAAAAAATTGCATAAGAACAAGCTTATAGTATTTTTACTTCAAGAAAATAGAAAAGGGGCATAATAGAGCTTTCAAAGTATTTGAGTTCTTTAACCTCTAGAGATGGCAAGGGGACCATCAATGGAAGGCTTTACGTTTTCCCTTGGCTAGTCTAGTTTTTGCTACCTTGTTTTTCAGAAACTCATATTAATTATCTTTTTGCCAAGAAACTAGAGAAATTATTATTATTGAAAGGTGTATTGACTCTGCCAGTATCATTGCAATGCATTTACTTGGCAGCCTTTCTTGACAACTACTGTACACTAGCAGATAAAATGTGTTCAACTTTGCAAAGAAACCCAAGCATTATGTTGATTGTCCTTGTTTTCAGCGACCCTTTTTCTCGCCTTGCAGGATAGTTGCTGCAAGGGGAACATGATAGCACTCTGCCTGGAACAGCTTAATGACCCTCACCCCCTGTTACGTCAGTGGCTTGCCATTTGTCTGGGGTTGATTTGGACCAACTTCGATGCAGCGAGGTGGTGTGGGGTTAGAGACAGTGCCCCCGAAAAGCTGACAAAACTCCTTACTGATCCACTACCAGAGGTTCGTGTGCGAGCTAAAATAATTGAGGATAACATGATAATCGATACAGGATAAAATTGCTAGGACAGGGTGACTCGCTGGTTGATTTTTATCAAATATGACGTCAACATTCCATTGAACTCTCATATTGAAATACTTCAGCTGTCTTTCTAGATTCCATTCTCTCTAGTACCAGTAAGTTAAATTGTGTTGCAGGCCGTAATTTTTGTTTTGTCAAAAAATGATCTCAGATGACGTAAATAATCTTGTGATGGCTTGTACACATATTCTGCACCAATCTGATTGGATATACCCGCCCTTTACTGTATTCAAGCTAATGCATTGGTATAAATACGATTGTGTCGTAGTCAGTAAAAAGTGACATGTTTTCAAATATGCCAAACAAGCTGTCACGTGAGAAAAGCGACGTATTTCGTTTGCTTCGTCAAATTCACCCCTTCTTGAATGATAGATGGTTGATTATTTTTCCAGGTTCGCGCTTCTGCAGTTTTTGCGCTCGGAAGATTAATAGCCAACACGGGCGACCGGTCAGACCACGCCAATATGGTTGATCATGGTACAGCAACAACACTGGCGTCAATCGTAGGCCAAGATGGCAGCCCGCTCGTCAGAAAGGTGCCCTATTTTTTCGTTTTTTGTCGGGCTGTTTATTTACTCTTTATTGTTGCTTTGATGCATTCTCGCGTAAGTTTTCTTTCTCAGTATTAATGATTCTGTTTCACAGAAATGTTTCTATTTTCTAATCTTCTAGCTCTTCTAGCTTTGCTTTGCGCAAGTTTTTTCTGTGTTATTCACCTACCGATGAAAGCCTCATAATAAAACAGTTGTTTGATAAACTGACTTGGTTCTCTGCATGGAAAGTCAAAAAAGCGTAAATCAATCGCTTCTAATTTGCGACACTTTGTCTGTTCTCACTCAATCTGTTCTCACTCAATTTTTAATTTATTTTTGCAGGAGTTAGTAGTAGCCTTTCACGGACAGATCATTCAGTTTGAAAACAATTTCGGTGCAGTTGCTATACAATTTTTGGAGGAAGACAAAAAGCGAGAGATACTAGGAGGTCAGCGAGACCCCAGTAACAAAGGCTGGATTTTGGTGGGGCGAGGCTCCTCTTCGAAGGAAGCCTTCATGGCTAGTACAGACAGCCACACCCTCAAAAGGCATCCAGGACAAAGCCACTCCAGTCAGTCGAATTTGCTGAGCAGTGGAAACTACTCAGCCGGCCAAGCAGGCCAAAGCCAAGGTTTGTTTCGTTCCACGTGCAAATGATTCCAAGCTATCTGGTTGATGTTATCTATCAGCTGTTCAAGGCAGCTTTAAAACCCTTTCGCGAGGTTTGTGATCAAGCGAGAATTTAGGCCTAGGTAGACAAGCAACATTTATCTTTTTTATAAAACGTAATAAGCTGATGCCTAAAGCGATTTTAGGTTTTTTTTAGATACCCATTCAAAAGTAATATTTGATTAATATAGCTTGTGTGCGACGTTATTCAAGTCAGAATACTCAGTATACTACAGTTTGTATTGGCAGCTTGATGATTTCTTTTCCACCATAGGCCTAAATCTACGTTTGTTGTCCTTGACATCGGATTGGCTAATGGGGTTTGCAGAATTTTGGTCGCTCAGCCAATCAAAGATTTGGAACCTATGCTTCAAGACACGGATAATTAAATAAGACTGCCTGAGTGATGTTGCATTTTGGTAATATCATAAACATCACTAACTAGTTATTTGTTTTCAGCGAAAGGATTGATGAGTTACAACAGCACCAACAGCTTGGCGTCACTGGACAGCCAATCAAGTGAGATCTGGATCAAAGGACCAATCAGAAGGGCCTCGTCTACAGTCTCGTTTTCGTCTCTTCATGAGAATGTTTACACAAGAGTGTGGAAGGTAACAATTCATAACAAATGTTGTTGTTGTGGTTGTTGATATTTCTGTTATTGTTTCTGTTGTCGTTCGATGGAGGTATTTGCTTTGGGGCATCGATAATATTATAGGGATATAATCATGGTATAGGGGTAAACCAAATCCCAGATGATTAGGATCTTTTTATTCTGTGGCAATAACTGTCGACGATTGGTAAGATATACCAATGCATGTAATGGTAAGAAAACTCTGTTGCTATCTCTCAGAATTAATTATTTGGCCCAGGTTTTCCTACCCACTATTTTCTAAATGACCAAGTCATACTACAAGTCTCTGCTGCAGCTCTTATGCATTTCTATCTTTTTCCTCCTCTCTAAGTGCTTCAATATTTATGAACAATGCTAAGATTAACGACATCATCCTTACGAAAATTATGAGTAGTTGATTTCTACGAAATTGCCTTCCAGACAATGCTGAATCTGTCAGTGGACCCATGCCCCGATGTTGCCGCCATGGCGCAAAGAGTCGTCAACAACATAACCGTCAAGGTACGGGTCTAGGCCCGAATTTCGTATCATTAGGCCCAATCTGTTACCTAAGATTGTTTCTAAGTTGAAAATTTCACATTATAGCTTTTACCACGCGTGTATGAGATTCCTTTTTCGTGTGTTTGATAACTTGTAGTAACACTGAACGTGACAACACTGTTAAATGCTTATAATATTTATTTCAACTTGTGTTGCTAAAGCTTTTATAATGACCCTGCACCCTACCCTTGCAGAATTTTGTAACCAAGATCTGGAAACATAGTTTATAATTATTCTGTAATAATTTTATAATTTTGAAGTTTTCTGTCTTTCCTTCAAGTATTGTTGATATTTACTTGCGATTTATATAATTTTATTCCAGGCCACGATGTCTGCCAAAGGACTGCAGCTACCATTCCTCTCGCAGCCTTCGTCCCCCGTCACTGATCCTCACTACCTCCACAAGAAGTGAGATACTCTCTGTTCACATTTTTCTTAAGTTCCTATTTTTTTTAAATTTGTGACAACGTATTTACCAGCTATTTTGACTCATCTTATATTGTAAATAGAGAGTTATGCCTCCCGGTGTTGTCCCAATTCGAACTAAATACCTAATGACAGCCCCAAAGCTAATGAAATTAATGAATCACAAAGGAACAAACCTGGTTCAGTGTGATATTAACTGTCATCTGAAGGGCACGCACTAAATGTTTTTATGCCATATCTAATTATTCGCCCCATGATTTTCTAGAATTTGGTGCTAGAGAGGTTTTTTACCCCAGCTTCGCTTGAAACTCTTGTTTCTGATACAGGCCCTCTACCCAATCAGCAGTGATGGATCGAGAATACGGTGCGCCAAAATCGAAAAAGTTTTACATTCAGCCATCTACCCCAGAAAGTCGCCGGACATCACGGGGTATGGGATCGCCTCCACACACACCACACACATTGGAATTTTCAACTAAACGAAGGATGTTCGATAAAGGTCCAGACGTTGCGGTATGTTATGAAGCGTCTCGTGATAGCGATAAACATTATCATTAACAAACAGTTGGTCACCACCTACAGCAAACGATCACGCAATCAACAAAGCAATAAATCAGTCAATCAATCAATCAATCAATCGCTTCAGTGATTAGAGTGATCAGTTGATCGGGGTGTTCAACCAACTTACTTGTTAGCCAACTCATATGCTAAATAAATCACTCTTACAAAACACTATAATTTTCACAGGAGTATTCAAGAATAGGTGTTGGTTATAAGCTGTATCTTTTCTCGTTATAGAAAGTGTTGTTTTTCTCAACAGATGTTTGTCTTGCGCTCATTTACTGCACTTCAAGCCTAAAATTGAAAGTCTTTTATTCATAGCAATCGCCAGCTCCTGATATGGAATCAGACGGGGAGGAAGATGAAGAAATCACACCCAAGCCCTCACTTGTATCGACAAACCTATACGAGTGGTTTTGTAGTTACTTTGCACAATCAGTTATGAAGGTACGCTTCTCACGTTGTTTTAAGGGCAGGGGCGCATCTAAGGAGGGGTTGTGGGGGTTACAATCCCTGCCCTTCTTGGCAAGGAAGTGAATTTTCCCATGGAAATGCCCTATTCCTATGGAAATCCAATGTCTTTATGCCCCATTTCTACCACGAAACCCCTGTCCTAGTTGCGCCCTGTCTTAGTTGCGCCCCTGTCCTAGTTGCGCCCTGTCCTAGTTGCGCCCCTGTCCTAGTTCAGCCCCTGTAAGGGTCAATGAAGGTCGTTCTTTTCTTGGCCAATAATCTTGGCATTGTAATGGGTAGGCTAGTGAGGATATCCTGGCCACAAATAGCAATGTTCAGAATGCCTATCTGAATTTTCAACTTGTAGGAAACTTGTTGACACTTTCCTTAATACGTTATTGTAGCCTCCAGATGATTTGGACCAGAATAGCAACCAGCATATACAACGAGAATGGAGGTTTCTTAGGAACACGAGAGTGAGGCAGGAATCATCCAAATACATTCCTTGTGAGTCGCTTTTCATTCACCTTTACATTTGATATGCATGCAGCATAATCAATATCATTTAAATATTCAATAGGCGGAGTTGTTGGCGTCTGTTATTCATGTTTCCTCTCGTCCTCATGTTTCCAGCTCCAGGAAAGAAGTAAAGTGATTTAAAAGTGGTCTACAAGTTTTTAAGGAGGGCTTTAATTGAAATCTTTAATCGAGCCTCTAGAATTAAGGAGTTTGTTCCCATAGTCTGAAACGTAGTGTGAAGCAGGTTGCCAGAGAAGCCAAGTTTGAAACCTACCCCCGTTACCAGATTACAATTAAGCAGTTATACCCGGAGCAAGAGGCTCTTTAATCGGGGGTATTTCAGGGTTTCACCAGCAGAACTTTAGTGGGTGGTTGAGGCAAATCATTATTTTACCATCATAATTGCCTCGTTTTGCAAAACAGTCAGCTTTGTACTTCTTTTATCTTAGTAGTCAACAAGCTTGAAGACCAAATGTTTGTCAACAAAAATGTACACCCACCCACGTTCATACGGTTCCATCCCTACGAGCCTCACTTTGTTGCAACAGACCGAGGCGGCGTGAGGTAATCAAACTGGCGCATTATCTTCTATCGCACTATCATTATCATCTGAAAGATCACAAGTTTGTCATATTAATACAACATGATCGGAGTCTTGAATTTGTCAATATAAACCGCACACAACTTCATTATTTAAGCATGTTTAGCTTAAATCTGATTTCGAGTATCGATCATTTTCTCTCCACGTCTAAGGTAAAAAAGATATTTTTGCGGTTGCTTACCATTTAATGCAAATTTGATATACCTATGTGATATATATCAATTATATCCATATATTTATTTTCTATTTTTGCCGATTGCTCACCATTGGATATTCTTTTCAGCATTTGGAATTATGAATCAGGGGTACGGATGAATTATTTCAATAACGGGAACCCGAAGACCTCTCGAATCACATCCATAGACATTCTTAATGCCCATGATCTGTCGTTGCTGTTAACAGCATCAGGTGAGGCCTCAAAAATTGTTTTGCATTCAAATAACTTAAAGCAGCGCTGTCGCTTTATATTGCTGTTGCTATACCCTCTATGATTTTGGTGACTGGGTCAATATTTGGTTTTTGCCAATTGCTAAAGGTGTTCGATCAGCAAAAAGCTGACGATTTGTTCTCCCTTTCATCGTGCCATACGTTCAATGATAGGATCAACGAATTCCATACGATTAATGATAGGATCAACGAATTCCTCTGTGGTATTTCTACTAGTAACACCTTACGATGTTCAGAGCTAATTTTCTGAACAAATTTACCTCGGATGAATAACCGCGCCTGCCAAGTGGAAGCCTCCGCAATGTTGTTATCCACGTGGGAATCTAACCAATGAAAAATTGATCGACCCCGCCTTTTTTCTCTCTAATCAAACACAATGATAAACAGTTACGACTCTGCCATATGGAAATGCGACAATTTGCCAATTTTCTTTGGCAACAGTGTCGCCAACTTAAACCAAAATGCTTCGTTTGTTGCATACACAAGCATGCTAAATTATGTGATTCCTCAAAGGGTGTTTTCCATGGATTTCCAAGTTCCTCAGCTACGTTTCTTCCTGTCGGATTTTTCCGGCTGATTATTCTATAACATTTTGAACATTTTTGCCACACCCTTTTAAGTTGCTCTAACGACGATGTATTTTCGGACTGAACTCGGTTTACCTAACTTATTAAGCCCTACTTAAATCATTAATTTTTGGTCAATTTTCCCTTCTAATTAGATGATGGAGCTATTCGTGTTTGGAGAAATTACGTCGGAATCGAAGATGGAAAATTGGAGTTGGTGTCGGCTTGGCAAGCTTTGTCAGGGATGATCCCATCGACTAGAGGTGAGCCTTTAACCACAGAAATCGCCCCGTGTTTATTTCTTCTAAAATCTTGTTCCTCCTATGATACTACAAACTTCTAAAGTTCCTATGAAAACTGCACTTTTCAACAAACTTAATTTCATCAAAAGCTATAGACATAATTTTTTGCGCATACAAAAGTGACTTTGTGTCCATTTAAATTATTGCTAATCGGGTGCTTGGACGGCCTAACGAAAGCTAGCCCTGGTCATCGCTGATGGTCATCGCAACAAGAGCTGCTCAATGATTGGCTATTCCCCATCCAATTGCAGGCGCCGGAGCTGGACTCGTGACCAACTGGGAGCAACAGTCAGGAACTCTGTTAGCTTCCGGGGATGTTCGCATTATAAGAGTTTGGGATACTCACAGGGAGATGAAGCTGCAGGTTTGCTTTCCACTATCGACATAGCAGAGACAGTGTTTATAAAACGGAAAGTCGTGCGCCTTATGTATTGCGCGAGGCAGCAATACGAATCATGGAAAGTCTAAGCTAGCACCTTTATGAATTTCTAGACACTACTCTTACATTCCGTAAATAAATATTTTGTGGTACAAAACTCAACAATTACAGGGAACAGCTAAAACATGTTTTTAGCATACTTGGTTTCCGCCGTTCCTTCAAATGTAGGCTATACTACAGACTTCCCCCGTATTGTCCCCTATATTGAAGACATCGCATTCAACAAGAAAGGGTTAGCGTAATGTAAGTTTTTAACCATAACTCAAGACATTGCCTGTAGTTTACATAACCACAGAGTAAAAGCGTCGTTTAAAGTTGGAAATCACTAAAGACAACCCAATGCCCATAAATTTCTGATGACGTTTCTTTGTTTTGTTGTCTCAGGACATACCAACGGGTGCCGATAGTTGTGTGACAAGCATTGCTTGCGATTCTGTTGGAAGATCCTTGCTGGTGGCTGGCTTAGGAGATGGATCTGTCCGAATTTACGATCGCAGACTACCACCAGGTGATTGGTGAGTGTGGATCCCCGAAAACCTCTGTTTTGGCTCCTATGCTATTTAAGCCTCCATTTTTCCTTCCTCTATTGTAACTGGCCTCCTCTCAAACTTCTAACTTGCAAATAGCACTTGAACTTTTATTCCATCAGTTTTAACTGACCGCATACTTTAGCCTTGTAACGCGGAAAACGGAAACCAGCATATCACAACAACTGTCTCTGTGAAGTTCAAGCTTGTCGTAATTTGCATGAAGGATCGAAAAGACGGCGACTATTATGCTTCTTAAGGAAATTATAATTCTCTAAACTTCGTTGTGGTATGATTAAAGCATTTTTATTGATCTTAGCTGCGTCATTTCACTAAGAGAGCATCTTGGATATATTGTCAAAGTATTTTTACAAAAAGGAACTGATGGAAACATCATCAGCGGCAGGTAAAATGTTTACATATGTACATGTGTTTACAGGACAACATGAACAAAGTGTTTACTTTGTGCCTTACATAAACAACCAGCAGAATGAAAGTATCTATTAATAATTGAACATTCTTTGTTTACCTATGAATATCATGATTATTGTTGTTGCTATGTAGAAAGCTTGTTGTGTTGATGGCAGAGGCCACAACAAAAGTAAACATTTCACCTTAGGGTTTGTATTCCCCTTTCTCCTTTTAGTTGTGAAAAACTTTCTTTTCGTTCCAATCTTTTGAAACTGGCCTAACAGTACATATTCATTACCCTGAATTTTAACATAGTGTACTTTAGATTTATGCTTGATGCTTAAATAATGAGTTTAAACCTTTTTTTGTTACTTTCTTTACTGTTAGCCTTGATGGTGATATTAAGATATGGGACCCAAGATCATCACAGTCTTTACAAACTTTATCAAACACTGTTCCAAACATGGCATCATTTGATGTGCATCCGCAGGTGGAAATGTTTTCAGTAGGATCAGCAAACCAAATTATCAAAGTTTTTGATATGAATGGACATAATATTAGTACAATTCGATATCATGATGGATTTATGGGTCAAAGGATTGGGCCTATCAGTTGCTTGGCTTATCATCCTCATTGGGTGAGTCCATTGTAATGAATGAATTGTTCTAATTGTAACTTTTTTGGTATACCCTCAATGTGAGTGAAATCTCACATTCTATTTGATACAGCCCCAGAAGCTCTTTTGTCACAAATGTCTTTAGTTATCAAAGTTTACAGTCTTCAAAATGCCATCATGCATCAACTTTTTAGAAGCTCTAAACAATGATTTTGGTAATAATTTTTTTGTAATGCTCTTTCTAAAAAGAACATTTCTTGTTTCTTGTCTATCGCCATGTCCTTATTTGCTTTCTTTATTTTTCAGCCATATTTAGCAGCTGGCAGCACAGACTCCATTCTCTCTGTCTATTCTTCTGAAAAGTCATTGAATCTCCGATTTGACCAAATTGGCCTGTAGGTCATAGTATGACTATAGATTTATTTTTATTCAATTTTCGAATTGTAGCTTTTAAAGCTCCTTTGTTTGTGTGAAAGGAGTTTGTTTGGTGATGAGGAAATGATGACCCAATTGCTCTCCTAACAATGTTCACTGTATTTTGAATGTAAGTACTTCATTATTAAAGTACCAATGCCATTAAATTTGCATTTGTATGGATTTTTCAGACCTCATAGGCCAACTCGAACGATAATATCAATATAAAATATTCAGTAAATATTTATTGCTCCCATTCCAGCACTACATACTGAAGTAGTTGGCCCTAATAAAATCTAGAATCTGTTTCAAAAATTCCAGTGAGAGCATAAATTAACTGAATGACTGCATATCTTAGGCTTATAATTAGATTTAAACATGTAAATATTGTATTTGATGACAATTGTGTTTTACCTGTATTAAAGTAGTCTTTGTTGCTTATTTGTGACTTGAGTTTATTTCATTATGTAAAACCGTATAGAGTACAAATTCACTTTCAGACAACTGTAATATGTTGAACAAATCTTTAGGTTCTTTTGTAAACATTGTTATGTAGTCTTTATTTAAAATGATGCATTTGATTTAGGTCAAAGCTTGTTTAATATTAGCACAGATGTATAATGTTCAAGAAATGTATCTTGTAAGCTGCTTGACATTTCTTGCACTTCTTTACACTACTAGAATTTTGTACTTAATTTCGCAGTTAATTTTTCATCTCAAAAGTTCTTTGATTTCAATGTTAAGCATCATCTTCAGCTTTTTCGTTTAGATGATACACCAGAATTACTTATTTCACCCCTTGGTGATTCTCGAACCCAGTTAACAGTAATGTTACAACAGTTTGGTTAAAACTTCTGATTGAAATGTGTGATTGTAAGCAAATCTTCTTAAAAGTTTGATAAGTATGAATATTTTTAAATAAATTGAATGTTTTGTGAATAACTATTTCAGATTTATCACACAGAAAGATTTTGTTCTCTGTTCTTCAAAACCCTATCTTTATAATTTCGTTTGGAACATACTTGGCAATTTTCATTTAAACTGTGCCATATTTTGACAATTTAAATTATCACAAAGAAATTTTAACTTTACAAGGTATGTAAAAAGTAGTGCATTAATCTGACTAGAGTCAAATCCTTTGACCAAACATAATTTAGCAAAATGAAGACTCAGTAAGATATCAACTGATGGCTTATAAGTTTAATTTCATTGACATTGTAGTGACATGATACATGTGATGTTTGCTTAGTGTGTCAAAGCATTCTAAAATTCATGCACAACTTTTGTCTTGGTAGTGTCACTGCTAATAGACTTGAATGCATCTAGCTATTTGTTTACAGAAACTTTCAAAAGTGTTAGCTAAATGTTTACAAAGTTTGAACAAAAACATCTCTAAAATGCCACCAAAAAGTCTTGCTTCTATTTCTATTAACAAAACAAACTGTGTCAAATTACTTATTAATAAATACCCTTACAGTAATGTTCTCTGTAAATACTATGATGTGTTCTTAATTCTGTCAAGCATGTGCATTATCTGATTTTTCATAACTGGTTGGCCCCTTTTGGTTCGTTTGTTCAAATTGGAACTGGTCTTCTTACGTTTTTGAATGTTTTTAATAACTTGTTCTTGATGTGCTTTTCTTGCTTCCTCAGTCTCCTAAAGACCAAAGTATAAAAACTTTACAGAGTATGACATGGAAATGAGAACTATGAAACTATGAGTCAAGACAAAATCCTTACAGATAGACATATGTTAGGCATTAAATTTAGCAATTACACCTAACATTTGTAAAAAGGGTGATGTAAACAGAGATGACATTATCCATAGCCCTTTCTTACAAAATAGCATAGTGTCAGTGTAACTAAACCTCATTTGTCTGTACAGCTGATTCAATAAATTCAAATTATTCTCAGCTTAAGTTCAATGCTGTTTGTTTAACTTGCAAAAATATAATTTCTTTATTAATCATGACTTTACAGAGTTTCCAGCAATTTATTGATTGATCAATGCAAAACCAATGATTGATCAAAACAGGATGACCCTAAATTGCTCCCTTGAGTTGTGCACTTGATGCAATCATAGCTAGATCACTTAAATATCTTGAAACGAATTTCCATTTCATGATTAACAGCAAACCTTTTTTCTCTGTTCCCTCACTTTTTGTTCCTCTTTGAATGTCTTTCTTGCCGCAATTAGCTCATTTGATTTCGATTTTCTTTTATGAGGGTCTGATGTGTTTGTATCCAAAGACTCAATACTTGGATTCTTTCCAATATCTCTTTTCATTGATTTGCCATATTTTTTTAAAAATTTTCTTTTCCTGGACAGTGCAAACCCATGACCTTGAACAAAAAACAGCAACATATTGATCGTAGATCAAGGTAGGGTAAAAAAGGATGTCGGGAAAATTGTCTAGGGTATGTTAGGCCGGCAGAATTTTTAACATAAATTACAACAGCCGTACCTTTGGATGAACTACCAGCACCATCAAATTTGAAGGGCTTTTTTCCTGATGGTTTACCCGTGGATGCTTTCATACTGTGTTTTCCCATTCTCGTCCTAACACTTTGTCAATAATGATTTCTTTTGGACTAGGAACACGCTGCAAAGCACATTATCAGCCACCATTTTATGCCAGCCTCTAGATGAAACCTTCGATTGGTGTTTGACCTCCTGGCCTGGTTTTGATTGGAGAAACTGCGGAGGAGGGCCACGTATCAACAAAGTCAGCATGGGAAGTAGGATGCCGCAGATGTTCACTTTGAAAGAAATGTGTTGACTTTGCAGAATAATGGCAGTAGAAAACTAATAAATACTCAACAAATGTTTGAGTGTTTGTTTACTCTGCCGTGTCTAAACTTCTTCCGGAAGTCTGCATGCCATTAGCGTCATCTGCGATCGTTTCAATGGGGACTTTCTAGCACATCGCACAGAAATTTGGAGATATATTCCGTTTTTAAAAGAAAATTTTTAAAGCTAATGTTATTACAGCTCAAAGGATGTTCCAGTTATTAAAAGCAGCAGTTGGTGGTATTGTGTCTAAAGTAGGTGATGGAGAGCCACTCAAGAAAGGTGCAAGTTTTCAAATTCCGGAGGAGGAGGTCGTGTTTTGTAAGAATAATGTTTGTGTCCACTTGCGTACTAGTGAGCGGAACGATATGAGACCTAGTGAAGACGAGCATATCCCTGGCTACTTTAGTTTAAAGCGGATTTCAAAGGGTGGAGTCTTGCCCGATCTATTACTCACTTGGATTCCAAACACATTGCTGACAGTGAGCCAAGTGGATGAAGGCATTATTGAAGGATCAGAAGACGACATCAATTCATCTTGTATTTCTGCCTCTGAAATTAGTTTGGATAGTAATCCAGTGGATCGTTTGGATAAATCAAGCCCTGAATGTACTGATCGAGAAAATCTAGGCAAAGATACTATAAAAACTGTAGTTGAAGTAGAAGAAGATTTGAACAACTCTATACCATACACCGAATGTTCTAGTCAGCGAAGCTCAACAACAACATCTCCTAGACACGAGCAAGGAAAGGCTTTCGTAGCAAAATATGAGGGTATATTTAGCATTAATTTCAGTGACATGAAAGCTGTGAAATTATTTTTGACGGATAAAGATGAAAGCAGTGGACAGTTGGTTGTGAGCAGTTTGGAAAGTCAGTATAAGGTGTTCCATTTTCATCACAGTGGGCTTGATAAGCTTGCAAGCATATTTGACAGCTGGGAGGGATGTGAAAAAGACAGTGATAATGATTTCACAGAGACATTGCAGAAAGTTTATTTTGTTTCTGAAAATTTCAAGTTTGGAATGAAGACAGAAACTGGTGAAGATATGCACCCAGAAGATGGAAGCTTCCTCCCTCTGAATTTAGACAAATGGATGGGACTATTAAATCCAATGGGCCAGATTGAAGACATCAATAATTTCAGAAAAGTGAATAAACTTAATTTCATTTTCCCCATTCTTAATCTTGTATTGCTTGTCATTAGGTTGCTGTTTAAGAAATTATGGGTAGCACTTGAGGTTTTTCAACTTGCAGCATAGTTTTATAACTGTTTTATCCCTTTTCATTGATAATTTGAGCTATAAAGAAATATTTGTTTCAGCATGTCTTCTTTGCTGGTGTCAATCAAGAAACAAGGCCAGAGGCTTGGAAGTTTCTTTTATACTGCTTCCCAATTCATTCAACATCATTTGAGAGGGACAGGTTGAGGAAAGAACATGAAGATGGCTACCGGGCCATTCACCAACAAAGGTTGACTTTTAAAACTATTTATACTATTAAAAGGCCATCTAGAAGTACTTTCTTGAGGCTTTGATGTAGAAATCTAGAATTTGCATTTTCCTTTTCTATTTGTAACATGATCAATAATTATCCTGCTGTTTTTGCATCTCCTGTTCTTTGATATTTTACATTTGAAGAGACAGAATAGAGTAGTTAGTTCTTAGTTTTCACAACATTTTCCCTTTTTCAGGCTTTCATTATCAGGTGAAGACTATGAAAACTTTTGGAAAAATATCCAATTCACTGTTGATAAAGATGTTGTTCGCACTGACAGAAGCCATCCATTTTTCACAGGACAAGATAATCCCAACATAGAAAAAATGAGGTAAACGATTCTTCATCTATCCCCCATGCATTGCAGTAAACTTTATGCCCATAATGTTTAAACAAAACTTCTGATGCATGTACTTTTAAAGATGTTCATGTCATTGAAAGGGAAGTATTTTGAGCAATAATGATGACAAATGCTCTCCTTTGCAGGGAACCTAAACTATTGTTGTGACTTTTCCCAGGTCCATTTCTGATTCAAATAACTTAAAATGTGGCAGTAATTGAAAATAATTATATTGAAATTTCAGCTTCAGTAGAGTTTTGGTGATAGTCAATTGTTTTGGGACTTACTGTCTCATGATTTCTAAAAGGGTTGATAGAAAACCAGAATTTCAATATAGCTCATTTTCTAATTTTCTCTGGCTATTTTTTTTAATGGAATTTAAGTTAAATTTTTTTGAGTTATTTTTTTTGAGTTACATTTTTGTAAAAAAAGTTTTCTTGGAGTATATCATGCAACTACTGTCTGCTGATGCTTGATTAAACACTTGACCAGATTGGCCAGTTTTACCCTAAAATTTAAAATGCTTGCTGTTGCATTCGCAAACACTTGATGAAATGTAAAAATTTCTCAAAAAACAGGAACATTCTCCTAAACTACGCAATTTACAACCCAGAAATGGGGTACACCCAAGGCATGAGTGATTTGTTGTCCCCATTGCTGTCCACAATCCAAGATGAAGTGGACACGTTTTGGTGTTTTGTTGGTCTCATGGAGTTTAGTTTGTTTGCAACAACACCGACAGATAAATCAATGGACAAATCACTGGCAAGTTCTGCTTCCACTATATTTACAGATGTTTGCTATATTTAAACCATGAACCAACTGATATATAAGCAACCATAACAAGCTATAGTTCCAAGTGTATTGAGTTTACTGGTGCATTTCACTTATAGTATAGCCTAGTCATAAACTCGTAGCCTATGACACATCTCTATACATTTTGTATTGCATGGTATCACATCAATCGGATGAGCTCTCAATAAACTGCTTCCATATTTCAGGGCTACTTGCGAGAACTGTTACGTGTCATGTATCCAGACTTCTACATTCATTACCTAATGCAGGATGAGGAACTTGATTTGCTTTTCTGCCATCGTTGGCTTGTGTTGTGCTTCAAACGCGAGTTCATAGAGCACGAGGTCCTCAACATATGGGAAGCATGCTGGTCTTGTTACCAAACAGACTACTTCCACATATTTGTTTGCGTATCCATCATTCGTCTTTATGGTAACAAGTGTG
Organism: Nemopilema nomurai; assembly: GCA_003864495.1. Taxonomy (NCBI): domain Eukaryota; kingdom Metazoa; phylum Cnidaria; class Scyphozoa; order Rhizostomeae; family Rhizostomatidae; genus Nemopilema; species Nemopilema nomurai. The sequence continues at coordinate 1,278,620 of ML133436.1, read as the reverse complement.
TTGAGAGGAAAATGCGTATTGATGAGATGATGCAGTATTTCATGGACATGGCAATGCAGTTTGATGGGTCTGCAGTGCTCAGAGAGGCACGTAGCCTTCTTTATCGCTTTCGCAAGTTTCAGGTTATTCCATGCACCCTGCAAGGCTTTCTATCTGGACCCGGTGTTTGGGATGGTGGAATTGAACCGGACATAGAGTGCATCAGTAGACATCGAAGGTGTTGTTTTGTTGATACAAAAGATTCGCTCAGCCACACACAAGAAAAAGCTAATGGAGACCCACCAGCCCTTGGTGAATGTTTAGAGACCTGCAGGGCTGATTCAGAGGAACGGGAAAAGATTGACTGTTGTGACGAATCTGTTGATGCCTCCCCTACCACTGTGAATGGATTGGGTGATTGTAGTGAAGTAAGCAGTGAGGTTACCAAAGGTGAGGGTGAAGATGATGAGTTGAGGGAATCGGAAGATCTAACAAACAGTGCTTCAAAGTAATGACATACACCTTAAGGCTCTCAGTAGGATTGCCAGTTTTTCTTCATCTTCTTCAATGCAAAAATGCCTACAATTGTCATCACAACATATTTTGAATATTGTATATAACTGCAGATAAAATTTTCCTTTCATTTTTCACTAATTCCATTCTTTTTCTATTTTGTCTATTTTGACAACCAGGTCAATCTTTATGCATTCAGCTCATCAAACATGATTTCTAAATCATCTTTAGTGGTGCTAAAACCATAATGTATGATGTATATAGTGCACATGCTTAAGCAGATAAGCTGATAGTTTCTGATAGCTTAGATTTGTGCATGCCTTCTGACAAGTAGTGATACTAAACCAATAAGTTGCCCTTCCAAACCTGTTTTCTTTCTGCAAATAGCAACAAAAATTATGATACCATAACAATTTTTAATCTGCACAAGAGGAGCAGTGCAAACAAATGGCTTGATCTTGAGTGATGGCTTGAAAGAATGACCCGGTAGCTCAGTGGTAGAGCACTTGGCATACAAAGTCAGGGTTTGTGAGTTCGAGTCTCGCTCCGGTTTGTTATTTTTCTGCACTCTCTACGAATTGTCTTAAGACGTCCTGTTGCCTTTGACCCAATACAATGACACTAACGGAGCCACTTTCTCACTCCTTTCAAGACACAATAAGATACAGAAAAGTGATCAAGTGTTAAAACGCTTTGTTAAAAGGCAATAGAAATCTACCATGGTTTCTTCAAAGCTCATTTGAATTATAGTTCAAAACCCACATTAACTGAAATGGCAAGAGTCATTAATTTAACAATTCATCATAGAAACCTCTTGACACCATCAGGTATGTAAACAGGAAAAGGTTTCTCTAGGCAGCAAAGTTTAGATTGAAAACATAGATAAATGCAGTTTGTATCATTCTATATCTTAAGGTTTATATAACATGGTGTAATGTGCTAAAACAAAATAAAAGCATAGGTATAAACCATCAAAAACAAAAGTACGTAGTAAGCAGCAAAGTTTATAAGCATCATCTAGCAAAATCATTAAACTTCTCTACCAGGAAGCTTTATTAATAATTATATAAGAATTGAAATATATGTTTTCTAAAATGAAAACAACATAGATCACCTTGAAAATAGTGCAACTGTATACAGTTCTCGTGTAAGTCAACACCTAATGGGACTATCTTGCACCTCTGTATTTGCAATAAGGTACAACAAATACTGCAAAAATCTCTACATCAAAACTGGTTGTCCCTCCGAGTCCTTACAACTGATTTTTTTTCGTACTGAAATGTTTCTTTACAATTTAGTTGTAGGTAATAGATTCTCAAACCTTTTTGCTTTTTATTCTTACATTGTTACAAACATTCTCAATTTTAGTGGAGGGAATGAGCATCTAGTTCTATTTAGTCCATATTAACTAGCACTCTTGTTTGAAGATTAAAAAACAAGCATATTCAACTTGTTTTACTCTCCTTGGCATTGGCAATGCCAAGTCTTTTGATTGGTTATAATCCATTTTTGTACAAATGGCACATAAGATACTTTTGCTGAGAAACTGCAAGCAAATAGAATTTTCAGTTTCTTCCGCCTCGCAAGTGGAAAACCTGACAAGAAAGAAACAAATTTAGGTTTTACCATCAAAAGTACTCTTGAAACACTAGATATTCAGTAAAAGAAGATGCAGAGAATTTTTTTGCCCCTTGCTCTTGTCATAAACAAAGACTTCATTCATTAAACTTGATGGATAAGCTTAGTATCCTCAAAACATTTGATTTCTCAAAATAATTATTCAAATATAAGTTATTTTCTAAATCAAATGACTGATTTCTATGTAAAGGAAGATATCTTCGAAGATCTAGTCAAAACTTTTTGTCTTCATTTCAAAAAGGTTATATCTGAATGAAATGGCAAAAATTAATAGCTAAAATTCCAAAATTTCAATAAAAACCTCAGCAGGATATGAAACATTTAGTGAAAAACTTGAAAACAGAATGATCTGTTTGTAAGATAAATTTGTCATCTTTTGTTTACAGTACAGTAAGACCAACAACACTATTGGTTGAAGCAACTAAATGTATTTATAATCAGTACAATATACACATGTCAAAAAATATTAAATTGTTTACCTTTGAAGGTTGTTTATCTGCTGTTGTTGTAGATGAAACATCATGAACATCTCTTGATACAACACACAAGTATTCTGTGTGTTCCTCTGGGCCATAGTTATAGTTACTACCAATGTTCAGGAGCTAAAAAAGCAGTAAAAAAATAACTCATACTATTTGTGTCACTCGATTTTTAATTGCTGTAAAAAGTGATCCTATTTCCTTCGTAGCACCTTATCAATATCACACCAAAAAATTTCAAATTGAATTAATAACTTGATCAATTGGAGGTCTAATCAAAGATAATATAGTAGTTTTTAGTATTCTAGATACACAGGCATAGACACAGTATATCATGCATCTCTCGTGATGATTTTGCAGATTAAGTGTCAATGACTAAACTCTTTGACTTCATCCCATTTAAACTGTCATTAGATTATTGTATTGCTCTGCAAACACTCAATCACGCTGCCAGTTTACTGTGCAATATGAGATAAATGGTTCGTATATGTGAATAGGATTTAAAATTCAATTAGATTGGCCATCAACTGACTGCCTTTAGGAGACACCAGTTAAAAACTGGGTGATATTCCTTATCTCAAAGAATGAACCTGTTGCTAGGGTTTTTTCTGAAACCAATTTTTCAGCCAACAAAATTCAAATTCTGGTTGGTGGGAGTTACAAGATCCTTAATATAGATTGAGACTTCTTGCATCACTCCTTGGTATTTGAAAAATGAATTTGACAGAAAAATAAGATCGAAAGAGAGTTGATATACCTGCTCAAACCTCCACCCATCTGACATATTTGAAATGGTGTGAGCTAGCTCTTCTTCCTGGCACTGTAGCACTCTGTAAATGTGTTTCATTGGTCCCTAAACAAAGGCAGATGATTTGCATGTGTAATAGATTAGGCAATATTTGAGAATGAGACAACAACAAACATTTGTAAGTTTCACCTAATTCAAACATACTAAGAGAAAACAACTTGGCAAAACAGGGATTACAAATCATTTCAAAAAATCACAGTGACTGAAAAATCCTTTGAATGCTCTCATTATTAATGTGGTTCAATAGAATGAAGCCAGGTTTCATAAACTAAAACAGTCTAAAATGCAAATCATGCAAACCTTAGGGTTTTTCTTATCATTTGCATTGATCCTCTCCTTCAAGATTGTGACGAGTGATGGAATATTATAGAATTCAGCTTCTTCTACAACACCTGAAAAGAGAGCTTTTTTTCAAAGAAAGATAATATCTGATAAATATACTAAATAACAATATAGACTAAAAATAATCAATAACACCAAAGCATTACAGCTATAATCATACAAGAGTAAAGCATTGCCAATTTTCATTTCAAAACATAATATTCTTTCTTTATAGTGGCCTACCATTTTAAAATTAAGTAAGCTCAAAGGAGTGGGTGTTTTGTCTTTAAGTGATTACTGTTCCAAAAATCGATAATGTGGATATAAGCATTTGCATTTGGCATATAAGCATTTGGCATATAAGCATTTGTTGCAAGAGCATTTGGAGACACAAATATGGATATTTGTACAAAAATCATTACTGTTCAAGATAAAGTTGAATGTATACCTTCCATAGACATATCATTATCAATAATGACTTTTCCATGTCTTAGGTAATTTAATATTGGGCTAAAGTACTTGGGATCTCTGTCAATCATGAATGCCCCACATTCATCCTATAAAATAAGAAAAATGCATTGATAATTATAAAATTTCCAAAAATGAATATACACGCTTCTTTTATAAGGAACCACTTTATAAGGAACCTACATGTAGAAGGCCAAAATATTTAAAGAACTTATACTACTAAAAATGAAATCACTAAGGAACTTTTCCATTTGAAATTTTTTTATAACTGCAAGCATCAAGAACTAAAAGGCTGGTTCCATACATCTGCAGCCATTACTCGCATAGCCATTACTGGTTTCCCAATATGCTGTCTTGCCCCTCTTTCTATTAAGTGTTAAGGCTTATTGTAGTCAAAGCACCAAAAGTGAGAACTTAAGGAACTTTTAAGGAGCTTTTGGTACTAAAATCTGATGATTTGAGGTCTACGAATAAGGAACTTTTGGAACTAGGCCTTGAGGTAGGTTCCTTATAAAAAAAGCATGTACATAACATTTACTAACCATACATAAAATTTACTGAACAACTTTCCAAAAGTGGGAGGGGGTGGTACCATTCTGTGGCACTGTACCATCAGAATGTTTTACCAAAGGGGCCCCAGTATGCTCTATGCAACTGGTCTAGAAAAAACTTACGTAACAATTTTTTTAAAATCAGTTTTCCATTCCAATTGAAATAGATTAAGCTTTTCTAAAGGACATTAGCAACATTTATCAATAAAATTCCAAAGTTTTCATGTTTCTCAAAAAGTTCCTCTCATAAAAGTTACTCACTACCTATTATTGCTTGAATTATCCTTAGCGTACAAAATCTTTATTTGGATTGCAGTATTCCCTTGAAAGCAGTAGATTTATTTTACATTTTTTCTCTAGTCTTAAGCAAATGTGTGTTGTGAAAATGTCTTATAAGGAGAGTAGTATATCTTATAAATGACAACATCAGTAGGTAATATCAAAATTCCATTGCTTCCGTTAACTTGACAAATAGCATTGTATTCGTAAAACGTCCTAGAGACCATATCCTGTCTATATGAAATCAGTATGACGTGACTACCTCTAGTAATTCCACATGGGTGTGTGTCAACCATCCTTTGGTTGCCGTTTCTAACTCTGAAATCCCAAATTAAGTGGAAACAGAACCGTGGCGGAAGTGCATACGCACCTCCCAGTTCTCCCGCTTGAATTTGTATTTACTTTGACATCACACATTCACAAACTACTGGCAAAAGGGACAGCAAAACGGCTGATACGTCTGAAGTTCTATAAAAATTGATGTTTTCGAAAGCAACTTCAAAGTATTCTGAAGTTTTGAAATCTCAATGTAAGTCATACACCTTATAGAGGTCTTTAATGTTTAACGTAGCGCAATATCTGAGAAGAAAATATATTGCAGCACATCAAAAGTTGCATGGTAATTCTACCAAAATATCTATTTCTCAAAACCCTGGCGAGATAGATCCTTAATAGCAGTGCACTCGAAGAACTCTGAACCCTACGAGCAACATGACAAACTGACATTTAGCAGAAAAGGACAGCTGTAAGAATGAAGATCAGGCAGGATGTCAACGCAACTTACTCGATCAGTCGGTAAATCAGCCTCCTCATTGCAAAGACGCGATAGAAAATTGTTCGGTTCCTTCGTCAGCGTGGTTTTTGTGGTGAGAAAAACTTGTCCCCCAACGTTCAATTTTACCCAACTGGCTTGATTTGATTTTGACTTTGATAAGTCACTGAGATTCTCCACAACGTTTGCAGCAGCCATTTTGAAATAATAAACAGATGACAGAATCCACAGGGTGTTTGATAAGTATTTACCTCGGGTAATTGCGAGTACTCGCGGGACACTGTAATCCCGCCATCATTAGAGTAGAGTTTTTGAAACTTTTCCGCCTTCAAGTTTATTTCAAAGTCAGAACAGACTATGACATTGGATGGATGGCAACAATAGTAACATGTTCTATAAAATATAAAAATTTGAGTTCTTCGAAAGTACTCATTTTTTAGCCTATTTCTTCTTGATTTTGGAGATGCTGGGACAATGTCATTTCCATGTCATTTAATGATATAAAACAGATCCTTCGTTTTTTTATTACTTCCCCCTGTGTGACATCCCCATACAAAGATTACAGAGAGAGCTTGGGCTGCCTCGGCGACAACTATTTCATCCATTTACATTGGTGTTAAAGTGCATATGACACGAAAATTTTTATTCGCTTAAACTATCAACTAAACATCGCTGGTAACGATGGTGAACTTCGATTTTTCATTTTCGACGTACTTTTCTCGAAAATCGGGGTTTTCTGACATCCACTTTGGCCAAAATGTGTCATAAGAAAAACGCGGTCGGGCAGGCGGTTACATGACCTCTGTGACGTAAAGTGGTTGTGTATCGTTCGAATAGAGCTGAGCTGCTGTATGGTTTGACTATCTGATGGCACAACTGTTGTCCGCCAGAGGGTTTTTTTTGCATTATTGTTACTCAAGCAATGTCTGAAAACTGCTGCACCAACAGAAGCTCGATGCATTGTTTAACTTTGCACAAGTTTTGACGTTCTCCTCGATACCTGTTTTTGACACCAAAAACACCAAAATATTTCTTCGACGAGATGCTGCACCTTCGGTCCGCAAACCAAAACAAGACGAAGAGCTTGGCAAGCGTCAAAAGCTCATGGTGAGTAATATGTTTGATATTGTTTTGGATAACTGCCTATCAAACTCCTATTGTTTAACACCTGAAGTACATTGTCGATGATGCCACATAAACCCCGGGGGCACCCACATAATACTTTATATGTGAATGCGCAGTGCTTCATTCCTGTACCAGTGTCGTTGTGAACTCCATCGTAGAGAGTTTTTTTTACAAACTATTTATGTGTATCCAAGAAAAATTTTGGACGATATTTGGAAAATCCAAATTGAACATTCACATAAAGAGCAGTCGGAGATTTCATAACAAACCAGGCAGTGTCGTTAGAACGAAGCTTATTTTGGGGGGGGGTCTGCCTATTGCATTGCTTCCCCGCCAGTACACTATTATAAGGCATATATAGTATTGGGGGCTCCAGACTCCCGCTTCTGATGGCCTTGACAGATACTACAAGTTCCTGGTAACTGGACAATCTACTACATTAGGTACTCCTTGCCTCACCAATGTCAATGTCAGCATTTTTGTACATTAAAACATCCCTGATGTTAATTTTTCAGTTAGTTTGATAACTTTCTAAAATAATTGCAATACATAATCAAACTAATTCAATATCTCCTGTAATGTTTAAAATATTTGAGTAAAACTTTCTATGGGGTACAGATGCAAAATTCAAGCGAGAAAATTGATTAACAAAAACAAAACATGTCTACATATTTAATTATTTCTCTTTATTATTTTTATTTCATAGCTTTCACATTTCAAAGTTTATTGTTAGTTAAACGTGATTCACAAACATTTGTTAAAAACTGGTACGAAATATCCTCCACAGCTCATAAAAGGAACAAACATTGATGAGAGACCATCGACTACTGAGGCGACAAGTTTATCCGATGTTGCATCCACTTCAACTGCAAAAGTAGACACAGAGAGCCAGATAAGCGACTCCGTTCAACTTGATGAGCCTGACCAAAAAGAGCGTGATTTTTGGATTCAATGTACACCCGGTCCGTGATGCCCTCAAAAACAAGCTTCCGATATGCCGCAGTACAAGCTTCCCATGGACTTCCTTGGCAGCATCGGTACTCCCTTGCACCAACAAGAAGCCCAGTTTGACACTTACCACACACACACCTAAGAATTAATAACAATCAAAATATAAACCAACCCCTGGCCGTTTTCGTTTTGGCAAGTCATATTTTAACTTTGCCCACAAAACTCATCAGCCTAGGCTAGGCCTCTTTTATCAGGTTATGGTACCTGAAAACAGCCAAGATGCAAAGCGAATACGGAATTTCTAACTTTAAAACTCAATGACGATTTATCCTACTAACCATTCATTCAGAGGATTAATTCCTCGCCGTCGATCAGGCAGTTGGGAAGGCCGTATTCCATCCTCATCTTCTGCCTGGTCTCTTTGGATCGCCGTGCCAGCTTCGCCTGGCTCCGCGTCCGAATTTTCCCCAGACGAAACGAGTTGTTCGTTCTGGTATGGTAAAAAAGCCCACCAGTAGCACCTATAAGCTCTTCTTCTTCACTTTCTTCGAAACCTGAAGCCATCGAGCTCTAACATTCGCTGTCCGACATGATTACATGGTCGCAAGTAAAACTCCGCCGTACTGTTTCTTGTTAGAAAGCAATCTAAACTTTTCACTAACACAACTACTTTACGTCACTTCCTGTCAAACTCGACCCAATCCCTTATGACAGATTTTGAAGCAAAAAATCGACTTTGAAACAGCTGTAACTACGAAAGTACACGTCTTTCGAAAATTTTAAAGTTATTTTCGTAATCAGCGTACTCAATTTAGTCAGATGGTGAAATAAAAATTTTCGTGTCATATGCACTTTAACTCGACTCAGACATGTTACTCGCGTGTAGACACGGCAATATAAAGAGAACACTTAAATGCGCTGTGACCTAGGGAAAGGGGGGCAATAGGGATTAACCAAAAGTGGCCCTTCAAAGTAAAAAGGGGAGTGATCATGTGCCTCTTTTCTAGCTGACCCACTGACTTTCTAGGTGCTTTATACATCCCTGTCATTCCATGCTTTCTGACACTACTTTTCTTGAGCACATAATGGCATTTTTTAAGAATCTTTCCCTGGTGGAGGATTTTAGAAAGGGGCATTTTATAAAGGGGTACTTAGATAAAGGCAGAATCTACAAAAAACAGGCTTTCAAAATACTTTTAAAACATTTCTATAGACCATAGAAAGAAATACTGTTACCTAGTTTATAGCTTAAAGTGTTAATCTTTTCTGAAAATTTCTTTATAAATTGACGTCTGCAATAAGTCTCAAATTCTGGTTCTCGACTTTTCTCTCCTAAGAGGAGTGTATCGCCTTTTAGAAGCAGCAGCTCAAAGAAAAAAGTAATTGAGATTTTAAGCCTGTTCAATGAAGACTAAACATGTTTCATCCACAAATATCTCAAATAAGGCAAAAAGTGAAAAACATCATTTAAACTTAAGGACACTCAACTGGCAGGGAAATAAAAAGGGCTGGTGAGGAATTCCCACACGACTCGTTATAAAATGGCCTGGAACACAGCGCAACGTACTCAATATATTGGTTGTTGCTGCTGTTTGAACTTCATCTCGAAAGCAGACGTTCTGTATAACCTTATGTTCTGGCCTTGGTCATATTGCTAGTTTGATTCACGATAAAACATATTCATCATAGGATATTTGGCTTCATTGTTAATACTCGATCTATTAGATGACAATAAGTGATTTTCACACCTTCAGACAATAGCAACAGAAGTGATGTATTCTTTATAAGAATGTTATTCTATTATTCATTACAAGAAACACATCTTGACATAAAACAGTCAATATCTTTTGGTGCCACTGGTACTTCCTTTGTTGCTTAATTGCTATCGAAAAATTTATTTGCTAAACTCGGCAGTAAAATATTAATTGTGTTTACAAAAACCTTCATTTTGTCAAATAAGTGAGATTTGCTGTCAAAGATATCTGAAGCCATCAACAGCAAATGACTTGTCAAAAATATTCGAATGGAAACACGAATTGAAAGCACCTTCAAGTTTTCTTTTATAGCAGGCCTGGCAAATTATGGCAATAAAATTTCATTTTAAGCTTGAGCATTGTTGTCAATTATCACCAATATAAAAGACATTGGAAATTCATTTACCATTTTGCTTATTGGTGATAGGGTTCGAGATGTACTGAAACCAGAGCTAAGGAGTGCAGAATGCCGTATCAGGTTCTAGCCATCTAGCAGTCTTGTTTATAGGCAGCTAAGAAAGGGGTGGGGGATAAAAAGAGGCACATGACCACTCCCATTTTTGGATTTGAAACGGTAACTTTGTATGGTTTGCCTAAATGTAAGAGGGGGAACATTACCTCTCTGCTTCTTAGTTTTCACGCTACTGGATATAGGGAGCACATTCATTGCAAAAGTTGTGGGAATTAAGCAGCCAATGACTATAATCTGTATATTAAAGACAGTCTTTTCTGGCGAAAATGTAGCCTTGCCTACTTGTGCATATTGATCTAGCCCTTTAAGTTAAATTATATTGTGCTATCTTGTGCTAGATGAACATTTATAAGTGAACAAATGCTTCGCGATACAATGTTTCTAGATAGCAAGAGCGGCGTAGCAATACTTCCTGCATATTTAAAATAATTTTCACCTGACACTCCTCCGAGAATGCAAACGTTTGAAAGTGGCAAGGAGCTGCCAAATTATAGCCAGTTGCGGATGTAAAACAATAACGAAAGCGCGTGATTGGCTGTAAAAGACCAATGAACTTCCACTTCACATATTACAAGGTTCATTATGCGAATATTATGGTTCTGTTGCATACTACTATTGTGATACGTTTTTAATCGTGATATAGGCCCTTGCGGCTCATATGTTGATCTGGGACGCTCAACAAGACGAAGGGGAGCTCAATTATTAATGAACTGTAAGCCGGCCATGCATTACACCGCGAATAGGAAGTCAATATCCCAATGCATATTCTCGCAAAGCTCCTCTTTAAAAGTGCCATTTGTGGGCTATAACAAGCCTATCAGGGAGTAGAGGCTAAAAAAGCAGGAGGCTAAATTTTATGCTTTATGAAAATTCAAACATCAAAATTAATTCTAAAGTAGCATTAAGATTAAATTAAATGTTTCTTGATTTACTGTTTCTACATTATTACAGTTTTCTTTGCTGATTACCAGTATCTTAACCCTCTCGGAAGAGCACTCGGCGACTATTTTACACTAATTAATGAGTGCAGAGACACCAAGTTCCTGTAGTCATGGAAAGCCTTAATAATTCTCGGATCAAACGCCGAGTTATCTTGAAATTTGAGATCGATCATCGACAGAATTTTGATGCAAATTAATTATTGCTAAAGTGCTGAATTTTTCATGAACTTTAAGGGGCTATTAACTCAAAACACAATGACCAGCATTCGGATTAAAAATAGATCTGCTAAACTTATTGCAAACATTTTTATCCCGCGATTAAATCAGCCACAAACCACTCTGTCATACGGTGCCGATTTTAATCGAAATTCAGATAGGGAATTCAAAAAAATTTCCGTCGACGGTGTTCGACATCTCGTTTTGATTGCAACGCTAGAGAATAGATAACTGAAGAAATCAAGCGAATCCGTGATCCAGTTTTTGTTTCTTAGAAGTTTCTAAGTTTCTTGCTTGTTGACCGTTAATAATGAATTGTTTTCACACCGCAGCAATGGTGTCGTCAACATAAATGTATTATAGTATTGTTCCTTCAAGCAATATGGAGGGCGGGGATATTGTTTCTGAAATAGCAAGGATTACTGCTAAGCCACTCGATGATGTTCTTTTAAGAAATCAACAGCCTCGTATTGATATAACAACAATTCTCCTTCGCAAGATGATTTTCCCTAACGAATGTAATCCATTGGCCTGTTGTATACACGGACACTTGTGCAGGGTTGCTTCTGAAAGCAGCAGTATTTGCCTTAAGATCGTCTTGAAATCACCTTCCGAAGGAATAGAATATACATTCAAAGAGTCTGACTTTTTCAATCATCCATCTCCTAGCAGGTTCAATAATGACTATTGCCAAAAATGTAGACAATTTTTGCAGCTGACGAGTGCACAAAGCAAAACATGGACTATTATTAGATTATATTGTGATTTCTGCTGCACAAACGTAGCCATGACAAGTACACTTGCCGCGCCAAGTAGAAGAAACAAACTGCAGAAAACAAGTGACCGATTGGATTGCTACGTCATCACCAATGGCGACTGGACAATGCCTTAAAAATTTAATTGGCTTCCAAGTTTGACGAGGACTCTACATTCCTTGTTTTAGGCCTGTGATTTATGTTTATTACTTTTAGATGGGCTTCGATTCACGATGTCCTGTCATCCTGCCAACACTCTTCTGTAATGGTTCTCGCAATTTTCATGCTATATACCGAAGTGTATTTATTGTGCAGCTCTCTTGCAGCGGATCTCAAACGATTGCAGAGTTTGTGCAAAATGCCCGCTAAGTTAACCGCAAAGCATAATTGATAGGATTTAACTGAGATGAAACGCTGTGTTTTTTCAACAAGACAGGCAAGAGCGCAAAATAGAGATTGGAGTAGAAAAATGAGATTGACATAAGCCTCTAGGTTGGCATGGAAACCAACAGATGATAGATACGAATTTTTCATTTGCAGAGGTTTTTGGGAACATGAATAACAAAGATTTGCCAAGATACTAAATGAAAGGCTGCCAGACCTAAAAGTATTGGCAAACAGAAATTTCCTTCCACTAAACAGAAAGAGTCACTTCTAATGCGCTGTTTACCATCTTTAAGCACACATCTTTTGCATCTATGTGCCTTCAAAATCTCGTTGTTTACCCTTATTTCAATTTTCATATTGTAATCAAGAATTCTGCATGTTATTGTCACGTGGATTGCTTATTCATGACAATCATTGTTGAGTAAAGAACGACAAAGGATCGGTCTTTTATCAAAAAGCAAGCCCATTATGCTTGACTCAATGACTTTCAACTAATACGAGGTGGTCTGTATAGGACCTCGCTTTGACGCGAACATCAAAGTTAAATGCCATAAGTAATCAAGCATGGTTCCTAGAAACGTTAAGGAACCTAAGGCAAAAAAGGTTCTGGAAAAACATCATGGTTCTCCTAATGTAAGCAATCAGAATGAGCTTCACAAATTTTTAGTCAACCTGAATATGGTATTCCTATCACGTTGCAAACACAAGACTAGTATTGTCTTTAAGAATTTCAATTACTTAAACCAACTCATTGTTTATATAAGTGACTCAAAGTCACTCGTAAAAAGATTCTAGTCTCAGATGTTATATAAAATCATGGGAAGATAATTGTGCAGTTTCGGCTTGTTTGAACAATAATAAACAAGAATATTGTTCTATTTCCAACAATGATGGAATGCTCATCGGCCTAATTCTCATGAACTCTAGAACATTTCTTAAGAATCAAACATATCAAGACCATCCTCATTCTTGACCAGATCTCGGGTTTTAAACCATGTGCTTTTCCTTAAAGCCAATTCTGGATGTTTTGTAGAATTTAAGAAACATTTTGCCCAACTATTCACAAACCTGACCAAACAAAGATGTTTTAAGGATGTTCCGAATTACCTATAGCCATTAATGTGTTGAACATCTCACATGAAAAAATGTTGGCTGCAGAAAATAGGAACTACTGCTGTGGTAGAACCTCAATCAAATTCATCTGCACTCATCTTGACTTAGCCTGACTTGGCCCATTAAGTGACAGCTGTAGCCCAGCTCTATGAATGGAGCCTAGACTTCACCAATGGCTAGATAAAACATCAAAAGCATTAAGTAACATCACATCACGATTTTGTCTCTCCCAAAAACAATGCCACTAATTAATCCACCAAAAGTATTTCATGCTTGATATTTTATTCTGACAATTTCTTCTCTTTAAAGAGTTCTCGCATTGCTAAAGAGTCGCTAAGCCCTATTCAATTTTCTTCTCATAAATTTTTAGTATTTATTCCGCAACTAAGTGTACCGAAAATCTTGCACATCTTTTTGATGAACATATTTTACAAATTAAGATGCATGTAAATGGTGTACAATGTATTAAGTATAGATTTGCGCCATTCAGGAACTGACAGAAATATAACGTGGAAAGTGGTTCACTAGTAAATGCGTGCAATACAGGAGTTACGCAAATTATATCATCTGATATTGAACTTCAGAGAGAAATCTTCAATCGTCAATCTGCAAACATTGACGCTAACAGTAAACGCATTTACGTGCGTAGAGCTATAAATCGACTGACGAACGACAAGCAGCTATTTCATTATCACCTTCGTTGACATTTTGTCACTGGCTGTCCATTAAGGAAACAGGTAGCAACAATATGAAACTGGATCTCCAACGGTTTTACTAAACACCTCGTGATTTCTCATCATTGACAGCTGAAACAAGATAGTCTTGATGTTGAATACCAAAGCAATATCACAATAGCTAAGGGGGTTGCTCTTTTTGAACTGTGAAGTACTTAGCTTTCACAAGTTGCACAAATGGCCTTGCGTTATTCAATGTCGTCATAGCCTCATTTTGCAGAGCTTATTAAACATTTAATTGTCCATGGCCTCTTTGCATTGAGATTACTAAACTGTTAGTCAATTTCTCTCAGCGTTGAGTTCTCTTAAATTGGATGTTAGGAAAGATAGTTGCCATGGTGAAGAGCCACATTAACACCAATATTCATCTGCCTCGGCAGTTTAACACACGTCTCTTTGATCAGGCTCACTCGTCACCAGTCTCCTGTCTGTGTGCATGTCGTTGGCCAGCACCTGCGCGCACTGATTACATTTACAAATGTTCGCCTATTCCAACGGACAGCAGGTGGTTCTTGGCTGGTTTGACGCCTACGATCAATGCACAGTAAACTTGTACAATACATATGTACGCAATCGCAGCTCGGCCGCTAGTTTTTTCTCAAACCTACGGCACAGCACTCTGTTTTATTCGTGTTCAAAAGACGGCGTGGAAAGCACACGAAGGCTGTATGTAAAACTTGAATGGACTGCGAAGGATCATTGAGCATTGCAAAGAAGAATCGGGCTGTTCAAAATCTTCTGAATTATACATCAGCCGAGACTAAACCAATTTATAGAGCCATTGCTTAATTCGCAATGCTTGGCCGCTGATACAAATGAGGTTGCAAATCGCACAATTTTGAAAGAGTCCTAAATCGAGTCGATTGTGAGTAGCTTAATTCATTCCATTCACCTAGCAGATGTTGTGCTTTACCCAACAGTGTTCGACTGGAGAACACTCATGACAAGGTCATCGACATAGACTCCGATTCAAACGAAGTCGCCGCGTCTTCTAAACGGGCCAAGTCCGTTTGGTGTTAAACGTCTAGCGCTCTGTGGCTTTAAATTGCTGCACTTACGTTAAGCCGAAATTTGATTAACCAAAACTACTGCCCAAAATACAAAAGAAGCTAAATTTGGAAATGAGCTTTTCTGGAGAGCCAGGCATTTCACGGTGTTTGGTTTAATAGCGTTTGTGGTTATAGCATCGAGGCCTGAGGAAGATCGTAGGAATATTTACTGAATCTTGATATCACCATGGATACAAATGTAGGCGGGACATATCATAGCAAGCACAGAACGAAGGAAGAACCAGATGCCACGAGGAAGGGGAGTCAAGGGTATTCTGGGAATCAAGTTTATTATTACGAAACTGAAAAACGCAGCAGCACGGCGGAGGAAAAAGAAAGGACGGGCTCGGGGCGTAAACACTCGAAGTTTCCATCGTTGTCGAGGATCGGGAGGTCAAACACGTTTTCGTTTGGAAGGAAGAAGGACAAGGAGAGCGAGAGCAAGATGGCGGACAGAAGCAACCGGATAGTTGATAGGAATCCAAGTCGCTGTTCGCAAGAAAGCAAGAGTAAGGAGACAAAAAGCTCAAAGATCAAATCCCATGATTATGCAGGGTATAACGATAGGTCGTGTAATTATGATGAGGGGCAGGCACACACGCATAGGACAACGAAAACATACGATGATAGACACACGAGCCATGAGTCTAAGAAAAGCGGCTCGACATCTAGGCGTGGCGAGGTTACGCGGAGTCGAAGCTACGATGTTCGAAGTAGCGTCGAAGGAAAGGAAAATAAATCTGCATCTAGGGAGTACTCGGCGTCTCCGTCGCACAGCAAACACAGTTCGGGAAAAGACCGTAAAACACCACGCAGAAAGGACTGCAAAAGGAAAGAGGCTCCCATAGACCGAGGCTACGATTACGACAATATCCCGTTGTGGTTGCGAAACCCACCCAAAATCCTGATCCAAGACTTTTCTTCAGACTACGTAGACGAAATGACGTTCGACGAGGAATACTTCGACTTAGTTCAATGGGCATTTCGAATTCTCGAGCAACAGTGTAATTATCTTATTTATCCTCCATTCTCGGACTTGGGATTCGAAGATGACGAGCCAACCCTGCTGGGTGCCGTGTCAAATCAGCCAAACGAGCCTCTGAAAATGATAACAAACGAAACGGCTCGTGTCGGCAGCACACTCGACTACATTCTGCATCCAATCTCAACAGGTGCAGCGAATGTTCTGCAGACGGGCGCTAAGTTTGCAAACTTCACATCTCGAGTGTTTCGAGGAATCAACTTCGACTCGCTGATAAAGAAACGCGGCGAAGAAGAAATCGGGAAGAAAAAAGAATAATTCGACTGATTGATTTTGCATTGATTCTGTTCAGTAAACGCTATTCCCGGAGGCTTTGCATCGTTTCCGGTCTCTCTGTTGCTAGGTGTACGGTTCGACAAAGCAACGACATTGCCAAACGTTTGTGGATGGAGTTTGCTGTCTTTGAAGCTTTAGAATCTATTCGGGGCGGATGTCTTCCCGAATATTAATGCTGGTTTTCTAAGTGAGGCTGGTGTACTCACACTAGTGGAGTAAAATGTACGACAAGGAGCATTCAAGTGCTTTGTGGTACAAAACATTCAATAAGACGTTTTGAAATAAAGCTGTATGGATATGGTTTTGTGGCTTTGTAAATTTGTTCTGTTCACTTGTCCAATGTTTGCCAGATGGAGATGATTTATTGGTCTCATTCTCAGCAATAGTCGTTTAAACAGGGCACCTCCCCTTTCTTCAAACTTTGCTAGTAGCTTTTCAACGGGGTAATTGTTTGTCGGCCATGTCCTAGATCATTCAAGTACCCTGCAGAATACTGTCTCTCTAAGTTAGGGAGCTCCACGTTCGGCTTCATTTTCTCCGTGTCACATTGAATGACGTACGCCTCTGTAAACAATTCAATTCATTATGCATTTGAAAGGACCTCATATGGATAAGCGGTCAATCTTTAAATCGTGCACCGTAGTGATTCTCTAGAGATTAACGTAAGCTGGGTTGGTCAACATATTGATAATAGCACGACACGTGGGAGAGGCATACGGTCGCTTTAATGTACTAGGCACATACGAATTATTTCATGTACATCTCAAGAAGAAGCTGCGAAGATGACCGCATTAAGACCTAAATTATTCTACATTCTGCCCATTTTCTAATTGTCTGATGGCTTAACCTATGAAATCTTATAGACTTATAGACAACACTGTACAGTGGTGGCTCAGAAACATTGTTTATAGTTATTGAAATACATACGCATTTCTTCATGGGAAAAATTGTAAGAGGAATAAGAAATACTCAGCGCTTTTTTATACAAACAGCAATGGTGTCAGTTCTTTCATTTCTCAGAGTCTTTCAAACTTTCATCTGGAAAGCATTCTGTCATGAACCCTATGACCTTATGACCCTATGACCTCATGAACTTTACTTATGTATTCTTCTTTAGCAGGTAAATTATAAATCAAAATTTAAATTGTATGTGAACTGTTCTTACATGCAGAGCTCCTTCATGTGTGCCCGTCGATTTTATAAGGCTTCTCCAAAGTAAATGCGAAATTCAAACCCTTGAAGAATGGAAGTGCCAGGTCTCAATAACATTTTACTGATAAACAAGCTCCCCTTAGTTCCTGCTTGAAGTTCTCCCATTTTGCTTTTAGTAATTGAAATAAAACCTATATCAAGTAACTCAGATGAATGCAGAAGTTTTATTGGTAATAAACAATAATCTTTTTTTTATTACCAATGTGTGATCATGGAACACTGCAAGTTTCACACTAATCCTCTAGATCTCTAGGTTTTAAGATCCAGAAGTGCTGAAGAAAACATAACACTTAAAATTAGTTCTTAGGAGTATGTGAAAACAAATTAATCTTCCTTATTCTTGAAGCAAATGACAAACTCTTTCCTTCTACACTTTTTCAAAACAATAATTGCTCAAAATACATATTTCGAGCCTTTATACATGGATCCCAGTTTTGATAAGTTGCTCCTACAAACGCTTTACTTCTAGACTAGACTAGACTAGGCTTACACTAGAGAAGACAGCAGCTCTGAGTTAACTTTGTGACTATTAATAAGCGTGACTTTTGTAGGATCTGCAACGCACCTTGTAAAGGCTTATGCGCAAGGATTAAGGGATCAAGAACAACTTAATTGACATTATCCACGAACCTAGACGATCAAAGTGAAATATCTTCCTTTGCTTAAAACGCCATCGGGCTTGAATATTAACAAGAGAAGAGTTGTTGTTGTTGTTGAATAATCATAACAATGCTTATAAGTCTTCTTCTTCTTTTTCTTCTTCTTTTTAGTCTCTTGTTTTACTGCGAGTTCGAGTAAGAATTCTTCTGGTGCACATGATTGTTATCAACTCGAGTTTCCGTTGCTCGTAAGTTCAATCCATGGTTTTCAAAGTAATTCCTCTATAAGCATTTGAAACTCAGACATTTTTCACACTACTTGCCGAAAACCTCTGCTTACTACCATATCAAAAAAGACTATTTAGCACATCCACTTCTGCTCTAGGGGCTTATTTGCCAGTGCCTTCCCATTTACTTCATCTAATGCTTATTCTAACAACTTATCCAAATCTTAACTCACTTTTAGCATCACTTCATTTCTATTTTATCTTCACGGTAGCTTTGTGCAAAGTCTCCTTTCGAATGTTCCTTAATCTCATATACATTAAAAGTTACTAACTTCGAATCTTAAGTTAAAGCTCAAGGTGAATTGAAGCAAATGGCTCAAGCATAATTCTATTTTAAGCCATCATATGCAATCCTTACATTTGATCTCCTTTATGTCGTTTTGACATCTCATCGTTAATGTTAAAGAAGCCTTAAGTTGCACACACCTGTCTCATTGGTTTTTTGATAGTGCAAACTAATCGAGAGAGAAAACTCTTATTTACAGCAGATGCGATGTCTGACCGTAGACGATAAGTTTTTAGGTAGAAATCTGCTAATGGGCTCATGAAATATTAACAAACACTATGGCTGTAGCAAAAGCGAGGGTGCGTTTTCAAAGACATCCATGAGATAAGTTCCCAACATTAGAGAGTGCTATTTCTGAACATTCTTGCCATTTCAGATGTTAGACCCACTCTAATGTCCCCTTCTGGTCTCACCTCGATTTTTCTTCACCGGTGCCAAGCCGCGGTCTGAAGCGCTATTTGGTAACGAGGCCAGTTTTACGCCATTTTGAATCTAGTTAGTTTTTAAAACTGTGGGACTGAGAGTGAAAGACTGTTTTGCAGGGACATAAAGCATTTAAATATTGCCATGCTGTCGTAGAATGGAAAAACAAAGAATGCAGCAATCAAAAAATCGCGCTAAAAGTCGAGGTTTGTCCGTGGTTTATTTATTATTGGTTTCTTTAATTCATCCATTTCTGTAATTTGACCGCACAGTGTAAAGCTAACTTTATTTGAAGACCCATTGCAATTCCTATTTAAAGGTTAAATTACTAACAGTTTTGAAAGAATAAAAGAATATAAACCTATCTTTTGCTGCCACTGTTCAATTAATGTTTCTATGTTTCCTTCTTTGAAGTGAACCAAATGAGTTGAAATATAACATGTTTTAAACTTACTTTTGACCCCCCTATTTGAATCTTGCCCCAGGATTTAAATACGGATATTGTTAATTCTGAGCATGGTTGTTTTTTGTCTATACTCTGCTGTGTAGTTTGTATTTTCTGTTTAACATAACTAATTTTTTAGGACTTCCACCACCTGGGGATTTCATTGCTCTTGGTAAGTGATTGCTGAAGTTTTTCAAGTTCCTTACTTGCGCAAGAGCTTGGTTTCATGTTTTGTAGACCAGATTTTTTTGGAAATCTCGAATGTTGAGAGGATTTTTAACCAGATTTTAATAAATGGTATGTATCATTACTATACTGTTGTGTAGGGCCTATTCACCGATCATACATCCAAGTTGTTAAGGATTTAGTTCTATTAAGTCGTTAATTATTTTGAATATTTTTATTTTAGGGTCAAAGTCTAGAGCCTCAACCTCTGAACAGGAATCAAAGCAGATGCCCCCACTTTCCAGAAAGCCAGCTCAAGTGTCAACAAGTGTTGTTTCTTCTTCTCAAGCACCAATAACGTTGAAAGAAAAGCGAAAGGATCATCCTGCAAATCTCTCACTTCATGTCCCACCACTGCAAAAGCAAGGAAAGCTCCCTATGGGACTGTTTTCCCCATCATCATCTAAAAATAGAAGCTCCCCCCAAGGACACAGGATTTTAGATAATGATTCTCCTATTCCACCAGTTGTTTTACTTGAAGGTAGATCCATGCAAAAATTTATACTTATTTTACTTCTGTTTTTAAGTATACCCCCAATATATACATAGATTTTGATAAAGCTTTTTACATGTGTTTTCCATGGTTAGAAAAGTCACTACACTTGCAATGCAAATCTACAAAGAAAACCCATTTTGGAGGACTGAATTATGGGCTTTGAAAAGTTGTTCAATTACGATTTTCAACTTTGCCTGATTTTTCAAGGGTTCATTGTATTTTGTTTCATTCCATATGCTTGCTCTTTGACATGTAAATACCTTAAAAGTGTTTTTTATATTGGACACATTAACTTGTAGATTCCTGGTAAGAATTTGACCAATGTTGATTATTTCAACATGATATAGCCATCCTAAGATACTTATCAATTTTGATTTCTCTAGGAGAGATTGAAGTGAGCCCTTCTCAGGCTGTTACATTTATACTGAGAAAAGCCAAGCCCAAATCCTTACCACTTTTATGCCTCAATGATATTGAGCCATTGTATGTCTTGATACTAGCTCCCTTAAGCAATTGATGTTGTAATTTTTGTCATAGCAAATCCAGCTGATTTGGAATACTTAGTTATGGAGGCTGCTGCCGTAAGAGAGTCTGAGCAAGTGGAGGGATACCTTTGTGGTGCATTAAAGTCTTTGAAAATCAACAGGCTAAAGCCTGACCCCATGCTCTACCTTACAATCATCAGCCTGGCAAAGATGAAACCGGAAATATTTCTCTCAAGAGCAGTTACAGAGGTATTTTTCTCCTTCAAGTGCACACACAGTTGTTTTCCAATTCCAAGTTTGCAGCATATTTCTTTTATTAGGTACTAAGACACAAATGGGAGCTATTTGTTGGCTAAAAGTTAACTGAGTACCTTTGAGGCTCTGTGTATAATTGCCCATTATTTTTGAAGTGTGCTACATGATCACACATTTTAAGTCAAGGAATAAAGCTTGACTTTTCTTTCTAAGAAACTGCACACACATAAATGAATTCTAGTTTGTTTTCTGTTTGTTGCAGCATCTGTTGATGTTTTTGAAGCGAGAAACCAGCACATCTGCGGTGAAGCCAAAACCTAACCCACTCCTAACTTCAATGGCTTGTAATGTACTCACAAGTGTTTACCAGAATGAAGACCCTTGGCCCCAATCTTTTATCAAGGTAAGTATTTATTCTCTCTTTCTTTGTATCCCAATTTCTTTTGTTTGTTTTCAGAAGTCAACACAAGAAAGTTGTAGAGCCCCTTTTGTGTTTGCAAATTTTCCAATTTTTAATCTCCTATTAATTGTTGGCTATCCAATGGATCTATGAGCATTGCATAGTATAAAATTTTCAGCATGGAATTAATGCAATATTGCAGTTTAAATGAGTCATCAATATTTAAAAGCAAATTATGATTGTTTTCACTTAGCAATTCGTATTTCATGCTGTTATTGGTGAACAAAGCCAGATTAGACCAAAGGACATTTACTCATTGATGCAATATGAAATAATTTTATTTCTGCTCAGGTATTTGTTGAGGATGCCTTAGGTGATCGGTCATGGGTTGATAATGAGCAGTGCAAGGGTTTTGTGGATAACATATTGGCTTCCTTTGGCACTGTGCTCCCTTCGAAACCAAGTAGTGATCAAGCCAAGAAAGAAGCCACACCAATAGGTAGCTGCTTACAGCGTTCGTTTTTTATTTCTGGAGGGAAACTTTTATTGCATTCACTACAAAGACCGTTTCCTATGTAGCTGATACTTCTAAAAGGCTGCAACTGTGTCTTTATTTTCAGATGAAAATAAAAACTGCGTTTCTAGATATGAAAATCCTTTCTGCTTTGACTGTGTTGTTTATGTATGAACAACAGTTGGTGGAAAGAATGAAGTATTACGAAGTAAAAACATTAGGCAAATGCATGATATTTATCCACTTTACCCATCTCTAGCCACGACGTTTTTCATCGCTGTTTCGTTTTGGGTAAAATACCGGGCAAGCATTATATATCTCAAATGTGCTTGCACTGAAGTCACCAACTTATGGTAACCGCTCATTATTTCGACGAATCCGGCTTTTCAGAGAGGCAGCTTAAAAAATATGCGTAATTTTGCGCTTTATGCAGCTGAACTCGCGCTCCTTTTGTCGATTTTTAAATTACAGTAAATATTTTTCTCCGATGAGATCTCGATCCACCACGGTGTTCTCAAACTCTGATGCTCGCAATGTTTATAATGAATTATTTTCGAAAATCTCCCGCATCCCACAGTCTAGTCCATGCTGCCGCGCCATAGATGTTCTTTATCCGTAGATGATCTTGCAAATGTTCACCTTTGTTTTTCCATCATTTCAGGTCATATTTCATTGTTTTTCACCTCTAATTACCCTTTAAGATGTCTTCAGGCATTCTTTCGCGGAAACTCTAATGTCGCACATGGCATTATGGTGATGGATAAAGTAAACCAATCCAGCTAAGCAACTTTTAGGTCCGACGAAACATCTCAGTGCGACTTATCAAAAAACCTTCTTTAATACAGGGACAATCATTTTACCAAGAGCTTCAGACGAAGAAAAGATTTTGGAAGAGTTTGGTATTACTGTTACAGCTGACGAACCTCAAACTGTGATGCCGAGGTATATGATTATATCTTTGAATTTGAGGTATTTTTGTATAAGCACGGGCCAGTCTATCATTGGTCTATCTTAAAGTATGACAACTCTTTCTGTGGTGTTTTTTTATTTTTGGCTTCTCAAAGTCTTGTCATACCCAATGCGTGCAATTTAGAACCCAATGACTCGCCATTGAAAGTGTTTTTCGTTATGCGTTTCAGATCACTAACAGTAGGGTCATCATTGAATCATACCCTTCCAAAAAAGATGAAATTGGATTAAGACAGTGGTTGGAATACTTGTAACTTCTGGGTTATTAAATCAACAGAAAGGCATATCTTATTGTTGAATTGCAAATTAAACAATTATTCCAAACAAGGTTATTGATTTGGTGACCTTGGTAAAGAGATCTTCCGCATAGAAGTACAAGACAGCGCTTAATCATTGATTTAATCAATGGAGGTTTTTAAGTGCCATGAATTGGATCAAAACGTGGGCGGTGAGAAAAGACGTGCGTCAGTTTGGCCTTATGTTTTCATTGGGCAACGGATGACACAGTAAACGACAGGAAGCTAATCACTTCCATAATATTGGAGAGCCGCAAATTTTGGAATTATGACCGCCTCCTATCTGAGCATTTACTTTTTGTAAACATCAAATGACCAATGTATAATAAAATATTTTAGCATATTGTACTTTAAGACGTGCGCTGAAAATTTCAGCTAAACTTAGAAATGAGATTTATCTTGCTTTGAGAACCTGTTGGTACCATTATTTGATATTAAATATCAAGTCAATATTGATGTATCTAGATGTATTAAATTCATATAAAGATTGAAATCAACCCCCGCTAGATGAAGATTCTTGAGCTGTAGACTCTTGGGTCTAGGCATAAGACTAATCCTTTTATTAACAAACGACGTCTACCCTAGATACTCATCACCAACAATGGAAAGTGCTGTGCAGTATTACATCCAGGATGTTGTGAAGGAGCAGTTGAACAAACGGCAGATGATCGATGGCGTTTCCCGCAATATGTTGCGCTTCTTAACCTCGGTTTGCGGCTACCCCGAAGTGAGGCTGGTTGCTTCGCAGAAAATCGAAGCGTGGCTGCAGAATCCAAAAGTACGAAGAACCATCTCATTAATTTATTGTTATGATCTTCAAAAAAGTCAAACCAAAGAATAATCAATTCTAAAACCCTAGCAATTGGTAGTAAACTAGCTTCTACTTTGATCTTATCAAAGTAAGTGGTTTCAAGATTAATGAAATACCATAGTTTGTAAACAAAAATGTTCACGAATTCTCGCAGCTAACTCGCCCATCTCAAGAACTGCTGATGTCAGTAGCGATGAACTGCAATACGCACACGAGGGAAGATATCGAGGTCATTGGAAACCTCATCAAAATGAGGCTGAAGACGAAGCCGATGGCCAATCACTACATATCTTGCATCAAGTAAGCAATTCCTCTCTTCCTTATTTTCGGATGTGTGTAGACCATTTTCGGACCTTGCACTGTGAGGCTATGGGGAATTCCGCAAGAGAATTATCCGTGGTTATCCATTTTCACTGTTATGATCCCTTCAAAAACACACGCGTCTTATTAATTTCCCGTTAATATTTTCTTCGGTCAAAGTAGCCCTTTAGTAACCGCTGTGAAGTACTTCCTTCGCCCCAGTTTGCGACAAGTTTAGGCTCTGCTTTCTTCATTTCATTTGCCTAACTTCACTTGTGTGTTGTGGTGCTTCCAATGGTGTTTTGATCTATAGAGAACTTGTCAACCAGCACCCTGACAACCTGGGTACCACCTTGAAGCACGTTATTTACAATGAACTCAGCCAGCAACGCAATCCAAACAACATGTCCATATTGCAAGTCATATTTCAGATTGAGCCTGAGAATGCGGCAAAGGTAAATCGTCATGTTGGCATCGATTCATCTTAAAAGAAACTTGTTAGTATGTAGCCTCGTTGTTGTGTCTGTCAACTGGCAGCTCACCTTTGATCCTTCTCTTTCTTCGCTGTCGTGATTGGTAGATATTAAGACACATAAACGAGGCTAAAAACGTCACCGATCATCTGACTACATGATAAGCAACCAATACCCTTTTAAGCAGAATCAGGTGAATTTGCCGAATGAATGTATCAGTCTTTTTAATCATATTCTCTTGTAGATTTACAGTGTACCCAGTTCCTTTATTGTCGGTTTATTCAAGGCTATAATTATAATAATCAGCGTAGCCGACTAAAACAAAGTTATAGGTTTTTGGCTGCCTTAATTTGTAGTTTAGTCAGCCTTACGGAATTCTTACCTCAACTTTTTAGTTCCAACTGTGCTATTCCTCCGTCATCATCATGCTGCTAGCAATTTTGTGTTTTCTCGTTGCAGTATTTGGCATTAGTTTTCCAAGACCTTCTTGCTAATCGGTAAGGCTTGCGTGACTCTTATTCCTTGCTCCCCTTTGGTCACACGATTGTGGAGCAAGCTTCCATTGGGTCACTTTGAAAACCTGTCTTGCTTGAATCAATCGTTGTTTACTTTAATTAAGGCACCACAAAACTTGCTGTTAATCATAAACAATATTTTTCAGGTTTATTTCGGATTTTTATTGCACCCCTTGCCCAACCAACGAAACCTTTGGGTATTTTCCAATCAAACTTCATTTAGTACTGAATTAGTCAATGTCGTCATTGTCTTGGTTTCAGGGAAGATTACATCAAAGCACTGAAGGCGTTGTTCAGAGAGATCGTGAGAGTGCTTCGCTTTGAGATCAACCTCGTCGCGTTTTGCCGGGGACTCATGCAAGAACGCAGTGACAATTTTCTCGCCGATCTTGAACAGTCACTGAAGGTAGAAACCACAATTTTGTACAGCTCAGGTTTAGCGAAGGTGCCTTCGGAAGGGAAATATTTGTTTTCTGGTTTCTCAAATGAATTCACGACAGTCAAAACCATTGGGGACCAGACTAAGCTTGACAGGATATTAATCTTTGGCCAAACAGTGTCAGACATGACAGATGTTAGCTAGTTTCAATCTGCAGTGTTTATGTGCATGTATTAATCATTTCACATAACATCAGCGTTTGTTGTTGTTATTTTCATCACAACATCAGCATGACAAAAGATGACAACATGACATTGGTCGCTTAAGTTTAGTTAATGATCCAATCTACCTAACGCAATTAGTTGCTGTTCCGTCTCAGAATTGGTGCAGTTGTTGTGAAATAGTGGCACTGACGCGACACTTGCTGTCAATGCAACTCATCTATAGCATTGCTGTCAATGCAACTCATCTATAGCAGCAGACAGTAGTGTTGATATTCACAATTGCTGCAAGTTCCTAGCATTTCCACCATCATTCATCGCTGTTCTTATCCCATTTTAGTTGATAACTGTAAGCCTGAAAATCTCATTACCAGCTGGATTATTCTTGGGCTATTTTTGCTATTTATATTCAACACACTTAACATATTAATTATTCAACCAAAGATGAGCAAAATGTGTCTACTAATTGTCCTTGAAGTCTTTTCTGATTAGCCTTGGTGTTTGCAAACATTCATATAAATAATGCTATCATGGATTTTCGTTTATTTAATTTTAAAGGCTTCATTACCAGCTAGGTATTGTTTCTTCTTCTACTCTAAGAATTTTTGCAAACAGTCTGAAAGCTTCGCTGGGGCAGCAATGATATTTATCAGTTCCAAATACCAATTTGATGTAGTTAGTTAATTTGTTTGGGTACTGGCAGTTGCATGGCCTAAACTTTATGATTTTTTGTCGAGGGCTTTTCATATTAAGTTTATGGCTAATTTTCCCTAATAATGTATCGTTGATGTTTGCCACCTACTGCAATATGATTAACTCGTTTGCAGGATCGCATCTTCGCATCACTTGTTTCGTTGATTTGCATGGCAATGTTAGTCAGCGTTTCGCCCGCTGTGAAGGACATTGCGGCTGCTATGACCCGAGGGGAAAAGAGAGGTTCGTTTCGATACCATATGGATTTCAATGTTTTATGAATATCAGTGGAAAGAACGCTCCAGTCATTATGGAAAGTCCAGCCTGTTCCATTCTTGATACTCTTCTTAAATGAGCAGAAACGGGTAAATTACCCACTGAGTTCCGAGGAAAATACCTATAGATTAGTAACTAATTAGGAGTAACTCGCTTCTCCATATGTAGAGTACAAGCATCAAAGTAAAAAAACCATGTTTCTATTTGCATTCATTATATTTCTTATTCCCTTGTTTATTTGAGATGTTCACACACCATGCTGGAAGTGTACCTTTATGTAAGGTATTTTTCAAGAAAGGGCATCTCAGTGGTTAGAGGGCTAATTAAAGAACATTCGCACTGGACTGCTATCCTTTTTCTTCACATTACAAAGTAACATGCTAATTTTTTTTGTAGATTTATCAGTTTTACAAGAATTCCAGACCCAGATATCTCTGATACAAAGAGACGCTGTTTGGTGGTTTCACACCAAAGTACTTTCAATGTTCAGTCCTTCAGAAAAGGAGTTCACATCGTGGTATGTTCTTATTGAAGTATACACGCCCAGATTTGTCACTCCCAGACATAATAATCATCTTAACACGGTCTTCACTCCACTTCCAAATATATATATTTAGGTAACACAATCACCATTGCTATGAACGTGACATTGAAATATTGTTGATCCCGAGCATGCTTCTCGTGGCGTAATAATTTATTCAGGGTTTCTGCTACAAATCCTTTATAATTCAAACTTTTATACAACATGTCCTTGTTTCTGTCTGTGTAAAAGCACCTCTCTCGTTGACGTTGGTAATTGTTTGCTCTTGCACAATAGCTTACACATTAATGATATCAGTCGTGATTTTCGCACGATTCTGTTTCCGATCTGGGAAATCTTCAAAGGAAAAGCGTAGACACGACATTAAGGTTTTTGCTTGGTGTTGCTCCGATGAATTATACTCGTTATTTATGAATTTCAATTTTACTCACAGTTTGAAACAAGGAAGAAGCACAGACTTCACACGTTCATGTCCTTTCACGTTTTCTCTTTTGATTTTTTTGCAGTCTGAACAAAGTGCTTTTCATTGAGAGTAGCGAATGCTATCAAAGTAAGGATTCCTGGCCATCCGAGAATGAAGTCCAGTACGTATCCAAACCTTTAACCTCTTCTTTAACCTTTAACCTCTTCTTTAACCTTTAACCTCTTCTTTAACCTTTAACCTCTTCTTAACCTTTAACCCTTTAACCCCAGCCATTATCAAGGCCGGCCTAGTTTCCACTAATGATTGTTTAATTATAGTTGCTTTCTGAAGTCTAGTTATCAACTAGCATTAGGCCCTGTTCAAACTACTCCGTATAAAAAAACTGCTCCCATTAACAGTGATCTGTTTTCGAAAACCCACTCCATGAATACGATAAATGTCCCAGTAAAATTTCTCCCTGTAGCCTTCATGAAGAGGCTCCAGTGTATGTCAACAAAGATTTATCTTCCGTATTTATCAGGTGTCCCCTTCAACCCAAAGCGTTGACTCCACAATCGAAGCTAACTGCATCTCTTTGAACTTCAGGTTTCTTCTTCCACTGGTGAAGGATGTCCCTTTAACTGAAGATGCACTGCTGTGGTTGTTGCTGCTCGGCCTCTCTGATGATTACCCAATGAACTGCGTGGATACGATTGACATTGTCGAAAGGCTTGTTCAGCGATCTGCTGTTTTGCGAACGGGTGAGAAAACATCTGCTTGCCTTCTATTATCTCTTGAAGCAAAACTACAACTGATTTTATAATAGAGAGTTAAATATTCTTAATTCTTGCTGCGAGTAACAGACTCGCTATCAGAGTTTGCCCATGTGAATTTAACGCTTCTTATGTATAACAAAGCACCTTTTTATTGAATTATTAATTGTCGCAGCCACAGTTGTGAAAACCAGCTTTGAAAATTAAGTATATCTGGAAATATTGGAAATGCACCTAGGGTATTGTTAGGAAATGTTGCTGCTTGAAATGGTTGAAATCATAGATTCATATCTTTTCCTTTTTGTAGACTTAATCTTTTTAATGACGTGTCGAGTCCCATGTTCAGCATGGAGTTTATTTCGTTAGATCTGCCATAAAAAATTCAACATAAGTAAAGTTGGTTGCTTGTATAAACGCAATCTTCCAGATGTTGTTCTTTTTCTCTTGCCAGTTTTGCAAGTCATTCAAAAGCAATGTCATCGCTCTATATAAAACGAATAATCAAACATAGTTTTTGTCATACAGGATTTGAAAAGGCAATCATTTTTTGAAGGACGAAAGCTCTTTTCTTTTCATCTATAGAAATTAATGTTTTTCTTTTAAACCAGGTTGCCCGAATAAAAAGCAATTGTCATTTGGTTATACCTTACTTTACAGGAAACACACTTAGAATAACTCATAAATCGAATCTATAGACCTTGTCTAACATTACGCATGTTGTTTGGAAATGCCAAGTTTTACATATCACCCACGTCCAGATTTGCCATCTGCCTGCTTTCTATCCTTCAAGAGAAACCAGAAAAGTCAGTTGTTATCTGATCCTTCTGCTGCTGTCATATAGCTTCAACCATTAGTTTACATGACAAAAACACAAATCGACGTTCGAGAACTTATATCCACGTGTTCCTCTGGTAATCAGAGGCAGCATCTGACATCAACCCATTCTCCTTTTTCCTCTATTTCGAACAGCGCTTTTCTTAGTTTTATTTGTTTTCACATTTTTATCACCAATACCTTCATTAATTTTCTGCTTTCCTGATGGGCTAGTACTGCTAGTGTAAGAGATGTCAGATGTCTTTAGAACTTTTTCTCAGAACTAATCATCCTTTGTGTTGTCTAGGACTTCATGGCCTTGATATCGAAAGACAAACAGTCATGGAAATGGTGCTCTCATTGTGTGTGTATTCACACCCAAAGACAATTTCGTTGCCACAAGGGTAAGACTTCTAAAACCAGTTTATTGCTTTCTGTGCCAAGGATTGGAATACTCACCAAAGTGCTCATTCATTTCCCAGTGCTGTTTCAACAAAATGTTGAGCTCGTAAGATTATTCGGCTTGTAAAAATTTTTTGGCTTGCATTACTTCCGGCCTTCCAGACTGTTTGTAAGGCCTTGCAAGACTGCTTGAGCAAGTAAGACTATTTTGTAAGACCTTGCTAGACTATTTGGTCTAAGTCTGTTTGAGAATGTAAAACTCTCTGAAAGGATGTTCGGGCATGTTATACATTTTGCGCTCACTTTTGACAGCGAATTTCTAACCCACCCACCACTCAAAGTAATTCGTGTTGCTGCCCATTATCAAATTTAATTTAATTCAATATCAAATTCTTGCCGCATCGTTTGCATCATTCTTCTGCCGAAATGTTTTTATTGGTGCAATGATTCCCATATTTATCTTCAAGATCCTGTGTTTTAGGTATCAGCCGCCTCAGCTCGCCATTAGCAATCTCTACTGGAAAGGCTGGACCATCTTGCTTATTCTTGCTGCCTGCAACCCTGTTACAATCGGTAAGCTCATTGGCATTGCGATTCTAGCGTTTCTGCTGGCAAGGCGCTCTGATATCTTCTCTGTAAGGTGCTGGATGTGTAATCAAAGAGGCCTTCTAAAAGCTGTTTTCATGGCATTGAAAAAGCCTGAATCTGTTTCGAGCTGCTAAAGGGCACTTGAAGCATTTCCCTTTACTAAATTCGTTTCATATATTACTGGTGATGTGCAGATGAAGTGAAGATGTTTAGAGCTGTTTTGGAAAAGTATCGTAGAACACTGTTTGATAACATTCATTTTTGACAATTGATATCTCTTGATTTTCGTGCTGATAACTATCTGAATTGACTTTGTGCTGTTCAATCATTTCCATTTTAATTCAAGCCCGACCAACTTTGGTTATCTAAATCTTCTAATCAGAACAAGATCGTTTGATTGAAAAGCGATTTAAAAAAGCCCTGACTTTTAGTTTGTTCTCTAGAACAACTACTGGAAATTTGTTTTCATGTTTCGTATTGAAGCGTATATTGATTCTGATTAGAATTTCTGCATTCATGTTTATCAATGTCAATTGCCGTAGTGTTATCTCTCGTTCAGGCTTGGCAGTTTGGCAGTCCTATCCGACCGCAAGATGCATGGTGGAAATGATTATCACCAGGTCTGTCTATTTGTCCACCAGCTGCTTAATAATGACGCCCTTCTGTATATGCAGCTGATCTAAAAAATCTCTGATGCTTGTTAACTGTAATCTAGAGTCTGTGTTGAGGAAATATTTGGCAACATCCTCTACAAATATCTTCTATTTATGCACACTCTACACTCTTCCACTAAAATTATTTTGTCCTCGTTTCTGTATGGTTATGGCAATTTTCATGTGGAAACATGAACAGTTCCCTCTAGGTTAACTCAAAAGGCTATCATGGATGCAGTTGTTATAATGGTTCAGTTGAGAAAATCACATATCATTTATGAAGACAAATTGTTCCTCACATAGACTAATTTTTATTCGTTCAGTTACGATTTATATGTGGTTTTAACTTTGGAGTCTAGTCTATTGAGGCTCATTAGCATAAGACATCAATATGACGAGTAACTCAGGCTCATTGCATCACGAAGCTCAAATCACGGTTCTCATGATAAGGAAATGCCGTATGGTATCACATCTAAATAGGCGTTGTTCAAACTTCTGTAGGCAGTTGTTTTGGTAACAGTAACTATGCCGGGCAGGGTGATTTTGGATGGGCCTACAGCTGATATCAAACAAATGTAATTAAAGGGTATACCGATATTGCCTAGAACTACCCCGCCCTCTGTTGATCTTTCTTTGCTCAGGATTAGTGACCAGAGATCTTCGATTCCGGATGGCCGCCAGCTAATGAAAACTCGAATTATACGCCTTTGATTCTACATAGAAATCAATGCGAGTTTTGGTTGATGCCTTCTCGTTACCAGGAAGCACTATGACTGAAATGTTTTGCTTGGGATCTAGAATAGTTCACGAGTGAAACATTAACTTGGTTTGAGCTAGTTTGCCGTTAATTGTCAGTAACATAGCAGCTGATTTCCCCTGTAACAATTGCTTTTACAAATTCTGTACGTGAATGCTTAGGTAATTGAGGATCCTTTCAGGAACTACACATTTCCTCCTTTGGCGACGACAGAATCAACAGTGGATGAAATCAAGGCCACCGAGCTGCAAATTAGTCAGGCAGAGAAGGATGAAATTCTGCTGTTTGAATCTCATCTGGCAGCTGCAACCAGTGGAAAGTTGATTACCGAAGAAAACAGCCTCCTTATCAACCAGCTAATGAGCTTAGATCCGAGGCATATTTCTTTGCTTTGTTGCTCTTTCCAATTGCTTGAATGTTTCTAAACAAGATTTTACATCCAACGTATTTTAACCTTGATAATCTGCTATTCTATTATGCGTTGGTTGCTGACTTTGAAGCCACTTTCAATTCGCTTTTAAAATTTTTGTCAGGTTTGGCCGCCAAATCCTTTTCTTTATCTCTATCTATTACTTTTGATCTCCACAAACCTTCAAAAATCGGCAGACAGTTTCCTAGAAAGTGTGACCTTAAGTGTTAGGAAGTTTTGCATCAGTCTCATGGATCACAGCTTTAATCATAACGGGTTATATTTAGAAGAAAAACGAGATTATTTTCTCGTTTCTTGTTGGGCTAGAAGTCTCCAGATTATAGTGTGTTAACTTGTTTCCTGTGTCAGAATTGAAGCCTGAAATTTGAATTTTTAGGAGAAACCGATCAATCGATCTAACGATCCTTGCGATTTATTCAGCTAATACTTTAGGCTTTGTTGTAATATTTTATGAATTTTGATTTTTTTAAAACACTACAAGGAAATATATTAGAACTCCTAGGTTGTAGCGTATTTCGCAAGCTTTTTATTTTCATGTCGAAGCCTGTTGATGGCAGAAAAAAGTCGGCAGAAGAATCACGTGACTTATCAAAGAAAATTATGAATCTCAAAACATACACACTTTTTCTCAGCTATTTGCGAGTCAAATGGTAATGCCCTGACGAATCAGAGCTGCTTTCTGCCCATGGCTTAAACCACGTGACTAAAACACTGTCTGCTAAGTTCCCATCATTGCTCCCGAGAAAAAGGCTTCTTGAACCTCGACCTACGTCGAAAGCTCTCATTTAGAAATCACATTCTCCTTTTTAACCGATTCAAGCGACACAACTTTCATCGCCTTTTCCATTCCTCACAGTTAACTTGTTTGATTTGCATCTTCGTAAAACATATGTGAGAACTGTATCTTTTTGCTACGTAGCGGTCCACCACGTCGTCCTCCGCAGGACACCATCGAACGTCTAAAAATGCTGAACAAGAGCCTTGGCCTCGATTACATGTTTTGCAAGAGCCGCAATCCCGATTTCCTGTTGGACATAATTCATAGCCAGGTTCGGCTTATTCTATCATTCTTCAAGGCTACCATATTAAGTTTATTTTTCTTTTGTTATATCGTCCTATGTAAAACTCTTCTAACGATGCTTTGTAGATGTTTACTGGTAAAATGTCAACCAAATTTTCTTCTTCTTAAAGTCTACCATATCAGGTTAATTTGTCCTTTGTTATATCGTCCTATTATAAACTCTTCTAACGATGCTTTGTAGATGCTTACTGGTAAAATGTCAACCAAATTTTCTTCTTCTTAAAGTCTACCATATCAGGTTAATTTGTCCTTTGTTATATCGTCCTATTATAAACTCTTCTAACGATGCTTTGTAGATGCTTACTGGTAATATGTCAACCACATTTTCTTCTTCAAATTGTTCGTCCTATTATAAACCCTTCTAACGATGCCTTGTAGGTGTTTACTGGTAAAACGTCATCCACATTTTCTTCTTCAAATTTTTCTTCATGTTATAAACCCTTCTAACGATGCCTTGTAGATGTTTACTGGTAAAACGTCATCCACATTTTCTTCTTCAAATTTTTCTTCCTATTATAAACCCTTCTAACGATGCCTTGTAGATGTTTACTGGTAGAACGTCAACCACATTTTCTTCTTCTTCAAGGGCTCTACACAAAGCATGCCATGGCTTGCTGATCTGGTTGAATCCAGTGAAAGCTCGTTGAACGTTTTACCTTCGCAATGCTTGTGCGAGTTTTTGCTGATGAAGGACGAGAAGACCAAGCACCAAAAGAAGCCTCACCACTCAGTGGAAAGGAAGGTACGATATGTATTCTCACTCAATGTGTAACCATCTTATCCGCGTAAACCATCATCGTAACCAATCAGCGTAATCTATTAGCGTAATCTGTCGTTGTAGCCTATTAGCGTAACACACGAACACAATCAATAGTTTAACCCATCCGCGTAACCCATCCGCGTAACCCATCCGCGTAACCCATCAGCGTTACCTCCCAGCGTAACCCATCAGCGTAACCTCCCAGCGTAGCCAATCAACGTAATCTTTCATTGTAGCCTATAAACATAACGCAACCAATCGTAACCGATCGAGCGTAACCAATCGTAGCGTAACCAATCAACGTAACCAATCAACGTAACCAATCATGTACCCACTTAGCGTGATCCAACAGCGGCACCAATCATGGAAGACAATCAGGCCAACCAATTTGTGTTAACCAATCACCGTAACCCAACAGCGTAGCCAATCAACGTAATCTTTCATTGTAGTCTATAAACATAACGCAACCAATCGTAACCGATCGAGCGTAACCAATCGTAGCGTAACTTATCGTCATGTTCCATTACGGCAAGCATACAGCGCAACCAATCAACGTCACCAATCAACGTAACCACTTAGCGTGATCCAACAGCGGCACCAATCATGGAAGACAATCAGGCCAACCAATTTGTGTTAACCAATCACCGTAACCCAACAGCGTAGCCAATCAACGTAATCTTTCATTGTAGTCTATAAACATAACGCAACCAATCGTAACCGATCGAGCGTAACCAATCGTAGCGTAACTTATCGTCATGTTCCATTACGGCAAGCATACAGCGCAACCAATCAACGTCACCAATCAACGTAACCACTTAGCGTGATCCAATAGCGGCACCAATCATGGAAGACAATCAGGCCAACCAATTTGTGTTAACCAATCACCGTAACCCAACAGCGTAATACACTAGTGTGACCTCAGTGCGTAACCCATCGAATTTAGCTCTGTCCTTTACAAATAGATCTTTGAATCAAATTTTTTCTTCTCCAGCTATTTTCCACTCCAGATTACAAGCCCAAATGCATCCAACGGCTCATGATAACTTGCTCCTATACCCATCGCCCTATTTATCTGTAGTCAACATCAAATTTCATCTAAGGGAGAGATTCCTCGTTCAAACAATTTCAAGAGCCTTCCATTAAGCTCATACACAGTCACGAGATGACGTCTACCTTATTGACAATAGAAATCACCCACTCACTGTTGATGATTCAAAGTTAGCTGTTAATCTATAACTGATCACTCAAATATGCACGAAAAAGTGCTTGGGCCTTGTTCCTATTTGATATACACCTTCGTAAATCAAACTAGGCACGAATGCCTTTATTTACACCAGCCTTTTATTTGTCCAGAAATTAAGGCTTCCATTTGATTTTAGTTGGTGTACACTCGAGTGGTGGAGAGGCTGCAGTGGCTGCTGACAAGTGAGGAGGCAACGAGTACCAGTACAAGGGAAATTATGGAGTACTTCTTCAGTCGGCTGCAGTCAAGTAGCATGAAAGAGAGAGACAATGCAGTCAAGGCACGTGTCAATTGCATTCACTTTGTTCTCGCTTAGAAGCATGCGTTTGAAACACGTCATAAGAGCTTCTTTTAATTGTTTGCGGAGTGTGGTATCAGTATATCCGTTATAAGAAGACAGCCGTGCCTTGGAGCTTTTCTGCTTTAGAAAAGCCAAGATAAGCTTTGAGAAGACTGCTGTTTCCCATTGGGAGATTTCTCCCAAATTAATATATTGTTTTTGCTGTGTTCAGCTTGACTTTATGATCTCTTTTTGAACTCATCATGTAATAACCTAATACGTTTATCATCAAATGGTCTAACAGTTTTTGAAATAATGAAAAAAAAACTTATTTGTTGTTAGAAAATTAAAGGATAAACTTGACATCTTAATCAATTAAGAACACTGATTTACGTTGGAACATGTCCCAAGATGTTCTATCGTGGTATCTATAAATGATAGCCTCTTTTATTCAACATCTATAGGCATTAAAAATTATTCTCGACTTCCCTTCCTCGTCGAAACCCGTGACTCCCATGGAAGTAGATGAAGAAGATAATCGGTTCGATTACGCGGATGACTTTGTCGAATATCACTGGTTACTCAAGCAAGTCCCGTCTCTTCAGCACTTTCGGGTTCTCGTTTCAGCTTTGATTCTGACCATCAGACAGGTGTGTTCTTTAAGTTGGAATCACAATCTCGCTTATACTGTCATTCATATACAGTCATATAAACCTATACGTAGTTTATCCTCTTTACTTATTTTATCCTTTATTATCTTTATTTAATCTCTTTACTTCCTTAGATAATGTATATAGTTAATGACCTTCAACATATACCTTTCCATTGTATTTCTGAATATTCGGATCGAGGCCTTACCTCGGATCGAGGGAAACTAATTTTGTAAGCCGTGGTGATTACTGAAGTAGACGGAACACCTTTACCATCTCCTGGTAAACGGTCTATCATAGCAAAGCACTACCAATGAAATGAAATAAAAAATATCTTTCATCTGAAACTCGCTCCTTTGATGGCAAAGTATCTTTTTTGAAAGAATTAAAGCCGTCCGGACGAAGATTATTTTGTTATCTCCTTCAGCTTTCTTCATTTTTGTATCATTCTACGCGCATTCTGTATCTAATCTCCTACATATTCTATCCTGATAACGCTGCTTTTAGATTAGATTTTTTGGAAATTTCCTCAACACAGTTAATCCACAGAGTTACTCACTAGACCTCAGACTCTTCCTTAGAGAGTTTTTCTTGCTAATTCCCCTGATCAATCTTCTTTCAACAGGCGATGTATCATGAAATGGACACCAAACGTCTACAGGCCTACATCCTATTCGCTGCAAAACATATCCGGAAGCTCACCAATGACGAACTCAACGAACTTATTGAGGTAAGTCCAGCTTGACCTGGCCCTCCGTATCAAATTCCGTCAGTCGCTGACGTAATCTTTCAAGATAGAGAGGGTGGGGTGGCACCTGACTAACCGCATTTCTATTCCTAGCAAGAAAGCTCTTGATTATTCTTACATTTTGACAAACGAGTTTTATTATGTCGACCTCACACTGTCGGCAAAATATTAGCCGGATTTCAGGTATCTTGCTACAGTGCGAAAGTCGTTTGTTCACGTTTTCATTCATTTGGTAGTTGAACATTTCCGTTCTTTCGGTGCCACCAGCCTCGTTAGTTAGCCCTAAAAGTTGAAACTGCTAAAAACGTTTTTACTTCTTTTATTTTTTACAGTGGCGATCATTGTCTGTGACTTTAAATTTGTCTCTCGATTACATTCATTAGAAAGAGCTGGTTTTATCTGCAAATAGTTTGTTTTCTTTAAAAATCTTTTATCTGCTGTGACCAAAATATTTCCATCTCCACTCGGAAATCTACCTTTTCACATTTCATTTATGATGTAATGCTCCATAGTTAATTCCAAGCACAAAATCCGTGAATAACTAGAAATACAACGAGAATACCTTGCTGATCAAATCTTGTTCTCCAGGATGTTTCGTTGCTGGTTACAACAAGAGGTACTCTGTTGACCAGCCTTGTTAACCCAGATTTACCGCAAGGACTTAAAACCTACGAATCTCTCCTCTCTCTGTATGGGTCTGCGTTGGAGAAATCGGTGGAGAGCAATGATTTCAGTTTGCAATGGGTATGTTCTTCTGTTTTTATTCACTAGATTATCACTGCTTACAATGTTTGCACATTCAAGTAACAGCGTTTGGAAGAAGTTGCAGTTATTCTATATATGGAATTCAGTTATTCCCAATATAAAATTTACCATGGCGTCGAGGCATAGAATTCAATAGATTCAGTTTCCACCGATGTACAACTAGAAGAATGTGTGCCAGGCAACCCACGAATGTGTTTTTGTTTATCTTGCAGTCCAGTGATCAGGAGAAGGTCCACGTGAGTTGGTCACCTGAAACCATTCTTGCCAACATGTCCGCCAACCTTCATGTACGAGTGATTCATGCGTCGATTGTTCTCCTTGCTTGCAGCCCGTTAAAAGGTATTTTTGTATCAATTTCATTGCCAATTTTCTCAGTTCAACTAGAAAGAGATTGCACGATTCCATCTGGCAGCTTTGGTACTTATCTACTTTAATTTCTAACATCCCTTTTCCTTAACTGATGCAATCTTTGCTGGGCAGTGCTGGAGGGTGGTAGATTTTGGTCTCACCACGAAGAACTTTTGCCTATTGTTTGTATGCTTTGCATATTGTTTGTATGAAAAAAATACTGCAATAAACATTACCAAACTTTTAGTTTTTTCAGTTCATGTATCGGGTAATGTTCCATTTCGTATCTAGCCATTTCTTTATGTTTTTTACCAAGAAGCAGAGCCAAACAGAGACTACGATTTCTTGATGAATATCTGGTTTCCTGATTCGGGCAACTACGAAGTTCGACTCGCGGATACTGGAGAAGAGGCACTGCTGTTGCAAAACTGGTTAAGAATGAAAATGGTCATTTCTGGAGTACCAAAACTCGTTGATACAGGTTCAGAAAAATATTTTTACATTTCTTTTCTTTGTAACCAATGTAAAATCTTTAATTTAAGCTTATAGCGTGGGAATTTAAGCAATAAATTGGTGTGCAACAGTACAAAAAGTTCTGATGATTGATGATGTGGGATTTTTGACATGCATGTCATTTATCAGTAGATCATATGGCTTGTTATTTTCCGCTTCCGTTGTTCCTTGCGTTAAAGTAAGGGTACCCTCGTATCCGTTGAAAGGGAGGCTGCCTTCGTCACCTTGAATGGAGGCCACCGTCGAATAGAAGGTTTTCACTGGGAAATGGTAGAAGCCGTGTATTCCTTTCTCACATAGACGCACTGCATGCAACAATATGCTGGGCCTGTGGTACAGTTTTGAAACCTGCATTTGCTTATTAAGGGGAGAAGGTATAGGAGACTAGAGAATGCTTATGAATGGAGGCGACAAAAATATCGCCTCATCATTAAAAAACGGCTGCTGTTTTTGCAGAAAATGCCACACTTTAGTGGTATGACGACAAATCTTAGAGGAGGCAGTTGAAAGTTTATTTCTAGTGGGTTAATATTTGATTGAAGGATTATGGCTGAAGAGTGACCAAAGGGCATCTTCTTTTTAAACGAGAGTGATTTTGCAAATTTGATTTTACATAAAAATGTGTTAGAGCCAACCGCAGTTAATGCGATCATGCGATCTCCAAGCATACCCTTTAAATGATCACTTGATCCTATTAGCAAACAAGGCGAAGAAGATATTTATATCGTGCTTAGGTCCGAAATAGCACCAAAGTTCTTATATCCTGGAGATAATGTTTGATGTGATAGAGGAACTGCTCCTTATGCCTGATAACTCTAAGCCATTTGTCAAGGATGTGGAGAGACGATGTCTTTGAAAGTGATTTTTATCAAGAAAAGGACACTTTCTGGAGCGATTCCCCAACCAATGCAGTACCATGTATAGATAAGAGGAATTGCCAAACCTCTCTTTGCCCAATATTCTTAAACGTTGTAGTGGACTTTAGACTGGGCCTAAATTCAACGCTATTAGTGTTCGCATTTATTTACCTATATATTTATATTTACCTACTTATTATACATTTGAATGTGTTGCCAGAGTGTTTTCCTGTTTTGTTTCGTAATATTTCAATCCCTGTATGAATGTTCTGCTTTTTTGAGGGCTCTTTGCTTTCTTTTAACTGGATCTGAAGCCAAACGTTCTTAAAATATACCGCATTCTTTTCCTTCCTAAGCTGTCTCAGTTAAATCTTGCGCCGTTCTGATATTTAATCACTGTTGTTATCGTTACAGCACTGAATGGTCTTGTTCCTACTCAGCTGGTGCTTTTCATACAGACGTTTGGTTTGCCCGTGGCAAGTGCAAGGTTACTAAATATATCACTCATTCAATTTCAGTATTCAGTTTTCAAAATAGTCTGCTAAAAGTTAATCAACTCAGTGATATATTTCTTGAAAACCCTCATTTTAACACCCCAATACGGCTCCATATAACCAACAAGCATATGTATTCCTGTTTACATCTTTCTATTTTTTGCCCTTGCATCTTTTGAATCATTACTATGTTTAGCTGTAAATTAGGCAGACATCTAATCGCAAGTCCTTTCATCTGACACTTTCTGCATA
Organism: Nemopilema nomurai; assembly: GCA_003864495.1. Classification (NCBI taxonomy): domain Eukaryota; kingdom Metazoa; phylum Cnidaria; class Scyphozoa; order Rhizostomeae; family Rhizostomatidae; genus Nemopilema; species Nemopilema nomurai. The sequence continues at coordinate 1,238,086 of ML133436.1, read as the reverse complement.
GTTCTGATTTATTCCTTGGTAGCAAACTTCTGATGCATCTTGATGAAGCGACTGTCAACAGTCCCACTGAGCTTTGCCAAGCAATTGTTGATCGAGGTAACCAAAGCATCTTTACCAAAACATCTTTCGCTTTCTCAGCATGCATCTCTAGTTTTTGATAAGCCTATTTCTAGTTTTTGCATCATAGTCTAATAAATTATTGAAATGACCAAGTTTCGACGTAAATTGACAATTATGTTACTCAAAGAAAAAAATTGTACAGTGTCCTTATCTTCTCGCTTTGTTGTTGTTCATATTTTGATTCTTATACTGTATTTTCATGTATACATCCTTCCTTCATTAAGAATTTCGCTGTAACTTTTAATCGAAGGTGATTCACACATAGACGCAGTCCGAATTATAAAAGCGAAATTATCAGTTCGAAAGTAAAATATCAGTTATTTAATAATGCAACTGCAAACTAGCTATTTAGAGTTCATTCTGGCTTTAGATATAATCTAAAATTGCACTTTAGATTACTTGTTCCAACTCGTCGAAGTACAATGGGCGCGAGGTGCAACGGGTGGTGATCGACTTTGCGAATTTTTAGGACAAGACGGTCCAACAGCTAAGCAAGGTGCGAGTTTTATCGTTGTAAATATTATCACATCAATGATGTTGGGTTATCTAACGTGGACGTAGCATGTAATCTAATTTCAAGCTATTGGAAAACCAATTTGAGTTACTGTATATAGCTACGTGCTTATTAAATATTGTATGGCTGGCCCTTTGTAATCATGAAGTATAATACTGCACATGATATCAATGATATGCACTGGATAGTGTCTGTCGTAATGTTAGATCCGTAGCGTAGCGTAACGTAATGTAACGTAGCGTAGCGTAGCGTAACGTAACGTAGCGTACCGTAATGTTTAGAAAATATTGTAATACTGGATATTGGTAAAGACAGGTCCGGCATTATTTGGCAAGAAAAGCCGTGAATATACAGTTTTCCTCATGCACATCTTTAAGTTATATTCGAAATGTATCGTTTGGATGCACGAATATGCTTTTGTCTTTTAGAAATTCCTGACACGATTCTGACTCTTTGTGATTTTTTTCCAGAGCCATGTGATCTGGGATCGCTAGAGGAATCAATGACTCCTTTTGGTGTTCACGTGAGCAGCCCGGAATACATGAAAGAAGAGATTCGGAGGTCCTCACCCTTCTTTATCTCTACTACTTAGCTTTGTAGCAATGTACAACTGTGAGTTATGATGTATCACTGAAGCGGAGGTCCGTGCTCCTTTGGCTAGAATTGATTCGATCAGCCATTCAAGTGATGGTTATGTATCTAAAAATATTTGTTATAGCATATGATATACAGGTCGAAAGTTAATTTTTATCTTATCGTGCAGGCCAACCATTTTTAACAAGGATGTGCTAGAACAGTTGCTGCTCAAGGTATTCCTTAGCACACCTTTCTCATTCAATCAAACACAACCCGAGTTTGATGAAGCAAATTACCATGATCACTTCTTTTATTTACTTAAATTTTGCCGCTTTAGTGTTTAGTTATGTTGGCTTAATTTATTTCTAAGATGACCCAGTTTTGGAATGTACTAAAAATCTCTTAGCCTTGTTTGTTATTGATTTACATTCTTGATTAGCGATTGTTATTTCTTAAAGCTCTACATGGACGAAAACATTAAAAGAGAAACGATGGATACTTTCACAGAGCTGAAAAAGGTACCAGCATTGAATCATTTTATGTTATTGTTTCTTTACTATAAGCGTATTGAACCCTATGCGTAACTGGAGGATTATAATAACGCATGTAAGCCTTGAATATTTTGATAAGTGAGAATAGACATGGTCATCTAGGTCATCTAGATCCTGTGTCATTTGATATTTTGTCACTACTTTGTCACTGTTTCCAATCTTCCATGCTCTATCCATAACATAATTTTTTACATATATTTATGAGCCCCAGGTAGCCTATTATTTTCAACCTGTTGTGATGTACAGATCTCAAAATTATTCGCAGGTTGTCCGTCCTGATTTATGGCCAACATTTTTTTCAGGTGGTTGCTGTCAGTTCAGTTTCTCTCGGAAAGGACAAAACAACAACAATATCACTTATCGAAGCTTTGGAGAAGGTAATGCATCATGCCACCTATGGAATTTTCCTGTTTTGATTAAAAGAAAATAAGAACGGCCTTTTTAAGAATAACCGTTGTTCCTAGTCAGTTAAACTAGCGGTCATTTTGTAGAAATGCCAATATCCAAGAACCAGTAGACTGCATTATGAGTCAGTTTGTAAGGACAGGGTTTTAGATTGTTGTCGTATGTTTTTTCACGTCATCTGCTTTGTTCCTTAGGTACTTCAGTCTGAGTTGAAGGAAAAGCTCATCGATGCATTGTACAGAAACAGCGAAAACACTTGTGCAATATTGGGTTTGCTTTTGAAATCAACGGTATTTACATAAAATTTGCTTTCATTCATGCAGTATTTCTATTGGAATTGGAAGCTGAAATTTAAAATAGTCATTGTATTTTGAATGTTTTCTGTACTGTTATCAGCTTGAATACAGAACTCTCTGATGAAGATGAGCGCAGCCTCTGACGTACTTCCTCAATAGTACGGATATCTACGACGGATCCTGCTGTTTGCAAATTTACGAATTGTTCTTTTAACTCGTAGGATAATCTTGATGAGTCGTGGAAATCCAAGTTCGTCGAAGTTGTCAAGCTATTAAGAAATTCAAGGCACCTAGGTATTTAGTGCATTCTTTCTCGAACACTGTGCCTGCAAAATCATCGTTCTGGTTGAAATCTAGGTAGTCCTTTCCTGTTAACGGTGATTTATCTTCTCTAACTGATCCTTGTTCCTTTCCGACTGTTCTCTGTTCAGCTGCGAATGACGTCATTGCTTTATACATGACTACAGCGAGGAGTCAATTTCTCTACGCTTGTACCTTGTGTGTTTATGAATTGGTAAAAGTTAGTTACGCTCATTAGAAACGGGTTATGGACTGTCCTAGCGTCTCTGGATAATGTCATGACGAGATGAGTAATTTACTCACACTTCCAAGCCCTCCCTATTGCAGAACCACTAAACATGTCAATCACTATACACGTGGCTGCTGTTCACTCTTTTTTATTTGCTAGTTCAAAATCTCTTCTTATATCAGGTAACACATTGGATACATTCCTTTCTCTGATCACAAAAAAGCTTGGAATCAGAGATAATGCAGAGAGCAATGTTGGTAGGTACATTGTAAATCACCTGCACCGTCTAGCTTTCTTTTGCTTCTATTATTTTCAGTTGAGCATTTGCAATCATAATTAGAACTGTCTAGACAAAAGATCTTGATTTTTTAAAGTAGATTTCTCCAGCCAAATGCGCACAATTTTTCAGCCAGGTTGTAAAATATCACCAAAACTTCACTAAAATTTCAATTCATACGCGATCTTGCAGAAACGATGGTGCATTTTGTCAAGGCATATTGAATTTGTATTGGAGATTGGTCTGTTTGAATATGATTGTGTCCATAAAGTCTTTTAAGGGCGACACAAGAGTACCAACAAAGCATTTGTTGAATGTTTTGGATTTATCATTTAATAGAGAATGCTTTAAACGCCAATGATTCCGTTTGTTAGTTGAAATTTCTATTCGCTCTGAGAAAGTATCTTTCATCTTTCTCTTGATTCAAGGAAAAGAACTAAATGCTGCATTGACCGAATTTATCAATAAGGAGAAAACACAGTTGGAGCTACAGTCATTGTCCCTTTGTATCACCCATTTGATGTCACAAGGTGTGCGTAGTGGAAAGTTGACTTTTCTAGAGCTGGACATGGGGCTTTTGTTGGAAGGTGAGCTTCGTCGAGTTTGACAAGTATGGGTTTGATGGACGGTGCCGCTAGATAGTTGAAAATGCGTGTATGGAGTATTTCAAGTACCAATTGCTTTCTCTTTGACTCAGTCTTCAAAGTGTGTTTACGAGGCAGCCCTAGTGTGAGATGTTTCAGAAATTTGATAAGCCTTTGTATGTTTCGTCTGCAATAAATTATGCTGTTTCAAACGCATGTAGTAATCTACCAGAACTTGTAGTTGCCGACTCATTACATTATTGAGCTATCATTTTTAAAACAAACTGTTGAAATGGATATGTTTCTGAACATTGAGTTGTTCCAATACTAAACTGATGCAGTTTGCAACGGTTTTCGAACTAACTCGTTCATTAAAGGAAAATTGACATATGTAAAATGACTCCTTAACAAAAATGTCACTCCAAGCTGAATGCAATCGCCATGACAAAACATCATCTGAATATTTTTCTCTTGTTGTTGCTGTTCAAATTGAGTCATCTGAGGAAAGTACAACAACTGAACAACATATGGCCTCATTTATCATTGATTCTAAGGGATCTCCGAAGAAAATAAAGTGAAAATGTTCTGCTGGGCCATATGGCCCCTCCGGGCCTGAAAGGGTTAACACGTCTTTTTTGTTTCCTTGTTGTGACAAGTCATCCTTTATATTTCATCAGCCGGCAACGTAATGCAAGAGAAAAATATGCCTGTTTTGAAGAAGTTCATTGATGCTGTGTGCAGCTGCTCCCTAGATTCCAGAAATAATGACCTTAGTCACACGTTTGACAACATCAAGACCTGTATCAAGTTTCTTGGTTGGTTTATTATTCCCTTTATGTTTTGTAGCTAAACCTTAAGCTTGATTACTAATTTACTGTTTTGAAATGTTGATTAAAATAGTTTAGAAAACCTTAGCTAGAGTCCCGGACAAAAATAGTTGAGGCTGAGACATAATCAGAAAAGATCATCTGCCATGAACAAGGGTGAAAATATTGTACAGAGAGTGTTTTTTTTCGCAGAATTGACGATGATCTTGCAATCTTTGTTGTTTCAAAGAGAATATTAATCTCCCCCTGGCGATTTCAACAAAGATTTCCTGTAAGCTAACAAAATGCATCCGAGATTTCTTTCCAATTTCAGTCGACTTGTACAAATTCGCTGCATCGCTATCCTCCGACTATTCTCGTGGTTTGATTCTGGATTGGATTGAGGTCCTGGACCCGGAAATTGTCCACGTCGACCCATTACTGCAGAGGGACATGTTGTTTATGGACCGAAAGACTTCGGCGTCTGAGACAGCCACGGACAGAAGCAAGACACCTGCTTCCTATCTCAGAGCTTTGCTGAGCCACCAATCAAAAGACACAACACTCCTTGACTGCGTTGATTGGCTGCTTACTGTTGACGTCATTTCAAGCAGGTTCGGCTTTAATGTCTCTTCGCTCTGCCTTTGTCAGCCTCTCTAGTGTTTTTAAGCCAATTATCTTTTTGTTTGTACTCAGCACATTTATGAAAGCAGGTTATATGAAATGTATGCACTTGGGTAGAAAGAATTTATTCCAGTTTTGGTCCTGTGTTTTGTGTCGTTTTAGTCTCTCTTGTCCTGCTCTCTTGTTCTGCTTTGACACAACATCAAGCAAATCTGACTCTCTTGTGTTCTCCTATCTATATTATGTTCCTGTTTCATTTCATGCAAACTGTTGGCAAATATTTTTACCTGGGGTTCTTCATAGGCAGCGCTTCAGTAGCGTTCAGCAGCGCAAGTCATCTAGCGCTCTTCCTTTTTTCTTCGGGTGCTAATCTAGTTCATTCCGGTTGCAGGTTGAACCCGGCTGCCGCTCTGGACCTGATAAGCGCGGTTGTTTGTAATCCGAAGTTGTGGCAAGGCAGAGACAGCAAGCTCAACAGCCTCGACGAAGACAAAGGGCGCCGTGTATGTAGCCTGAGCTTGACCCATAATGCACTCGGAAAATGTAGCCTGGGCTCGACCCATAATGCACTCGGAAAATGTAGTCTGGGCTCGACCCATAATGCACTCGGAATATGTAGCCTGGACTCGAACCATAATGCAGTTAACTGTTATGTGAAGCATCGTTTTTTTTCCTTTTGAATATTGAAGCATTCTTTTGGAATAATGATATTTTCTCCCATAGATAAACGATGAAGTGATGCTGGACTTTTCTGTTCCACAAGTGTGTAATTTGGTGGAATTGATTCTTGCAGAAATGGAAATGCATTTTCATCCAGCAAAAGGTAATTTGTTCTTTCAAGTAATGTTTCAAATGGCGATATCTACTTAACCACAAATTTCTTCCTAAATGTATGTTTGAACAGCTGATCTCTAAGCCTATTATTTTTATGTTAAGTTTGGTTAGGACTTCCTCAATGCTTTCCAAACGTTAAGAGTATAGACTGTCAGTTATAATGGTTGATTTAGATAGCTCAAAGTGGTTTTTAGGAAGAGATCTTTACAGAGTGCTTGATTCATTTTCTTTATAAATTGCTCAACTATGTTGAGTGGTTTTCACACCACGGAACTGTGTAATTTGTACCGGAATGAATTTAAGGGTGCTAGTTCCTCTTCCGTTCCTGGTTTTGTCTGACTAGATCTTAGGGCAATAACCTGGTGCTTTGTAAAGCTCGTCGTAGTTTAGCTGTTTTTCTGTATGCCCCCAAAAGTCTCTGGCCAATGGAAACCGTTACTGATGTTCCGATCAGCATTTTGTCTATTTTGCTTTCAGATCATGTCGAGGCAGGACCGAGTCGAAAACATGAGAGTGAGAAAGCAAAGTATGGCTCTTCATGTTCTCTTCAGTTTATTTATGCTGAGTTTGCCAACCCTACCGCAACCACTCCCTAGAATAATGATGGATAGCGGTTTATATAGGTATACAGGGATCTTACTACATGGTTGAAGCAGAGGTATTATAATTTTTAATTCTAGTAAAATACTCTAGACTTGTCAATGAAAGCATAGTTATACGGAGAAAATACTTATAAGTAAGACCAAACTCTTCATATTTCGTGTCCGAATAGCTTCTTCACCTGTTTGTGACCATTTCAGAGCGTCAGTTCCAGTCAATGCTGCAGTTATCCAGATTGCAGAGAAACGACTGCCGCTCCTCTTGAATCACATCAAGGAATTTAACAGCAAAAAGATGGAGCGAGTTGCAAATTCTTTAAAGAGAAAGAAACGGTTAATTCATTTATTTTTATCTGCTATTTATCATGCATTGTTTTGGCTACGACCGAATAAGCGGTTTTAATGTTTCTCTAGATTGATACCGTGTCTTTTGTAAATTGTAAGGGTACCAATGTAAGTGTAAAGATCTTGCTTAGATCTTGCTTGATGGATTAGACTTTGGATAACAAGACATGGTTCATTATTTTCCATTGGTGTATGTGTTTGGGGGTGGCAAATGAACACCCTCTGGTTAGCACGAAGAGATATCCACGTTAAATGTTGGGTTTTCTGAGTCTTTTAATTTCAGGCTCACGTGGGACCGAGTGCATAGTCTTAACATTACTCTATCTGAGTCAGTGCTTCATGTGCTGATTTAGTCATCGCCAAAGAGCAGAGTAATTGAACTCGCTTTTGCTATGACATGCATGCGATAGTCTTAACTGTTTTGTAATATCGCAGGTTTCCAAAGGCAATCGTAAGCTGTCTCCTTCACCAGATCTACCTGCAGCGTCCAAATTTGCTGTCTGTATCCATGCACGAAATGCTGGTCAAAGAATCAGCTGACAAAATTCTACAAGGAGAGAAGTCTTCGGTAAATCATCTCGTACTCTTTGTTTATTTTATTTATTTCTGCCAACAAATTCCCCCTGTGGTTGAGTGAAACTACGTTCTTATAGCCAGTCCTACTAATCTTTGTACAGAGCTTTGCATGCTTTCGACAACTAATTACAAGCACTTGCTTTGTCACGTGATAACATTTTTGTTCTTTTTATATACATCAAAGCTGTAAGGTACGTTCTCAAAAAGTCGGCTCAATCAATTCTATTGCAAAGCATGGTAAAACGTCAATGTTAGGACTATTTGTTTATGAATTTCTCACCAAAGGGGTGCAGTTGGTTTGTCATTTCCAGTTTAAAGAGAAAGCAACTTAAGCTTTAATCCCATGTTGAAACATTTGTCACAGTCTTTTGCAAGCACCTTTTCTTTCAATATGTGCCATTTAATAAAGTTGATTGGATTTGAGTTCTATACGTTGGAAATGGATTGTTGGTATTCTCTTTTTCTTAGGTTGACGACTTCTTGCACAGTCTGATGGTGTCCGTGGCAAACACCCAACCGCTTGCGCTGTGGGATGACGAATTCCACAATCTTGTCATGGTCTGCCGACGAATGACAACGAAACATCCATTGCTGGTTATCAGGTAGACCTTTTCAGAAGCATTGCCTAGGGCCTTAATAATCGAATAGAAGAAAGAATAGGTTATTGTACAAACAATAAATCAACTGTTTATATAATTTCACCCCTTATGTTTCCTTCCCCCTTCAATCAGTGATTATCTCTCATGATTGATTTCATGTTTGTTCATTTCGTATTGTTTTGTCTTTTTTTCTTCTTCCTGTCTCAGCTCTTTTTCCTTTTTTCATGTAGCCATTCCTTTTCTTCGCATGTTCCCAAAATCAAAAGCAGTATTCCTGGAGTTCTGTTAGGCAATTAAAAAAATACGTCCTCTCTAAAGACGCTGTATCTCTTCAACGTACAAGTTTGTTATATAATTTCTAATTATTTATGCCATGTTTTGTTTCTCAGGCATCTTTCAACTTTGCTATCTGTGGTACAGGGACGTCATCGCATGGGTGTGGCAGAATTTGCCCGACGAAAACAAATCTTGTTATTCACACAAATTCTTTCGTTGCTTGACTTACTTCGGCCTTACCTGTTTATAAAAAATCCCGTAAGTACATACCAGTCTTTTAAACAATTCATTTGACAAAGCTTTAATGGTAAAAAGAAGTAACGGTTATACATCACAGAAGTTTGTTATACAGATGATAGGCTGTCTGGTTGAAGGAGGAGACAAATTTGCCATTTAGCATCAAAATCATGCCTTTTTGTTTTTAGGTCGCACTGGAAGGGCTCAAGCTGTCTATTAATACTTTCATGGATCTTATTCAGGTAGAATGTTGCATGCTTTCTTTGCTTAAAAAGAATGAAAAGTTATCATTTTTAACTAGCTTTTTGTTTTGTCGGCTCTGCATTTGGTCTATCATGGAGTTGAAAATGCTTCAGTCAGTCAAGTTCCAAAAGGCTTGTCGTGTAGCTATACAGAAAGTGCCTAGTTGCAATCTTGTGCTGGCTAACACGAAGGCAAAGTTAATGCTGCTTTGGGCCAGAGTTTATACTGGATCTCTTTGCCAAACCTAGAAAGGGGCCCATCAGTTTTTCAAGAAAAATGACTGAAATTCAAAGAGTTCTTTTTATTGACGAAAAATTTTTTTTTATTTTGATAGGTAGTGGAAAACCTCTATTGATGCGATATGTGGTTTTTTCTAAATTCTTGATTGACATTTTCCATTTGACATTTCCATTTGATTGACATTTTCCATTTGGCATTTCACCAAGTCAGTATTGTTATAAGCTAAAAGCTCCATCAAATCTGGTGCCCTATGACATCTGACCCGTGTCTTTTGACCCCCTTTAGGCCTTCATTTTTTGATTGGCCTTTGACCTTTATGCTCGGAATCTGATGACCAGCTCTATATACATCTATCTCGGTTTTCTTGTTAGCTAATGACTGTATTTCTTATTTTCAGTCAAGCGCTTTGCAAGGGGCCGAGGCAACTACAATTGTTACCAAATTTGTCGAATTTCTGAATAATTTCATTGCATATGACAGTAGCTCCGCCTTTACAATTCTGTCACCCGATTCAGCGTATTTCAAGTGAGTTATTTTGTCTTCGTAATACTTTTTGAAACTTTGAGATTTTATTAACATGCTAAAATCGAAAGCTTTATTGTGCCTCAAAATCATTATGGAAAAAAGAAAGCCTTATCAGTCAGATCTCAAGTTTCTAATTAGTTAGGTATTAAGGTATATTTTTGCTACGCTTTCTAAACATCCAATTACATTTATGACATTAATTCATATGATGTTTATTTTGGCAATTGTAACAGGACTCATAATTTTGAAAACTTGGATACACGGCAAAAGAAAACGTTTCCCATTTACAATGTTTACATCCTCGTTGTTTCAAACGTCACTGATTGGTAAGCTGTCTGTAATATCAGTTACATAGTGACGCTGAAAGAAGCCCCACCTACCCTACAAGAGCAGTTACCTCCATAACAAGGTGACATAAACGAATGGCAGTGACCCAAAACGATTTGCAATTCTCTTTCAACGCCAAAAGCCAAAGTGCAAGGGGTCAATCCCAGTACCTAGTTCCAATCTAGAAGATGATAATTTCGGATTCTTGCACTGATACTCGCAATAATATTGCTAATATTAATATTGCTCGGTCAACCAGTTGTTTTTTCGAAGCTTTGACCATGTTCAAAAGGCATAGTTTATTTTGTTATTTCTCGTAGGGATCTCCTTTTCGACCACCCGGCATCTGTTGGACTGAAGTTCCTTTGCACGTTTTTGTCATTTGCTGATGACAACATCGACGCAAAACATCGCATTTTGTCAACCCCTGTCATACCAACCTTGTCAGCACCGTGGACGGACCGGCAGCTTCTTCAGTTCAGACAAAAACTGTCAGATCCACAGGCGACAGAAGGTTTGTCTTGCGCAGAGCCACAATCACCGATTATAAAAGCGTTTTATCTTATTCTTTTGAGCTTCTCGACCTCGTTATTCTAGCAAAAGCTGAAATCCTACGTACCATTTGGCACTCCCAAAAGTTAAAAGTCTTAGATATGTTGATAGTTTATTTTTAAAGGATGTTTTGGTTTGTAAACCATCTGCAATTTTTTCCTATTTGGTTTTCAGTTATACTGAAAGTGCTGAACGACTTGGATGAGACTTCGAGGCGGCGGGTAGATGTATTGCCACATTTCCTGGTGAGTCTCAGTACCATTCTAGATACCTATTGTTAAGAAACCTTCTGAACTTCTTATCTTCTATCTCATAGACATTCGTAGGAGTCGATGAAGAAAGACGTCTGATTTCCTTTAGCTGCTCTTCATTTCATTCATTCAGTTACATCTCTACAGTCTGACCTCACGTTCCTTTTACATCATACCACGTGCTTTCTAAATAAGGTCAACTCACTACTTTTTTGGTGCAACAAACAAAAAAGAGCCAATCAAATACTTGAACATTATATACGTTAACCAATGATAAAGCTAGAACTATAAATGTGTTTGAGTCAGCTAATGCGCCTCATTACCAAAGTGAGGCATTTGCGTCAATACTACGACGAAAACAACGAAAAAAATACCAAAACAGTGGCTCATACATGATTAACATAAGCGCTTGAATCCATAAGATAAATTGTTAGGCATGGCAGGAAATTGGAAAACCCCGACACCTGTCTCAGAACCTCATTTCTAATACTTGACATTTTTATGGAATGGGTTTAAGAGGAGGAATACAGAATTCAACCTAAAGCAAAGGAACTTCCGTTGGCGTTTCAATTTACTTAGAGTAACTTGCATTGCATAAGCTTTGCTTTTTATGTTCCCGATTAGATGTAGTATATTGGAGCAATTCACCAAGACACAATACAGCTTTGTTGCATATCACTTTAAAGCTAAACGCGAAGGAGAAATCCAAGTGTCTTCTCTTCGTAAAGGGAGACCTTCTTGATGGGACTTTCGAAGATTCGCTTAAAGAGATTTCTTTTTGCACATCATCGCTTTTTAATTCTTCTTACGTAGCTTTGTCGTAACATAGCACCGCGCAATGCCTTTTTCTGACATGTCTTTAAAACAACAGGGTTGTTATCCGTTAATTTTCCCCTTCTTTTTGTTTTATTTTCTCACATTTCATAAATTTCAAACTGACATTTTGAATTCTTTTAGGACAAACTGATATCATTCATAACTTCGAATTACTCAGAAATCCGAGATCAAGCACACAACTTGTTGCTTCGCCATTTCCGGCATCAACCTCGGTGAGAGATTTCTGTTTAGTTTCTTCTTGTTTCATTTTGCACCTAGCGAATGCTGGATTCTCAATTTTTTTTCTTCATTTTTGCTTCATAGTGTTTTTAATCAATTAAGAATTAGCCAACCAATTAACCAATTTGACTTGACACTTGACATGGCAGGGAACATGACAAGCCATGACATGACATCATATGACATTTGATATGACATTTGAAATGAAACGACATAACGTTTGATATTTGACTTGACATAGACCTTTGACATCGACCTTTGACATCGACCTTTGACATCGACCTTTGACATCGACCTTTGACATAGTCCTTTGACATAGTCCTTTGACATAGACCCTTGAAATTTGACATTTCACCTTTGCAGAGATATCAAGGTGCTAGTTGATGCTTACATGAGCGCCCTTCAGTCCGAAGGTCAAGACATCGTATTGTCTGCTGCTAAAGCCATCCCACAGCTGATACTGCTGGTCGATGGTAAGGTTTCTGAAACTTGTATTATTTTTGTACAGTATTTTGCTTTTCAAGCCTATAACTATTATTGGCTTGTTACCAATATTGCAATAAAGCCGCGAACTGTTTTCGATTTTCTAGAAAGACACTTTTTGGAATGATTTAGTGTCTTGTTATTTGAACTCTCATAAGAGGAAAGCCAATTTGGACCTATTAGACTTTCTTCCAGACCTAATGATCCAAAACAGAAATCCAATATATGATCACCGCCACATTTTTCCCTCTTGTATTTATTTCAACGACCGTAAAGATGTTCAAGAGCCAGTGTTTTATAAAGATGTCTGCGGCAATTGCAGCTGAAACAACTTTCATGTTTGGTTGCTGCTATTTAGGTTATATGTGTGTTTCACCGATTCAAAACAACTAGATTGCAATTATTTTTCCCCAAAGATGGAAGTCTTTCGCTACTACAGAAGCTGTTTGCCATTGCCACGTCATCTCGACCTGAAGTTCACGAATTTATTATGCAAGCCATGGAAAATCTGAACTTTGAGCTACAGATTTGACCAGTGCTCAAATTTTATCCATTATGGTGGATTCGTGTATGTTGTAGCACGTCTCGAGGTATCATTTTCAGCTTTTCTTTACGAGTCTTTAAGCAAAGCATTTCACTTGATAAAGTTTGCCGAACGAACGGTCGCGTAAATCTTTATTCACTGCTTCAAATTTGCCTGTGAGATTGGCTTCCTGAGAGGGCATCCTGTTGCAGTACTTTCTAAAGATTTCATTGTCATCTTTAAATGGAGGATCATTAGAATAAGGGATCATCCTCGAGTATCTGGAGTTGGGAATCAACAGATGAGCCAGCAGAAACACAAGAATGTACAGTTAGTCAATACAATTGATACTGCCTTGGATACTGTGTTTGAATCAGAAACTCTTCTAAGAGAACAATAATATTCTAGCCAAATTCCGTCATTTCTTTCTTACCAACTTTGATTCGTTTTGTAATGGTCGTCATACAAATGTTTAAGATCTCAGGAAAAACTTGTATGGCTTTTATACATCTGACAATATTTATATGTGAACTCTTGGGCTTTATTGCATCATTTTATGAAATATGGTTAACAACAAATTCACGAAGACAATACTATTGATGACCAGAGCGAGAGTGCCATGGGGACCTTTCTAAAGATGGCGCTAGAAAGACGTTATGGTATGTTTATAGAGAACAACAAATAAATTGGCAGTTTGGGACAAAGCTATCCAGAAGTTAGAAAAGCTCATTTACCATGGAATGATTTTAAGTGAATGAATGAAGTTACGTGAAAAAAAGGGGAAAACTTTTTCATCAAGAATTGACATTTTTGCAAGACAATAGCCTGAATAAAGCACAAAAATGACATGCCCTCATTCGGCCTCAAACATTGAAAATACAAGATTGACAATGAAACTAGACACTGCAGAGGCTTGATATGTATCTATATCAATGATTTAAGGTGAAAGAAAACGAATAAATTTTGCACCAAAAGTGGGCATTTTGGCAAGGCTATTGCCTTGGTTTTTTGCAGGAAAACGGCGTGCTCTTATTTGGCCTAAAACACTAAAAAATACCAGTTTGACGATGAGACTAGACACAGCAGGATGTTCATATGTATTTATATGAATGATCTAAGGTGAAAGGAAACGAAAAAATTTTCCACCAAAAATGGGCATTTTGGCAAGGCTATAGCCTTAGTTTTTTGCAGGAAAACGGCGTGCCCTTATTCGGCCTAAAACACTGAAAATACCAGTTTCACGACAAAACTAGACACTGCAGGGGCTTCATATGTATCTATATGAATGATCTAAGGTGAAATAAAACGAAAAAATTTTCCACCAAAAATGGGCATTTTGGCAAGGCTATAGCCTTAGTTTTTTGCTGGAAAACGGCGTGCCCTATACGGCCTAAAACACTGAAAATACCAGTTTCACGACAAAACTAGACACTGCAGGGGCTTCATATGTATCTATATGAATGATCTAAGGTGAAATAAAACGAAAAAATTTTCCACCAAAAATGGGCATTTTGGCAAGGCTATAGCCTTAGTTTTTTGCAGGAAAACGGCGTGCCCTTACGGCCTAAAACACTGAAAATACCAGTTTCACGACAAAACTAGACACTGCAGGGGCTTCATATGTATCTATATGAATGATCTAAGGTGAAATAAAACGAAAAAATTTTCCACCAAAAATGGGCATTTTGGCAAGGCTATAGCCTTAGTTTTTTGCTGGAAAACGGCGTGCCCTTATACGGCCTAAAACACTGAAAATACCAGTTTCACGACAAAACTAGACACTGCAGGGGCTTCATATGTATCTATATGAATGATCTAAGGTGAAATAAAACGAAAAAATTTTCCACCAAAAATGGGCATTTTGGCAAGGCTATAGCCTTAGTTTTTTGCAGGAAAACGGCGTGCCCTTACGGCCTAAAACACTGAAAATACCAGTTTCACGACAAAACTAGACACTGCAGGGGCTTCATATGTATCTATATGAATGATCTAAGGTGAAATAAAACGAAAAAATTTTCCACCAAAAATGGGCATTTTGGCAAGGCTATAGCCTTAGTTTTTTGCAGGAAAACGGCGTGCCCTTATCGGCCTAAAACACTGAAAATACCAGTTTCACGACAAAACTAGACACTGCAGGGGCTTCATATGTATCTATATGAATGATCTAAGGTGAAATAAAACGAAAAAATTTTCCACCAAAAATGGGCATTTTGGCAAGGCTATAGCCTTAGTTTTTTGCAGGAAAACGGCGTGCCCTTACGGCCTAAAACACTGAAAATACCAGTTTCACGACAAAACTAGACACTGCAGGGGCTTCATATGTATCTATATGAATGATCTAAGGTGAAATAAAACGAAAAAATTTTCCACCAAAAATGGGCATTTTGGCAAGGCTATAGCCTTAGTTTTTTGCAGGAAAACGGCGTGCCCTTATCGGCCTAAAACACTGAAAATACCAGTTTCACGACAAAACTAGACACTGCAGGGGCTTCATATGATCTATATGAATGATCTAAGGTGAAATAAAACGAAAAAATTTTCCACCAAAAATGGGCATTTTGGCAAGGCTATAGCCTTAGTTTTTTGCTGGAAAACGGCGTGCCTTCTACGGCCTAAAACACTGAAAATACCAGTTTCACGACAAAACTAGACACTGCAGGGGCTTCATATGTATCTATATGAATGATCTAAGGTGAAATAAAAACGAAAAAATTTTCCACCAAAAATGGGGCATTTTGGCAAGGCTATAGCCTTAGTTTTTTGCTGGAAAACGGCGTGCCCTTCTACGGCCTAAAACACTGAAAAATACCAGTTTCACACAAACTAGACACTGCAGGGGCTTCATATGTATCTATATGAATGATGTAAGGTGAAAGAAAACGAAAAAATTTTCCACCAAAAATGGGCATTTTGGCAAGGCTATAGCCTTAGTTTTTTTGCAGGAAAACGGCGTGCCTTATACGGCCTAAAACACTGAAAATACCAGTTTCACGACAAAACTAGACACTGCAGGGGCTTCATATGTATCTATATGAATGATGTAAGGTGAAAGAAAACGAAAAAATTTTCCACCAAAAATGGGCATTTTGGCAAGGCTATAGCCTTAGTTTTTTGCAGGAAAACGGCGTGCCCTTCTACGGCCTAAAACACTGAAAATACCAGTTTCACGACAAAACTAGACACTGCAGGGGCTTCATATGTATCTATATGAATGATGTAAGGTGAAAGAAAACGAAAAAATTTTCCACCAAAAATGGGCATTTTGGCAAGGCTATAGCCTTAGTTTTTTGCTGGAAAACGGCGTGCCCTTCTACGGCCTAAACACTGAAAATACCAGTTTCACGACAAAACTAGACACTGCAGGGGCTTCATATGTATCTATATGAATGATCTAAGGTGAAAGAAAACGAAAAAATTTTCCACCAAAAATGGGCATTTTGGCAAGGCTATAGCCTTAGTTTTTTGCAGGAAAACGGCGTGCCCTTTCTACGGCCTAAAACACTGAAAATACCAGTTTCACGACAAAACTAGACACTGCAGGGGCTTCATATGTATCTATATGAATGATCTAAGGTGAAAGAAAACGAAAAAATTTTCCACCAAAAATGGGCATTTTGGCAAGGCTATAGCCTTAGTTTTTTTGCAGGAAAACGGCGTGCCCTTCTACGGCCTAAAACACTGAAAATACCAGTTTCACGACAAAACTAGACACTGCAGGGGCTTCATATGTATCTATATGAATGATGTAAGGTGAAAAAAACGAAAAAATTTTCCACCAAAAATGGGCATTTTGGCAAGGCTATAGCCTTAGTTTTTTGCAGGAAAACGGCGTGCCCTTCTACGGCCTAAAACACTGAAAATACCAGTTTCACGACAAAACTAGACACTGCAGGGGCTTCATATGTATCTATATGAATGATCTAAGGTGAAAGAAAACGAAAAAATTTTCCACCAAAAATGGGCATTTTGAAGGCTATAGCCTTAGTTTTTTGCAGGAAAACGGCGTGCCCTTATACGGCCTAAAACACTGAAAATACCAGTTTCACGACAAAACTAGACACTGCAGGGGCTTCATATGTATCTATATGAATGATCTAAGGTGAAAGAAAACGAAAAAATTTTCCACCAAAAATGGGCATTTTGGCAAGGCTATAGCCTTAGTTTTTTGCAGGAAAACGGCGTGCCCTTACTACGGCCTAAAACACTGAAAATACCAGTTTCACGACAAAACTAGACACTGCAGGGGCTTCATATGTATCTATATGAATGATCTAAGGTGAAAGAAAACGAAAAAATTTTCCACCAAAAATGGGCATTTTGGCAAGGCTATAGCCTTAGTTTTTTGCAGGAAAACGGCGTGCCCTTCTACGGCCTAAAACACTGAAAATACCAGTTTCACGACAAAACTAGACACTGCAGGGGCTTCATATGTATCTATATGAATGATCTAAGGTGAAAGAAAACGAAAAAATTTTCCACCAAAAATGGGCATTTTGGCAAGGCTATAGCCTTAGTTTTTTGCTGGAAAACGGCGTGCCCTTACGGCCTAAAACACTGAAATACCAGTTTCGACATAGACACTACAAAACTGACGACCAGCACGACTGACACTGCAGGGCTTCATATGTATCTATATGAATGATCTAAGGTGAAAGAAAACGAAAAAATTTTCCACCAAAAATGGGCATTTTGGCAAGGCTATAGCCTTAGTTTTTTGCAGGAAAACGGCGTGCCCTTCTACGGCCTAAAACACTGAAAATACCAGTTTCACGACAAAACTAGACACTGCAGGGGCTTCATATGTATCTATATGAATGATCTAAGGTGAAATAAAACGAAAAATTTTCCACCAAAAATGGGCATTTTGGCAAGGCTATAGCCTTAGTTTTTTGCTGGAAAACGGCGTGCCCTTCTACGGCCTAAAACACTGAAAATACCAGTTTCACGACAAAACTAGACACTGCAGGGGCTTCATATGTATCTATATGAATGATCTAAGGTGAAATAAAACGAAAAAATTTTCCACCAAAAATGGGCATTTTGGCAAGGCTATAGCCTTAGTTTTTTGCTGGAAAACGGCGTGCCCTTCTACGGCCTAAAACACTGAAAATACCAGTTTCACGACAAAACTAGACACTGCAGGGGCTTCATATGTATCTATATGAATGATCTAAGGTGAAAGAAAACGAAAAAATTTTCCACCAAAAATGGGCATTTTGGCAAGGCTATAGCCTTAGTTTTTTGCAGGAAAACGGCGTGCCCTTATACGGCCTAAAACACTGAAAATACCAGTTTCACGACAAAACTAGACACTGCAGGGGCTTCATATGTATCTATATGAATGATCTAAGGTGAAATAAAACGAAAAAATTTTCCACCAAAAATGGGCATTTTGGCAAGGCTATAGCCTTAGTTTTTTGCTGGAAAACGGCGTGCCCTTCTACGGCCTAAAACACTGAAAATACCAGTTTCACGACAAAACTAGACACTGCAGGGGCTTCATATGTATCTATATGAATGATCTAAGGTGAAAGAAAACGAAAAAATTTTCCACCAAAAATGGGCATTTTGGCAAGGCTATAGCCTTAGTTTTTTGCTGGAAAACGGCGTGCCCTTCTACGGCCTAAAACACTGAAAATACCAGTTTCACGACAAAACTAGACACTGCAGGGGCTTCATATGTATCTATATGAATGATGTAAGGTGAAAGAAAACGAAAAAATTTTCCACCAAAAATGGGCATTTTGGCAAGGCTATAGCCTTAGTTTTTTGCAGGAAAACGGCGTGCCCTTCTACGGCCTAAAACACTGAAAATACCAGTTTCACGACAAAACTAGACACTGCAGGGGCTTCATATGTATCTATATGAATGATCTAAGGTGAAAGAAAACGAAAAAATTTTCCACCAAAAATGGGCATTTTCAAGGCTATAGCCTTAGTTTTTTTGCAGGAAAACGGCGTGCCCTTCTACGGCCTAAAACACTGAAAATACCAGTTTCACGACAAAACTAGACACTGCAGGGGCTTCATATGTATCTATATGATGATCTAAGGTGAAAGAAAACGAAAAAATTTTCCACCAAAAATGGGCATTTTGGCAAGGCTATAGCCTTAGTTTTTTGCTGGAAAACGGCGTGCCCTTCTACGGCTAAAACACTGAAAATACCAGTTTCACGACAAATACCTTAGTCATGAAAACGGCGTGCCCTTACGGCCTAAAACACTGAAAATACCAGTTTCACGACAAAACTAGACACTGCAGGGGCTTCATATGTATCTATATGAATGATCTAAGGTGAAAGAAAACGAAAAAATTTTCCACCAAAAATGGGCATTTTGGCAAGGCTATAGCCTTAGTTTTTTGCAGGAAAACGGCGTGCCCTTCTACGGCCTAAAACACTGAAAATACCAGTTTCACGACAAAACTAGACACTGCAGGGGCTTCATATGTATCTATATGAATGATCTAAGGTGAAATAAAACGAAAAAATTTTCCACCAAAAATGGGCATTTTGGCAAGGCTATAGCCTTAGTTTTTTGCTGGAAAACGGCGTGCCCTTCTACGGCCTAAAACACTGAAAATACCAGTTTCACGACAAAACTAGACACTGCAGGGGCTTCATATGTATCTATATGAATGATCTAAGGTGAAAGAAAACGAAAAAATTTTCCACCAAAAATGGGCATTTTGGCAAGGCTATAGCCTTAGTTTTTTGCTGGAAAACGGCGTGCCCTTCTACGGCCTAAAACACTGAAAATACCAGTTTCACGACAAAACTAGACACTGCAGGGGCTTCATATGTATCTATATGAATGATCTAAGGTGAAAGAAAACGAAAAAATTTTCCACCAAAAATGGGCATTTTGGCAAGGCTATAGCCTTAGTTTTTTGCAGGAAAACGGCGTGCCCTTCTACGGCCTAAAACACTGAAAATACCAGTTTCACGACAAAACTAGACACTGCAGGGGCTTCATATGTATCTATATGAATGATCTAAGGTGAAAGAAAACGAAAAAATTTTCCACCAAAAATGGGCATTTTGGCAAGGCTATAGCCTTAGTTTTTTGCTGGAAAACGGCGTGCCCTTCTACGGCCTAAAACACTGAAAATACCAGTTTCACGACAAAACTAGACACTGCAGGGGCTTCATATGTATCTATATGAATGATCTAAGGTGAAAGAAAACGAAAAAATTTTCCACCAAAAATGGGCATTTTGGCAAGGCTATAGCCTTAGTTTTTTGCAGGAAAACGGCGTGCCCTTCTACGGCCTAAAACACTGAAAATACCAGTTTCACGACAAAACTAGACACTGCAGGGGCTTCATATGTATCTATATGAATGATGTAAGGTGAAAGAAAACGAAAAAATTTTCCACCAAAAATGGGCATTTTGGCAAGGCTATAGCCTTAGTTTTTTGCAGGAAAACGGCGTGCCCTTACGGCCTAAAACACTGAAAATACCAGTTTCACGACAAAACTAGACACTGCAGGGGCTTCATATGTATCTATATGAATGATGTAAGGTGAAAGAAAACGAAAAAATTTTCCACCAAAAATGGGCATTTTGGCAAGGCTATAGCCTTAGTTTTTTGGAAAACGGCGTGCCCTTCTACGGCCTAAAACACTGAAAATACCAGTTTCACGACAAAACTAGACACTGCAGGGGCTTCATATGTATCTATATGAATGATGTAAGGTGAAAGAAAACGAAAAAATTTTCCACCAAAAATGGGCATTTTGGCAAGGCTATAGCCTTAGTTTTTTGCAGGAAAACGGCGTGCCCTTACGGCCTAAAACACTGAAAATACCAGTTTCACGACAAAACTAGACACTGCAGGGGCTTCATATGTATCTATATGAATGATCTAAGGTGAAAGAAAACGAAAAAATTTTCCACCAAAAATGGGCATTTTGGCAAGGCTATAGCCTTAGTTTTTTGCTGGAAAACGGCGTGCCCTTCTACGGCCTAAAACACTGAAAATACCAGTTTCACGACAAAACTAGACACTGCAGGGGCTTCATATGTATCTATATGAATGATGTAAGGTGAAAGAAAACGAAAAAATTTTCCACCAAAAATGGGCATTTTGGCAAGGCTATAGCCTTAGTTTTTTGCAGGAAAAACGGCGTGCCCTTCTACGGCCTAAAACACTGAAAATACCAGTTTCACGACAAAACTAGACACTGCAGGGGCTTCATATGTATCTATATGAATGATCTAAGGTGAAAGAAAACGAAAAAATTTTCCACCAAAAATGGGCATTTTGGCAAGGCTATAGCCTTAGTTTTTTGCAGGAAAACGGCGTGCCCTTACGGCCTAAAACACTGAAAATACCAGTTTCACGACAAAACTAGACACTGCAGGGGCTTCATATGTATCTATATGA
Organism: Nemopilema nomurai; assembly: GCA_003864495.1. Taxonomy (NCBI): domain Eukaryota; kingdom Metazoa; phylum Cnidaria; class Scyphozoa; order Rhizostomeae; family Rhizostomatidae; genus Nemopilema; species Nemopilema nomurai. The sequence continues at coordinate 1,216,749 of ML133436.1, read as the reverse complement.
ATGATGTAAGGTGAAAGAAAACGAAAAAATTTTCCACCAAAAATGGGCATTTTGGCAAGGCTATAGCCTTAGTTTTTTGCAGGAAAACGGCGTGCCCTTCTACGGCCTAAAACACTGAAAATACCAGTTTCACGACAAAACTAGACACTGCAGGGGCTTCATATGTATCTATATGAATGATCTAAGGTGAAAGAAAACGAAAAAATTTTCCACCAAAAATGGGCATTTTGGCAAGGCTATAGCCTTAGTTTTTTGCAGGAAAACGGCGTGCCCTTCTACGGCCTAAAACACTGAAAATACCAGTTTCACGACAAAACTAGACACTGCAGGGGCTTCATATGTATCTATATGAATGATCTAAGGTGAAAAAAACGAAAAAATTTTCCACCAAAAATGGGCATTTTGGCAAGGCTATAGCCTTAGTTTTTTGCAGGAAAACGGCGTGCCCTTCTACGGCCTAAAACACTGAAAATACCAGTTTCACGACAAAACTAGACACTGCAGGGGCTTCATATGTATCTATATGAATGATCTAAGGTGAAAGAAAACGAAAAAATTTTTCCACAAAAATGGGCATTTTGGCAAGGCTATACCTTAGTTTTTTTGCGGAAAACGGCGTGCCCTTCTACGGCCTAAAACACTGAAAATACCAGTTTCACGACAAAACTAGACACTGCAGGGGCTTCATATGTATCTATATGAATGATCTAAGGTGAAGAAAACGAAAAAATTTTCCACCAAAAATGGGCATTTTGGCAAGGCTATAGCCTTAGTTTTTTGCTGGAAAACGGCGTGCCCTTCTACGGCCTAAAACACTGAAAATACCAGTTTCACGACAAAACTAGACACTGCAGGGGCTTCATATGTATCTATATGAATGATCTAAGGTGAAAAAACGAAAAAATTTTCCACCAAAAATGGGCATTTTGGCAAGGCTATAGCCTTAGTTTTTTGCAGGAAAACGGCGTGCCCTTCTACGGCCTAAAACACTGAAAATACCAGTTTCACGACAAAACTAGACACTGCAGGGCTTCATATGTATCTATATGAATGATCTAAGGTGAAAAAACGAAAAAATTTTCCACCAAAAATGGGCATTTTGGCAAGGCTATAGCCTTAGTTTTTTGCAGGAAAACGGCGTGCCCTTCTACGGCCAAAACACTGAAAATACCAGTTTCACGACAAAACTAGACACTGCAGGGGCTTCATATGTATCTATATGAATGATCTAAGGTGAAAGAAAACGAAAAAATTTTCCACCAAAAATGGGCATTTTTGGCAAGGCTATAGCCTTAGTTTTTTGCAGGAAAACGGCGTGCCCTTATACGGCCTAAAACACTGAAAATACCAGTTTCACGACAAAACTAGACACTGCAGGGGCTTTCATATGTATCTATATGAATGATGTAAGGTGAAAAAAAACGAAAAAATTTTCCACCAAAAATGGGCATTTTGGCAAGGCTATAGCCTTAGTTTTTTGCTGGAAAACGGCGTGCCCTTCTACGGCCTAAAACACTGAAAATACCAGTTTCACGACAAAACTAGACACTGCAGGGGCTTCATATGTATCTATATGAATGATGTAAGGTGAAAAAAAACGAAAAAATTTTCCACCAAAAATGGGCATTTTGGCAAGGCTATAGCCTTAGTTTTTTGCAGGAAAACGGCGTGCCCTTCTACGGCCTAAAACACTGAAAATACCAGTTTCACGACAAAACTAGACACTGCAGGGGCTTCATATGTATCTATATGAATGATGTAAGGTGAAAGAAAACGAAAAAATTTTCCACCAAAAATGGGCATTTTGGCAAGGCTAGCCTTAGTTTTTTGCAGGAAAACGGCGTGCCCTTCTACGGCCTAAAACACTGAAAATACCAGTTTCACGACAAAACTAGACACTGCAGGGGCTTCATATGTATCTATATGAATGATGTAAGGTGAAAGAAAACGAAAAAATTTTCCACCAAAAATGGGCATTTTGGCAAGGCTATAGCCTTAGTTTTTTGCAGGAAAACGGCGTGCCCTTCTACGGCCTAAAACACTGAAAATACCAGTTTCACGACAAAACTAGACACTGCAGGGGCTTCATATGTATCTATATGAATGATCTAAGGTGAAAGAAAACGAAAAAATTTTCCACCAAAAATGGGCATTTTGGCAAGGCTATAGCCTTAGTTTTTTGCAGGAAAACGGCGTGCCCTTCTACGGCCTAAAACACTGAAAATACCAGTTTCACGACAAAACTAGACACTGCAGGGGCTTCATATGTATCTATATGAATGATGTAAGGTGAAAGAAAACGAAAAAATTTTCCACCAAAAATGGGCATTTTGGCAAGGCTATAGCCTTAGTTTTTTGCAGGAAAACGGCGTGCCCTTCTACGGCCTAAAACACTGAAAATACCAGTTTCACGACAAAACTAGACACTGCAGGGGCTTCATATGTATCTATATGAATGATCTAAGGTGAAAGAAAACGAAAAAATTTTCCACCAAAAATGGGCATTTTGGCAAGGCTATAGCCTTAGTTTTTTTGCAGGAAAACGGCGTGCCCTTCTACGGCCTAAAACACTGAAAATACCAGTTTCACGACAAAACTAGACACTGCAGGGGCTTCATATGTATCTATATGAATGATGTAAGGTGAAAGAAAACGAAAAAATTTTCCACCAAAAATGGGCATTTTGGCAAGGCTATAGCCTTAGTTTTTTGCTGGAAAACGGCGTGCCCTTCTACGGCCTAAAACACTGAAAATACCAGTTTCACGACAAAACTAGACACTGCAGGGGCTTCATATGTATCTATATGAATGATCTAAGGTGAAAGAAAACGAAAAAATTTTCCACCAAAAATGGGCATTTTGGCAAGGCTATAGCCTTAGTTTTTTGCTGGAAAACGGCGTGCCCTTCTACGGCCTAAAACACTGAAAATACCAGTTTCACGACAAAACTAGACACTGCAGGGGCTTCATATGTATCTATATGAATGATGTAAGGTGAAAGAAAACGAAAAAATTTTCCACCAAAAATGGGCATTTTGGCAAGGCTATAGCCTTAGTTTTTTGCAGGAAAACGGCGTGCCCTTCTACGGCCTAAAACACTGAAAATACCAGTTTCACGACAAAACTAGACACTGCAGGGGCTTCATATGTATCTATATGAATGATGTAAGGTGAAAGAAAACGAAAAAATTTTCCACCAAAAATGGGCATTTTGGCAAGGCTATAGCCTTAGTTTTTTGCAGGAAAACGGCGTGCCTTCTACGGCCTAAAACACTGAAAATACCAGTTTCACGACAAAACTAGACACTGCAGGGGCTTCATATGTATCTATATGAATGATGTAAGGTGAAAGAAAACGAAAAATTTTCCACCAAAAATGGGCATTTTGGCAAGGCTATAGCCTTAGTTTTTTGCAGGAAAACGGCGTGCCCTTTACGGCCTAAAACACTGAAAATACCAGTTTCACGACAAAACTAGACACTGCAGGGGCTTCATATGTATCTATATGAATGATGTAAGGTGAAAGAAAACGAAAAAATTTTCCACCAAAAATGGGCATTTTGGCAAGGCTATAGCCTTAGTTTTTTGCAGGAAAACGGCGTGCCCTTTACGGCCTAAAACACTGAAAATACCAGTTTCACGACAAAACTAGACACTGCAGGGGCTTCATATGTATCTATATGAATGATCTAAGGTGAAAAAAACGAAAAAATTTTCCACCAAAAATGGGCATTTTGGCAAGGCTATAGCCTTAGTTTTTTGCAGGAAAACGGCGTGCCCTACGGCCTAAAACACTGAAAATACCAGTTTCACGACAAAACTAGACACTGCAGGGGCTTCATATGTATCTATATGAATGATGTAAGGTGAAAGAAAACGAAAAAATTTTCCACCAAAAATGGGCATTTTGGCAAGGCTATAGCCTTAGTTTTTTGCAGGAAAACGGCGTGCCCTTCTACGGCCTAAAACACTGAAAATACCAGTTTCACGACAAAACTAGACACTGCAGGGGCTTCATATGTATCTATATGAATGATCTAAGGTGAAAGAAAACGAAAAAATTTTCCACCAAAAATGGGCATTTTGGCAAGGCTATAGCCTTAGTTTTTTGCAGGAAAACGGCGTGCCCTTCTACGGCCTAAAACACTGAAAATACCAGTTTCACGACAAAACTAGACACTGCAGGGGCTTCATATGTATCTATATGAATGATGTAAGGTGAAATAAAACGAAAAAATTTTCCACCAAAAATGGGCATTTTGGCAAGGCTATAGCCTTAGTTTTTTGCAGGAAAACGGCGTGCCCTTCTACGGCCTAAAACACTGAAAATACCAGTTTCACGACAAAACTAGACACTGCAGGGGCTTCATATGTATCTATATGAATGATGTAAGGTGAAAGAAAACGAAAAAATTTTCCACCAAAAATGGGCATTTTGGCAAGGCTATAGCCTTAGTTTTTTGCAGGAAAACGGCGTGCCCTTCTACGGCCTAAAACACTGAAAATACCAGTTTCACGACAAAACTAGACACTGCAGGGGCTTCATATGTATCTATATGAATGATCTAAGGTGAAAGAAAACGAAAAAATTTTCCACCAAAAATGGGCATTTTGGCAAGGCTATACCTTTTTTGCAGGAAAACGGCGTGCCCTTCTACGGCCTAAAACACTGAAAATACCAGTTTCACGACAAAACTAGACACTGCAGGGGCTTCATATGTATCTATATGAATGATCTAAGGTGAAAAAACGAAAAAATTTTCCACCAAAAATGGGCATTTTGGCAAGGCTATAGCCTTAGTTTTTTGCAGGAAAACGGCGTGCCCTTCTACGGCCTAAAACACTGAAAATACCAGTTTCACGACAAAACTAGACACTGCAGGGGCTTCATATGTATCTATATGAATGATCTAAGGTGAAAGAAACGAAAAAATTTTCCACCAAAAATGGGCATTTTGGCAAGGCTATAGCCTTAGTTTTTTGCAGGAAAACGGCGTGCCCTTCTACGGCCTAAAACACTGAAAATACCAGTTTCACGACAAAACTAGACACTGCAGGGGCTTCATATGTATCTATATGAATGATCTAAGGTGAAAGAAAACGAAAAAATTTTCCACCAAAAATGGGCATTTTGGCAAGGCTATAGCCTTAGTTTTTTGCAGGAAAACGGCGTGCCCTTCTACGGCCTAAAACACTGAAAATACCAGTTTCACGACAAAACTAGACACTGCAGGGGCTTCATATGTATCTATATGAATGATCTAAGGTGAAAGAAAACGAAAAAATTTTCCACCAAAAATGGGCATTTTGGCAAGGCTATAGCCTTAGTTTTTTGCAGGAAAACGGCGTGCCCTTCTACGGCCTAAAACACTGAAAATACCAGTTTCACGACAAAACTAGACACTGCAGGGGCTTCATATGTATCTATATGAATGATCTAAGGTGAAAAAAACGAAAAAATTTTCCAAAAAATGGGCATTTTGGCAAGGCTATAGCCTTAGTTTTTTGCAGGAAAACGGCGTGCCCTTCTACGGCCTAAAACACTGAAAATACCAGTTTCACGACAAAACTAGACACTGCAGGGGCTTCATATGTATCTATATGAATGATCTAAGGTGAAAAAAACGAAAAAATTTTCCACCAAAAATGGGCATTTTGGCAAGGCTATAGCCTTAGTTTTTTGCAGGAAAACGGCGTGCCCTTCTACGGCCTAAAACACTGAAAATACCAGTTTCACGACAAAACTAGACACTGCAGGGGCTTCATATGTATCTATATGAATGATCTAAGGTGAAAGAAACGAAAAAATTTTCCACCAAAAATGGGCATTTTGGCAAGGCTATAGCCTTAGTTTTTTGCAGGAAAACGGCGTGCCCTTCTACGGCCTAAAACACTGAAAATACCAGTTTCACGACAAAACTAGACACTGCAGGGGCTTCATATGTATCTATATGAATGATCTAAGGTGAAAGAAAACGAAAAAATTTTCCACCAAAAATGGGCATTTTGGCAAGGCTATAGCCTTAGTTTTTTGCAGGAAAACGGCGTGCCCTTCTACGGCCTAAAACACTGAAAATACCAGTTTCACGACAAAACTAGACACTGCAGGGGCTTCATATGTATCTATATGAATGATCTAAGGTGAAAGAAAACGAAAAAATTTTCCACCAAAAATGGGCATTTTGGCAAGGCTATAGCCTTAGTTTTTTGCAGGAAAACGGCGTGCCCTTCTACGGCCTAAAACACTGAAAATACCAGTTTCACGACAAAACTAGACACTGCAGGGGCTTCATATGTATCTATATGAATGATCTAAGGTGAAAAAAACGAAAAAATTTTCCACCAAAAATGGGCATTTTGGCAAGGCTATAGCCTTAGTTTTTTGCAGGAAAACGGCGTGCCCTTCTACGGCCTAAAACACTGAAAATACCAGTTTCACGACAAAACTAGACACTGCAGGGGCTTCATATGTATCTATATGAATGATCTAAGGTGAAAGAAAACGAAAAAATTTTCCACCAAAAATGGGCATTTTGGCAAGGCTATAGCCTTAGTTTTTTGCAGGAAAACGGCGTGCCCTTCTACGGCCTAAAACACTGAAAATACCAGTTTCACGACAAAACTAGACACTGCAGGGGCTTCATATGTATCTATATGAATGATCTAAGGTGAAAGAAAACGAAAAAATTTTCCACCAAAAATGGGCATTTTGGCAAGGCTATAGCCTTAGTTTTTTGCAGGAAAACGGCGTGCCCTTCTACGGCCTAAAACACTGAAAATACCAGTTTCACGACAAAACTAGACACTGCAGGGGCTTCATATGTATCTATATGAATGATCTAAGGTGAAAGAAAACGAAAAAATTTTCCACCAAAAATGGGCATTTTGGCAAGGCTATAGCCTTAGTTTTTTGCAGGAAAACGGCGTGCCCTTCTACGGCCTAAAACACTGAAAATACCAGTTTCACGACAAAACTAGACACTGCAGGGGCTTCATATGTATCTATATGAATGATCTAAGGTGAAAAAAACGAAAAAATTTTCCACCAAAAATGGGCATTTTGGCAAGGCTATAGCCTTAGTTTTTTGCAGGAAAACGGCGTGCCCTTCTACGGCCTAAAACACTGAAAATACCAGTTTCACGACAAAACTAGACACTGCAGGGGCTTCATATGTATCTATATGAATGATCTAAGGTGAAAAAAACGAAAAAATTTTCCACCAAAAATGGGCATTTTGGCAAGGCTATAGCCTTAGTTTTTTGCAGGAAAACGGCGTGCCCTTCTACGGCCTAAAACACTGAAAATACCAGTTTCACGACAAAACTAGACACTGCAGGGGCTTCATATGTATCTATATGAATGATCTAAGGTGAAAGAAAACGAAAAAATTTTCCACCAAAAATGGGCATTTTGGCAAGGCTATAGCCTTAGTTTTTTGCAGGAAAACGGCGTGCCCTTCTACGGCCTAAAACACTGAAAATACCAGTTTCACGACAAAACTAGACACTGCAGGGGCTTCATATGTATCTATATGAATGATGTAAGGTGAAAGAAAACGAAAAATTTTCCACCAAAAATGGGCATTTTGGCAAGGCTATAGCCTTAGTTTTTTGCAGGAAAACGGCGTGCCCTTCTACGGCCTAAAACACTGAAAATACCAGTTTCACGACAAAACTAGACACTGCAGGGGCTTCATATGTATCTATATGAATGATCTAAGGTGAAAGAAAACGAAAAAATTTTCCACCAAAAATGGGCATTTTGGCAAGGCTATAGCCTTAGTTTTTTGCAGGAAAACGGCGTGCCCTTCTACGGCCTAAAACACTGAAAATACCAGTTTCACGACAAAACTAGACACTGCAGGGGCTTCATATGTATCTATATGAATGATCTAAGGTGAAAAAAACGAAAAAATTTTCCACCAAAAATGGGCATTTTGGCAAGGCTATAGCCTTAGTTTTTTGCAGGAAAACGGCGTGCCCTTCTACGGCCTAAAACACTGAAAATACCAGTTTCACGACAAAACTAGACACTGCAGGGGCTTCATATGTATCTATATGAATGATCTAAGGTGAAAAAAAACGAAAAAATTTTCCACCAAAAATGGGCATTTTGGCAAGGCTATAGCCTTAGTTTTTTGCAGGAAAACGGCGTGCCCTTCTACGGCCTAAAACACTGAAAATACCAGTTTCACGACAAAACTAGACACTGCAGGGGCTTCATATGTATCTATATGAATGATCTAAGGTGAAAGAAAACGAAAAAATTTTCCACCAAAAATGGGCATTTTGGCAAGGCTATAGCCTTAGTTTTTTGCAGGAAAACGGCGTGCCCTTTCTACGGCCTAAAACACTGAAAATACCAGTTTCACGACAAAACTAGACACTGCAGGGGCTTCATATGTATCTATATGAATGATGTAAGGTGAAAGAAAACGAAAAAATTTTCCACCAAAAATGGGCATTTTGGCAAGGCTATAGCCTTAGTTTTTTGCAGGAAAACGGCGTGCCCTCTACGGCCTAAAACACTGAAAATACCAGTTTCACGACAAAACTAGACACTGCAGGGGCTTCATATGTATCTATATGAATGATCTAAGGTGAAATAAAACGAAAAAATTTTCCACCAAAAATGGGCATTTTGGCAAGGCTATAGCCTTAGTTTTTTGCTGGAAAACGGCGTGCCCTTCTACGGCCTAAAACACTGAAAATACCAGTTTCACGACAAAACTAGACACTGCAGGGGCTTCATATGTATCTATATGAATGATGTAAGGTGAAAGAAAACGAAAAAATTTTCCACCAAAAATGGGCATTTTGGCAAGGCTATAGCCTTAGTTTTTTGCAGGAAAACGGCGTGCCCTTATACGGCCTAAAACACTGAAAATACCAGTTTCACGACAAAACTAGACACTGCAGGGGCTTCATATGTATCTATATGAATGATCTAAGGTGAAAGAAAACGAAAAAATTTTCCACCAAAAATGGGCATTTTGGCAAGGCTATAGCCTTAGTTTTTTGCTGGAAAACGGCGTGCCCTTCTACGGCCTAAAACACTGAAAATACCAGTTTCACGACAAAACTAGACACTGCAGGGGCTTCATATGTATCTATATGAATGATCTAAGGTGAAAAAACGAAAAAATTTTCCACCAAAAATGGGCATTTTGGCAAGGCTATAGCCTTAGTTTTTTGCAGGAAAACGGCGTGCCCTTCTACGGCCTAAAACACTGAAAATACCAGTTTCACGACAAAACTAGACACTGCAGGGGCTTCATATGTATCTATATGAATGATCTAAGGTGAAAAAACGAAAAAATTTTCCACCAAAAATGGGCATTTTGGCAAGGCTATAGCCTTAGTTTTTTGCTGGAAAACGGCGTGCCCTTCTACGGCCTAAAACACTGAAAATACCAGTTTCACGACAAAACTAGACACTGCAGGGGCTTCATATGTATCTATATGAATGATTAAGGTGAAAAAACGAAAAAATTTTCCACCAAAAATGGGCATTTTGGCAAGGCTATAGCCTTAGTTTTTTGCAGGAAAACGGCGTGCCCTTCTACGGCCTAAAACACTGAAAATACCAGTTTCACGACAAAACTAGACACTGCAGGGGCTTCATATGTATCTATATGAATGATCTAAGGTGAAAAAACGAAAAAATTTTCCACCAAAAATGGGCATTTTGGCAAGGCTATAGCCTTAGTTTTTTGCAGGAAAACGGCGTGCCCTTCTACGGCCTAAAACACTGAAAATACCAGTTTCACGACAAAACTAGACACTGCAGGGGCTTCATATGTATCTATATGAATGATCTAAGGTGAAAAAACGAAAAAATTTTCCACCAAAAATGGGCATTTTGGCAAGGCTATAGCCTTAGTTTTTTGCAGGAAAACGGCGTGCCTTCTACGGCCTAAAACACTGAAAATACCAGTTTCACGACAAAACTAGACACTGCAGGGGCTTCATATGTATCTATATGAATGATCTAAGGTGAAAAAAACGAAAAAATTTTCCACCAAAAATGGGCATTTTGGCAAGGCTATAGCCTTAGTTTTTTGCAGGAAAACGGCGTGCCCTTCTACGGCCTAAAACACTGAAAATACCAGTTTCACGACAAAACTAGACACTGCAGGGGCTTCATATGTATCTATATGAATGATCTAAGGTGAAAAAAACGAAAAAATTTTCCACCAAAAATGGGCATTTTGGCAAGGCTATAGCCTTAGTTTTTTGCTGGAAAACGGCGTGCCCTTCTACGGCCTAAAACACTGAAAATACCAGTTTCACGACAAAACTAGACACTGCAGGGGCTTCATATGTATCTATATGAATGATCTAAGGTGAAATAAAACGAAAAAATTTTCCACCAAAAATGGGCATTTTGGCAAGGCTATAGCCTTAGTTTTTTGCTGGAAAACGGCGTGCCCTTCTACGGCCTAAAACACTGAAAATACCAGTTTCACGACAAAACTAGACACTGCAGGGGCTTCATATGTATCTATATGAATGATCTAAGGTGAAAAAACGAAAAAATTTTCCACCAAAAATGGGCATTTTGGCAAGGCTATAGCCTTAGTTTTTTGCTGGAAAACGGCGTGCCCTTCTACGGCCTAAAACACTGAAAATACCAGTTTCACGACAAAACTAGACACTGCAGGGGCTTCATATGTATCTATATGAATGATCTAAGGTGAAAGAAAACGAAAAAATTTTCCACCAAAAATGGGCATTTTGGCAAGGCTATAGCCTTAGTTTTTTGCAGGAAAACGGCGTGCCCTATCTACGGCCTAAAACACTGAAAATACCAGTTTCACGACAAAACTAGACACTGCAGGGGCTTCATATGTATCTATATGAATGATCTAAGGTGAAAGAAAACGAAAAAATTTTCCACCAAAAATGGGCATTTTGGCAAGGCTATAGCCTTAGTTTTTTGCAGGAAAACGGCGTGCCCTTCTACGGCCTAAAACACTGAAAATACCAGTTTCACGACAAAACTAGACACTGCAGGGGCTTCATATGTATCTATATGAATGATCTAAGGTGAAAAAAACGAAAAAATTTTCCACCAAAAATGGGCATTTTGGCAAGGCTATAGCCTTAGTTTTTTGCAGGAAAACGGCGTGCCCTTCTACGGCCTAAAACACTGAAAATACCAGTTTCACGACAAAACTAGACACTGCAGGGGCTTCATATGTATCTATATGAATGATCTAAGGTGAAAAAAACGAAAAAATTTTCCACCAAAAATGGGCATTTTGGCAAGGCTATAGCCTTAGTTTTTTGCAGGAAAACGGCGTGCCCTTCTACGGCCTAAAACACTGAAAATACCAGTTTCACGACAAAACTAGACACTGCAGGGGCTTCATATGTATCTATATGAATTGATCTAAGGTGAAAAAACGAAAAAATTTTCCACCAAAAATGGGCATTTTGGCAAGGCTATAGCCTTAGTTTTTTGCAGGAAAACGGCGTGCCCTTCTACGGCCTAAAACACTGAAAATACCAGTTTCACGACAAAACTAGACACTGCAGGGGCTTCATATGTATCTATATGAATGATCTAAGGTGAAAAAAACGAAAAAATTTTCCACCAAAAATGGGCATTTTGGCAAGGCTATAGCCTTAGTTTTTTGCTGGAAAACGGCGTGCCCTTCTACGGCCTAAAACACTGAAAATACCAGTTTCACGACAAAACTAGACACTGCAGGGGCTTCATATGTATCTATATGAATGATCTAAGGTGAAAGAAAACGAAAAAATTTTCCACCAAAAATGGGCATTTTGGCAAGGCTATAGCCTTAGTTTTTTGCTGGAAAACGGCGTGCCCTTCTACGGCCTAAAACACTGAAAATACCAGTTTCACGACAAAACTAGACACTGCAGGGGCTTCATATGTATCTATATGAATGATGTAAGGTGAAAGAAAACGAAAAAATTTTCCACCAAAAATGGGCATTTTGGCAAGGCTATAGCCTTAGTTTTTTGCAGGAAAACGGCGTGCCCTTATCCGGCCTAAAACACTGAAAATACCAGTTTCACGACAAAACTAGACACTGCAGGGGCTTCATATGTATCTATATGAATGATCTAAGGTGAAAGAAAACGAAAAAATTTTCCACCAAAAATGGGCATTTTGGCAAGGCTATAGCCTTAGTTTTTTGCAGGAAAACGGCGTGCCCTTCTACGGCCTAAAACACTGAAAATACCAGTTTCACGACAAAACTAGACACTGCAGGGGCTTCATATGTATCTATATGAATGATCTAAGGTGAAAAAACGAAAAAATTTTCCACCAAAAATGGGCATTTTGGCAAGGCTATAGCCTTAGTTTTTTGCAGGAAAACGGCGTGCCCTTCTACGGCCTAAAACACTGAAAATACCAGTTTCACGACAAAACTAGACACTGCAGGGGCTTCATATGTATCTATATGAATGATGTAAGGTGAAAGAAAACGAAAAAATTTTCCACCAAAAATGGGCATTTTGGCAAGGCTATAGCCTTAGTTTTTTGCTGGAAAACGGCGTGCCCTTCTACGGCCTAAAACACTGAAAATACCAGTTTCACGACAAAACTAGACACTGCAGGGGCTTCATATGTATCTATATGAATGATCTAAGGTGAAATAAAACGAAAAAATTTTCCACCAAAAATGGGCATTTTGGCAAGGCTATAGCCTTAGTTTTTTGCTGGAAAACGGCGTGCCCTTCTACGGCCTAAAACACTGAAAATACCAGTTTCACGACAAAACTAGACACTGCAGGGGCTTCATATGTATCTATATGAATGATGTAAGGTGAAAGAAAACGAAAAAATTTTCCACCAAAAATGGGCATTTTGGCAAGGCTATAGCCTTAGTTTTTTGCTGGAAAACGGCGTGCCCTTCTACGGCCTAAAACACTGAAAATACCAGTTTCACGACAAAACTAGACACTGCAGGGCTTCATATGTATCTATATGAATGATGTAAGGTGAAAAAAACGAAAAAATTTTCCACCAAAAATGGGCATTTTGGCAAGGCTATAGCCTTAGTTTTTTGCAGGAAAACGGCGTGCCCTTATCCGGCCTAAAACACTGAAAATACCAGTTTCACGACAAAACTAGACACTGCAGGGGCTTCATATGTATCTATATGAATGATCTAAGGTGAAAAAACGAAAAAATTTTCCACCAAAAATGGGCATTTTGGCAAGGCTATACCTTAGTTTTTTGCAGGAAAACGGCGTGCCCTTCTACGGCCTAAAACACTGAAAATACCAGTTTCACGACAAAACTAGACACTGCAGGGGCTTCATATGTATCTATATGAATGATCTAAGGTGAAAAAACGAAAAAATTTTCCACCAAAAATGGGCATTTTGGCAAGGCTATAGCCTTAGTTTTTTGCAGGAAAACGGCGTGCCCTTCTACGGCCTAAAACACTGAAAATACCAGTTTCACGACAAAACTAGACACTGCAGGGGCTTCATATGTATCTATATGAATGATCTAAGGTGAAATAAAACGAAAAAATTTTCCACCAAAAATGGGCATTTTGGCAAGGCTATAGCCTTAGTTTTTTGCAGGAAAACGGCGTGCCCTTACGGCCTAAAACACTGAAAATACCAGTTTCACGACAAAACTAGACACTGCAGGGGCTTCATATGTATCTATATGAATGATCTAAGGTGAAATAAAACGAAACCATTTTCCACCAAAAATGGGCATTTTGGCAAGGCTATAGCCTTAGTTTTTTGCAGGAAAACGGCGTGCCCTTACCCGGCCTAAAACACTAAAAATACCAGTTTCACGACAAAACTAGACACTGCAGGGGCTTCATATGTATCTATATGAATGATCTAAGGTGAAATAAAACGAAAATTTTCCACCAAAAATGGGCATTTTGGCAAGGCTATAGCCTTAGTTTTTTGCTGGAAAACGGCGTGCCCTTCTACGGCCTAAAACACTAAAAATACCAGTTTCACGACAAAACTAGACACTGCAGGGGCTTCATATGTATCTATATGAATGATCTAAGGTGAAATAAAACGAAACAATTTTCCACCAAAAATGGGCCTTTTGGCAAGGCTATAGCCTTAGTTTTTTGCAGGAAAACGGCGTGCCCTTACCCGGCCTAAAACACTAAAAATACCAGTTTCACGACAAAACTAGACACTGCAGGGGCTTCATATGTATCTATATGAATGATCTAAGGTGAAATAAAACGAAACAATTTTCCACCAAAAATGGGCCTTTTGGCAAGGCTATAGCCTTAGTTTTTTGCTGGAAAACGGCGTGCCCTTACCCGGCCTAAAACACTAAAAATACCAGTTTCACGACAAAACTAGACACTGCAGGGGCTTCATATGTATCTATATGAATGATCTAAGGTGAAATAAAACGAAAATTTTCCACCAAAAATGGGCATTTTGGCAAGGCTATAGCCTTAGTTTTTTGCTGGAAAACGGCGTGCCCTTCTACGGCCTAAAACACTGAAAATACCAGTTTCACGACAAAACTAGACACTGCAGGGGCTTCATATGTATCTATATGAATGATCTAAGGTGAAAGAAAACGAAACAATTTTCCACCAAAAATGGGCATTTTGGCAAGACTATAGCCTTAGTTTTTTGCAGAAAAACGGCGTGCCATTATCCGGCCTAAAACACTAAAAATACCAGTTTTACGACAAAACTAGACACTGCAGGGGCTTCATATGTATCTATATGAATGATCTAAGGTGAAATAAAACGAAAAAATTTTCCACCAAAAATGGGCATTTTGGCAAGGCTATAGCCTTAGTTTTTTGCTGGAAAACGGCGTGCCCTTCTACGGCCTAAAACACTGAAAATACCAGTTTCACGACAAAACTAGACACTGCAGGGGCTTCATATGTATCTATATGAATGATCTAAGGTGAAATAAAACGAAAAAATTTTCCACCAAAAATGGGCATTTTGGCAAGGCTATAGCCTTAGTTTTTTGCTGGAAAACGGCGTGCCCTTCTACGGCCTAAAACACTGAAAATACCAGTTTCACGACAAAACTAGACACTGCAGGGGCTTCATATGTATCTATATGAATGATCTAAGGTGAAATAAAACGAAAAAATTTTCCACCAAAAATGGGCATTTTGGCAAGGCTATAGCCTTAGTTTTTTGCAGGAAAACGGCGTGCCCTTATCCGGCCTAAAACACTTAAAACACCAGTTTCACGACAAAACTAGACACTGCAGGGGCTTCATATGTATCTATATGAATGATCTAAGGTGAAATAAAACGAAAAAATTTTCCACCAAAAATGGGTATTTTGGCAAGGCTATAGCCTTAGTTTTTTGCTGGAAAACGGCGTGCCCTTCTACGGCCTAAAACACTAAAAATACCAGTTTCACGACAAAACTAGACACTGCAGGGGCTTCATATGTATCTATATGAATGATCTAAGGTGAAATAAAACGAAAAAATTTTCCACCAAAAATGGGCATTTTGGCAAGGCTATAGCCTTCGTTTTTTGCTGGAAAACGGCGTGCCCTTATACGGCCTAAAACACTTAAAACACCAGTTTCACGACAAAACTAGACACTGCAGGGGCTTCATATGTATCTATATGAATGATCTAAGTGAAATAAAACGAAAAAATTTTCCACCAAAAATGGGTATTTTGGCAAGGCTATAGCCTTTTTTTTGCTGGAAAACGGCGTGCCCTTCTACGGCCTAAAACACTAAAATACCAGTTTCACGACAAAACTAGACACTGCAGGGGCTTCATATATATCTATATGAATGATCTAAGGTGAAATAAAACGAAAAAATTTTCCACCAAAAATGGGCATTTTGGCAAGACTATAGCCTTCGTTTTTTGCTGGAAAACGGCGTGCCCTTATCCGGCCTAAAACACTAAAAATACCAGTTTCACGAAAAAACAAGACACTGCAGGGGCTTCATATGTATCTATATGAATGATCTAAGGTGAAAGAAAGCGAAAAAAGTTTCCACCAAAAATGGGCATTTTGGCAAGGCTATAGCCTTAGTTTTTTGCTGGAAAACGGCGTGCCCTTCTACGGCCTAAAACACTGAAAATACCAGTTTCACGACAAAACTAGACACTGCAGGGGCTTCATATGTATCTATATGAATGATCTAAGGTGAAAGAAAACGAAAAAGTTTTCCACCAAAAATGGGCATTTTGGCAAGGCTATAGCCATGGTTTTTTGCTTGAAAACGGCGTGCCCTTATACGGCCTAAAACACTAAAAATACCAGTTTCACGACAAAACTAGACACTGCAGGGGCTTCATATGTATCTATATGAATGATCTAAGGTGAAAGAAAACGAAAAAATTTTCCACCAAAAATGGGCATTTTGGCAAGGCTATAGCCTTAGTTTTTTGCAGGAAAACGGCGTGCCCTTATCCGGCCTAAAACACTGAAAATACCAGTTTCACGACAAAACTAGACACTGCAGGGGCTTCATTTGTATCTATATGAATGATCTAAGGTGAAAGAAAGCGAAAAAAGTTTCCACCAAAAATGGGCATTTTGGCAAGACTATAGCCTTCGTTTTTTGCTGGAAAACGGCGTGCCCTTATCCGGCCTAAAACACTAAAAATACCAGTTTCACGAAAAAACAAGACACTGCAGGGGCTTCATATGTATCTATATGAATGATCTAAGGTGAAAGAAAGCGAAAAAAGTTTCCACCAAAAATGGGCATTTTGGCAAGGCTATAGCCTTAGTTTTTTGCTGGAAAACGGCGTGCCCTTCTACGGCCTAAAACACTGAAAATACCAGTTTCACGACAAAACTAGACACTGCAGGGGCTTCATATGTATCTATATGAATGATCTAAGGTGAAAGAAAACGAAAAAGTTTTCCACCAAAAATGGGCATTTTGGCAAGGCTATAGCCATGGTTTTTTGCTTGAAAACGGCGTGCCCTTATACGGCCTAAAACACTAAAAATACCAGTTTCACGACAAAACTAGACACTGCAGGGGCTTCATATGTATCTATATGAATGATCTAAGGTGAAAGAAAACGAAAAAATTTTCCACCAAAAATGGGCATTTTGGCAAGGCTATAACCTTAGTTTTTTGCAGGAAAACGGCGTGCCCTTCTACGGCCTAAAACACTGAAAATACCAGTTTCACGACAAAACTAGACACTGCAGGGGCTTCATATGTATCTATATGAATGATCTAAGGTGAAATAAAACGAAAAAGTTTTCCACCAAAAATGGGCATTTTGGCAAGGCTATAGCCATGGTTTTTTGCTTGAAAACGGCGTGCCCTTATTCGGCCTAAAACACTGAAAATTACAGTCTGACGACAAAATTGGACACTGCAGGGGCTTCATATGTATCTATATGAATGATCTAAGGTGAAAGAAAACGAAAAAAATTTCCACCAAAAACGGGTATTTTGGCAAGGCTATAGCTACGGTATTTTTCAGAGAAACGGTATGCCCTTATCGGCCTAAAATACTGAAAATGCCAGATTGACAATGAAACTAGACACAGCAAAGGTATGATTTGCATCAATATGAATGATTTCATGTGAAAGAAAACGAAAACATTTTGCACTAAAAATGGTCATTTTTGCAAGGATATAGCATTAGTTTGTTGCGGGAAAATGTCATGCTTCCATCACCCATAAAACAATGAAAATACTGTTTTTGTGATCAAATCAGACACTGCAGTAGCTTAAGATTTATTTGAATGACATAAGGTGAAAAGAAAAATTTTGAACCAAGAATGGATATTTTTGCAAAGCTACAGTTTTTTTGGGTAACAGTGACGCTCCATCAACCCCTATTCCGCGTTAAACGCTTTTCAGTTACGTTCTTTTCTTCGGTTTCATCATTCCACGCACTTAAAGGAGAGACGCATTTAACGGCTAGCAAAATTAGAAATTCTTTTTCCAGAGTCAGGCAAATTCTTGTTACGATTTATGAATTTTCATTTCCAGTATCAATATCTATTTCCTTGGTCACAATATGACTTAATGCAAGTTGTAGGGCTATCAGAGAGCAATTAAGTAATAATATAAGATCCTTCTTTTGTTGCTTTGGTTCACCCATTTATCATGAGAAGGATGCCATAATCTAATCCAGCGGTGGAACACTTTTAAGAAAAGTGTGAATGCAATAATACCCTATGTGAGAATAGTGTCATTGGAACAAGGAACGCGTCAAAGGCAAAACAATTGAGTCGAAATGTCGCCCGCATTAAAGGGACTGTTGAAAAATTTCTAAAAGATCCCCAATCCAAAAGACGTTTATCTTGATGCTGTCTCATCTCTGCATCAGGTTTGGGTATTCAACAACCCTTGAAATGTTCCATGCCCCTTGGTGCTCTACTCTACATTTATAATCCTGCATTTGTCAATAGTTTTCTAGGGCCATACGAATGTTAAAGCTTTGCTTGGAGGACGTCCCAATTATGACGTAAAATATAAGGTGTGAGTCGGTGCAACATTTTCTAATCAACATCCTTTGTGTAAATCCTCAATGCCCTAAAATGACAGCCTCCTCAAATCAACAAAGGAAATATTAACGCTACAAAGTTCGTTGTCTTGGACACGGGCTGCCAATGAGCTTAGCACGTATCAAGCATCTAGAGGTTTTTGATTAGCACAGCAATAAGGGACAGAACATTGGAAGGTCTGAAAGACATACGAAAAGTTATCATGCTTAAGTCGAAGGTATTGAGATTATCATCTTTCACGAGCAAAAGAAGATAGCAAACAATGAACAATATACCTTTCTGTGTTAAGAAGTGGAACTTCATTTATTCGCAACTTTGGGTATGGTTTTTACCACATCACTAAAAATATGACGACTTTTTTGCCCTTTCTTTGATTGAGCAGTTTTTATAAGTGTTTTCTTGTACGCACAGGTACCCAAGTTGGAGGCAGTCTCTAGAACAGAGAATCTTGAGATGAGAATAGAGTTTCAATCGACCTAATGTATTTAGCAGCATAAGTAGCAATCTGATACGAAAAACTAGGTTTATGCATAACCTTTAATCCTGGCCAGTGCTTTCTTTTGATTGAAGCTATCGACCTTTTGATTGATTGAAGATTTCTTTTAATAAAACTTCCATGCGGAAATGTATGTAAATTTAATCATTAAATGAAATTGTATTTCACGAACAGATAATAACGAATATTAGAAATTGTGAAAATAAGGAAACAAGAGATAACGGATATGGAATATGATATTCACATAATTTAAGCTGTGCTCCCCAAAACATCGCTGGTGGACGTTTGCATAGAGATCCAACGAAGACCTTGGCTCGTAACCCCCAATCAGTGGCTTTTCCCATATCAGTCTACAAAATAGAATCGAAGATAGGTCAAATTTGTGAAAACAGTGAATTGATAAAAATAGTGATTCATTACGTTGAGCTGCAACTTGAAATTCTTCAGCAACTGTTTAGATTGCTGACTGACGTAATACCACTGCCATTACAGACTTTCACAGGTCCTCTAGCGTTGCAAGTAAACCACACTCGGATCGATGACATTTAAGGAGCAATTATCCGTTGTTATCTTATAAAGCATCTATACTTTGGTAAGAAGATATTCTCAATAATTTGCGATTACGTTGAAGCATTGAATGATTGAAAATATGTCCTTGAGGAACATCAAATTAAATGCACAACGGCATTCAGAAAGAGCCAAAATACACGATGCAGAAAAGAACTAAAATACTGAACTTCAAAATAGACCTTTGTAAAAAAGCCTAATATCTCATTGCGCACGGACTTTTGAAGCTTGACATGAAATTTTGAAAGTAACGAAATGAATATTGGTTAGTTGTTTTTTCTCATGATATTAAGACCGGGTGATGAATAACCAATGCGGCAACTCGAAATGAACATGGCTTTTGGCAATTTGACGTTCCACCAGAAGGACATTCTATTGAACCCTAACGTGACGTCTTTCTTCGAATTATCATCATAATTATCATGAATCATTCCAAGAGGGAAGGTGTCACTCACATTCATTCAGGATAGAGGTGCTCAGGTTACTTTTTGGGTCTTAAATTTAAGCGAAAGTTATTTTTTGGGTCAACCAATTATACAATTACTTTCTTGGCTTCGTGGAATGCTGAATTATGTTTTGCCTTTTGAATATGAGAAAATTTTAGAAAGTAAAAATAATATGTACATGTGATCTAAAAATCATCAATAAAGTAGTTTATTTTTTATTTTTGGGTTTGTAAATAAGAAAAGTTATTTTTGAGCCAATTTCTGTGCTAAAAGTTATTTTCTTTAGGCCGATTGCTCGTGTTCCAGCGTAGGCACCCCAGTTCTAAATACATATGAGTAACTCCCCCCATAAGGATTATCATTTATATTAATATTGTTATAATATATATATATATATTACATACCTTTTGAGAGATGGTATTTTTGCAGTTGAAGGTTGGTAGATCGCGTCACTTCCACAAAAAGTAAGGTTACTCTTTGGGTAATACAGGAAGAAGCCGAAACACATTTCATCATCACTTCCCATTCCACCCTAGAACAAAAGAAGCAACAATTCTGACATATATCTGATCGCAGTTATTTTTAATACCTTAAAAAAATACATGATTTAAAAAACTTTACACTACAGTACACACAATACGAATCAAAGCTGTTGAAGGTGTAGAAATAATACTCACCCCAAAGTTTGCATAGGTCAACTCGAGCCTTGTAAAAATGTGGGAAGTAGGGTTTGCTTTTATAGCAGGATAAGAAATTGAAAAAAGAAGTCCTTTTTGCATTGAAATGGTCCATGCTTTGATTGCACGTGAGCTGCATGCTGAATTTTTCTTTTCTTTTCTGCATTTGAGGCCCATCAAAGCCATGACCTCCAATTGAACTTCAACTAATTCATTGTCAAAGTCAACACGAAAGAACCATCAATGCTAAAAAGTCATAATTTTCGCATACGTACATAGCTTATCTTATCTTTATTCCGAGTATTGTATGTGCAATACAGGTTGATCTCGTCTCCCTAGGACAAAAGTATGGCTCATAAGGCAAGCTTTTCACCTTGGTGACAGCTCGAAATAAAAGAAGATGAGATTAAAGGCGCAAAAAAATTAAAAAACTTAGTGAACGCTTGATTCTTACAGAGTCCATCTACAAATTTCAAAGCTACTTGTAAGCACCTTATTCTGGAAAAATTTATCAATGTACTATTTTTATGTCTAAAGACATTTTATAATGACAAACCTATATGGAAACAGGTCATCAAGAATAACATTAGCGTGCAAAAGATGAACGCAAAAGCCAACTACTTACTGGACGTAATTCAACTTCTGGTTTTATCGAAGCAATTCTCTGAAAGCGAAGGTGTTTAAACATTCAGTTTAATACAAGATATGTCAGCATCCCATTCCGTTCATTGGATAAATTCACGTGAAGAGGTGTTTACAACCAGATGCGTTGTTTGCAGGCTCTTGCAAAATAGAGCTGGTGGGTCACATTTTTGCCAATTCCTCCTTTGGCCGTAGAGGGTTTGATAAAATGATAACGTGAAAACGTAGATTAAACGATTCCTTGTAGTATTTTCTTTTTGACTCGACAGACAGTTACCAAATCTTACTCCTCGCAAGGTAATTCACCAATCGCACTATACAGAAAGCAGTGGTTATTACTTCTCTTGACAACTCCTTATGATTTGACTTAGCAAAATCTTTCTTAGCTTTCAAGACCACATGTAATTCTGCAATCTAGCCATAGTCTTTTTACAAAGTAAAAATACTCCCACTGCCTTTCGTAATAAGCATGGAAATAGAAACCTAGATGACTCTTGAGAAGCCTAGATGAATCTAGCCTTTTATTGAGTTTTCTTTTATGATACAAAAGTAAACAGCAACTATTATTAACCGTCTCTCACCTGTTTTGAATAATGGAAATCGTTGTTGTGAGATATTTCTCGAATTTCTTCACCATTTCGTACTAATGTGGCTCTGACCCTAACGGCATTCTTGTGCGCGTGAAGAAGTACACTGAAAAGTTTGATGCCTGTTTTGTCTTTAGAATCTTTGTCCTGTTGCAATTTCTAGAGAAAAGTGAGCATAAATACCTTTACAAACAAGTATAATGATGTTTACAAGAAAGACAGATTTAGAAGTTTCTTTTCATCCCCTTGATCGGGAAACTGGCAATTTTAGAGCCAACTATACGACATCAAATGCTTTTTTGACCGATAACAAACAATAACCTGAAATTTAGTATAAGAGTATGAAAAGTACGCAACATCTGTGAATCTTGGAATATCGAGATGAACTGCGAAATTTTAATGATGAAAGGGGACTCTATCGTGATAGATTAAAGAGCTGATACATTGTGGTAATGAAATCCATACGCTTTCTGGTGACCCATCAAAATTGCAGACCTCTTTGCTACAAAATAATTTCTTTTAAGTACGGGAGATTTCTCTGGGCCCTTAATGAATAATGCTACGAGAATAGTTGACCAAGATGCTAGGAACTACTCGCTACCTGTGTGCAGCCCTTGGTACAAACGCCCTTGAGAGTGAAATCACTAATGTGTGGTGGTATCATTATGCTTGGGTTCGTGACAGCTAACGCAAGCATGGCAGCTGTATGCAGTCTTGGCTTCCCGTACACAAGACGGAATCCACCTCGGATAGCAAACCCTGCAATTAACCAATCACTATCATTACAATCCCTATTGTTCTTACTCATAGGACGTGGATGAAAAAGGATTTGACAAGGCCCCTACTTTAACACATGAACAAGAGATGTGCTTGTTGAATGGAAAGGCAATTAGGGAAATCGAACATTTAATTGACAAGTTTCCTTTCCTATCACATTGAAATGAAACTAAACACAACCCAGCTAGGTGATACCCAGGCATTCTAATGATAATTTTGTCTTTAAATCTCGCAGAATTTTTGTTTTGTAAACGGTTATGCAAGAGAAGCAGTTTGTCATCTTTACTCACTGTCCTCAATAAATAGGAAATTTCAAAGCATTTTAAGTTGATAAAAGGAGTCTGTTTCGCCGATACAGCTAACGGCGTACAAACCTTTCTCTTTGTGTGGGTTGTCGATATGTAACTCCAGAAGTATGTATTTCATGCCATCTTCACCTCCAATTGGCCATCCAACATCTTCCGGAAAAGTAAAGCCCTGATTTAGGAATTATAAAAGAAGATTATCAAATCGTAAAATTCAGTATATATTGATGATTATGGACTGCAAAGATAGAGTTGCAAACGGATTACACCTTGATCAAGAAGTATCTTAGATTTTTCAACTTTCAATGACAAAGAATTATCGACAGTGCTGTGTTTTTAAAAACAGGCCTTCGTCAGTTTCCTTTTGAGTAAGGAGTTATGGTGGAAGACTTTGACATCAACTATTAGGGTCGTAGCACTGAATTAGATCTTGGTAAGAGCCTGCCCAGTATTTTATGCAGTTGAAAACCACGGTAAATGGACGACTAGAAATGAGGAAATCTCTCATCCCTACAAAAAAGGTTACTTCTAGTGGGGGTACGGGGGTAGTACTGGACGAGACACATCATTGTTCTCTAGGGTTAACAGGATGTCAATAGCATATACTTGAAAACAGAAGGGTAGCCCCAATGTAGGTAGCCCGCCTCCCCTACCAATTCAAGGTAACTGGCACTATTACAGGCTGATAAAACAATACCTCAGGGAGCTCACCTTGGCTCCTCGCCCCCATGAATAGATCCCATTCATGCCATGACAGTCACTTATGGATGAGGGTGTAGCAGGGGCCGAACAGGTGCCAGAGTATGAGAGATGTCTCGGATCAAACTTGTCTTGGCAAGGATACAGCGACATGTGGTGCAGAAATGGTTTATGGCCTTCATTTAGAAGCGGGAGGATCTGAGAAGAGAAAAACACAAAAAATAAACATTGTGTGCTGAGCAAGTTCTCGTTTTTAAAAGACACAAACCGAGCGCAAACAGGCTTATCATTTCATCTAGCATTGATGTTAGAAATAAGGACATTTCCACTTTAATAATATGAATAATAATAGTGATAATAATAATAAATATAATAACAAAAATAATAATAACAATAATGGTGATGATAATAATAATGGAAACTTTTCATTCTGAATTCCCGTTAAAAATACAATTACAACTCTCGCTAATACATAGGTAATTTGTAACTAGCTAGCCTGTTTTTATACAGGAAACCATTACAATCGTAGTAATGGGAAAAGAAAAAAATACGTTAAAAGGGGAGTAGCTCTGGGTTAGTCCAAGTTTTGTTTCTACAGCATAATATATCATATGTGGTGCGAATGGAAAAGCATGAAAGTTTGGAGATGAGATAGCGCTTCTGTTGTTGATCAGAGGACAAGGAGTCATTCATCAATGGATCGATGAATGAGCTGCAGGAGTTGCCAAAAATATACCAAAAGAACTGATGGAGATTAACAAACGAGGCTGACTTAAGCAGACGTTCCAATTCAAAAATGAGAGTGGCATGTTTCTCTGACGTCCTGTCAGCATTGCAGTTGAGGTTTGTTTCAAAGCCTATGGTTAGCTCTAAGACGTACAGAAAGTTTTCTTTAGTTTTGAGAAGCAAGTCAGGGCGTAGTTGGTCTCCAGTTATGATAGAAGGGGAAAGAAAGCCTGGTAAATCTGCGTAAATAAAAAACCCATTTATTGCTGTGAAGGAGGTGGTTAGAAAGTTTAATGCAGAATTATGACGCCAAGTATAGCGGCCTTGGTCAAGGTACACTTTGCATCCAGCAACAACGTGTAGAAGTGTTTCTGGAAGAAGACAGAATTCACAGTCAGTAAGAAAAATAATAATAATAATAATAATAATAATAATAATAATAATAATAATAATAATAATAATAATATTAAAAGGAACTTCTGTTGCGCTGTTTCTCTTTAGGTTGTGTAGGCGCATTACATACTTTACAGCTAAAAGAGAAAATTCAATAAAACATTATATATTGTTGATGATAGAAATTTTTTCCAAACAAAAATTCCTTCAAAAGTTTAAATATTTCTACTAAGTTTACTGCCCTTGGTGAATATGGCAGCTTATTTCAGAGCCATGGGGGCAACGAGAACAAAGGATCAATGATCATAGTTTGAACTCTTCTTGACCTTACTATTGGGTTTTTACAATTCTTTCTGAACTTGCGAAACCAAGTCAAAGGGCTGAGGATTGGCAGCCTTGCTGGAAAGCTCTAGCTGTAAAAATGCATTTTCATTTCAAAAGTATTACTATTCAGATTTTTATTTGTATTTGTTTCTACCTAGCATCTAAAGATAGTTTTTAAGGACACTGAGAAGCTTTATGCTTGTCACGCAGTGTCCTGGTCCGTCATCTCGACGTGACCATACCTCGTAATTCCTCATTTCTTATGTATAAGGCCAAAACAGGCATGGGGATAATAAACTTCTAAAAAGCACAATTAGTGTAAGAACGCTTGTAGTTCATTAACGTTTTGCAAAAACAAACAGAAGTTCCCCATTGCTTTTAAATTATTCTTGAAAAATATCGGATTAGCATAAGTCTTGAATGAAAGGTACTGTTAAGAAGCAGCCAAAAGTGAGGTAAAGAAAATGAAAGTGGAAAGGTTTACCATAGTAGTCAAATGCTTCACTTCTTCAATAATGGAATATTGTGATCCAAATGTAATTTTAAGAAAACAAAGAAGAAGTTGAGTTGAATATTACTTTGGAATAAGAATTTTTCACTTACCTTGAAGATGTGCTTTGTACCACCAAGCTGAACTAAATCGCTGATTCTAAATGCCTTGCACCAATATGTTGTTTTTCTTGTAGGAACAGGAATCTAGTGAGAAACATTTCTGATAAGAAGAAGATGAAAAAGTAACAAAATGACTCGAGGCCGCAAATGACTCGAGGCTGCAAATGCTAAATCAGTGCGATTAGGCCCTAGGGCAGCATCTTCCAGCATATACATATTGCGCCAAAAATAAACTGACAATAGATTTTGTATTATTTGTAAGGCTAGGCCATCTTCATCTATGAATCTTGGATTCCTGAAGTTCTAGAGCTCATCTTCTCACTTGGATTGTACCAAAAGAAGGTGTTAATAGGTGCTGATTGGCCAATAGACAGCCAATCATGAGCTCTTTCTCACAACCCTCATATGGTATTCTTTCCGCACGTGGCTAGTAATTCTATCGGCTTTTGGTGATTTCCGAAGTTGCTCTGCTTAACAAAACACATGCCTTACAATACAACAACAGCAACCCTAGATATCAACGCCCAGAATGACGTAATTATTAGAATAGAATAACTATTCATTCATAGTACATTAACAGTTGTATGAAAGACATAACTGGCGGTAAATGTTAAAGAGACAGGCAGACTAACAAAAAAAACTCATCATGGTGACTTGATTTTTAAAAACATTTGTGGCGGTTTTAAAAACAGAATTGTTTGCTTGCTTTTCAGCAGACTATGATTGGGGTAGTTGCTTTTGGAAATCAAACTTCCTATTTAATCATTGATGTTTCCTTTATCGGGCTTCGTATAAGAAATTGCAATTGACTGACAATAAAACCACTCTTGAACTCCGTGCTCCACCCAATTAAAAGATTACTGTAATCTTTGAATCCACAACTCAAAAACGCTCACTGATTTGATCTTGATGTGTGGGTGGTTGAAATCAAAGTGAATTTGGACAATGGTTGGGGTTTCAGAAAATAATCTGCTTATGCAGGACCTGCGATTTCCCAAACTCTTTGGTTTGTTTGGAATCCACACCTAAATTCCTCCCACGCAAATTCCAGTCAAAGGGTTTGGTTTTGCTTTCATATCACTCATTTTGTTGCCTTTTGGCTTGAGGCATTGCCAGTTATTTGGCCGTCAATGTAGAAAGTAGAAGGAAATGCGTTAGGTCAAATTGCATTTGTCTGATTGTGGGAACAGATTTTACTGAGATAAGCATCAACAGCCCAAAGCTTCAGAAATGCAAACAGTGTGGATTATACCAAGCCAATGCTTTCAAATGCCACGTGTCTGTTATTTCAATGAAATATTACATGGCATTTGAAGTAAGTAAAAACTTCCGTTATCCGTTATTCAACAGACACAGAAATCTCATTCTTTTTAATTTTAAAGCTTGTTCAAAAAGCTCAAAACAAATGGCAAAAACAGTCATTTTCAAGTAACCCTTTCTTGATGAGCATGAACTGAAATGTGACGAAGTCCAAGTAGATTGAAGACATTGAGAACCAACCTTATTCGTTTCAATATCAAACCATGTTGTTCCAGTTGCCATTTTAATGTTCCGTTTGCGATGAAACAAACGAATATTCTTTGAATACCATTTGGCGTTTGAAAAATATGAACATGACTTTTGAGTTGGAGTTTCTGGGCCCCACGAGTATAGCAACTTCATCCGGTCACTCTAGGAATAGAAGTATTCTCCATTAGCAAATATTTTGTGCATAAAACTTTTTTAATGGCAAATTGGATATTACACTAAGGTGGTGAATATAGCATACTTATGCAGCTGAGACACTAGAAAAAGGTACAAACCAAAGTATTGGTACTCAAAGTAGAGGGAACGCTTATCTATTTCAACTTAGAGAGTTGAAATATTGTTTTTCTATCAGTGGCGGGAGATGTCGTCATATAAACTTTCTCCTTTCGAAGAGCTGTAACAGTATGCAAAATTGTTTGGGATCAGATTACTTGCTGGTCCTACAAACTAACATTGTTTTCAAGCTTCTTTGAAAGGATTACCAGAAAATACAGTGCGTGGTGCGTTGCCATTCTTCTCTTTTATCCTTCTGTAACGCGCTTTTTTCCAAACTACGTATAGAAGCTGGCTAGCATAGCTTTCGCAAAGACGTTTAATCTGCTTGACAGACAAAGTCAAGCACTTTGACGACGAAGTTTTCTTTTTAACGTCAAAGAATGTCAGAGCAAAATATTATTGCACAAATTCTTCAATTTATCGGCTAGGAATCAGAAATCTGCGCTTTAAAAACAAACTATCAGAACTCCCAACATTATATGACAGTGTAATCTTCTATTATTTGACAAAGCACACGTTCGAATGAAACTGAAGTGTGAAACTTATCAGCCTTTTTAAATCAAGTGTGCTCTAGAAGTACGTATGAAGTATGTAAATACATCTAGAAGATGATGCCAAAAGATGCCAAAAACATCAAACATATTTTAGTTAGGCTAACACAACTGAACGGTAGTCCTGTTAAAAAGCTTGCAATCCGCGACTTTGATAAATACCGGTTCGATCAACCACTTTGGGAATTCGCAAGATCAATTTAAACCTTTGTTCACAATACGTATATTTAGATTGTTAGGCAATCAATCCGTGTAATATTTGTGAAAAGAGCCAAAATTCGAGCGAGTTGTTGACAATTTCTACGTGCGTTCGTCTCACTTTTTTTAAAAGCTTGCGTGGTGTGGGAGGCTGGAAACATAATAAATAAATTAATAATAGGAATATTTCATTAGGATAAAAGCTTCAACAAAAATATTGCTGGTGTCAGTGCCTGTCATGCTTGAAAGAAAAGAAATGTTAGAAACCTAACTTACAATCTTATAACTATGAATAATATTACGTTAAAAGTCCTTGATGATTATGAAAAAGCCTAGTTTATCGAAACTATTCCATAGATCTAACGCCGACAAAAATCTAATATGCCAATCGCGGTTAGGCTTTCAACATTATGTTGAAGTTTAGCAAAGGATTGTCATTGCATTACCGAACCTAAAGCCTTCCTCACTAAAGGTAGCACTGTAAACCGAGAAAATCAGTCTTTGGAATCGCTTGTTTCCTTTTGCTCATGCCAGCAAGGATTTGTGGATGGATGAATGTATGTGTAATTATTTATTTATAGAGGAAAGAAATAACAGTGAAGGAAATTTTGTCTGTATCGGCATTATCCATTCAAATTTTGCCTGCATCGGCTTCATCCATTCAAATGAAACCTTCTTATAATCTCCACTTCTTCAGGTGGACTATCATAATTACCTATAACTATACTATCTATGAAGGCAAAAAATATTAATGATTTGCAAATGTAAAAAAGACATTTTGCAAATAAATAGGTAATATGATTCTAATATAGAATAAAGTGATATTATCCTTAATATCAATCGTTTAAAAAAAGTAAGATCGTGGTAAAAGCTTGATGAAAAAAAGTAAAAGGCAAAAGAACTTTGATGTTGATATTACCACCACTTACAAGGAGCAACCGACTAAAAATCATCACAGTCCGGGAACCAGTTCTTCTGGCATCAATCAAATGAAAATTGTCGTCTTGAGAGGGGAAAAACTCGCCCTGTCCGTTCACGTGACAAGCCTGCAATGACAAAACGTCAATTCAATAAATGACACACCGTGCAACAGGCTTTCTAATACCAAACAGACACTGATTGTCATTATATCTGTGAGTTGAAAACACGTCTCTGCGTGTCAAGCTATGTAACAACAGTATTCGAAATTGGTGTCTACTAGTTGAAGGAGAAGTCATCAGTAATTAAAAGATTTGGAGGAATAGTCGAACAGTCAAACCTAATCTCTGAAGACAATAAAAACTTTCAATTTTGCCTCAGCTGGGTAAATGAAATGCCATATAAAAAGGAAGATGTATTTGGATTATGATTTTCTTCTAATAGTAGACTGTAGCGAAGAAATACGACGAATGAGTGCAACGTGCTTCAGTTTATTTTATTTTCCAAAAGATGTATTTGGAAGATGAAGGCTAAGTTGGAAGATATACGTAGACAATGTTTTATCTAAAAGCGGGGTCGTAGTGAAACACAAAGAAGAATGAATGAAATCTGCTTCTGTGTAATTTTGTTTTTCAAAAAAGTTGTATTCAAAAGATGTGTTCGGAAGAAGAAATTTGGATTGGAAGATGTATTTATACGGTGATTACTCTATTGAAATTTGGTGAAAGTGAAGAAGAATGAGTGCAAATTACTTACCTGCGTATAGATTCTTCCACTGGAACTTAACCATGCTATCTTTAATTCGGAATACAAGACTCCATCCCGGCCCTCTTTCTGTTCACCAATGCCAATCCATCCTGCTTTACCTACTGTAGTTTCAATGCGGATGGTCCTACGTGTCTCATCTACACCCCAGGTAAGTTTGTATTGCCGAGTTGCATCCAACCAAACGGAATCCTCTAATTTCAATCGCAGGCTTGCATGACTCAAAGCAAAGCAGGAGCACAGGAATATAACGAAGCCTTTTTGGAGACTAGAATACTCTTTCATTGTCTTAATGCTGTCCTGTTATCATGGGCGCTAGAAGATGTATGAAGAAGAACGATTAATTTCAGTCAGCATCTGGCTTGGCTTTAGCGGAACCACGTCATTAATATTAATGAGACTGAAAGTCATGGCTCTATGGAAGAAAATGTCAATGAAGCATGAATTAAGCATTACAGGGAACAAAAGCCGACAAGTACATTCTGTCACTGAAGAAACTTGATAAGAAAACAAAACTTCTTCAATCTACCTTTTACTAGATTTTACTTTAAGATCACAACATTGAAAATTCAGCCAAAAAGCTTTAGGGCGTTGCGAGTAAAGGCGGTTTAAATAGTAAGATTATACTATGTGATTTTCATACAGCCAAGGTAAAATTTCCTTTATTAGGATTTGCTGACAAGACAAGAAGTATTAGGATGTGAAAACTTCGAAATTCGTTTCCTTGACCAAAACTTTATCGCAGTAGAATTTCCTGTAACGCTTCAATTTTAAATACCCCCCCCCCCCCTTTCTTAGGCTCATTCTCTTCCCATTATCTGACAGAAACGCGAAGCTGTTACCGTGGTGATTAATAGGGAGGATTTCGAAACTGAAGACTAAAGCATGTTTTGCTAGCAACACTCCATAGCCACGACTGAGGGTGCAGATGAATTTCCAACTGCAACAGCAGCAACAATGATAAAGTTTTATTCTATTCTCCCCCTTTTTTCTGTGATGCATTGACAATAACAATTTTTTCGCTACCTAATTTTGACAAACTTATACAGAACATGTCGGTAACATAGACACTGAATTCACTTCTTCATTATGTTGTTGATGTTGTCGTTTTTGTAATCATCATCGCGTTTTGGTCAACAAACTGCATTTGCCGAGTAGATTTGCGTACGCGGATGCATTTCACCGATTGCGCTAAAAGCCGGAGCAAACACTCGGGCATGGCTCAAAGGAAAGTTCAGCGAGAGTCATTAAAATTTAAAAAAACCCACGGTTTAAAATCCCTCAAGGTGCGAAAAGAACAAACTAGCCTATTTTCCGCCCATAGGCAAAACGCAGAATGTTGTTTAGATTAACAATTAGGCAAACGGCTTGTTTACTGCAGTTTTGTATTAGGAAGTCTGCTGGCGGAGTTTGCATTGACTTAAGTGGTAAATTGAAGTCTCTTGCCTTATATGTCATTGGAGTCAAGAGTATAGAAAAAGTTGAACTAGTAAGTGGTAGTAATCTCTTTGAAAAATG
This sequence comes from Nemopilema nomurai, assembly GCA_003864495.1. Classification (NCBI taxonomy): domain Eukaryota; kingdom Metazoa; phylum Cnidaria; class Scyphozoa; order Rhizostomeae; family Rhizostomatidae; genus Nemopilema; species Nemopilema nomurai. Next base: position 1,185,278 of record ML133436.1, on the reverse strand, counting down.
CTTTATATTTTTAGGGAGCATCTTTTTCTTGTTTGGTTAGTAGTGTGTCAATTCTTAATTCTTAGACTGCTGTGGCGTATCCAAGGAGGGAATAGGGGCCACATACGCCCGGACCCCTACTTTTGAAAAAGATACAAGACCCCCCCCCCCCTCCAACTCTTTAGGGACCACATACGTCCAGGTGAGATTGATGTTAATATTAATGGAACTTTCTTTAAGTCATATGCGAAACATTTTTCCACAAGGTGCATTGACAGAATCTTTGATTTGTTAAAAAAGATGCAGATAGAAATGAAAGCAGGAGGGGTTGCTACATGCAAATCGAAAGCTATTAAAATGGCTGAGTTCTAAATCAATTGAAAATCATTTGGATTGAAAATTACAATTTCCTGCCCCCTCCTTATTTATATAAGTATAACGATTAATGTTTGTTGATCTATTGGGTTCTTCTTATGATGGTGAAGAGACATTCGACGCGATGGGGCTAGGCCAATTGGCCTAAGCTCCGAATAGTAGAACACGAGAGAGACTCTATTCCGATGTTATCTATATTATCCATAACATGAACGAAAGGTAATTAAGAGAACAATACGAACGTCACAATACATGTTGACAGGCAAACACATTGCCATTAGAAAGGCGTTAACTGACATAACAGGACTCAACAGCACATGTGACTATAACACGCAACTGAGATATTACGAAACATACCACACACTAAAGCCAACCGTTACATATAACTGTTAGTATCTCCGAATTTATCCCTGCCAACCAATGTCCTCCCAGGTTTTCATCCAGAATGCGCAAGAAAAGGTTATGAAAAGCCTGAGAATGGTGTAACCTCCACGCGGTACAGATTTTCTTTAAAAAATATTATTTCTATGTTACTCACGAAAGCCTGTTTTCACGTTTATAGTTCGGGAAAATACAAGTATGTCTGAGACATATTGAATCACTTTTTATTTTCAGATATAGCAATATAAAAGCATTGTTCAACATAGCCATGACCTTTGGCTCGATAGAAATGTGCTAAGGATGGCCTACCTTTTTCTTGCCGGGACTTCCCCACGAGCGAGCCTTGCCTAAGCATAATTCTCACGTTATATTTCCACAGCAGTGTCTAGACAACATCCAGCTTTAAATGAGACGGGCAAACTGATGCATTCAAAACGACTTGAACATTCGACGATGACGTAAAATTCACCCACGAGCATTTCATACAATGAAATCATTCCAGGTAAAAGCTTGCATAAGGTATATTGCATGCTAATTGGTACGTATTTATCATTATCTGTTTGAATGCAATGGCATATTTATGCAAGAGCTCAAGGCACCAACATTAAAAGGAAGAAAAGCTGCACAACTCTCGCCCACGTCGTGATATTCAGGCGCCATGTTTCATTTAATCGCGCGCCAATGACCTCGCACTGGTGTCGCGACGATGTCTGTGGCCCAGACAGCTCTGCATGAAATGACCCAGAAACAAATCGTCTTCAAAATAACCCCCGGTTGCACATTGTCGTTCTGTGAAGATCAGGGGGGCAGGAGGAACTTTCATTTCATCTGACTCTTACCAGTATTGATGAAGGTTTTTTTAATTCGTATCTACGGTCGGTAATCCAGGACAGCAAATCAGTTAACGAGAAAACTGTGACCCTAGATTGTCCCATAACGCAGATGCCACTTCAAAACACTTTGCGTTTAACCGCTGTCACAGACTTTGTCTGGGACGCCTGAAATGGCTGCCTCGGATTACACTGCTGTCACTTTTTTCTAGTCAGTCTGCTCTCATTTCATTACAAAAACCGTTCAAAAGTTTTTCGAAGGCTGTTATTTTCTCAACTGGCTATATTCAAACACTTTGTCCCAAGACGGCAGTCTATATTTCGAGCCCCTAAATTGAAAAACACCAGCTTTGAAGATTGACTTTTAAAAATCTTGCGTTTTCTCAATTTCAGCCAAACAATTTTTCATTGCTATTTATCAAGATTACAATCTTCATTAACGGGCAGCATAGATGGGAACACGAATTTGTGTTCGTGGGAAAAAGAAGCCAGTCCACTTTCGTCTACGCTTTTTGATGCAGTTGAAATTGGCAGAGAAAACCAAGAAATTACTTAGGATTTCTTCACAAAATTGTTACGACAATACACTATAAACATAGCGACTAGAGGAAATTTGTTATAAAATCAATATTTCAGGTCCTAGATTTAGAAGCACTTCCTGTGGACGATGGATGGGCCAGATTCATCGTATTCCTGCTTGGAGATCCACATCTGTTGGAAGGTGGAGAGTGAGGCCAAGATGGAGCCTCCGATCCATACGGAGTACTTCCTCTCTGGTGGGGCGATGATCTTGATCTTCATGGTTGATGGGGCGAGGGCGGCAATTTCCTTCTGCATTCTGTCGGCAATACCTGGGAACATGGTCGTACCACCAGACAAGACGGTGTTGGCGTACAAGTCCTTACGGATGTCAACATCGCACTTCATGATGGAGTTGTATGTGGTCTCGTGGATTCCGCTAGATTCCATTCCAATGAAGGCTGGCTGGAAGAGGGTCTCTGGGCACCTGAATCGCTCGTTGCCAATGGTGATCACTTGACCATCAGGAAGCTCGTAGCTCTTCTCCAAGCTGGAGCTGGTGGAGGCTGTGAGCATTTCCTGTTCGAAGTCGAGGGCGACGTAGCAGAGTTTCTCCTTGATGTCACGAACGATTTCACGTTCTGCGGTGGTGGTGAAGGAGTAGCCACGCTCGGTCAAGATCTTCATCAAGTAGTCGGTGAGATCACGTCCAGCCAAGTCAAGACGGATGATGGCGTGGGGAAGGGCGTAACCTTCGTAGATGGGGACAGTATGGCTGACACCATCTCCAGAGTCGAGGACGATACCAGTGGTACGACCGGAGGCGTACAGAGAGAGGACAGCCTGGATGGCGACGTACATGGCAGGGCTGTTGAAGGTTTCGAACATGATCTAAGAGGAAAACAGGGATAATTTTATCAATAAATAAATACCAAGACACATACTAACTAATAAACCAGATTGCCCTTGCTTGCCTAGGGGGAGGCTCATAATGCCCCTTCGTTGCTTGATCTCAGTTGAAGGTCTTTTGATAAAATATTAGCGGGACAAAATATGATTTACAAACAGAAAAAGGCGATTAAATTCTGACTATGTGTTTAGAAACATTGTTTTTGTTGTTTATGGGTCTGGAGCCTGAAATGGACAACCAAATATAAAATGTCATGGAACAAAGCTTAACCGGCAATTGTTATCCTGTGGCCTAAAAATGCATTGAGCAGCCTAAAGTGCTCAATGCAGTTCGCTTTCTTTTTGCTACTTGTTAAAATGCTATTCAACCACTAGAAAGATCTGCGGTTTTATGAGAACATCGGACATTTTCATGGATGGAACAATTAGAAACTATGAACAATAACAGAGTCTTTGTCTTGGAACACCATCTGCTACCACTAAATATTTATAGCATCAGGATTTAAATTCCGCTATTCCATTGAAATCCCTCGAATGTCTCTGCCCAAGGAGGATTCCCCACCAGCTGAAACCATTACACAACCGATTCTACTTGTTTACGAACGCAATGCAACTTCTGACTCCATATTAGGTCGCAGCTCCAACATAGGAGGGCCGGGTATTGTCTTTGAGTACCAGAAAACTTAGCACCCAAACTAAGTCCCTATTTACAATGGGTATTATTTCACCACGGAAACAGTTCAAGTCCTGATCTGAGAATACTAATTAAAGGAACGTTGGATTAGGCATTGATTACTTTGCAAATCTTTACCAAAGCAAGGTCTTTGCAGACTTATCCGTCTCGAAAAAGACTAAGCAAATGAGGCCTGATAATTCAGTTGTCTGGCTACCGAGACTTTTCGCGGAGATGCGGCTAATAGGCCAAAAAGTTTAATTCAGTCTCTTGTCGACTTTTGATGGTTTCATGTATAAAACAAAAGGCTTTGACGGGATGAAGGTGGATCGGTACAATTAATGCTAAGCTACCCCTTTTTAATTCTAGAATTACAACACCCATCGGTCCTTTTAAAGGGCTTAAACCTCAAATAACCGTTGCAAATAGCCACATCAAGTTACCTTTAAAACCTTCAAATTTTTGTACTTTGAATAAAACTTCCAAAGTCTTCAAATACAAGTCTCAAGGAAACTGACAAAGGCAATTTTGACTTGGGTCAATAATTTCGCTGAACTGCGAAGGCAAACGCCGGAAACAATTTGAATCACCATTTGCGGAAGGGTCTTACGACTCGGAAGCTTCGCGCTGAACAATAAAACAGCTTACCTGTGTCATCTTTTCTCTGTTAGCTTTAGGGTTAAGAGGTGCTTCTGTGAGAAGGACTGGGTGTTCCTCTGGGGCGACTCGGAGTTCATTGTAAAATGTATGATGCCAGATCTATGAGAAAGAAGCTTTCGTTAAAGATTCGTATGCGAGACATCATTCAAGCTGCCCAGAAAGGCCTGAAAACTGCTAGATAACATATTATTTGAGCTGCTCAGAGTAGGCCAAAACATCTCCGTCACCTGGCCGTACTTCCTTCCACTTCCGGAAACGGTCCCCGATGAACAATGGGGCGTGCTTCCGTGTCCTGCCGCCCAATCAAAACTCGACACTCCCTTGAAATTCTGATCCCTGGCAAGAGAATCCTTCAAATTCCTGTGGCGCACCTAACAGGTTTTCAAGTCTGCAAACAGGTTTGCGAATAGCATGTTCACATCAGGGCCTAGTCTTACGTAATCTCAAACGGATTCCCTGGTCATTTTGCTTCAGGAATAAGTTCTTTAGCAATCGGGCAGCAAGAACTAAAGAGATCAGCGACTTCCGGGTTTGGCCAGAATAAACACAAAAGACACTGCCTACATGAATAGACAATTGCTAACTTTCACTTGATCATAGAAACCACCCGTGATCCGTATTGTTTCGGTCAATGCTTTTAAAAACGTATCCTGATTTGAATTTTTTTCAAAGCAAGCTTTAGAGAAATGCAAAAGCACACATTTCCATGATAAACTGTATAAATAACTTCAAAACCAGTGGCATTCAACATAAAGGGGAAATGGGAATCGAGTTTTGAGTAGGCACAAGACTGAAGTGAGTCCATGAGATGACGGAAATGAAAGGTACCTGCCTTAAAACTGACAAAAAAAGGTTGAAATAACCAATTCGATATAGAAAAAGATTACCTTTTCCATGTCATCCCAGTTTGTGACGATTCCGTGTTCAATTGGGTATTTGAGAGTCAAAATACCTCTTTTGCTCTGAGCTTCATCACCAACGTATGAATCTTTCTGTCCCATACCGACCATGACGCCTTGATGCCTAGGCCTGCCGACGATGGATGGGAAGACGGCCCTTGGAGCATCATCTCCTGCAAAGCCAGCCTTGCACATACCAGATCCATTATCTACGACAAGTGCTGCAATTTCTTCATCACCCATGATGGCTGTCTTTGATAGGGCCTAAAGTTCAGTTGGCGATACGTTCCTGACGCTTGAGCGAAGTAGTGAAAGAGTGCAGTTGACAAGGAAAGCACAGACTTTAAAGTTTCATGACACACCTTTCTGAAGCCGTAATGCCCAAATATGGTCACATCAAGAGCCGCAAAGGAAGGGGATGACCCCTGCCTACAAGTAACTGTTTCCCAACAACCTATCAAACAATTATTCCAATTTACATTTCCTGAAAAGGCTCGCCTTTCATCACATCTCGGGCGTAATTCTCTTGTTTTCTAATGCAAATATATTCTCGCTGTTCCCAGGAGGCGAGCCAGGGAAAATTTTAGGCTGGCACGAGATGAAATGGAGATGGCGAAGTCCAAAGAGGACCCGGAAGGCGAAGCAACCTTTGGAATGAAACAGAGTATACTTTGATATCCTTTATAATGCAAACCAAAGATCATTTCCTTGCACCAAAATATTCCAGGATTTCTCGTTTTGTATCGCCCCAATGACCTGCTAGCTCCAGCCAGTTTCCACAAATATTTGGAAGAATTTCAAGCAGTTTGTCAAACTTTTGATGTTGAAAGCTAATTATTAATTGAAGTATAAACTATTTTCTGTTTTGCATTAAATATTGCATGGACGCTTATTTGCTAAAATTGATAAATCGACTTTGGACGACAGATGTAAATTTTGTGAGCTGGAAAGGGCGTGATGTGGTGGAACTGGACGACCAAAATACGAGCTCTCATCAATCATTCGAAAACTGGATACGCCTTTCCATGTTGGGCTCTTTGTCCACTTTGAAGTACGGAATGTGAGTCTTCGAGTGTCGCCTATTATTAAGCACATTTTCATCTCCAGAATAAAGATAGACAACACTAGACCATGCAGTGCATGTAAAATTGCTGGTAATTACCCCCCGAGCAATCTGCAAAATTGCTGCTAATATGCAAAAAACTTTTGTATTGAGGAGATACAGCCTTTGCAGTTTCAACTCTCAACGAGAAAATTATGGCCTGTTAAATTATTTATTCGATTTTTAACGCCCCTTTTCGATATTTTTTGCAAAGCTGCATTAATGTTTTTACAGAACATAAAATTGTGTGTAAATGAAATTTTACATTAAAGCAAAAATCTACATTAATTCTCAAAAGAAGCATTAGGTAAGATTTGCCGGCTGTATTTTAGAGGAAGAGGGAGTGTTTTGGTTAACATTTTACCTGCGTAAGAACTCCAAGGGGAGCACCAGTGCCTAGGCCAAAACTAAACGAATTAGAGGTTTATCCAGATTTGGTGGGGAAAGTGCAGACCACTGAGTGATTGGTTTGAATCTGAATTTTAAGTAGCAGAAGGTTGGCTCGTCTACTCCATTTAAGGAGTGGGTTGAAATACCAATGTAAACTTGTTGCCCCAATTTTAACTTGAGATTCAAAATGCTTCCCTGACTTTTTATCGTAACTTCCCTCTTTGTTGTAATCATATGGCAAAGACACTTTAGAAGGTGGTGGGCACTTCCGTAAATTGGTAAACTCACAATATTTGGACATAACGAAAGTTTGAAAGAAATACTGTTTGCAAATGTGTCCCAAAAACCCTGTGTTCATTCCTCTGGTAATGCAGTGCGTAGACTTTGCCATGAGAGGAAGACTTCATAATCAGCAAAATGGATTATATTAGACCGTTTGATAACTCAATGGGTTGCAAATTTCTTAGACTACTTTCAGTTATTTCTGTTTATGTCAATGTAGTTTACACCCACGATTAGATATATGCTTTTTAATGATGATAGTCAGTGTGGTGTCAAATGATTTGATCGAACTCTTTTTTCATGTAGGGTACGCGGTGCGATCAAGTATCTTAAAATCCTTCGATTCATAAGGACACCCACAAATAGGCCATGCGGGGGCGCTGTGCGAGGAAACTGCATAACTGCGAGGCACCGTAGCAAAAACAGCTCAAAGCCTGGGAAACTTGCACAAGATATTTGTTTTCAGCATTTCCATTACTTTTTACTTTTATTACATCACTCCAAAGTGAAATTGACAGATAATGTAAATATTAGGAAGAATACAAAGACCGAAGAAAAATTGGAATTCAAAAGTTTGCTACTGTGCTATGTTTAACGAATGTTTCGAATAGAGACTTAAAATATTTATGTACGGCAATCCACTGAAAATATTTCCCATTGGAGGGTCAAGCCTGCAAAACATTCTCGAAAATTTTGATCGTTGGCTTTTTATACAATGCATTCGTTACTGGGCCAGCGAGATAAGGCGACTTATAATGTGCCGTAAGAAACTTCAAACTATTTGGCCAATTTTTTTCTAAGCTGATTACTCGAGCTTACGCGTGATTCGATCGGAAAATAATGTCTTTATTGACATTAAACCTAAAGAGTCTAAAACAGTGCCTTCAGTTGCAACAACACTGTTGTTATTTTCTGGAAACGGACCTCAGTCAAGCATTCTACAACCCTGGACAAATATATTGGAACTCCAGTCATTCTCCCAAAAATACCTAATACAATGTTGCAAGTTGTAAACCAATGTGCCTTACACACGCAACATTGCTGGTGGGGAGAGGGGGTGAAAATTTGAAGAAAAACATAAAAATCTAAACCGCTATCGATTTTTAAAGTGAGTTCCAAAACTTTTGACCAAGATTGTAGTGATTAGAGAGCCTTGTGGACACAGGTCTTCCACAACAGAAATTGGCAACTGGAGTCCCTTGAATTCTTTTGACACCTGTAAGTTTTTGCAGCATGCATAATATAGAAGCTTGCACTAGGCAAAGTAAACAATGCGGTAGGGGTACTCCTATGCTGCAAAGGCGACTCGTGACGAATAAGCCCGAAGGTGGTCATGGGTAGATAGACCATAATGCAACGGTACACGGTGCTGGACTGCAGAAGCAAGCCCACGAAGAGTGCATAAACAAATGTCCGACAAAGGGGATGGGGGTAAACGAGGGGCAAGATCTCAAACGTGTGTGCGGATTAACAAAAAGTAGAAAAAGGGGTTTACGGAGGTAGGTCAAAGCATATGAGCATGGGCATATAGATATGGAAAAAAAAGGGCAAAAATGAAAGAATTTGTAAATTAATCTTTCATTAGGGTCGCTTACATGAGAGGCCATCTCTGGTGCAACAGTTATTTTAATAATGTGGCATACACTTAGGGATTAAAGCATTAGGAAATGTAAATGTCTATGTAACAGTTTGGTATAAAAGTCAATGACCAGTGTCATACCACAAATTAAGCGTAAATTAAAGTCAAAGACCGCTTCCCAATGTTCTAGCCTTCACCGCACCTGTGGTCATATCTCATTAATTTTGTTTACATTAGCTGTTGCTACAAACAACAACACAACAGTTTACGGAGTACAAAACCAAGATTTCTGGTGTTTTAGAAATCTTAGTCAATAAATCTTTTAATATACCTTTACTGATATCATTTTTGAGGTATCATTTGCTTCTTTTGAGATTAATTTTACCAAATATTTTAACCTGTCTTTAGAGAAGAGCACCAAAAGTACTGAGCCAGTATTTTATGGTCGCAAATAGTTCCACAAACGTTTTCAGGTTGGAATATCATGGTAAAAGCAAAGAATATCAAAGGAGTATATACAGTTTAAAATAAACGTTTGCAGTATTTGCTTACCTTTTGACAAGCAAGTCCTTTAGAAGCATAGATATCCTCCAACTTCAGCGAGAAGGGTTCCGCTAATGCTTGCTCCTCTCTTTTGTGTCGAAGGTGAAGCTTCGTCGAGGCCAAACAGCTGCTGATATAATCACCCTTCTTCTGGTGATAAACTTTGAGCATTAGCTGTGAATGCGCTACAAACTTTTAAAAGAAAGCAATTGGAAACAATAAACCCGCTTCCATACTAATTAGCTAAAATATCGTACACCAATCAACAGCGTCATTCTCAATTGAAAATGGAATGAACTGACCGTTCATTGACGCGATTACCATTTTGGACGCAGGGCCCAGATGTCACTTTCAGGGCCTTAAGACACCGATTACACTGTATGAAATCACTTTTTGATTCAATGTAGAAAATGAATTGGATCAACTTTCCGGTTGCAGGTGTTTTGCTGGTCCGGATAACAAAATAAGTGCCCGGGATCGTGTGAAGGAGGAAAGGATTAAGTACACAATGATTCTGAATGGGATGAAGAAAGTCCGGGTATCGCGTTTCTTTCAGTATAGGATTCCTTGTAGCATGTGAAACAACTCGTTCACTTGTATTCCATAGTCGACAGTACAATCATCGCGTAAAATCTTCTTTTTTAGACCAAACGCACTTAACGCCTTTTTGAATTTCAGCTACTGTTGTGAGCATCTCTTATACTTCATACCTTTAATAAGCAGCCCGTGACTTTTATTCTGCAGTCTGTTTACGAAGTTAAACTCTTCAATTTTTCATCAAATATTGCAATATTAAACACTACACACAACACTTGGAATTCGATATTATCTGCAAACTTCTCCAGTTTCAAATTTCTTCCAAAATGACCAGGCCCTTTTTTAATAATGGCATTACCAAGCAAAATGCTACCCGACTCAAAACCATCGATCTATCGATTTCTGTGGACTACTTCCTAGATAAACAGATGCCCAGGATCTCCCTTCCAAATCCATAAACAGCATAGCATACTGGAATGCAATTTACTAGTGCAAAACATCTAATGCATCCACCAGTAAAAGTCATTGATAATGATCAACAGGGGCTATGGTATAAGAAAAAGCGGTGTGGAGAGGTGTACATTAGCACCGGGGCTTGTCCCTGTTTATTAATGGATTCCACCCCCCATTTAGGACCACAACTACCACCCCAAACTTTATTTTGATGTCTTTGGAGCATGTCTAGTGACAAAGTGAAAACGTTTTCGAAAGCCATCAAGTTGTGCAACAAAGGGCATGTAACGCATAAAATTTCACGAAATACACACACAGTAAGCGATGGATAAGCTAAAAGGTCAACAAACAATTACAGTTTATTCTGACTAAAATACCACGACGTCACTTATCTTTACGGCAGGGATGTAAACTAATTCATGCAGTTAGAGGTGCGTCAAATGCACAAGTCTACTTTAAGAATAATTCCATCACATACAACAATAAAACTTTTTGAGCTTGTGTTTTTGCTAAACAGCATAAATAGGAATGACTATTCAAATACCTAATGAATTCTACAGAAAAGGATAAACGTCACAAATTTTACTCCCAGTGTAAGAGCTTTAGATAAATTTTTAGACTAAGTTGGAAGGACTTCTTTGGGAAGATAAACACTTTTCTTGGTCAGCACCCATAAACGCCAGTATATTCAATTATATTAACGATGATTAAATAACTAAAGGCAATGTTTTAGGCGTACACAGCTTCCGTGCCCCAAATGACTGTTCCATAGTGGCTAACCAGCGCCTCTTTCAATTGGAGGCTATGCTCGAAATCCCTTACTTCCACCACACATTTGATCTGCAAGAACACATAGTCAAGGATTGCATATTCACAAGATATTCAAGTCCATTCGTGTAGCAAAGCAGATCAGCTAAGACCTAATTCTGGTTCACAGAATATGAGGGATGTGAGCCTTATTAACAAATTGCGTTCAGATTGCGTTCAGATCTCGAAATTGCGTTCAGATTGCGTTCAGATTGCGTTCAGATTGCGTTCAGATCTCGAAATTGCGTTCTGATTGCGTTCAGATCTTGAAATTGCGTTCAGATTGCGTTTAGATCTCGAAATTGCGTTCAGATTGCGTTCAAATTTCGTTCAGATTGCGTTCAGATTGCGAAATGACTGAGCAACAAAATAACAACCGATCTAAACAGTGACACGTTGATAAATAAAAGAAGTATAATTGTATGCTAACCCAACCATTATAAGCAGCTTTTTTTGCAAAAATGCATAGTTACCTTTCAATAAAGTATTTACATTAAATAGTTTAAATTTTGAAATTTCTTTTTACAAACAGCATTATGCAATAAAGGTAAGGTAGTTAAATGTCACATAAAAAACTTGTCCACACAAAGAGAATGTCAGACAGTCACCAATCCATGGTTTTAGTGAAGTATGTTATGTTATTCGAAGTATATCAAAAGTATGTTGTTCGAAAATCACCTTAATGAACGTTAACACGTTGTTGTATGAGAAAGACATACTCACATGTACAGTGTAAACACTTGTATGAATCCATGCGCGTTCATGAAAAATATCTTTTATACTAGAAAGGTAGCAAGGAATGATATCAGTAGCTGGAAATACAGAATGACTTTTGGAGTCCACATAAACCAACTCAGACGTGTACTTTGCTGAGTGTGAAACTAATGCTTGTATTCTTAAACTAATATTATAATATTAATATTAGCAAACGTAATATCATATGGGGCTGAAAGTTACTAAAACATGTATTTTCATAGGTGAAGCGGGAATCCTGATAGAAAAGTTAATAAATAGAGCAAAATTTGTGACCATGTGGAAATGACGAAAAGAAAACGAAAATTGCAATGTCTATGTTATACAATAAGAAAAACATTATTGTTCATCTGGGCCTAAATGGAAAATAATAAAATAATTGAGATAGAGCTATTCAGCCAGTTCACAATACTCCTAAAAAATTGTTGGAAATATCCTATAAAATATTTCAAAGGGGAAACATGTCAACAATTGACTGATTTCTTCCCTAGCTTCGCTTTGAAAACTCTACTATAAAATACCTATGCTGCGGGTCAACATTTTTCAAAAGCCGCCTTGGAAAGCCCTACATCCATATTGATCCTTCCCTAAAACCTTAAGCCTTGATTCGTGTAGCAGAGCCTTGAATTCAAAACAAGCTTCTTGTTTACAATAGAGGGGCTTCGATTAATGTTTGTTAGCTAGGATACCACTGTTTCTTACCTGACGCCCAATGAGCATAGAAGCCTAGACAGCTCTGCGATGCCACCCGGTCGGTCCATAACAGTTACTTTGAATCTAATTAGACGCCCATCGGCGGCCAAGCCTCGTTCTATTACACGGCCTAGCACAGTCGAGTCTATATTACCGCCGCACAGTGGGAACACGACCCTGCAAAGCATACGATGTACTTACATATCACGTGGAGAAATAAGGCAAGGGTGCAATACAAGGCATAAGCATGGCGCCAATGCCATTGGAATCAAATAAATCGAGTACACAGCCTACAGTTTGAATTACCATTGCCGAATGCAAACGCCATTATGAAAAGGGGGTAACCCCTTGCAGGCTCCTTCCGATATAGATTTAAAAAAGTACAATGTCAACGATTATCTTTTCAAAGCGACTCAAAGACATTCCTTCGTGCGAAATGAGCTTTAATACAGGTCATAAAATGTGAGAAGACATGGTCTATATTCTTCTAATACGCTGTCTACTAACCAGATTTAAAGATAATTCCATAAGGATTCTTGACACAGCTAGGTTTAATAACTTAAGAACCGTGTCTTGCAGTAGCGAGAATTCAGAACGAGGCCTCATCCATCACTGCGTACCTCGTATCCGTGCGACCCATATTAGGGTGCCGTTCAATAAAATGCTTTGACAGAAGAGTCGAAATACTGCACGATTTTTCTCCCTATTCCCTAAAACACTCTACGGTAAGAAAGCCCTTTCTTTAAAAGTATGCACCTTTCGAAGATGATTCAGGGCTGGCTGAAAGTTGAGTTTTGTAATGGTAGGATTGGACTTACGGTTTCAAATTCTAGACACATAAGTAATAGTAAATAGGTGTGGGGTTTTTATTGACAATTGACAAGTTTATTGGCAAAATACTAAAATAGGTTTTGCTTAGAATAGTATTTCTTGAGATGATTCTGAAACTTCTTCAATATTGATATTTTTTAACGATATTTCGGTAATTTGACAAAGACCTGAGAACCAAGCTCCTTATTCTCTTCTACCTATAAAAGACCAATGAGTTTGCTTTCAAACAACCTATGTCATCGACCTACAAAAGCAGGGCATTAAAGCGAAAGACTTTTGGTCTACTTCTAAGGCTGTCCTCAAGCTGGTTCCCACTAGAGTTGTATATGTGCCCTATCTTTAAGAGTGTCCAATTCCAAGGTCTCAAATTTATCAAAAATGCGAGATAGGGTTATTACCGTTTCCCTTTAAGTTCGGGTAGGAGCCCCGCCAAGACAGCCGCTATTCCAGTGGCCCCTGCACCCTCAACGACGCACTTCTCTTCTTCAACTAATCGTAGTACAGCAATGGCGATGTAGTTTTCACTGAAACAAAATACATTGTATCAGTTATCATTGGCAAGTATTCCATTATGAAGCATTTGGTTCAATTTAGCAAAATTTCACTGAAGTTATATCGGGTGAAAGCTTGAGAGACATGGAAAATATAATTGCATTTCACTGTTGTAATAGTTGCGGAGGCAGAACAAGAGTCGATGAATAGACATTGAGTCGCTAGATGTAGTTTAATATCGAACCATCCTCGAAGACTGACTAACTAACTACCCGTGACATAGATCATACGTTGGGCGTTATGCCTGCTGTGAACGTTGACATATTACAAACCATCCCCCTCCTTAGCAAATGGTGTATTAATGCGTAATAAAATCGCCATAGCGCATGGGGGGCGTGATGTTTTGCCGTAAGTGAGTTGGGCGTGCGAACATTCGGGGATTGTTTCCCCTCTGATCTGCACAACCGGGATTCCTTCCACCCTCATGGCTCTCATGTACAATTTCTATCTCCCCTGTCTCAGGGACAGGCCAGATAGTCTTCCCCTTATCTAGAGGGACAATGCACTGTCATTGTTTAGCAGTCACTGTAATTGTTGGAAATGGGTTTGAATAGCTGCGATTAGAAAGGCAATACCTTCTGTGAAACAAACTGGGTAATTACTCACGAAACATCAACTCAAATGCAAAAAATCAATCAACCTTGAGAAACTCTCAAGGGTAGAATGCTGAAATTTTAACTGATTTAGCCAAAATGCTAAGAAGTCCGAGACACAAGCTGGTCGAAAAAAGTTTGATAACTGAATTGAGTTTGGCAAAATGTTAAGCGCAAAGCAACAAAACTCTTGATTTTCTAACATGTACAAGAAGCTAACTGGTAAGAAATTCTTTTATGTTTTTTAACAATTATTCTGCTGATATTCAGCCGCTTAATGAGTACCTCTAAATTTGTTGAGTTGGCTAAAGTCTTTCCAAGCTTCGGCAGTAAGAAAGGGTCGACAGAAGTTTCAAGAACATAATTTACCTGACAGAGACAACTTTATCCACAAGGTCACGACATGAAGCGAATGCATTCTGCCCAACTTTTGCCACACATAGACCTTGTAAGCAAAAAGAGAACGACAGTGTTAATGATGAACTTATCTTAGCTGTAAGACATTAATAATATATAATTACATGCCTAATTGGCAGGGCATTTTTTAAGGATTTTTCAGTAGTAGGGCATTTCTTAAAGGGGCTACGCTTACGACAATAAACTGTACGGCTACATAAAAGTTTATCACCTTTTGAAAACGCAATAGGGATTATATTTGTCACTGTTTTATCTTGCTTTTAGTGTTAGTACGCCTGAGTCTCATTTCATCAAAACGCCTTGCTGATATAATTACCGCAATGGCCTAGGCGTTTGGGGCAAAAAGAGCATTTTGGTCGTCAGTGGTGGGGGGAGTCGAAGGGCCTAATGGGGCAATTCCTCCATCACTTAGTATATTGAAAAATGCCCTGCTACTTGGACATTCTAATAGCTTATACCCTTAATGAATTATCGCCTTTGTCAAACAAAAGTTTAGCATTTGTCTTTGACAGAATAAGTGGACAACGGGTTTGCCAATTGACAGTCAGCAGTAAACGGCGATTGAAGCAAACCGCCATTAAAATCCAGTTTGCGTACAATTTTGACATAGAGGCCAATAGAGATCAAGGCTAACTCTTTGATTTGTCATTACTTGTCATGACCTGTCTTTTAAATCGTCATCTTACAAATGTCAAGTGATTAGTCACCAGATGTCATCTTTTTGGTCATCACTTAATTAGCCATTAAATTCGCACATTCAGGTTTCTTAATTACCTAGTCATATGTAATGGAATAACACCGCTAACAAAGTCTTTCTAGACCAATACTTGATCAAGTCGATTAGTTAATCTCGATTGGGTCACCTGTGTTTGAATCATGCTGGCGAACAGAAATGCGTTCTTACCATCAGCCAAAGTCAGTGACTGATTGGCCTCAATGCGCACAGGGTGTCCAGCATCCATTGCTGCTTTGAAGCTGGTACACTCCTCGCTTTCCGCACCCTGGAGTACGAAAACAGTCAATACAAACTTATGGTTTCAGTACAGAGAAGAGTACAAAAATGAACGAAACGCAGGTAAACAGAGCAGGGCCGCATATGGCAAAAGATGGGCCACAAATTAGGCCGGGTGCAATTTGAAAATAACAGAGTTCATAGATGGGGAGTCATCGGACTATTTAATCGATCCAGATTTACTTACAACAATATTTGCAAGACATACAGAGTTGTAGCACAACAGCAACAACAAGTTAAGGTAGAAGTATAAATTAAAGATATAAATTAAAGCCAAGAGTTAAAGAAATACTATATACATTTTGAGCTGCTAAACCCGAAAAAGGGCCCCTGTTAGGTACCAAAATAAGTACTCCGATGCATCGTTTTCAAAACAACTGCTTATAAAACGGTCTGCTCCAACTTACGATGACCATTATGTTTGGGCAGAGGGTCTTCAGAGCCACTGCGCAGCCCGACATGAGGCCAGCTCCGCCAACCGGGATAACAATGGCATCGATATTCTCCACTTGTTCGGCTATTTCTAATCCCATGGTGCCTTGCCCGGCCAGAATATGAGGATGGTCGTATCTGCAAGGAAAAGAAGTTTGACGTAAGTTTGACGTAAGCCTTACTAGAACCAACATTAAGCAATATCAAGCAATGGAAATAAATTATTATTACAGCACGGGAATATATTGTTCGTAGATTGCTCTGAAGATACAGGGATAAACTGAAGTCATTCAAAATGTCTAGCCCGAGGAGAATGAGGCATTCTCTATGCCTTCCAATGCCTGGCTAGAGGACGCAAAGCTACAACTAAAAACCGAAACAAAAGACTCCTCAATGCCGTAAATGCGGTATTAACAGGTCACCCCAGCCCAGTAATAAGAAAAGGGTTCGTGAATCAATCATTGCCAGCGTTGCATTTTACAGCATACACTTGTCCTTAATTTTTTCAATCTCCAGAGAAATTTGAGGCTTGAATTCGCGTGGAATTTTCTTGTTAAAAACAAGCATACTTTGGTACAACAAACTTTGAGATTGCATTAGCTGCTATGAGACTGATAATGCGATTGCTTTGCATTCATGAATATTGAAACTTTCTCGGTTACCCTTCTCAATGATGGGGTGAATTAAAGTTTTGGAAGCTGTAGGTCGTCAATTTACCAACTTTTGCATCCCTGAAAGATTTCATTGCAGTTAAGGGGAATTAATTTCATCCAGTCTTATACCTGACCACAAATTTGCCAATATTAACTTAAGCCATAAAGATGATCAAACTTCATTCGTACTGAGAACACATGGAATATGCATAAAACCACAATACGATCAGCGACGTTTCCCCAACAATATTACAGGCATAAATCAGTAATATGGGCTAATAGGCCAAGCGTAAGGGAATCCAGGCTTTGCCGATATTAAAAAGGCGTGTCAGTTTTACTTTAAAAGCTGAAATAGGGAATTCATTTTACAATGAATGTGGTAAAGACGGAATGTCTGGTGGAGAACATGCCATCAATCTGAGCTTAGTATGAAACCCACGAGGAAGTACCACAATAGACGTTCCACGTTATACCGAACTGTCGTTACATTATACAAGATATCTCTGCTCTTTAAGGTCAGATTTTACACTATCAAATCAGAATAGCAGGTGAGGCAATGTATGCAAATTGTAATGATAAAACAACAATGTTTACGAAGAATACGTTTGCTCCTAAAAAGTTTAACTTTAAGCAAGTGATTCAGGTAATTTTAAATCCAACTCCACAAAAATAATTTCACAACAGCGAAGCATCTCTGTATCCAAAGTGCCAATAAACATCCTTACGACCAGAAATTGTGTTATTGAAGCAAGGGCTATTTTCTGATTACATTTGATTCGAAAACATTTTCAAGAATTTTTTACCCATTTATGTATGCCAATCTGTTTGCTTTAGCCATCTTCATAGCGATGTCCTTTGCCTACATAAAAAATGGCAACTTTACGGCGACAGCTTTTGGAAGAAGATTAGAACTATTAAAAAATCTTGGATAGTATTGATAATAAAATGGTATAAATAAATAAGACAAAATACCAAAAGAAAAGTGGAATAAAAAGAAGAAAACACAAAATTTGTGGAATAAGGAAGATGACTTAGCGTCCAAGCAATCAAGAGTTGATAGAAAATGGGAGCATTTGTGAGTAAGCGGCCTTTCTTTAAGCCTTTCTTACAGCCTACCTCTCTAGCCTTCCTTTCTAGCCTTCCTTTAAAGAATAGGGTAATCAGGGCTGAACCTTGGCTCACACTGCGCTTAGTCTAGAACTACTACATGACTTTTGATCAGTTGAAAACACTTTCTATGTCTGAGAAAGCAGTGGACTAGAGTGCACGAAACAATTGTTGCTGGCAAAGGGAGGCAAATGAATGGATCCGTTCAGGTTCAAACAGGTAGTTTCTCGTCTGCTTTTAGTGGTGATATTAACAGACAATGACGGATATCTATCTCGTATGGTTGTATAAATCGTGGCAAAGTGAATTGGTTCTATTCTATGAAGGTAAAATGGAGCATTTTGAAAGTTGCCTGAAACAGATTTCTCTTCAATGAGATTCTTAGCGGGTCTGTTGGTTATTACAGCCCCTCTCCTAAGAGTCATATAAAATTTTGCTGAAATTGCCCGATCTATTATTGTATGAGGGGCTAATGTATTTCAAGAGGAAAGGAAGTGAAAATCTGCTGGGAGCAAAAAACTGGGGCGATTGGTGCAAGAACCGATATGTTCTAGCACCAATGTTCTAGCTCTAAGGAAATCTAGGCAAAAATTTTAGTTAAATTCCAGAGTTTGGATTTTAGTTAAATATTGGTTAAATTCCAGAACTAAAGATACACAAGCCAACACGGAAACAAACGAAACTGAAAATATGATTAGCCGGCGTTTACATGAAATTACCTCAATGATATCTGCGCCAATCACGTGGACATTTGCTCCGTATATCTTGCATGCATTTATTTTCATGATTGGTGCATTCAGAGGCATGACCACTGTCACAGGCACGTCGAGTTCCTTCCCGTGGTAAGCGAGGGCCAAGGCGTGATTGCCGGCTGATGCAGCTATAACACCACGTGACTTTTGTTTCTGAAATGGTGAAAGTTGTTGTAAGTGGCTTGAAGCAAGAGCAGCATGTGTTCAATGATGAAACTAATAGGTTTTGGCACTATCAGAGTCTTGAAGTTTTACGAAGTATCTGTCATTATTTTTATTTCAACCTTGGTCAGAAACTCAGTAGCTAAGGCAAAACAGACGCCTATTGAAAGGTTAACCCAATCTGAAATAGAGCTCCTTCGAAGATGCTATCAGATAATAGTGAGAAAATATCTTGGCAGTTGTACAACATTGAGAGGTTTTTAGGCAAAATCCCAAGACATGATGGCAGATAATAGGAACATTTAAAGACAGAAATGCAATGTTGTGATCTGATGAACAGTTGTTCCGTATATTTGTGCTGCCTGGCCACTGATTCAAAACTGAGCATTGAGCTTTGCAATTGATAAACATTTCAAAACTATAGCCTCCAATGCTGTCAATTCCATTTGTGCAAATAACATATAGCAGGTTAATACCTTTGACAGCATTGTTAATGTATTTCTTGCACCCCTTTCTTTAAAGCTACAAAGTTACATAATTAATGGTTAAAAAAATAATAGAACGTTAAGACTTGAATTAAAGACAGTAAAGGTTAATTATCATTTTGCTATCTGAATAATTTGATATTTGCTTGAAAAAAGAAGAACAAAATGGAAACCAGCATTTCTGTCTATTTTGCCACAGTTTAGTACATTGTACTTCGTCAAGATATTAGAATCTTGATATCAAGTATATGCTTGTTTGTGAAATACTCCAAAATTACTCAGTAAAAACAGCTGGAATTTCTTACCTTCCTGTAACTTGCATGTAATCTCTTTTAAGAAACACTTCCATTTCAAGTGCCTCAGACAGCCTGATAGATTTCTGAAATTCAAAAGACACTTTCATACTTTACAGCCTGATTGTGAAAGACATACTTTCATAATCATACAACAATCATTGTATCACATAAAATTCTTTTCCAAATCTGGATTGCAATCCAAAAACGACAAGATTGTTGACAGGCTATTAGAATCCAGGCCTAAAATACCTTTTTAAACTTATTTGTTAAAAAAGCATATAAAAGTGGCAATATGGATAGTGAAATACTTTTTACATTTGAGACCCGACAGGGAAAATATTTGGCAAAAAAGGGTAGATACACATTGGAACAACTAGTTGATAAGAATCATATTGAACTAATGAATTTTGCATCTTGGAACAAGATACAATATGCCAATTGAATCAAGTGTGTCAGCACTAGTGGAGGCCTGGCTGCATATGACATCAGACAGCATTGAAATGGCAACTGACATCCCTTTCTGATAGGACAGTGGGGGACAGTTATAAAGGGATTAATGGTATGAACATCAGGGGAGTCAAGGTAGAATTTGGCAAGTTTCCTCTCAGGATTGAGAAAATATGTTAATCAAATTTTGACCTTGTAAAAAATCAAGATGCAAAGGCATCCAAGTTAGTGGCTGCCTGTACCTCTAAGACATAACAACAGTCACAAAAGGCACCCTTGCAACCCTAACTTGTACAGTGTACAAGATTATGCTATATCGGTATGATGCAACTAGACTTCCCTAGCTTTGGTACACCCCTGGTAAACTTTGGTAACCCTTTCAAAATGTCTGCTGTCCCGAATAGAAAGCTCTTTTTGCTTTATTCAGAGCCACATGAATGAGCGGCTTGATTTAAAGTATTTCCAAGTGCTTTGTGGTACAAAACTTCACAATGGCTAGAAAAAGCGGAACTAGTTTTCGCATACTTAAAAGTACTTTTTTCGAGCAACACTCCTCAAAGTATGCAAACGTTGGAAGATAACCAAAAACTGACCAAATAAATAGCCAGATGCGGATCGAAAACACTAGAGGGTGATAAGCAAAGCATGTGATTGGTTATAATTGACCAATCTGTGTTACTTATCACCTAACTTTAGAAGAGCCCAAGGAAAAGACGAACTCTTTCTGTCGACAAAGACTGGGATTTTCCATTGAAATATAGACAAACTCCAAAACACTTAGGTGAAAGGACGACCTAGCTTGCCCAATTATACAAGAATTGTTGTCACTGTATGTTTTGGCGCAAACTGGATTCTCTAAAAGATGTTTTCCTATAATATCCGGATCACAATTAATTTGGGCATTGTGCCTTTTACAATTTTGATGCGGCCGCTCTCTTTCTGCAGACGCTTTGGTCCTTATGCTCGTGGGAACATGCTGTTAAAGTATTTCCAATGATTTTCTAGTTGTATTTACACAATATCCAACCTGCCACAATTGGGATGGGCAATTTACATGCTGTTTAGACAGAATTGGATCATTCCATTGCCACAAAATGGGTTTTGTTTTAAATGCTTCAAAAGTTATGATGACCCTATTCAATTACATGTGATACAATTGCTGTATTTTTTAGCTAGCAGCTGAAATGCCCTTTAATGTCCAATAATGCATAGTCTTCGTGTATTCATCAAGCACATCAAATAGCCCATTAAGAGACAGGATGATAGAAAGATAGAAAGAAAGAAAGCTTAAATCAGATCTAGGCTATTACAGTCCTTCAAAGAGGCAGAGTTTGATACCAAAACCATCATTTGCATTCAGCATTAAAACCTTTTTAAACAAAATACCCAATGATATGCTAATTTCATACCTCACATGCAGTCTTTCTTATGCCAGCCTTAATCCTATAAGCAGCTGCACTGATATCTTCAAATGTAACTGGTATTGGGTCATTGCTTTCTCCAGTCAAGTTCAGCTGCCTGATCATCGGATTTGCACTGTTTTCAAATGGTCTTACTTCTTCATCAACAGAGTCTGCCTTTTCTGAAGTGCTTGTAACATTCTCCATTATGCAGTCTTTTAAGTTCTAAAACCAAGTTTGGCATTCAAGTCCTAAACTGTGTGAGAATCAAAATTATCAGCAAAACCCATCAATACAAGAAGAAAAATGCAATGAAACATCAAATAGGATAACATCCAATATGAACACTAAATCTATAACTTTTCAAAATTTATAGATTTATTCTTAATTAGAATTATTCTTTGCATGATAAAAATAAACACAAAGCAAAACAGATCTTGGAGTTTAAAAAGCAGAAAGCTACAGCTTTTCTTGTTTCACTACAAAGACAAAATATAGTACCTATTGATGCACTTTTATATTAAGGAATCTAATTGTGCTAATCCTTCTTCTTTCCTTGTAGTCTCAATTTATACATTCTTCTTGTTGTCATAACTCAGGATTAACATGTCTGCTTTTGATTCTTAGAACCATCATTATGGGCTAGATTCCCAATGCCCTGGCATCACCAAGCTTCAAAGCAGGTTTGATTTGGAGAAACTGCTCTCTCTGACAATACCCCATGACAGGTATAACAATAACACCATATAATCGTTCAATTGCATTTATCTTTTTTAGAAATACTCCAGGCTTCCATTCAACTGGGATCTTAACCTGCTGTTGAATGCTCATTTTTTGGAACCTGCTTAAATGGGCATACTTTATGGAACCATCAAATATCTTCGCTGGTCCCATATTGTGCCACCGAAGAATCTATTGAAGTTCATACCAAAAAAGCCTCGGCGCTAAAATGGCGTTTGGTGTATAATTTACCTATATAGAACCTATGGATCATGGAGAGGTACGATACTGAATTAGCGCCAAAAGCTTCATTTGATGAAACATCACCCTTGAAATTTCAAGCCAGTGATATTAACCTTAGCGGTCAATGACGCTAACAGACTTTCATACGGACTTGAAAATTAAATCTGTTCTCGGTTGAGCGAGTAAAACGTTCAATGTTTGAACAATGTAATTACGAAATTGGAGTAGCGTTGTGTAAATGCAAGGATTGCTTTTAAACTAACTTAAACATAATAAAATTATCTGGGTATACTGCAAAGCATTCACAACTCTCACTTATGGAAACAGGGCAAGCCTAGCGAGTCCATATTTACAAAAATCAATTAAGTCTGGCTAGGCCGAAGCAAAGGGTCCGGGCTAGACCAATTCAGCTCTTAGACCAAAAGGCGTGGAGGACAAGGCTGTCTCAGCAAAAAGGCCGGATTTTAAGACATGGTCTGGCGAGGAAACGAAAAATTCAGCAAGAGTTTAATAAAAATCATGCTTACCTTTCACGTAGCAACTTTACAATGTGCAACAAGTTTGGTCTGTGGTAGGACACTCCTCCAAGGGGAACAATATGTCGAGTGTCCACCTGATGCGGGGGCCTTCAACCTGTGGGTGGCCATGGGCCCAGGGCTGCCAACCAAAACTCAGTAGGGCTACCAACCAAAGCCCAATCTCCACTAGGCAGAAAATTGTCATGCCGCGAAAAGTTGGATGACTTTCTACCTTTCGCTAGTCGGCATTTTCCGCCGCGACAATTTCAATTGGCCAAGTAGAAAATCGCAGGAAATTTTCCACCTCCATATTTTCCGCCTAGTGGAGATTGGGCTTAAGAGCAATGGCAGCAATAATGAAAAATTCGGAAATTCATAACAAACAATTTGACCAAGGGGTCGAAACCACAGCCCTTCGCATTTCCATTATTGTTAAACCCTTCGCATTTTTTATAGGAAACACGCTCTAAGAAACAGCGGGCTCTATTTTTCGAATGTTAAGACCCTAACCAAATTGAAAAAGCTATTGTGAAAGTTTACAGTTTTAATTTCACATGTTGACCCGCGTGGCGGTCTTTAATTGTACGGTATTTGCACGTTTGTGGTATTATTCTGTGAGTGGTGTGTTGCAAACTTCTTGAAAACATTGTTTGCAAGTTGTGTGGAACAAGGTTGTTGAGAGACTTAATAAACCATCGTTTATCATTCTTCAAATTAGCAAATTTAGCTCAAAAAACATGTAAGAAACTTTTGCTAGGAAAATGGCCACAAAATTCAAGAAACTGCCTACCAAAACTGGACCTTCGATACTCGTAAAAAATAAGTGTAGCCTGGAACATTTTGAGCCCCTTGCACCTCGCCAACTGCCCCTTCAAGTATCCCATAAAATGCAGTAGTCTCCACTCAGGAAATAAGCCCAATTCCTGAAAAAGCCCCAATTCTTGGATAACAAGCCTGATCTATAGGGAATGGAAATTTAAGAATCTCTCAATAAGTTCCGCCAACGATTATCTTCCATTTCCTTTGTTCACTTCTCCCTTTCAATCCATTTATAAAAAATGATAAAGGACTTCAGTTGGAGGATAAAGGACATTAGACAAAAGTTACAAAACTAGACTACAGAAGTTACAAGCTACTCAGTGTCTAGTTAGATATTAAACTTTGCCCACCGAGAAGGAGGTTAGGGGGAACCAGCCGCCATCTCCCTATCCCAGGCTGAGAAATGAGATCCTGTATGTTGGCGAAACTTTTTTATGCGTCTTCTATTAATAAAGATTGTTTCTTGTGCAATTGTAAAAAGCGTCGTGGAGAGCCTGGCAAGATTATTACAAGATTGTGGAAATCTTTATTGCCTACAAAACCCCTAAAGAATGAGGATAAGAAGAGCAGAACACAATTATTAAAAGGGGGAGGGGTGGATAACTTGCTTCTTGATTCTCTTACCTTACGACATGATTGCATTTTGTGCTTGAATTATCAACATAAAATATTTCAAATCTACATTTGGTTCAAATTTTATGTATTTCGATTATCACAACATATTTTATCTGCTAGTCCATTGAAAATTTTTAATAAAAGGTCAACGAAGAGTTGTTTTTGCAGCCTTCGGTAAGAGAGCTGTCAGTTTGCAAGTCAAAGGTGGATGCCCAGAAGGTCGAATAATAGACAGACCAGAAGGAACCCAAAGTGCTCCTTGAACACAACCATCTTTGAAACTCGTGGTTGTCTCCCTTGCAGTCATGAAAAAGAGGATTCCAAGTGCAACGCTATTTGACACGTTTTTTGCTGCAAAAACGCGGTTCGACGCGGGGGCTATTCGATGCAACTCAAACACGCGGGACTAGCTGTTCCTGTTTGAGACAATCAGCAAGTTGAATGCCAGGGAACAAATCAAGAAAGCGACAATTTGGTAAGTTGTCTTCAACACATAAACAATTAAACATGAAGACATGAATGAACAGTCGTAGGTTCGTTTAGGTTTACGAAAAGTTGATTAAAACTAATCCAAGAATCATAATAACAATAAAACTGGAAATTCGTGGCCTAGAGATTCGATGAAAGGCTTGGGGCAGGACACAAAATGAGGATGACATACTGGGGAGGGGCGCTGGGAATTCTTCTACAAGGTCGACATTATGTCACCTTTCTGGCAATCAAATTGGCCATGTGGACGATAAATTATTTTGTCCCTTTTGAGTTTCTTTCGTGTTGCCTTCAGCAATCCTTCCGTCAACACAATGTTTAGCAACAGTAATCTAGTTTTTGTTATGGGCAAAAATTTGTTATAAAACGACCAAAGATCTCAACTATCGTTTCCACCCCCTGCCTGTTCCCCGGCCCCTCCTCAAGGGATATGAAATATCCTATGGGTGGCAAACATTTCAGGGAACTCTCATTGTGGACTCTAAAATGGCACAAAATGTTATTGCAATCATACAAAAAACCACCCCGCTCTTTCTCTAAACCACCCCGATGAATTACACGAAAATGTAATATTCTATAACATTAGTCATATTGGGAACTGAATATAAAATATTTCGTTATTAAATGAAACTAATCTTACCACAGCTGATAACAAAATACTAAACTTTGCAATAATAAAAAATTATACCGGATCACACTGGCTTTAGAATCATAGTGGTGATTCAGCGTTAATACCGACCTTAAACTTTCTCTCCTGCATGATCTGCTCTTGATAAGAAATAAATAGGCATTTAATACTAGGACCTGACAACATTTGTCCTTGGGAACTTTACACAACTGCCGATAGACAGCGTACTTCACTGTTTCCATTCCGTCCACCCGTGGAAGCAGCTTGCGAAGGGGTACGGCTCTTTCAGTTTGCCTGTCAAATGCAGATGACGTGGTTCCCCCAGTTTCTGCTCCTTTATGTGCTGGATGTAAACCTGCAAAAGACAGAATTTGCATGAGAACATTGTCTAAACTGCTGAGGGGCAATTTCAATCAAAATCCCAGGAGAAATAAACCTTTGGGGTCGTCTAACATGACTTTTACACTTAAAACAAATGCAGAAACTCTTCATCTTTTTTATCTCAGCTCTTATGTCCAAGGACAAGCTTCAACCTATGATTGATATAATTATCAGAGAAACAAGAGGTATCTAGCACACAATTGCTAGGACGTTTTGATAAAATGGTGTAAGGTTTTTCTTTATCCTTTTCATACAATCAATTACTCTACATTCTAATCGCTTCGTACCTGGCGCAAAGGGGTACAATAGAAAGAAAAGAAGCACGTTCAGAGCGGTGTGGTTGTGTTCTTAAGTGGCAATCTTTTGAGGAAAACGCCGTTAAAGGCCTGCTTACTGAACGTGTGTATAGTGCTTCAAGGTTAATGCAAACTGAATCCATTAGCTTTATCAACGGTAGACCATCATTATACTGAGTTGGGACAGCTTAACCGGTAAAGTGAATCTTAAACAAGCCATTTGAACGAAGATTTAACTATTTGGAAATAGGAGATGGTCCAAGGTCATTTTACTTTGAGCCAAAGCCTCCGGCAACTCAAGAGGGGATTCAGGTGGAAAAGGGAAAGAGAAAGGGAGAGGAGGAACTGGGGAGAAAAATGAGAGGGGGAATTGGGAAAAAGGGAAAGGGTGCAATGAAAAGGTGAAGAGAAACAGTGAAAAAAGTTGGAGGAAAAACGGGGGGAGAACTAGGAGAAAAGGGTGAAAATGAATGTTGAAGAGATATAGAGGAAAGGAAAGCGGGAAAGTGAACAGGGAACAAGAGACAAAGTCGCAGAGAAGATTACACGGACGTATATGAAGTACATACCTGTGCACTTTTTAATGCCAATTTTTTCTCAATGTCGCTTGCATTTGGGCCCATCCATATAAACAGCTAAATGAACAACGTTATATCAGAGACATTCGGCCAAAACACGTTACAATAACATTGACAAGAGTTCTCTCTAGAGCAGGTTAGATGTTTAACTTAAAAATGTTTAATTTCTGACAACAAGTGCAACCTAATCCCACAGATTTCTAAATTCGTCCATATATGTCCAATTGTTATTTATAAAGCACTTCTCTATCTTTTGCTGCATTCTGTTTTTCATGATATGATATGTCGGATATGATCGTAATCACAGTCAAAGAAAAGCCAAAGCATACATAAAAAGCCACAGGAAAAAACAGAAACAATTTTACGATGCTTCAAAAAATTATCTCGTCGCAAACAGTTTTGCTTTGGTAGGATTCAAGGATGGTTCTAGTAGTTGGCTAAAAGCATTTCGAAAGCACCCTAGTTGAAGACCCTCCCCTGAGTAAGCCTCCCAGGCAATTCTCGCATGCATAGGTACAATTTTGCATATTACAATATAAAAAGAAATATTTTCTGCGACTCGATAACAACATCTGTCAATACCCTATGGTTGATACCCAACATTTCATAGCTTAGGATAACTTTAAAGACTACACCGACAAACCAAACACAAAAATATACGTCATTATAACGGGCCTAAACCGCCGAGTATCAAAAGAAAAAACGCAACCACGTGTAGAAGTTTAAGCATGCGAACCTCCTTTCCAGTATCAAGCATCATGACGTCATCATCAGCAAGATCATCCTGCAAAAACGCACTTGAGATTAGAAAAATCACTAAAAATAACAAAAAATATCCTTGATGGTTCTTTATTGGAAGGTTATCTAGATTGAAAATTATGAACAATGGCATGACGCAAGGGAATGTATGTTTATAAACAAACAATGATAATAATAATAATATAATAACAATAATGAACAAAGTCGCAAAAACAACAACAGCAGTTAAACTAACTCGAAAACAGTTGTGATGGCAACCCAAGGCCTAAACCAAAGCATTCTTAGATTGGTGGGGAAAGCAAAACATAAATTCAGTAGCATTTCGTGGAAATGTACCCAGTGGAAGATAGACACGTAGCTAGCAATACGACCTGTTTGCAGGAGAAGTTTGTGAGGGCCAAAATGACATCATTAGACTGACGAAAATGGCTGCTTGAAAGCAGTAGCTAGTGCAGTGTAGTTATAGCTGTAGAATCGATGCTTGGAACGGGGCTTTCAGTCGAAAATCTTTAACAGCAAAGTCGACGATGAGGTGGCAAATATTGTCTCAAATTAACTTTGAATTCAATCATGGCAAATCTAGCATCCAAATGTTGATACCATATTGATACTCGTGTTGAGCTGATATTCTTCTAATAGGACTTGATCAAAATCTACTCTTATCGTCAACAGATTATATTTTTCGATGCACTCCTTAGAAATGCAGTATCGACTCAGAATCGGCATGGAAAAGTTCTAACGAACCTGACAGAAGTCCGAGCACTTTTCAGATACGGTGAAGAATCCTTTTTCATTTGAGCATCGGAACAGCCGTGCCAAGCGTGAAAAATCCGCCGTCTAAAATAAAGGAAGGACGCAATTACAAGGGGAAAAAGAATCCATGGCAGAGAGGAATCGATTACAGGGAGAGGGAATCGATTACAAGGGGGGGGATCCATTACAAGGGGGTGGAAATCCATTACAAGGGGAAGAATTCGATTGCAGGGAGAAGGAGCCCAATACAGAGGAGGGAATCAATTAAAGGGGGAGAGAATTGATTACAAGCAGAAGGAAACAATAACAGGGGTAGGGAATCAACTCCAAACAGAAATGTATTCAGATCAAGCATTGAATTGCTTTTCTGGCTTTTTCGTGGCTCTGGTAACAGACAATAAACAAAACGGTCAACAATGAGAATCAAGTGATAAAAAGATTGGGTCTGGCCAAGGGAACCAAACGCACCTTCTCGTAATCTTTTCTACCACCAATTCCGTGCCAGAAGAAATTCTCTGGCTCCTCGCCCTCTTGCACGAGCTGAACAGAGTATCCTTCCTGTCGAAAAGAGACAAAATGCACATTAGAATAACTGACGTCTCATCTGACCATTATATGCAAGGCTTGGATGATCTAGCCAAATGATGGTTACAAAAACAAAGTTCATCATTTCTTGAGGGGGGAAATAGAGAAAGGGGCGAGGGAGACCTTTTGGAACTATTGAGGCTATCTTTATATCTATATATCGTAGCACATGTTCTGTTCTGTTTATGAAAAAACCTCTTACACTTGTGTTCCCACACTTGAAGTTCTAGTGGCTAGAAATGCCAGAGTGATTGATCCAAAGAAGAACGGCCGGCAGTGTTATCAAATCAAATCAAATCAGCAAATGCTTTCAAGGCATCAGTCATGTGATTTTAGGTGACTCAAATTTGTGAAAAGAAAGGAATGTCTTTTTTCTTGCACATTGCGCAGAAATATCAATATTTTCTTTCCAACTTGAAAAGCATCTTCCGCGGTCGGTAATGTTGATGTTGTAAGACATTGTATACGCTATTGAGCTTGTATCACGTGATTCAGTTGACTGGTGCCGAATTTGATTTGCCGGGTCCTGATTGGTTACTTAAGCAATGTCACATGTTGCAAATGGCTAGCATGTCTCTAACAACCATACTAAATCGCATGATAAATCGTAACTTACAAAACAATCAAAAACATGGAAGTAGGTCAGCTATGTAGGTCAGAGGAAAAAAGAAGAAAGCACCTTGCACCCAGGCCTATAATGACGGATGCGTTCCTAGAAACAAAACGAGGCTACAAGCACGCAAACAACCGCTGACGTCACTGTAAAACGGCCTAAAAGCGTTTTGGCCTACGAAAACCCCTGCCTACCTCCCACAGCTCTTGACCAAGCTCCTCGGCATATTCTAGGTCTTCTCTAACCGTTTTGCTGCAAAATAAAGTCCATTTTTGAAGGAATTTTTCAGATTTTGTCAAGTGCTTTACAATAAAGACTCTAGCACTAGGCAAACGGCGATGATAAAACGAAAATTTAGTGGTTTCCTGAAAATGGACTGTCACTGAAGTCTTCAACTATATCGGCAAATTCAAACTGATTCCACTTCTTCTGCATGGTAGCAGCATCTCTTACACATGACAAGTTATCGTGATTTGCATACAGAACTGCAAAGGAGCACAAATGGCACAGAGCAAATAGCAACTACTACAACAACAACAACTACATAAACAGTAACAGCAGAAACAAAGGGAACTATAGCAACTACAATAATGGTAGCAACATGGTCTTACTTTCCAATCCAAGTATATACAATTCCTCCATTCTCGTTGTCAAAAGGAACTCTGAGGATGAAGCTGGAGAAAAATACAAAATACACAATAATGATTCTAAGATAACGATCAACAATTATCATTCCACAATTCCTATATAACAGAGACAAAGATTTCTGATAGTTATTAGAGTGATAAAATGAGACGGTCGCTTAGTAACTGTTGTATGTACTCTTAACTCTCAACCATGTTCAATTACTGAGCGAGTTCCACGCAGCAATTTTTGTATACATCTTCAAAAAGATTTGCTCATGTTTGATGCGTTGGAGACCGTTCTTAAATGTGATCTTATAGAGTCTATATATTCTCTAGCGAAACGTAGATTTCATGAAAGTCAAAAGGCTAGAACAATATGTGAAGTACATGTGCAAGAAATTACCAGAACTCAGAATTTAAATGAATCGCGTCACATTCGATCTACAAAAAGAAAACAGGCAAACTTTAAGCATAAAGTTTGAATTTAAGCATAAAGTTATTGATTCCAACAAGGAAGCAAAAAAAGAAACAAAGAAAGAAGCAAAGAAAAAGAAAGAAAGAAAGAAAGAAGGGGAAAAAAAGAAAGAAAGAAAGAAAGAAGGGGAAAAAAAGAAAGAAAAAAGGAAAAAAGAAAAAAGAAAGAAAGAAAGAAAGAAATCAAAGGAAAAAAGAAAGAAAGAAAGAAAGAAAGAAATCAAAGGAAAAAAGAAAGAAAGAAAGAAAGAAAGAAAGAAATCAAAGGAAAAAAGAAAGAAAGAAAGAAAGAAAGAAATCAAAGGAAAAAAGAAAGAAAGAAAGAAAGAAAGAAATCAAAGGAAAAAAGAAAGAAAGAAAGAAAGAAAGAAAGAAATCAAAGGAAAAAAGAAAGAAAGAAAGAAATCAAAGGAAAAAAGAAAGAAAGAAAGAAAGAAGGGGAAAAAAAGAAAGAAAAAAGGAAAAAAGAAAGAAAGAAAGAAAGAAATCAAAGGAAAAAAGAAAGAAAGAAAGAAAGAAGCAAAGGAAGAAGCAAAGGAAGAAGCAAAGGAAGAAGCAAAGAAAGAAAAAAGGAAAAAAGAAAGGAAGAAAGAAGCAAAGAAAGAAGCAAAGAAAGAAGCAAAGGAAGAACCAAAGGAAGAAGCAAAGGAAGAAGCAAAGAAAGAAAAAAGGAAAAAAGAAAGGAAGAAAGAAAGGAAAAAAGAAAGAAGAAAAAAGAAAGAAAGAAAGAAAGAAAGAAAGAAATCAAAGGAAAAAAGAAAGAAAGAAAGAAAGAAGGGGAAAAAAAGAAAGAAAAAAGGAAAAAAGAAAAAAGAAAGAAAGAAAGAAAGAAATCAAAGGAAAAAAGAAAGAAAGAAAGAAAGAAAGAAATCAAAGGAAAAAAGAAAGAAAGAAAGAAAGAAATCAAAGGAAAAAAGAAAGAAAGAAAGAAAGAAAGAAATCAAAGGAAAAAAGAAAGAAAGAAAGAAAGAAAGAAAGAAATCAAAGGAAAAAAGAAAGAAAGAAAGAAAGAAAGAAATCAAAGGAAAAAGAAAGAAGAAAGAAAGAAGGGGAAAAAAAGAAAGAAAAAGGAAAAAGAAAAAAAAGAAAGAAAGAAATCAAAGGAAAAAAGAAAGAAAGAAAGAAAGAAAGAAAGAAATCAAAGGAAAAAAGAAAGAAAGAAAGAAAGAAAGAAAGAAATCAAAGGAAAAAAGAAAGAAAGAAAGAAATCAAAGGAAAAAAGAAAGAAAGAAAGAAAGAAGGGGAAAAAAAGAAAGAAAAAGGAAAGAAAGAAAGAAAGAAATCAAAGGAAAAAAGAAAGAAAGAAAGAAAGAAGCAAAGAAAGAAGCAAAGAAAGAAGCAAAGGAAGAACCAAAGGAAGAAGCAAAGGAAGGAAGCAAGAAAGAAAAAGGAAAAAGAAAGGAAAGAAAAGAAAGAAAAAAGAAAGAGAAAAAAGAAAGAAAGAAAGAAAGAAAGAAAGAAATCAAAGAAAAAAAAGAAAGAAAGAAAGAAAGAAGGGGAAAAAAAGAAAGAAAAAAGGAAAAAAGAAAAAAGAAAGAAAGAAAGAAATCAAAGGAAAAAAGAAAGAAAGAAAGAAAGAAGCAAAGAAAGAAGCAAAGAAAGAAGCAAAGAAAGAAGCAAAGGAAGAAGCAAAGAAAAAAGAAAGAAAAATAGAAGAAGCAAAGAAAGAAAAAAGGAAAAAAGAAAGGAAGAAAGAAAGGAAAAAAGAAAAAAGAAAAAAGAAAGAAAGAAAGTAAAAAGCAAAGAAAGAAGCAAAGAAAAAAAGAAAGGAAAAATGAAAAAAAGAAAAAAGAAAGGAGCAAAGAAAGAAAGAAAAAATGAAAAAAAGAAAGGAAGAAGCAAATATAAAAGCAAGAAAGAACTCTGAGGTTTGCTACAACACGCAGGGGGCTAACATGTTGGTTGTGATTATTTAAAAACATCTACACTTGGTTATAGAGAGAGTGTTTGTCAATAACGAGGACTCTTTCTTTTGTGGCTCTTATCTCTGGCTACCTATAGATAAAAATTCTTCGTGCTTACCTGAATACAGCGTCGTGTTAATTTCCCCATAGTCGATCTAATATGATAAAGTTCTGCCCCTGTACTTTCGTGCTTTCTTTTCCCCTAAAATGTCAAGCAGAGCACGCACGTTAGAAGAAATAAAAAAACATTATAAGGCAGTCCATTCTCATTCTGCTGCAACTGAGATTAAATATGTTGGGAAAAGATGACAGCAAAAGAATTGGGAATGACGTGAGCCAGAAATCATCACATGTAACTATGAAGGACTATGCCACGCAAAAAGTTCTGCTCCTTCATGTGGTTTGTATCCTGTTGCTATAGCCATATAAGAAGCGATTCAGATACAACTGCAAATGCTATAGGTTGAGCGTCATAATCGCTCACTCCAATCCCATTAGATACTTGGGAGGAAACGTTATGTAATAGAGGACCTGCTAGGAGGTCAGACCAGTGGAGTGGGGTCGAGGGCGCTGGTATGGGGATTATTTTCAAGGGTAAGGTCATCGCCTAGAGCAGATATCCAATATAATACCGGGGATTGGGCTTGCATTTGGGCGGGTTGTATTAAAAGATGGCCTTAGGCTTCTTTCAAGAAGTGAAAACTTTCATGGATGAAGCAAAAACAATTTTAGCTTAAAGTGACAACTATTAGACTTTACTCGAGTCTCACATTTATATCATACACAGTATTTGGAGAATAAACAAGAAAGAAAAACAAACATTTATATACACAGTATTTGGAGAATAAAAAAGAAAGAAAAACAAACATTTATATCATACAGTATTTGGAGAATAAAAAAGAAAGGAAAATAAAATGAAAACATCCACGGCGGTTTGGTAGCTATAAGAGGACAGCTTTTCACTTTCGGCGAAGCAACTAAAAATTTCACTAATCTTAAAGATAGTGAATTTAAAGCATGCGTGGCAAAGACCTGATGCTCAAAATCATTGTTTGTGAGAAGCTCAAAAACTTTAAATAATTGCGTAGGAACGGAGAAGAGATGCGCAAAAGATTATATAAAGATTTGCTAACAAAATGTGAATAAGCCCGTTTGTCGAAACCTACAAGTGGTTTCCAGAAGGATTTATAAGTGGTCTCTAAGCCTACGTCAATTCGTGTATTGAATACATAACAACTAAGAACCACTGATCCATATTTCATAACATATCAATTAGCAACATAATGACCCTGACCTAATTTGAAAGCCCGCCTTGCTATACTGCACCATCGCTCCATAAACGTATACATGCAGGGTCATAGATCTTAATGACAGGCAGGTTATGCTAGTCTTTGAATACACAATATGAATACTGTTTAACTGTATACAAGAGTATTCATGTTGAATCGTGAGGCTTTTCCCTTACCGGAGACTATGACCTGTGGGACGCTAAAGATTGGGAAAGGATGGTTACGCGGTCATTTCCTAATTGTATGACGTCACATTGGGGCGTTGTATGCAACAGGAGTCATAGATAACATTCGTCCCTTCCATTGAGAGCGGGTCATTTAGACAGCTTGCCCGCTTCTTGTATCTCATTATATTGTGGAATGTTTTCATGGGTTCTCATTTCTCAGTTCTCATGTGAATCCAACTTAACCATTGAGATAACCATAACCATAACGATAGACATAACCAATGAGAGATAATCGTAAGATGAACCCAAGACTACTTGTGACCAACAGCAATCCCAGCCTAAGATTACTTGTGGACTACTCTCAAGTTCCTCATTTAGGGGGGGGTCTAATTAGGAGGGGGTGGGCATTTTTAAAAAACACTGAATTCGGGGATACCAATAGATTGAAATGCTTACATTATCAGACATTTCTAGCTAAAAAAATTGGGGGATGACCCAGTGCATGAAATACATAATTAAGGGGGTTGTTAATAAATGGAAATAAGTATGCAAAATTTCTGAAAAATGGAGTTTACTCCCCCCTACATTTAGGAATTTGAGAGAACAGCTATCCCAACCAAAGATTACTCGTGGATTCTTGTAATTGAGTGCATAAAATGAAGGCTGCAGGCTGAGGGTTTATTGTCGATCTGAAAGAAGAAATCGCACTCACCTTGTGAATGATGTATTTCCCCTTAAAATGTGACAGGAACTTTAGAGCTTCTTGTTGCTGAAAAACCAAATTTGCATCAATATATACACAACAAAATACGAAATAAACAAATGAATAAGATTAAACTAAAAATAGCGAAAAAACAATCGCTAAGATGTCTTCTGAGATAACCCTTAATTCGGCTCTAAGGTTAGAGGCAGATAAGAAAGTGAAATCAAATAAGGGGTAGAAATTTTCCATCATTCGAAATTTTTAATATTATCAGAATTCAGAGCTAATTTAGGTCGAAAAATAAAAACAATGGAGAAAATGAGAATCTACTACTGTGATTTTATCGTTTGCAACTGATCACCATTGCTGCTAATGAACAGTCTGTTGATGGCAGTATTGGTTGATTTAAATAACATGCTCTGCGACTAATTGCTGTGATGGCGATCTGAACAGCAGAGCTTTTTGATGATATAACATTAATCAAGTTTGAGAAACCGAGGAGGATTGCTTAAATTGACGCTGTTTTGATTCTTATGCCAAATCAAAAATATTTTGCTGGACATGCTTAAGTGTTTTCCTCTTACCTGTTTTGTTCTCACGACTTCTAGCTTGTCCCCAAACAAGGCCTCAAATTTCTTCTGCAAGCTAAAATGACGTAAGTATATTTTTAGCAAAACTTTACTCCACAATGCATGCGAAATTTCAACTATGGTAAATTGTTGTAGTTGCGTTATATATGAAGATTCTAATGAAATAGGGTAAACCGATCACCCTTCGTAATGCTTAAACCCCCCCCCCCCCGGAATGCAGAAAAGTCAATGAAATTTGAAAACTAAAAAGATGCAGAGTTAGTTAATTTTTGTGCAATTTTAGAAAACCAATTGCTTACAATTCTAAATGAAAATGGGCAAAAAGTATCCAATTCAAAATCTTATAAACTACTAGTCATGAAGCTTCAATTAGAAGTTCAAAATGTAAAATGTTTACCTAAACGTGAATGTAAGCCACCCCATTCTCCCGGCATCTCGACCCTGCGCGAAACAAGAAATACACCTTAGCCAGTTATACCTGAATCGGAGCCTTTATAGCTCAGAACTACTCAATTAATATTGGAAGGCATCAGATCGATCTTTCATTTAAGGTAGACGTAAGGCCTGAAAAGGGAAGGTGTAGCAGCGTGTTGAAAGAAATATCGTTTGGGGAAAGACCATTTCTAATGTTTCCTACCATTGGTATACAATGATAGACTATGAATTTTGCAGATGATCCGATGCTTAAAAGTGCTAATGAAATGTAAGAACGATAAATAAAGGATTACCTAAGAAGAGATTACCAAAGAAGTAAATAATCTAAGCTTTAACTAAAACATTTCCATTACTTTCCCATAGAAACAAAGAATAACATTAACAGCGATAAGCCAATAGATGTAAACTAAAGAAGGCAGTAAATAATTTAATCCTCTAATCTTCATTCATTAAAAATTCAATAATGATAGTGGAGGACTTCTTAGCTCGTACCTCCCAGAAGTAAACAACACATTGAAACTCGTCTTCCTGCTCCTCCACCTCGGCTTCTTCCTCCTCCTCTTCTCCCTCCTTCAACTCAACCGGAACCCAATAGCGACAAAGAAACACGTAGCAGTCATTCGAATAAAAGTGACCTGAAACAGACACGAAACATCAGTGATGGAAAAGATGGCATTCAGCTACTCTGAAGAGCACAGCACAATGTATAACATGGCTTGGTGCAAAGTGGCAAAACATGGCTTGGAAATGACTGGCCTTTTGATCAAATCATTTCGACTTGAAGGCACTCAAATTGATTGGGATAGTGAAACCACATTTAGTTACGCAAAAACTTTATATGATAAGGTACCTATGTTATTCAAAGCAAATTTAACAGGAGGCAGTTCAGAAAGGATGTATGTGGCCTACCTATCTCGTCTTCCGGGAGTCTGACAAATTTTCTTCCTTCAAGAACGAAACATTCCATCCCATCAAGATCCTCGTTCCATTCCTCAATCAGTGTATCCTAAAATTGCAATTTTAATTCATGTTGATTTAGGTTACGTTGATAAACACTAGAAAACATCACGAAAATGAATTGACGAAACATTCACAGCTGGCATCTTTGGAATCCAAAAAAGAACTAGGGACGGCAACTTGGCATTTCTAATTAACAAAAATTAAGAATAAGATACAATGATAAGAATAAGGGCGATGATATTGCAGTCACAATAAAACTGCTATCAAGAGGTATTGCGTGTTTATCGCTCTTACAACGCCCAAACATAATTGCCTGAATCTATTCCAGGGTAGTCTCAGCATAGAGAATTTCACAAACAAAAGTATTCTTACACATTCCGAATCCGGCATTGTTGGTTGTCGCGCAGTGAACAAGGCAGATAGATCCACTTTTTGGACCTTTGGTGGTGGCGACATGGCAATAAGACTCTTTCCGTCCTCTTTCGTTTCCTCCTACAATACAGAAATAACATTGAGTTGTGACGTCACTACAAAACAGCGTCTCGTTTCTGTGTGTTAAACGAAGAATCCACCCAAACAAAAACTGTTTTTTTTAGTCTATGGACAAGTGAAAATAATAGGCCTGCTGATGATTTGCAAGTAGCAAATGCATGACAATTATTTAGCAGGGCATTCGATTAATTCATACTAATGAGACCGTCAGTTCAATGTGGCTCAAATTCTAGAACAGGAAGTACCGTTAAGTAAGCGTAAAAGGCATTCCTATGGCAATTTGCCAAGTAATGTTATCGAAACACTATATTCTAATTCTCCACAACCTGAGGCTACAGTATGGAAAAGGCCCTTCAGAGCCAGATTCTAGCAGGCGAAGTATTCTCTTGTCAAAAAATGTACCTCGAAAGTGGGTGTTAACAAATCGCTAATTTTCTGTATTCGGGATAAAACTCTAAACTGTCCGTATTTGAAACCCACCTTGCGTAGATCAGCAACTCTATCCGCCGTTCTCGTGAAGTCAACCGCAAGAACGTCATCCCAACCTGAAAACTTCGTCTTAAAGACCTGTGTCTCAACTCTGCAAATGGGAAACGAATAGAGGATCTAAATAGAGCAACGGCCTAACATGACCAATCTATCACCCTTCATTCTAAACGGAGTAAAATGTGCCTTAGATGTTCATATGAGAGATGATAAAATACAATGACTTTTCAAACAAATTGAATTTCAAAGCTAAAAAGTCATGTTAGATTTTATTCCTGAAAGTTTAAAGATTGTAATTGAATAGACAGTGAAAATTGAAATAGCAAAGGATACTCGTCAAATATCACTTTTATTTAAATAGTTTCAAAACACTAATGTGCAGTTAGACGGGAAACCTGTGATCGCATTTTAACATGGAGAGTGAATTTTGTAAATCTGAAACTTACCCTTCAAGAATTCTCGAAACAGTCGCTATTTCAGGCCTTCCAAACATGGCACATAACTCTTGTGCGAGTTTTAACGCGGCAGCCCGAACCAATCTCGCAGAGCGCCTGCCAATCCTGAAGGAGTTAGAAGACAGACGCACATTGTTACAAAAGTTGGTTGGAAAAGGAAAGCATAGACGGGGTATACGCAAGATAATTTCATGAATGATGGAAATATCATCCGGAGACCAGAAAAATTGACAGCTTCACGGCTTGGAGCTGGAGGTTTTTCCTGTTAATGCCATATTTATAACTAAGGTTTATAACTAATTTCTATTGTAAACAATTAAAGTGATTGTAAAAAAAATTGGTTTGATTTGGTAATGAGGAAGGTTTGAAATATAAACGTTGCAGCCAGAGAAAACTTTTTATAGAAGACGAAGACGATATCATCTTCATTCCTAAAGGGTCATGGTTTCTTGAATGAAATGCCTTTACAAGATTATCAAAAAAAATTGCCACGGCTTTTTACGGTAACGCTGATAAAAAAAAAAAAAGTTTACGGAAATGCAGACCAAGAAAATCTAAGAGTGCCACCTCCTGCTGGGAAAACTCTTGAGTTCATCGCAAAAATTTGAGCAACCAAATTTGAGAAAATATTTCCCTTCTACTTCTAGAGGAACTCCTCGCCGAGCTGATCTTATTCAAGTGAAATCCCATCAGAGTTTTCAAGAAAGATTTTTATGTCTTACCAGATGAAAATTTCTGACCATGTGTCTAGGATATATACATTCTTTGAATCAAGAAGACTACGTGTCAGTTTCTTCTTTGGGATTTCGACTACGATAAAAAATGATACATATCATAAACAATGATAAATTTTTAATCTATGATACTACATTTTATAAAAAAATTTTACTTGGAAAGCAAGCAACTGTAAGAAAATAAAATCAAACACAGGCGCACTGAAGATTGGAGTAAAATTTCTTTGCTATTACTTTTTTATGCAGGAAGCAAGCAAAAGTACGTCAATGCTACGTTAATCTTAAAAGAATTAAAAGAGCTTCCGTTTAAATAGCAGACCTTCATTTAATTGGTCAATCAACATTTCTTAGTGTCATTATACGTACAATTTTTAATAATGGCTCTTTGCTACCAGTTAGCTCAAAAATATTACCTTGAGGCAGTTCAAGATATCCCATTCCAAGATAGACTTTATATAAAATTGGACGCGTTGGTTTAAAAGAAAGAAATTCTTTATGTTCCTGAAAAAGGTGGATAAATGTAAAGAATTTTGTTTGGACATTATCATGAAATGCTAATTTGGCCTAGATAATATCATTAAAATACAAAAAATAAATGCAATGAAAGACATAAGATATATTTGTGATGTGCTGGATATCACAAAGCATTTCATGATGATTCGAATGTGTGCTTATCAAGCTTGGGCAAAATATTGCTCTGTTATTCGATTGAAAAACAGCAAAACAAGTAAAGGCAATGAAAAAGAAGAAAACTTACAATAACATCTCCACTTGGTTCGCCAACTATTTCCCAAAATGGCGGATCATCTTCTCGTCCTGTAAAACAAAAACGTCTAAGGCAATTTTTTTAAAAAATTACGTTAAAGCTTTACAAAAAGTTAAAAGTATCGTTACTAAATGAGCTGTGCTATATAGAAAAATTTTAAGCAATAGACAAATATGCTATCTGTATATCGAAACTGGCAAAGAATTAATTTGAAAAAAAATTGACAAGGGGAACCATGTTCGGAAAGTTAACAAAATGCTTCGTTTACAGCCGACGTTTCTTCTTCAATTCTTTGGAGGAGTGAAGAAGGCCTATGCAAGTTGCGCGTGAAATCAGCAATCGAGATATTGAAATATTCAATACAATCAATACCTGAAACATTTGGTGAATCTCGGATTTATCTTTCCGGTCAATCCGAACAATTTTCTCAGCTAGCAATCTAAGGGTGAAAGAAAAGTTGATAGAACTGGAAAAGAACAAGCTTATTCAAATGCTTCTTCGTTCATGGTTTTAACTCTTTTTATATCAAGACTTGTTGTTTGTAAAATGCGAATTAACTGTTGTTATTAAATGCTTCTTCGTAATGATACAAAACACAGCAAATTGATAGTTAAATTGATTATATTTTCGAAAAAATATAAGGCATGAGAGCACAAATTTTCATTACATAACGAAACAAGCAATGGATATTCAGACATGCATGTTGTTATGATGAGAATAGTTACCTAGCTTTAGTTTTTGACATCAATGGAGCCTGTTGAAAAAAAAACAAAGTAGCATAAGTCATTGAATGTTTCTACGTGTCAAAGTCGGTGAAACATGACGAAATGGATCAAGAAATTCTTGTAAACAGATCATAGACAACCGCTGCGTGAATGGATTGAATACCTTTTTGCCTGACCAAACGTATACATGCGTCCCCGCATCGCATAAGAAGGCGAAATTGGGATCAAGAATCCTCCAATCTAGAGGAACCTGGAAAAAGCCAGAAAATAATCAACACTACTGTGCGAATCAAACGTGCTACTGGCAGAATGAATTAGCAGCAAAGTGCAAAACCAAGATTCATAGATTTATGTGCACAATATTCTGGAGCTTTAAGACAGATCAAAGTTTTAACAAATTGATAAATGTCCAAGTTAAATGATCGGTACTCTTCAATACAGCAAGTTGGTAAAGAGACGACATACACACTTTAGGGAGATAAACAATTGCACAGCTGCTGGCTACTAATCCTCTTGGCCAATTTCAGATAAAAAACTTCACTGAGAACCAAACAGGATCATCAGTATAAGCATTCTAGCAAAATCACGCCCGTACAAAAGCTGCCACTAGAGAAAGCTACAACAATATAAGCATAAAATGTTTCTTAATTCTAAAAGAAGAGGAAAGTAGACAAAAGTTGGTTTCTTACCGGTTCCATTTGAAATCCATGCATGCCAATGATGCGATACATTTTTGTGACGTGTGGCTAGCAGAGAAGAAAAAATATATTTTCCATAGAATTGGATAAAAAATATTGGCATTTTATAAACATTTAATTTAGAAGTTTTCTGGCAAGGTGCTTTTACAAGTTCCTAAACATCTGTATTGCCATTAGCAATGGGGCTAAAAAATAGTATGGGCTGTAATAGGACTTTTACCTTTGTACCTTAGAGAACAGAAAATCTCACACAGAGATAGTAAATGAAACTAAACAATTAAACCGAGCCTGGAAAAGCTCCCGACTTCTCTTGAACTCCGCTTACTCTAAACTGTAGGCAACTTAGAAAATATACAAAATTACTTATGGTCCAAAAACAAACAGGTTTAATGACAACATCCCATAAAACTATTGAAACCCAGTAAGAAAGCTATGTAAAAATTTCTATAAAAAGAGCCTTTCACAAAGCATGTTTAATGATCAAGATTTTCTCAACCTTTTCCCAAATTATAAATCTTGCTTCTTCCGAATCTGAATTCGTTGTTTCTTTCAACACTTACAGGTTCGTCAACGGTGAAGAATCCGCTACCAGTGCCTCCTTCGATGTATGAAATAGGAGTTTCGAATATTTCTAGAAATTCAGGCGACTCGTCCCCTTGTTCCTCTCTCTAGAAACGAATACATATTATGTCACTGAAGATGCCTTAATCATCATAACAGCAAAAAGATGACCGCCAAGCTTGATGAATTAAACCAAATAGAATCCATTTCAAATGCAGAGGAAACTAATAAAGAGTTTAGAAATACTTTTGCTAAAAAACTGTATCAGTACATTAAAATTAAGAAAATACGCGCTGGCAAGGTATTTAGTGTCTACTCGAAAAAAATTGGCACAAGATAAGGTCAGTAGCAAATAAAATCCTTTTATTGGGCTTCAAAGCAAAACTTATTTCCACAAGACCTCATAAATGAAAACTAAGGTAAAATGGGAAGAGTTTAGGGATACTCAGGAATATTTAGGAATAAATGATGTCTTGATGCTTTGAATCTGGATAAATGCCTCTACCTGAGTTCTGCTTTCAGCACCAAGAAGATTTCGAAGATTGACAGCATGTATGGCGGCGCATGCTTTCTTGTCAAGCTATAAAATTAATTTTTGATACTGTAAGACCTTCTTAATTCTTAACGGCCGAAGAAGTATTGATAAACATATACCAATAAGGATCTGGCCATTGGTAGGCAAACCATGCATAGCTGAGAAACTCTGGCTTTGAGGTGTTTCCAAGGAGCAATGTTTAGGTTCTCGGAACAAAAACATCACAGTGTGTAGAGGAATTGACTTATCGGTCTTCAATGGGCGGTATCCAAAAAATGAAATAGTGATGCAATAATAGAGCTAAAATAGTATTGCATAATGAAATCGGATTAGAGCTAAAAGAACTTCATAGCGACAAAACATCAGTCACTTTTAATCCATAGCAGTGTACAAAACAACAAGAGGGAATCTTTGTATCGGAGAGAACTTCATGAGACCTTAATAATGTTTCATGGTCATAAAAGGAAACTTGAACGAATGTTTTTACTCTCAGATCAGAAAGAATGTTTTGACCATCTTTTTTCATTAGCAAAGATCTATCAAAAATACACACCGTTCAAGCTACCATGCTGATAATTTAAGTACGAGGATTTATGTCAATAGCAAACATTGAGATATTGCAGTTACGTACAGTAGAGTGCTGGCCGATCCAATAGAATATTTGCCACTCCAGCTGATCTGAATCGTCGTAAAAGGTCTAAAAATAGGATATATCATCAAAGCTAAAAAAATTGACTTTGAAGGTGATATATTATAGAAACTAGAAACATCATCACAAATGATACCGTATTATCACCAAGATGATCAAAATTCTCAGCTGCAAATCAAACTTAAAAAGTAAGCGGCTTTCTTTGTGGCATGCAAACATCTTCTTTGAAGCTTGATTCTTGTATTCATCATATAAGAATTTATGAAATCAGTTTATCAGCGAATATCAACAGAAAAGCAGTTCTGTTCAAAATCTGAATGTCTGGTAAACATGAGGATGATAATGGTTTTAAACATTAGGATAGGATGAACGGTTTTGTTTGGAAATATCACAAATTCCTGGCAAGCAAGTTTGAACTGTTGCATCAGCGGTTAACGAACTTAAGTATCGATGCAGATTCTTTAGAACAGATTTGAAGGAACCGCTAATTTCTTTGAGAACACGTCGATTCGACTATATCATACACCATCCCGACACCCAATATTATCAAAACTAGATACATTGAGCATAGTGTTGCACTTAAAAAGCAAATGACAGCAAAAATGGGACTCAATATTAAAAAATAATATCTACCTTCACCACTATGTAGCAATCACCATCGTAGAATCGACCGAGCAATGCTAAAAGGAACACAAATTATGAGACATTTGTAATTCGTGCTATTTTTTGCCTCTGAAATTCATCAAAAAAATTGATGGCATGTACTTTTGCATATCGTAAAGTTTAATTCAAAAGATTTGGAAGTTATCTGTCTGAAAGGAATCTATCAATGACTACAGAAATGGCCGACGTTTAGTAGAAACGAAGTTAGGAACATAAAGCAGACGTGGATTAAAATTGATAGAAAAAACGAGGAACTCATCATGGGGTTTCAAAGAATGGCGAGCAAAGGACGTCGTCAACAAAAAAAATCATTTAAGAAGCAGTGCAATAATCAGAGAGAAAGATTAAGCAAAAAGTGTTACCTTCGTCAATATGCACTGGCAGAAAGTTTTCAATTTGAAAACAAGTAAGACCTGCAATGAGAAGAGAATCTAAAATTTGACAAAGTTTAAGTACATTATGCATCTTGTATAAAGATGTGGGTTATTTGAATGAAAGTTGAGAGCAAAAACGAAGGACGACTCATTTTAACAGAGTAGATGCTGTTCTGACAACCAAAAACTACCTGGTTCTTGGCACACGTCGCTTGCAAATATATCACTGTAATTCAAGTTGGGTTTCACGAGTGCTTCATTCCATCTTCTTCCCCTATTTAACAAAACATAACTCATTTAAATGAAGTAATACCTCTCATTTCAATCAAACAATTTGGACAGTGCAAATTCTACTATAGATCAAGTGCTGGGGCGAATTGGCGAAACTTACTTTAAGTACTGCGGTCCTTCGGGTTCATTGTCCTGCAACGACAATAAAACGTAAGCAGTAAATCGTATGTAATGCAAATGTTTTCAGACAGTTCTTTTACAATATTTTGTCATTCTAAAATCTACAGAATCGTGCAGGAACAAGCTAGGTTTCGGGGTAAAATGTACTTTTCGTAAAAAGCAACACCTACGTTTAATCAATAAGGCTTAATTCATAGTCAATTACAATATG
Organism: Nemopilema nomurai; assembly: GCA_003864495.1. Taxonomy (NCBI): domain Eukaryota; kingdom Metazoa; phylum Cnidaria; class Scyphozoa; order Rhizostomeae; family Rhizostomatidae; genus Nemopilema; species Nemopilema nomurai. Next base: position 1,140,870 of record ML133436.1, on the reverse strand, counting down.
ACTACAAAGATATCTTTCAGACATAAGATTAAGAGTCGAATAGAATTGACAGGTTCTGGCACGGAAACTTCACGCAGCAGTGGAAACACGACTGCCATTGAAGAAAAGCTATACAGCGCATAGTTTATGTAACAGCCAAAACAGAAAGACACTTACGATCTGCTTTGGATTCTTGTGATGTGCTTTATTTTCCTCAGCACTTTCCACCATTCCCTGAAACATTTCCAAAGCGTAAGTCAGCTGCAAAGTCCATTGGTAAAACAAACTGAAATTGACTTAATTTACAATTGAAGGAGAACATATAGTAAAATGCCAGGCATAGAAAATTACCTTTAGCTTTTTGTCTGTATCGGTGAGGTTCTGGTATCGACGACCACGCAAGCGTAACTGAAAAGAAATTCTTTATCAATTACAAAACCACCAGCAAAGATATAAGAAATATAAGTTTAGATCTCTTGAATAGAAAATCGTTGAGTCTGCTTTCTTATAGCAATAACCTTTCTGGATTGAACTAAAATTTATGAAGCAAAACTAACTTTTCTGGCGATGGGGTCCTTGGAAACTAAAAACAAGAAAGGATGAAATTAGATATTTTGAATCTCGACTAACAGCAGCAACAACAACAAAAATAACAACAACAACCGCAAAATCAGTCACAACAATAATAAAAGCATTCACAACTTAATTGATTGAGTGTTTCTTACGTAGAAGGTTATCAACCTTTGCATGAAAGATTTACTACCGTTGAGATGAGTGAAGGTTGATTAGGTGGTACATGAAAGAACTCACTTTGTATTGCTGAAGGGGAGTGTCCAGCGGCGTATCGTAGTTGGGTTTGGTACGAGAAGTCGATGCTGTAGAACTCTGCATCAGCCTCGTTCTGGGAGACAGGCTTAGGAGGCATAACCAAGTGGGGGTTGTTTCGCACATCCAAGTCCTTCGAAAACAGAGAGTGAGTCAGAATTAAGAGATAGCCCTTGTATTCAAGCAAGAAAGGCAAACAATACGATTAACAGATGAGAGGAAATACCGAAAAACAACTCTTTTATCTTAATTTTTAGAATTATGAAAAGATTATGAAAACCATGCTGTTATGAATACTTTTGACTGATTGTTGCTATGAAGATCAGATGAAAATATGGTAATATAGATAAATTGACAAGCATATTCCAAGAAATTTAAAAAGGGGATTCTTCTTACTTTCAAATTTGCAAGGAAGTGGATTCCTTCTGGTAATGTTATCAGACAATTCGAATGCAAAATGAGTTTTTTCAGCTTGAGGCACCTGTGGTATTAGTGAAGAGAATAATTGAAAATGAGACACAAAACGAGAATTCACATATTCAAAATATGGGAGCATGATCCTTATTAAGCAAGATAAAGCAGTATAAACCAGAAGAAAAAGCAAGGCTTTAAAATAACGTAAAATCATGATATTAAGTTTGTCTACACAAGCCTTTAAGAGTCTTTGGAGCAAAAATGATCCAATTGGTTGGCTAAAAAATTTTCAAACTTTAAACGGAATGCAACTTGAACTTTTAAACGACCATTGAAAGGCGCCAACTATGGAAATAATTGATTACCTGCAGACACCTTCCGGGATACACTCGAGTTTATTCCAGGCAGCCATGAGCACTTCCTGGAAAACAAAAACTGGGCTTGAATATATGTCGGACTGAAAATTATTTCCAAGAACTTTAAGCGAACAAAGTGCATAAATGGATGTGATTTATATAATTTTTTCAAGACACAGTTAAAAGCTCTAGAGTAAAATAAAGGAAAATTTTATTGCAAGGGACGAAAGAAAATTTGCGCCATTCATGTTTGTTGTATCAAAGGATGCAGAAAAAATCTTCCATCACATAGTACACATAAAATAATTATAGAAACTAACACATCCCCATCAACTATGAGGAAAATAATTTCGCTTTCTGTTCATGATGCAACATCGAACGCCAATCTAGAGAACTGAGCAACTATTGAGGATGAAAGCTAATCACCCTTCATATCTTTAAAAAGAACATACGGTTATTTACTATCGATCACGTCGTACACATTTGCGATACATGAGTCCATGCTAAGACAAACAAAGGCCAATAATTTTCGTTTTACTAGGTCAATGAGGATATATCGACAGATTGTGAGCTGGCACAAGGTTAAGTTACACATGCAAAAGTTAGGGACCTTACCAAGTTAAGAAGTCTGCCGATACCAAGAGGAATACCTTCGAATGTCAGTTGATTTCCTGAAGAAAAAACACAGTAAACATATTAGAACAGTAATTAAATATGACACTAGACGCTCTTTTTAAATCATTCACCTACATGTACTTTTTCAACCTCTTTAAAGATGTAGAAAACACACTTATGACCAAAAACCTTTCCTTTCAAAAACATTCTTCAATCTTTATATACAAATTTCAATCTTTAGAGGGTATTCGAAGTTTTCAACGACTTATACATGCCCTAGTCAGATGTCAACCGATGAAGGGTCTATAAGAAAAATGATTCGATCAAGTTGCTTATGGTCGGCAGGGTAGCTGGCTTAAGAGGCACGTGGATTTGCCTTCCCGAATGCAGGGAATTGTGGCCTAATAAAAAGCTGGCTGGTCGTCATTACAAAGGGGTACATAGCATTTGATCAGGCCTGAAAAAACACGTTTTAGCTGAAAGTAAATTAGGATAGATTTTCAAAACTCCAACAGGACTGTTTCTATCCAAGGGCAGCCAACACTAAGTTATTTGCATACAAGGATGTACAAATTATTTGCATTTTGTGAGATGATCTTGCAGTCTACATTATGACAAGACGCGAAAAACTGACCGTTCACATAAAGCCTCTTCAAACTTGTCAGCTTGCAAATTGTTGACTGAAATGAAAACACTTATATTACTGAAAGCAGGTAGAGGAAAACGGAAGATTAAAAATGCAAGAATGCTTGTCTATGCTTTATTTTGAACATTGTTGTCTAAGGTGGTTGATCCAAAAATAATTCGACTTATCTGAAAAAGCTGACAAAATGTCACTAATTTTACAAACAATACCGGTAGCGCAGTGAGTTGATTTCTTGATAAATTCAGTGTCTCTAATTTTGTCCAAGAATCTGAAATTAAACATTCATAGCGATATGAACAAAGTCTTCACAAATTCAATTTGCTGAATGTGTTTAGATTTTAACTTGATTAAATTAAAAAATGTAATATCAGATATATCCGAAATGATCTTAAACAATTCTATCACCCGATTCTTCGTCAGATTTAGAAACATGACCATTGAAAAAGAGAGATTCCTACGATGAGAGATTTAGCTTCATTCATCTGACAACTCAGCTTTAATAAAAGGATTCGGTATATTAGAAATCCACATTTCTTGAAGGGACTTTGGATTTTCCATTGAAAAAACTAAGGCTCCATGACCAAGAATTCTTGCTGCTTAAGTTAAAACACTTGCCAATAAATCAAAACAAAGGAGTCAAACGAATATTTTTACCAATTAACGTGGAAAGCTCTGTTATTTGATTGTGGCTGAGATCGAGTCTCTTTAAGCTGTTTATCCTGTATATTGGCTCTGGCACTGTGGAAAAAACAAGGACTTATTAGCACAGAAAATATTAATCATAACCAATCGAAGTTATTACTTCAAAGGTTGTCTGACTAGCCAAACAGCCTACAGACGAACAAATAATGTTAGAGGAAATTATATCGAGGCGATCATATTCACTAAGGTGGCACGATGTTTTAAGGAGGTAATACGAGTCACGCCTCGAAAACGAGATGCGTTGGAATGACGGAAAACATAGGAGATTATACCGTTCTCTGTCTAGCTAATCGACCTACTGAAAATGTGTGGCAATTTTTGGCAAGGTCGGATTCGCCAAAAGGTAATATCAAAGCAAAAAAATATCAAATTTACGACTCAGAATTTGAACTAAAATGGACAAAAACTAATAGTTTATGAATTAGTCATATCTTGCGTCAGACAATCCAGGTTAGGTTTTATTTTCTAGATTAAAAAATTGGTCAACGATTTTGAATAAATATGAAAGCATCTCCTAAGTGGACTTGAACTATCGAAATAAATTTGTATCTTATTAAAGGGCGACTATGTTTCGAGACCGGAAAAAAGCGAGTACTTTTTGGAATCGTTGATGTCATCTTCTCCATCTAGAAAGGTGACCCCAGATATATGTTTGAAAAGATGACAAAAACAGATAGGTAGGTACAAATAAAGTTGTGAAATGCAGATAAGCACTTGAAAAGAACGAAAATGCGAGAAAGAACAACTATACTGGCAGCGATCACTAGATCACTATCTTTAAAGCAGCCATCTTTCGACAAAAGAAAAGAAGATTAACGAAAAGCATCGTCCAAAACTCTAAAAAATTCAATATCTGATAAGGAAGGTTTTCGTCAAAGCAACCTCGAGAAGATGTTTTTGCAATGATCACTTTAATATATTCATTACTTTAATAGATTTAAAAACGCCGCCAATGTCGTTTGAAATACCTTTCTGAGATTAGTAAGATGGTTTGGAAAATACCGGCAAACATACTCGAATTAAGTCAGTAGAAATGTTGTTTGCTAAAGAAAAACAGGCCGCCAACTGGGTTCCTTTGTCGACTTTACAATGAGACAGACCTTGTCAAGAGTTGTCTTTGTAGCCAAGTGTATCAGGAAAAAACGTGGCAATATTTTGTAAGTCAACAAAAACTATACATCTTTCAAAACATTGCTTTTTACTGTTTTCTCTGAATACAGAGAAAGGTCAAAGCTTGCTGTGAACAAAAACAGGTTTTCATGATGGAACCCTAATCTCACATCAGTCGAGCACAGAATTCTTTCCACGAAACGCCGAAATAACAAAGAATATGGCGGGCATTTTTGGATCCGATATGCCTGATATAGTGCTTAAAAGCTTGTTCAACAAGTATGATTTGAATCATACAGGGTACCTATCGTCAAGGGAAGTGAGGATTCTCCTGGGACGCGACCTCAGCATGAGCGAAAACGAAATCGACGCCTTCTCACTGCTGATGGACGAAGACGGAAGCAATTCCATTACGTACGAGGAATTCAGTTCGTGGATAAAAGATGAGAATAAATCTGGTATCCTGCACGACCAGCATGGGACTCGCTATCAGCTTTTGCTGAAAGCTGTTGAGTACTTCAAACAGTTTGATATAGATGACAACGGGGCACTTGAGGGACAAGAAATCGTCATGTTGATGAAGTCGATCGGGGTGAGGGAAGACGGCATCGAGCAAGCAATGAGTAGCATTGATATGGACCACAACGGAAGGATATCGTTCAATGAGTTTTTGAAGTGGCTAAACTGGATACCGATGGACAGTGATTGAGGAATCAGCTGAAGCAAACGCAAGGTCCAAATTGATATCGAAATAAGCTAAATGGCATAAAGGCCAATATAGCTCTCTTCTAAAAGAAGTGTGTGTGTGGCTTATAGAATAGCAAGTTAAGGCAAATTGATTGCCAAGAGACAGAACTCTTAGAATTCCCGAAATCGTTATGGTAATCACAAAACGTGCAAACAAGAAGGAAGTCATAATTATACTATTTTGTCTAAACCAGAAAGAAATATTTATGCTTTAATTAACTATCAGGATTTTTATGATAACATAACTCGCCTATACGAATTTTTGATAATAAAACCTTGGGAAATTACCATACGACTTTCATTGCGGTATTCTGTTCCAGCAATTAGCATAACATTGCAAATGACCACAGGGACACAATGCTTGTCACCCGCTTAATGTCAATCGCGTACAAAATATATAAATGCAACACGTCTACAAATTTTGTCGTGGTACCATGATTACGTTATGGTAAACCTGTATCCAATAATAGGATTAAATTCAAGATAACAACAATTCAAACTCGAAATAAACTTTAAGTTTGAGCGTGGTTGCCATTATGTTCTTCATATTGCGCCAAGAGACAGAAATAAATACCAGAACAGTAAGCCTCCTTTTCAGCTGATGTCGAACGAGGCATGCCAATAAAAATCTTTATTGCGAGTGTAATCAAACTTACCCCTTGGCAGATCATTGTGTGAGAGGTCAACGTCTATAATTGAAATGGAGAAAACAAAACTGTCAACATCATAACAGAAAAGGGTAAAACGAAAAACAGTGCACGGATTATATCTGCTGAATCAAACCCAGTTTCTTTTCATATTCGTACACAACCAGAACATATGCAGCTTCGCACAACGCTTTTGAGTCATCAGATGATATGGGGCGACGCTAATTCTTCCAATTAAAAAGTCTTGAAAGGTAAATTATGGTCGTTTCCAGTAAGCAAAACAACACAGTTTTGTATAACCGTTCTCTTCGTTCCATGAGGACGAAAAAGTACTTTAAGTATGTAAAAACTGGCCCCGCCATTTCTAGCTATTGTGAAGTTTTATACCGCAAAGAACTTGTTTTGTTCTCTTTGTATAACTGAGAACAGAACAATTAAAAACAACCACTTGCTCCTCTACATTGACAAGCTTAAGACGTGGTTAGCTGGCAAATGCGGAAATGAAATTCAAATAAAATAAATGAATTTTCACCTGTAAGATTTTCTAGGTTATCCAGTTTGTGCGGCATGTTCGAAATTGTTCTCTGAAAGATGAATATCAAACATTTCAAAAGCGCTTGTCCAAGTTCTCTTGACAAGGAAATCAGACTTTTGCTTAGAACTAGATAAAGTTTCCTCAGAACGTGAGACAACAAATAAAAATGATTTACGCAAGGCATTTCAGCCATAACTTCAATCAGCAAGGCCCTTTGCATCATATGTTGCTAATTAGGCTCTTCAGTGAAAGATACTAAAAGTCATAGAGGTGCATATGAGCTCTAATGAAAGTTTTTAGACATTTACCCACAACTACAAGTCAGAGATCACCCTACAAAAACCCTGCGTTCACAACCCTTCCAAAACAATGCCTCGTGCAACACTTGACGCGATGTCTTTTTAATTTCATTTAGAAACTCCAAATAAAAAAACAATTTAAAACATATAATATAAAAAGAAATAAAGTGTCAAACTTGCACCTATTGGAATTTCCAAAGGAGGAACCCTCCTACTCAGAAGAGTATTTCAACAATATTTTGCAGGATACCTAATTGAAAAATTGATACCTATTGACTTTTATTTCGTGTTCTATTTATCTACGACCAATAAAAGAAACATTGTAGGCTTGGTGATGTTGCTACAAACCTGAGTATTTCTCAAATGCAGCGTGTGTATTTGCAAAAGGGAAGGTAGCTGCCTGAAAGGAAATATGAAACTTGCTGAGCAAAATGAAAGCTCGTCATGAAATTATGGTTTCCCGAGATAGATTGCAAGACAACTTAACACGCTGTTTCTTGCATAAGATCTGTCCAGTGCACACCCTTAAGAATGAAATGGGCAGACCTTTTCACAAGAATACAGTTTTCGTGGACAAACCCAGTGTTTTTACTGCTACATACGACGAAAAAGGACTTGCAAAATTATGGCTTTACTGAAACATAGCCCTATTCACCACTCTGCATGCACTCTGATGGTCTAAATACAAAAACAAGGTTCTGCGAACTAATTGCTGCACAGCCCTTGAAAACATAACTGCAAAAGAAAACATAGCAACAAAGCCAGAATACAGATATTGCAACCAGAAGCAACATTACCTTAGCTGAGCATGTAACAATGGGTTGTTGTTTAAGATCTGGAATGAAAAAAACAAATTTATTTAAGTTGAAAATGCCTGACAAATTGATTTAAGTTAGAGAATTCATTCTCATTTTCACTATTGGAAAAAGATCGAATAAACTAACCAAGGTTTGTAAATTTGTTAATCTTCTCAGCTGTGGGGGAATTGTTTCTAAAATGAAAAAAAAACAAATGCCAATAAGAACTTTAATGGGATGAATTGAATAGCATTTTAACAATTCATTCAAATTCTATTAAATGAAAGATTATGTAAATACTCACAATGAAATCTTTAAAGCTAATTTTTATATTCCAGGAAATGAAAACAAAAAAATGATAGCAGTAATTGCTGCAAAATCAGGAAATTATTACTCACCAAGCTCATTATCACTCAGGTCAAGATAAATGAGATCTGTGAGGTTCACAAAGAGCTGAAAATTTGTAAAATACTGCAATTACATCATGGGACAGACATATATCAAAAGTCTGGACGTGGGTCAGGCTTCGCAAATATTGGTCTAGAAGATTCAGAATACTGGTCTAGAAGAGGCAGATTTAGGAAAAAATAAATGTTTCATTAAAGACTTTGCCTTCTTCTGTAAATTTATTCTGTTACACCTCTTTGGAAATAAATAATTGCTCTAGACAAACAGTGTTTGGAAGATAGTAAGCCAGTTTATTTTAGTAGCTTGGAGATAAAAAGCAGACAGTCTGTCTGGTCAGAGACACAAATCTACACTGCTAACAGCAAAATAGAAAAGCAAACCTAGCATGAAAATATTAGTAAAGCTTTGGTTAAAAATTGTTTTGCCATGTTGATTAACAATGTATTAAACAGATAAAATAGCTACAATGTTGTTGCCTAACTTGGTTAAGTAGCCCGGTCACTCTAGCATGGTTTCAAAAAGATGAAGCAAAGATAAAAATGAAGCAGCTTATACCTGATTGGGTATTGAGGCTATATTATTGTGACTCAAGTTCAATACAAGGAGACTGGTTGCATTTTCGGCTTCAGCGGGGACCTTAAAAGAAAAATTTCATTTCAGTTAAAAATAACTGAGTGCAACACAGAGAGTTGGGTTTCACTGCTTTAAGATTCATGCAAAATAAAAAAGTGCTGAAAGAACTAATCCTTTGGACATGTGAGTCATAAAATTGTGAACAAATTCTTTCTGCATGAATTGCTTGCACTGGTTCAGACTCTAGTAGGAACATCACACACTTACTTCTTCTAGGTGGTTGTGGCTCAAATCCTAAAAAAGAAGATCAACTGGTAACTACAAGTGTTGAACAACAAGAAAACACTAGTTGGCAAATAAGACCTGTTAACTAAAATAAGTACTGCATCTAAGTATTAAATACCAGCAGACAAACATAAATTTTAATTACCACTGTCAGCAAATCATCCAACTTGAACATTTCAGAGGGGACTCCATGGTTTTTCAAGCTATTATGTCTGGCATTGATAACCTGGAGGAATAAATTAATTAAGAATGAAAATGCTTCTAGCATTGATTGCTACAAAGTGTAATCTTTTAAAAGATTTCCTCTAAAGTCTTTGAACTGGCCTCATTGAGTGGGTTGTTTCCATGAAAACGGGTAATGGACGTGCACACAAATAAACTTAACTGAAACTAGAAACAGTCAATTATGTTTGAGGAAAATCAAATTTTCAGTTGTCATTAGAAATAAGATGCACAATTTTCACTAATGCTTTTTGCCAGATTTATCTAGGACAACTTCTTTTCTGAGTTCCATCAAATATGAGAAAGAGATTTTAAAACTAGGTGCATTTACTAACCTTTAAGTTTGACAGTGAAGGTATGTCTCCATGAAGGGAGGTTAGCTTGTTTTTTACAAGAGATAAATGTTCCTGAAAAGCACCCATGAAGAAAGTTAGAGTTTTTCACAGAAAACAAAATTTAATTATGTTTCTTAAAGTTGAATATAAATAAATATTACTGTAAGATTTCATTTCTAAGATAAACCAGTAAAATTATGTTAATTATCTTGGTCCCCTGTTATCTTGGTCAACTTCACATTACATCATAACTTTACATTACAAAATGGACCATAACCAAACTATAATCAGGTCCCAAAAAGTCAAAATCAGGTCTCACATTAGCAAAATCTAACTTTTAACACCCCAAAGTGCTAATAAAATCGTATCAACATATGACAATCTCTATCAACCAAACGTGTATTGAAATGGTAAAGATACTCACCAACTTTGAAAGACCTCCCAATGTGTCTGGTAAATGATCCAAATTTGAATTGTCCAACCTTAGCCAGCGTAAATTCCCCATATCACCCACCTTCCCTGGAAATGTTTCCTTGAGAAAATAACACAATATTCAACTTTAATAGATTATTACTAACACCTATTTTTTAATTTTGATAAAATTCAAATGAAATGAGGCTCACATAACTACTGCAGAATTTATTCAGCTGAAACTGAAAACTATTACCAACAATCTATCAGCACAGTATTTGATACTATTGATAGCATCATCTCTTTATAAAATTAGTTCCTTTTTGGAACAAAATTAACTAGATGTGCTTTGCACTGTATTGTAAACAGCTGTTATGCCTATCGCTCTCAGGGACACGAGGACAGCAAATATTGTGTCATTTAACAGACTGCAACAGCAACTTTCGAAAATTGAGTGATTTTCAAAATTCAAAAAATTAGTGATTAATATGTAAAGCCCAACGAATTGTTTCTTAATCTTAACTGTACAAAGTTATTCCTTTTAGTCGACAGAGGTTCTGTGTAAAGAGTCATAATAAAAATATCCGACTAACGAAGCATTCAATTGCTTTAAATTATGAAACAAAAAAGTTGATATTAAGATTGGCGAAAAAATATAAATATAAACAAAAGTTCCTTGTCGATTAGGTAAACGAGCTGAATTACATTCTAACAACTTTTATGTCCTGAGTAATTACTTTAAATTCTTTACTGCTTTTGAAAAGCTGCAACAAAATTACCGGGCGAAGGTGAAAAGAAAATATAATGGAAAATGTTCTAACAAATCTATAGACGGCCTAAATATAACTTCATTCGTAACGTCTCGTTCTAAAGAAAACAAGTTGCCATTAATGGAAGAATGCTATTCTGATATTAGATGAACATTTATCTATTCATTTATAATGAATACTCACGGTAAAGTCATTTCGGGAGAGGTCAATTCCCCGAACGAACGGAAGCACCCCTAAGGAGTCCGTCGCCATTTTGGGAGTAACCGGCAAGTAATATTGTTGACCTCGAATACTTCATGTAACTTCCGTCCCCATTGGCAGCACAATAAAGACCACGGAAAGGGTGGACACCAAACAAAAAAGACAAACAATGTTATTTAAGAGTAATATTTGGAGTAAGGAGCAGTTGGTGCGACAGAAGCAAAGAATCAAGGATCCTTATTATGGAATATCAGTAGAATGGTGTTTATAGGAAATGAGTTGAAGCACCAGGGAAAAAGTCATCTGTTTCTTGTTGCATGTTGTAGTTGTTGTTGATACAATGACAAACAATCTTCATTTGAATTAAACTTCTTCAAAATCTTTCCTTGCTTTAAAAAAACTTCTATCATATCTATATCAACTTCTACACCAAATGACTAAACATTATGTCGCACCTAAACATATAATGACGACAAGTTTCGTATTATTTGGCGAGCTAGGATGTATTTTCATCTTGAACAATCAACTTTCCATATTCTTGGTTGAAAGCTTAGAACAAGAAAAATGAAAAAATTTTTAAACATGACATTCTTAATGCAGCAACAACAGGTTGGTGTCAATGCGCTAGTACGTAAAAAAGAGTGAAAATTTCGAAGATTTCAGGAAAGCCTCTCGAATGACATTTTTTTAAGGAGCTGACTTTTTATAGCTTAGATTTTAACAGTTTTAATGCTTCAGAGTATAATGTGAAACATGCACTGTAGCGTTGGGACATTTCATGGACAGTGCATGAAAGAGGGGATGACCTCAGTGTGTCATTGGTGCTATTTATGGTATCTTATGGGTCACTGAACGATTTGCAAATGACGTCACTGAATGATTTGCTAATTACATTGAAATCACTGTTCGGCTTACTTTTGAGTTCAAAGGCAGGTAGAAGCACAGAGCTAGGTCACTGTGGTAAATAGCACTGCTTAACCAATCAGATCCTTTTGATAGCAGGTCTGGAGCAAAATATTTGTCACATTATGCATTTTTGGCACCTGCTAAAGATACAAAGCGAGTTCCTTGACAGATTTAATTAAACGAATTTAATAAGGGTGCCTTCTATTTAATAAGAGAAAATTGAGAGGTTTAAATGCTGACGTAAATTTGACGCGTAATTTCAGAGCTTTGGAGGATCTGAGACGATAAACAAGCCAAATTATCATATTGTTTGCCAAAGGAGGATTTATGCAAAACCTCATTTTCAGTCGCTTGTGTTTAAGCCAATTCAGCTGCTTGATGCTCGTACACATTAAAAGAGTTTCTTGAGTTTTTTGAGTTGATACAAATATACAAAGTGCATGGCTGATCTCACATCAATATGTCAATGGCCTATCACAAAAACTTCATTTAATCTGTTTTTTGATTCTGAAGCTCATAACATAAAACGTTGTTATTGAATTAAGTAAGAAATTGCGAATGTTTAGTTGTTGGCTTCAAAAAGGTGTCGCTTTATAATCCAAACAACGATGGCATGGAAGATTTTCAAAAAACCTAACATTGAAGATTTTAAGGCTTTGTTTCAAAAACAGTATTAATCACCTTATTCTAACTTCTAATCACGAGGCATTTATTTGAAAGGACTCCCAAATAGTTAGAGAACCCATGCTATTACATAATTGTGAGCACGAAGCACAGATGTATTGGTAATCGTGGCACTAGCATAGACTCTTGTGGAACAGCATATATCCTTCCATCCGTAATTTGTCATCTTTCTAGCTGGAAGAAGCTTTCTAGCACACATTCAAGCTCAAGTAAGAGATGAAAAGTCTAACTAGTTTTTGACAAATGTCAAAAGTAAATCATATCACGAAACATCTCATATGTCTTAGTTCCATTACAGCCGTGAAATGTTTTTACTCAGCAGTTAATTGGCTTGGATTGCCCAGGAGAAAGCTAGATTGTATATATCCTCAGAAACTGTAAATGAATCGCATTATTTCTAACTCTTTTCCGTCGCATAGACTAGTCAAAGAGCTTTCAAACATCATTTCACGCGCGATGTGAGACTAAAAGCTGTATGTTATGTCTGCTTTCACTGATAATCCCGCTAAAGGCACTTAGTGATTTGAATATTCAAGCACCGGCGTAGGCCCAATCTTCATATCAGACTTTGGAAGTAATTTGGTATTTGAAGTGTAGCGGACACGTGTTTTGGTCCGTGTAGGAACTCATAGTTAAAGGGGGATCTGGAGAGCGTGAGAAGTGAGGTTGCAGAGAAAGGGAAGGAGTGTTTATGGCAGTGGTTTTAGATAACATGCAAATGTTAGTCAGAAACCGAATAGCATTTGTAGTGATTTATACTTGCTTAATGCAATAAAGCTTATTATTTCTACAGTACATTTGCGCTTTCCTCTGACTAAAAGACTGATCCGAGCCATTTTTTTAATGTCATTGAACTTAATCTTTTGATAAAATGTTCGATATCATGAGGCCCGTAAAAATAATTTCACCTTATGTAAAAAAATTCTTGACTTACAGATAAGCATTGAAATTTTTCGTTACCAGATTTCTATTACATTTTGAGCAGAGTTTAAAAAGAGATGGAAAGCTAGAGAACAAACTATAAAAAGTATTTTAATGTAAGCAGTTCAAATGCAGTGGCCAAGTAAAAGCCGCTTATAAATTAAAAGAAGGAGCAGACTGGTGGACATCAAAGTAAAGTAACATTCAGTTTAAAGTTTGACGTTTAACAGGATTAATACGAAATTATAATCTGGATATTAAATTCAAGTACACTAAAAACTCGAAGTGACGTTTGCAAGGATTTCGTTTGGCAGGAAAATATTGTTATGCTCGGCTTTGACCTAAATTCTAAAACTTAGAAGCATCCCTGCACCCTTTATTAGTTTAAGCGAGGCAATTTTGATGATTATCAAGTCAAAGCTAAAATATTATGATAATAGAAAATATAGATGGTTACAAGGCAACTTTGTTTCATTAACGCGTCCGTATCAATAATCATATTGGAAAGCAAAGGCTTTATAAATATCACGAGAAGGTCAACACGAAAAATATTCCAGTGTCACTTGCAATCGACTCTCTTATTTACACCCATTTCAAAATCTGCATGCGTTATCATAAAAAGAATTGGATCTCAAAGTGACTTAAATTGCTAAAACACTGGGAAGATCTACGAGATATTTACAGGTACGTAAGTCTTGAAGTTGATAAGTCGCTGAAGATCTCTGAGGCTGATTTTGCGACTTAAATCACTGAATGAATTCTCAACAAAATTTGGTGTTAAAATCAAAGCAAAATCTTTAACAACATCATACTTCGTTTATATGTTTTATAGTGTTTGATTCCATGGAATAAGAAACATTTTCGACAGTTTATGTATCATTTTTTAAGTGGATAAAAATCTACCAACCACTCGCCTGTTGACATGGGTCTTAGATAAACCAAGAATAAAGGGTGATTTAGGAACTAGACTCGTTATCATCTTCGTTCATTGACAACTTTGACAAAATTCATGCCTTGAAATGATACAACGTTCGTTGAGAAAACTGAGCTTAAGTTTCCAATTTTTAATCAAAGAAAAGGACCATAGAACTGGCATTTTCAAATCGAATATACAGACGACCCAAAAGAAAATCTCAAGTGGGAAAGGGCCTAAAAATGGGGGGAGGGGTGTTTATTGCCATGGAAACAGCAGGTGGAGGCAGACAGCTTTGAATGCATCCCTCCAACTCTTGGAAGGCCATGGTCTCAGAGTCTCTAGCATCAGTTGCCTCTAAAGCTGGCACTTGTACATCGTCAAAGTAACACACACCAATTTGTGGTGCTGAGATGAGCAGCAATTCAACTTTGAGGATTGACAGCTCATAGTTGACGAAGCAAAATGGAGTTAACAGAGTCTACGGGTTAATAGAGTATCTTTTGGCTTATTAATTTTTTCTTTTCAATAGTTATTGATTTTCACTTGAGCAAGCAAGTAACAAGAGGACCGGTAAACATATCTAAACCAACAGAAGCCTGTTTTTCATGATTCTTCAAGTTCACCAAAAGTCAATAACCATACATAAGTGTAATAAGGGGGGTTGAGGTTGAAAATTCGGGCCCTCTACCTAGGGGAAACGGGCAGTACACCAATTGTTCTTCAACCACAGCTTTGAGATTAACAGAAAATGCACCTCCTTTTAAGGGAGTGATCAGTTTTGCTAAATTTGTTTATGTTCTTCTAAAAGGGGTAAGGGAAATTGTCCAGCTCACCCTGAAATGATGCCTATAATCTTTCTCCCAGTCCTAACATCTACAATCTGTAACCTAGCAACAAATAAACGCTTGCAAGATGTGTTGATGCAAAAAGGTGATACGTCAACGTTTAGTTGCTATGGTGTTATGGTGTGGTTTTATTTTTGTTGTTTTACATTTATTTCATTTGAGATTTGAATCAAGCGTGTTATTTACTTCTACTAGTGGGAATTTCGACAATCCTTTCACCTTTTGCTTGGCACTTATGGGTACACACTTGGAAGCGCTGTCTCTTGAATATCCAGTCTCTTTGCACTTTTCAACGGGCCTAGGAAATCGAAGTGCGCAAACCCTCCATTATCCATGCCTTTCAGTGCGTTGTACACTTCATGGCTACACTTCGTGGCCTCAATCCACATGTCAATGCCACTTATATTCCAGCGACAGAGGGAGGACAAATGCTTGAATGTCTCTTGCTGGCAATACGGCCCAAGACTGCGATTTGACGTCAATGTCAGTATGACTTGGAAAGAGTCACCAAGGATTCCTAGGGCCTTTTTCAAACCCATGGATGACTTCTTCACAATATCTACAACGAAAATGAAAATTGTCAATAACATAAATATATGTAATAGTGAAAAAAATATGATTTGCTGCTAACTCCGATATGATGATTAATGACACTAGATAATGACGCTTAGCGATTATTAGACTGACGTCACATTCGAATGATATCAAATAGCATCGACCACTGATGACTATGGTTATGTTTATTATCATTCCGTTCAATGCAGATTTCATGCAACAAGATTCCTCCGTTTCCACCTTTTCTTTTGGGCAACACTGCGTGAATTAAAACACCAGTTGGCTGGTGTCCTGAAGCCTGGAGTATTTTTAAACGGTTCTGTTAATAATTGATTTAGGTGTCTTGCGATGCAATCAGGAGGACCTGCCAGAGACGTATTCAAAAAGCCGCGAATAACAAGAACTGCTATTGCGCAGAATACAAGGAACCGCTGTGGGCCCGCTGCACCGCAGAGGCCTGATATGCGCATGCCTGTCAACAAAGTGTTCTTGCAGGCATTAATAATCTTCAAGGAACAAAGTAGAAATAAGATTCTTCTAGCTATATTGCTGAATTAACTAGCCTGTTTATTGCTCGTGTGTCGTTTTGTAGACTAAACATTCAAGGAAGTGTTCAGGGCTGCAAAAGGTGGTAGAATGTAGTCAACTGTACTGCATATTCCACACTTCTTTTATACCTGAATATTTAAAGGCTTAAACATAAACAAAAAAATAAAGGCTTTTGGGGAAAATAAGGCTACTGTTACTATCATCTTCACTTTGAGGCCCTACATCTAAAGGGATTTCGTTTTTAAGGCTAGTAGCATAAAAGATGGAACATGAGACAGGAATCTCAATTGATTCGACACCAAAGCATTTGACACTGAATTATTCTCCTGACCGGATGACGTTCAACCGTAAAAGGTGTTCAAATATCGCAATCATATTCGTCTGATTGTGCTAAGAGTATAACTAGAAGTCGTTGATTGCATTTCTAGTTGGCACCTGGAACATAAATTTTGATATCCACAAATTTTATGCATTGTTGGTAATTACTTTGTTTCGATGCACAATATTGGTTAGTTTTATACCTCTATTTTCCCCAAGAATGCTTGTATAATTATCAGTATACAATGGGTCATTGAGTTTAGAAGCTGAAAGTATGTATCAATCATATAATGATTCTTTTGTGTGAACTCAATGAGTATACTTGAGGGTGGTTAGAAATTTGAGATCGATAAGGCGATGTCGATTAATGACAGTATAAACGAGGCGAGATATACATTATTTAGAGCGAAAAAAGCCGCGTTGTTCCAACGAGTTTCAAATGCATTGTTCACGGGTGCGAAGGAACAGAAGCTTCTGTTGTGGAATCAGGCTTAAGTTATACAAGTACATAGAGCTGAATTTCGCAATCAGCACACCTGCATGTGATAGGAACAGATTAAACACATGAATCTGGTTAGGAATTGTGAAATTTGCGGCTGCACTATCAGTGACTCTAATCACTTCTACTGTTGTTTCTATGTAAGAAGTCTAAATATATGATAGTTCAAAAAAGAAGAGGAATAATAAATGGGTGCTGTTAGTAAAAAACAAACAGAATCAAAACAGATGACAGGCTTGTACTATCGATTATTGAAAATGGAATAAATGTGCAACACAAAGTTCACAACCCTCAAAATGAAATAATCACACTGACACAAGCTGTTTCAGAACATTCTATCGATCAAGGTAGTAATAAACGCATTAAAACATAAAATAAAAACAAATAAAGCTTTGATCATAAAATATTCATCTCATGTTTTTTGCACGCTTTTCACCTCATTAGGAGGGCCTGATTTGCGCTTATCTCAAAGCTACCGTTCAACAAATCATTTGCAATATTGTCATTGACATTAGCAAATCCATTCTTATCGCTCGGAAATGACAAGTTGATTTGGTATCCTGATCAGAATGGTATAAGACTGAGATGGCCAGATTTATGCAGCACTGAATGAAGTAGAAGGATTTTGCATCGAACTTTTGTTTCTAGAAAAGCAAGATCGATTCTGTAAGGTACTCTAATCCTGGGAGAGACCTTGGAGTAATCTAAAGCAGAATGTAAGAGCCAGAGAAGGGACACGATTGTCACCCTTATTGCATATTACTTCCTACTTCCTTAATCTTTCAAAAGTGGGGGGGGGGGTCGAGAATCTGACATAACATAATCGATTTTTTCCCCTATCCTTTATCAAAAGTTTGCCGAGTCGAGACCATTAGACGCAAAATCCCCAAAGACCTTTTTTAAAGTTCACAGCATCAAATGTGTGTCTTCATTTGTAAACAAGCATCAAGCTTCCACAAGATGACCCTCTTAGCTATGGGCTTGGCCTATAAATACTGAAGCAGCATCGAAACATAGGAAATGGTGGTTGATGTTACTCGTCAAATTTCGGTTAAAATTTCATACCTTTTTCAAGCTACACAAGTATTGACACTAGTAGAAACCGATAGCTAATGTATGACTAGGGAAAATATGAATTCAAGGACAGCGCCTAGATAATGTCTATGAAACACGATATTTGCATAGCAAGGCTTGTGTTGGCATGATAACTAAACCACTAGACAAAAGGCAGGAGGGTTGGTAGGGCTTTGCGATAATAAACGTAGAGGACTTATGTGAATTTTCAGCAGAGTGGAACATGTGCTGTCTGCAAAGATTTAGAGACATTAAAAATGCAAAGTAAAGAGGCAGATATTCGACTGAATGAAAATCCCAACAAATGCAGACAACGAGGAGGAATTTATTGCTGATTCACATGACGGTGTAGTTAGAGAGTAGTGGTTTTTCTTTTTTTCTTTATCTAAAATTGGTACAAAAGGCACTCTAGCTAACTAATGGCAATATATGTAAGTTACCAACGCTAAGTATAATGTAAATTGAGCATCACCAAGGAAACTTTAAAAATCTTTATACCCCTAAAGTTTCTTATACGAGGCAATAAAAAGTAACTTGATAAAAACTCTGAAATAATTCAAAGTGAGAGTGCAGTACACATGCTATTTTTCCTTTTTTTAATTTTATGCTATTCTGATTTATATATAGCAAAGCTACAATTTTGAAAGTCATGTAAGCCTAAAGGGTTTCGAGAAACTGCCACAAGGAAAATCAATATTTTCAGAGTACCTCCATTTTCAACCACAAATTAAATAAGGTATTAAAAAGTAAGCTTTGAATTTCATCATAGGAGCCTTTTCAGTCTTCCGTGAAGCTGTAAATCACAACAAGGACTTGTTACTGGATAGCCCTTAATCAGATGGCCTCTTTCTTTAAACTTTTGGAGAAACAGACACGGAAAATTAATTAATATTCTTGATGGTTTATCCGTTACACAAAAGGAAATTTGATATTATGCTTTAAGACTAACGGTGAAACTTCTGGCAAAACCTTTTTACCCAGTAATTCGTGTATGAATGCAAGGGTTATCCAACCTTTGCGTCTAGCAAAACAATAATATGGCCTCGTGACAAATCGATCAGTAACAAGCAAGACTGGTTCGACTGCAACCAAAACAGGTATGAAATTTGAACAAGCAAACACGAATCTTAACATAGGAAACTCCGGCCTTACTTCACTTGTTTAGACGACAGGAGTCCTTCTATTTCCATACTGTTGATTTTATTCTCAAAGGGTTCCTGTTTAGGGGTAACGGAAGGGGTGTACTAAGCACCCACAATGATTCTATCGAGCACTAAATGAAGTTCTTGCGGGCACCCCATCCTCTCTTCTGTCCCTTGCTTCGAGGGCCGTGTGGTGTAACTGGAAGATGCGACATGTCTGCAGAATGTTTCATCAACAACTTGTGGCGAAGCAGTAAAGATGTTACAATTTCTAGTAATTTGTTTACTGCCACCAACAGAAGGTGCATCAAGGAAAAAACAAGGCATACTGTTATGCCAATTGGTGGCGGAATGCAGGAGAATACCACAAGATTCATGCAGCAAGTATCGGGCAAACAGAGCTGGACCCCGTTACAAGATACCTGGCTTTTTGTACGAAGTCAACAAGTTGTCAAATAATGAAATAAGCAGTCAGAAAGCCCATTTGAGTTGGGTTTACAGAGATACTGAGGTATAATTTGCAAAGTAAATGGCACAAAATAAGCATTCGCAACATCGTTACACAGTATTAGTCAACTTGCGATTTTATTATTAAAACAATAACCTTTGCTCTGATGACGATCTCGAATAACTGTAAAACAATTCTTACCTAGGATGGTAACATTTGCAAGTTTGGCAAGCTGTTTTTCAATAAGCAACGCTTGATGCAGCTGGGCATCATGCTCATCCTTGCTGGGTCCGGAGACTAAAACTGCAACGTTCAGTCGACGATTCACTTCTCCAGCCATGTTTTTCTGAGCTCTTCCCTTGTTGATGGTAGATGTTGTGCGTGGCCTACTTTTGTACGTCCATCTGCAGAATGCTCGTCCTTTCTCCACCAAGCTCCCGGGCTCAAGCGGAGCGCTTCGGAGTGCAACTTGCTGCAAAGCGAGCACAGCTCTGGCTGATCAACAGGTTCGAGAGAAAGTTTTCAACTTTGTTTACATCACGGGACCAACTGGCGTTCTCTGATTGGCTCCTATCGTGCACGGGGTTTCCTTTGCTGCTTCAAATCAACAACAGAGGACGAGGATCAGGTAAAAGTTTACCACCGAGCACCATTAGCCTTCGAACTTTAAAAAAGCAATTTAGGGTTTTTGAACAAAGGGGGCTGTTTAGGGTGGGGGTGGGTGATTGTGCAAATATGCAATGTTTGAGCGAGCGGATGAATCCTGCAACCGTATAGAACGCTGGCTTCTGCCCTCAGAATTGTAAACAGGGCACAAAGTTTTTGAGTCGAAAATGATTCTGGCAAGCTCATAAAAATGACGTCACGGTACAATGGTACAGCCAAGCCTATGCTAAAAAACCACATCACACAACTAGTTAAACCATTCTAAGCATGGAAACATTGTTCACACTTCGTCGTGAAGAAATACTATGTCTAGAGGTTTTTTTGACTTTCAGACTTTCTCGTAAATAAAAGCTCTTTCTCGGATTACTCCTGACTTGATACGTTACTATGTGGATAATCATTCAATTGGAAAAGAATGAGATCATGTGACTTGCTAGTCGAAAAGGAAAAACCAAGAGGCAAAGAAGGACAGGGGACCAAACGATAGCCATGTTGGTTTGTTAATCGCAAGACAATATCATGTTAAGAGCGAAGCAATTGTTGATATATTATAGCGAGCCGTGGGTTGTCTTTAAATTTGCATGGTGTTGCGAGAGAATGGTGCCCAAGCCAAACCGGGTTGAATTTATCACCGGCCGGTCTCTAAAGCCCAATCTCCACTAGGCGGAAAATTGTCGAGGCGGAAAAATTTCCTGCGATCTAATTGGCTAATTAAATGGTCGCGGCGGAAAATGCCGACTAGCGAAAAGTAGAAAGTGATCCTACTTTTCGCGGCGCGACAATTTTCCGCCTAGTGGAGATTGGGCTTAAGTCAAATCGACTTGGACCCCATTGCAGGACCATCATCATCATAACTGTCATCATCTTAGCCTTCATTTCCCGTGTTAACATAGCGTCTTTTGATGTAAAAGTTGAAATATGATTTATTAATAATAATAACAATAATAATAATGACGATGATAATAATAATAATAATAATAGATCCACATGACTTGGCATTCTCTGTTAAATGCTATCTAAAATATTGTTTTTAATTAAAAGTGAAGATTGTCCTGAATAATAAAGGTTATCAATACTTGAGTTGAGATATACCCTTACAATAACTTATTACATTATATCTCATTCATAAGATATATTTCATATCTCATTCATTTAATATGTTGGCAGAAGCTGATGATGTAAATTGTGCAAAATTTGGTGACAACTGATGACCCCTAGCCCTCTTTAGCTATCCATGCAGAAACGCTGACGTAAAACATAATCTTGGGATCAATTTTCTCAAATTCCCTTTAAGATGGAACCTCGAAAGCTATAAACATTTGAAAGCTGAAATGCTTCTGAAGTTATGAATTTATTTTCTGCAAAAATCTCCAAGCTGGAAGGGAAAGTGGAAACGAGATGATTTAACACAAGTGAATTGATCGAACATGAAAAGAACCTTGACATGTGCAAAAGTTTGCATAAAAACTATCAAGGAGATTCCAAATAGGTTGATGTATTTGAAGTAAAAAAGGGACCGTTGAGAGTAGTTCTTATAGAGCGGCGTGCTATGGAGCTCTAGCAAGTTAGCCAGTTAGAAGGCAATCGGTGGCAGGCCAAGGTGACATTGAAGAGATAGGAAAACAGGATTAAAAATTGAAGACAACGTCCAGTGTTTGAAAATACTGGTTAACCAAACGAATCGTACTTACTTCAGCAGAGCAAATTTTGCAGCCGATGGTTTGAAAATAGAGATTCAGGCTTAATGTGAATTTTTTTCCTTAAGAAGGTCCATTTTTCCCCATCATCTTCATAAGTTTACACAGTTTTAGTATGTAGTTTACAATATGATAACGGTAATTGTATCCAATTACTTGCCTTCTTATTAAAATATGCGTTCAAGTCTTTTCTTGATTAGGAAAAAGTCATTTCATCACAAGCTATCGGCTAATTTAGAGAAAAAAATCTAAAAATAGTTTAAAAGGAAGCTAGAAAGAAAAATTAAAGATGAAGGAATTGAGACCGTAAACGCGAACAAGCTAATAAGCCTTGGGTCTTGGGCAAATATGAACGTATTGTGAAAGCAGAATTTAGTCCGCTTCTGGGGACAAAAGTTTATATTCAATTCCAACAAAATCTACAAACATACTTCTTTTCTACCAAAATAGCTCACTAGCACAACATTTCGATAACTGCAAATAAGAATGGTTATTGAAGATCGCAATTGCTTAGCGATATGAATTATTCATGTTTGTGCGATTAAACACAGCCATGCAAAACTTGCAGCTTTCGCGAATCGGTAAATATGAGTAAACATCGCTCGCTGGTAACCCTGGATAAAGGTTTGCGTTAACTGAAATAGGATACCAGTTCTAAGCATGATCCGTCATTTTGGGAAAGGCAAACGCGAGATAAAAATAATTGTTCGGAGGGTGTGAATACAATGCAGAATGGGTTTTGTGGAATGAGGAATTCGATGCGCTTGTAACATGAATGTTTGAAGGTAGCCATAACAGCATGGGCCTAAGTATGGAAAAGGCACGGAGCCAGCACTGTAAGGAGGGGGTGGCAACAGGGCAAGCGAAACTGGGGGGGGGGCGAGGCGGTAGTGTTTTTACGGCATATTGTTGAGAAATTTTAGAGAAAACAGAAAGATGTTTATAAGTAGAAAAGAAGTAGGTCAAATATTCTGTTATCTATTTGGGTGGCTTGTGAGAGAATCTCAAGAATGACACGTGCCAAAAACGTCTTTTACCGTCAGCCATTGCGCCCCCTTCCAGCTTTCATTCACCGACCCTCGATAAGTGGTCTTAAGGTCAACTTGTCAATGTTGCCAGCAAAATGTAGGAGCTCCTAGCCTGGTCTTTTGGAAGAGCAATCCCTTTTCATATCAAGCACATTATATTCCGAACGAACAATTTGGTTCCTTAATTTGGAACCAGAACTAAACAAAGACAAACTCAGCTAGTCGGAAAAAATATAAGATATAGTTAATATTCATGCAACGCAACAATGGTACAGCGTATAAATCAAGGCTTATCAAGCTGCTAATGGATTCCTCGCATTAAATTTTTAGTTTCATCTAACGTTCTGGACCGAGAAGATTTTATTCTTAAATTTTTGGGAGGGAAGAGAGAAAAAATCTGTTGCCTGCGTAGGCAATGTCCCCCTTGGCTTCGGGTCTGGTACAGAAAACAGTTTGCGGGAATATCATCAGAAGCTGAAAATATTCCAATATTTGCTGCAAAGAAACTGTAAGCAAAATGTTGATATGTACCAATATATGTTAAGATATACATGGCTATATCGGGTGTTACAAAGTAACTTGACTTTTTGTCGTTGGTCGTAAGTCAACTACAAGTTAACAAAATCCACCAAGTTTGGGTTGACGGGGATGGGCCATTGTTCTGTCTAATAAAACAATCGTTCATTTTAGCTGGTTATATCAGCGAATCCTTTTAAACCCTGCGTTTCCGTAGAATTTGCCAAGATATCATATTCTTGTCGACACAAAAGTGCTGCATGGAAATCTTCAGTTTCATCCACATGTTCTGGTGAGCAGCTGACATTGTCAAATGTGCGCAGATTAGAATCTCGTGTCTCGTGCGAATCCATAGAACTTCACGTATGACGAAAAAAATGTGATGAAATCTAGACTTCTGAAATCGAGAAAACTCCAAATTCTCACCGATGAAATCTAAACCGCATTAGATCCATACATAAACATATGCTAAATAAATCGCGAACAGCAGGTGCAACATGGAACGAACCAAGTCAAGCGACAGTTGTCCAAGAAACTTCCTCGCTTAACGTCAAGAAAAGCATGCAGTCAGATAAAGCAAAAAGCTACTTTGCAAAAGAGAAGCGCAAAATCTCTAAAACTGCATGAAAACTGTTATCACTTAAAGATTGTATACACTAACTACCAGTATTCCAGTATTCCGATTCAAGTGAACAATGGGGAGAATTTGATTTCTTTATAGTAAATTATTCTGCTGTCTTCCAAAACAGTGAAAAATTAGGCATTTATGGGTTAAGGCTGGAAGTGCTAGGCTACCCGAAAATTTTCCTAGACGTTTTGTCCTGCTTAAAAACGGTCAATATAGATTTGTTTCTGCAAATGGCATTGAAAGAAAAACGATTGTATGTTAAAAGACGTACGTGCTTCGTATTCAGATTAGGGAGCCATTTACTTCTTGCTCCTTACTAGCGCCGCAACTTCGAAAAAGCCCAGCGCAGCGGCAGTTTTTCCTGGACACTGCTCCAAGCTTGGCTTTTGGAAATAAACTTGCTTTCGAGTTTTGATAATAGGACTTTTGACAACTTGTATAAATCGCCTCACCAAATAAGCCGCATTCGACCAAAAGCAGCGGGTGGGTGCTATTCAGAGATCACAACACAGCCAAACCAATCACAATATCAGATGCTTCGATGCTCTATGGGCATTGAGATGTTGTTCAGACATATCTGCCGCCAGATCGTTACAGAGTCTTGAACTCACTAGCATTTTATGAGGTGATGCGAGTAATAGGTGCCAACTCGGTAGGCTGTAAACAAATGCCGAGTTTAGCAAAGCGAGCTAATTCTCCCAAAACCCAAGATAATCAGAATATATCCAAAATGTAAAACAGGGGCTCCACTCTTCTGGTCGACAAATCACTAATATTTAGATAAATTGATGTGTGGAAGATGGATGACTGGAATTTGGAAATTGCTGTTTGACTGGACTTAGAACCAGCTTTGCTACGAATACGCACCGACCAAATCGCCAACCGAATTTTACAACATCTCCTCTAGTTCGTGTCATTTGAGTGGATTTTGACAAAAAATAAAGTGAAAAATGAGATGCTCAAAAAACGTTCTACTTAGAATATCATTTCAATCAAGGAAGATTTTGATGTTCCGATGTTTGCGATATCTAACACTTATAACTTTACAACTTGGTTCGTTCGTGTAGAAGCTATAACAAAAAATAGCATAACGTAACATAACATAACACAACATAACGTAACACAACATAACATAACACAACACAACACAACACAACACAACATAACATAACACAATGTAACATAACACAACATAACACAACATAACATAACACAACACAACACAACACAACACAACATAACGTAACACAACATAACATAACACAACACAACACAACACAACATAACATAACACAACATAACGTAACACAACATAACACAACATAACATAACACAATGTAACATAATATAACTTAACATGACTTAACATAACAAAACGTAACATAAAATAGCACAACCTAACATAACACGGCACATTATAACGTAACACAACATAACATAACATAACGTAACATAACGTAACATAACATAACACAACATAACCCCATATAGCATAACTAATAAAACGTAACATAATATAACATAACATAAGATGGAATAACATAACATAACATAACATAACATAACATGATATAACATAACATAACATAACATAACATAACATAACATAACATAACATAACATAACATAACATAACATAAATTAGTGTTGACTGAGCACCGGCCTATAGCAAAGA
This sequence comes from Nemopilema nomurai, assembly GCA_003864495.1. Classification (NCBI taxonomy): domain Eukaryota; kingdom Metazoa; phylum Cnidaria; class Scyphozoa; order Rhizostomeae; family Rhizostomatidae; genus Nemopilema; species Nemopilema nomurai. Next base: position 1,114,926 of record ML133436.1, on the reverse strand, counting down.
GAGACTGACGAAACGAAGATAAGGACGTGAAGAAATAACAAAAGGAGCTCACAGCCTTAAGCAATATGCCATACAAAACTTTCACAAAATGTAGAAAAAGACAGACTAAAGTCATTCGATTGAACAAATAAATACATGTCCCAGTAAGGTATTAGCGAAAAGCTACTAGCACCACTATTCTGTACAATAGAAAAGTATGATTCAAAACTTTTATGAAACTTGATCTACTTGCAAAACTATTTCAAATTCGACACATGGAATATGGCTCTCGTTCGTCAAAAACTAGTGGTGTATCGTATCATTCTCAGCAGAACCGTCTCAGCAGAATTTTCTCAGCAAATACTTGAAAACCTAGTCGATATAACAATTTGAGTACAAAGCATAGACACATCCTACTTACAAATGAAAAAATTGCAATTTAAGAAATAAACGTAAATTAGCAATTTTCACAGTTCCATTGGATCATGAACACTTAGCTTTTTTCTAAGTTCCCTTGCCTTTCTTTCTACGTCAAACTGCTCGTTGGATCTACCTGAAATTAAATCAAAAGCAAATTATTACTAACACTTAATATTAATTTCGCAAACATAAAACGAAATCATTTCAAAAGTTTAGATTCACTGAGTCTAAAAACAATATTGCTTTTTCAATAACCAATCAAAATTTCCTCAAACTAATAAGTAGAATTAATGTTAACTTCAACACAAATTATGAAGCAAATAAAAAGACTGTGTTTTCATAAATTAGCAAGCTAACCAGGGCAGTTGTGTAATATTACCAATAATATTGATCCAAACCAGCAAAAACAACGAACCAGTAAAGCCTTCATTTAAACAAAAATTTAAAGTGATGCTGGGGCGACACAGATTCATGCTCTATTTTTTCAGCTCTAGTTTTCAATACATTAACATTAGGAACGAAAAAGAAGTCTAAAGATTAGTACGTTTCTAGCTCAAAAACAAAATAATAGCATTAAACTCGATACGGAACATTAGCTAATAGAAGCTTGGCCGTGGATTCCCATCAGACAATCCCCATAGAAGTAGTCTGCCGAGGGCCTTCTGTCCAGAGAAAGGTTCTCTTGACTTCAATTTAGGTCTATCACTTTAACTGCATGTTTTCAGAACTCGACACATTAACGCCAAGAAAGACGACTCCATACCATGATGGTGCGATTCTTGATAATCCTCAAGATAGCTCATCCAATTACGCACTTTGTAATCCAAGTCACTCAGAATTTCCTGGAAATAACGCCAAGGCAAAGATCAGTTGGCTGAAAAGTGATATAACTGATTTTAAAAGAATTTATAGTTGATAATGAATTATATTTGTGATCAGGCATTAAGGTCGAAAGTGTTATGAAGCATTATTTTAGGCCGCTTTTCACTGCGTAAACGTTGTATCAGTAACATCTTGATGCAACAAAAACAGAGCTGAAATCTCTTGCAACAATATGACAAAGAGTTGAACGGTGGTGAACTTATTACCGGCGAGATATCAAAAAGCTGCCAAAATAATTAGGGAACACGCATTGCTCGAAAAATTATATTAGAGCAATCAAGGTATTGTTTGGTGAAAAATCGCTTCTTGGTTGATTCCTGACAAAACAGTACATAGCAGAAAAAGCTAAACAGATGACAATTATAATTGGGAAGCCGACATTATTGCGACGAACGGGTCAACACATTCTCAGAGCGATAAACACATAACGTGACTACAAATGTATCAATACAAGGTGTTTGACGATTCAACTAAACGGCATTCAATTTGCATATAAACAGACCTTGACGCTGCGAAGGCGAGACGTGCAGGGCGTTGCTAAAGAATGCACGCACGAGTTAGATATGACAAATAATCACGCTTATAAACCGCTCTTGACATGATAACAACTGATAAACTAACCTCGTATCTCTTGCTTTTCCTAATAGCTTTAAAATCATTATACGAAAGCAGACTATCTTTGTCAGCATCAATCAAATCAAAGATCTAGGAAGTAAGGACTAAATTTGATTCAGGAAACGAGGCACTAAGGTAATACGGTTAAGGTGAAATGGTAGGTCTATAATACTCTTGCTCCTCCCTAGCTGTGAGGACAACGGAAGAGACCACGGCCTTGGCTGGCCAGAGCAATTCTTTTAGCAAAAAAGTCAGAAAGAGGTTGGACAAGAGTGGGAAAATAGATAAAAGTTAGCTGTTTTACCTTTAAAAGAGACGAAATTGTTCAATTTAAAAAAAAGCAGGATTAAGTCCAAGAAACGTGACTTGAAACAGTTCATCTAAACTGAGCTCAAGTTTGGTTGAAAAAGGCAAAGTACAATCCTCGCCACATTCATTCTCTTAGCATAAATGATTGAATAGGTCATTTGCAGGTTATCTGAAAAGCATGGCAAAATAGGTCAAAGGGGTGACTAGGGACATATTACAGTGAATATGACCCAGCTACCCCCTGATTAATGTCCCAAAATGTGCAGGCTGGATGTTTCGTTTTGTGCCTATTTTCACTGACAACGATGTCTTAATTATTCAAGGTCATTAATCTTTTCTCACCTCACGAGTTACTTTCCCGAAAGACTCAGGCAAGTTGAAAGAAGACAAATCCTCGTCGTAAGCATCGGATTCCTAAAAAAGCAATAAATTGATCCTTTGCTTGATTACTGGTGACAACCTTGGGTAAAAACTAGTTGACACATACCTGGTGTAAAAACTAGTTCGGAACTAACAACTGTTGAGTTTTTAGGCCATCTAACAACACCAAAATCTTCACAAGATCCTATCGTTAAACATTTGTACATCAGTAAGCAAATAAGTCAGTTTTCTTCCCCATCGTAGATGCAGGTGTCCTTTTCTTCATAAAAAACCCGAAGTTCCGGCAAAAGCAAATGCAAAAATGTCTGAGTTGAAAACTTTTTATTTTCATGTTGATAAATTATTTCCAATTATATTTTCTGAATTCAAAACATTCCTAAATGATAAGGATTAACCATCAGACATTTTCGTCGTCAATTGCAAATAGCGGGTAGAATTCTACTGAGTAAATTGAACATTCTTCGAGGCCATTATTAAAGGACTGTAAAACAAACCTTGATAGCCTTCACAAACTGCGGAAAATTAACTGTCTTGCTTTTCTTTTTCTTCAAGAAAGATTTGAATTGATATCTACAAATATGGAAGGCTTGTATGAAAAACAATTTAGGCTTAAGCTCTGGTATAGCATGATTTAGAAATCTTTCTTCCTTGACCTCATGATTGAGAAGCATATCTACATATTAACAGTTCACTGCACATGCAAGTAGAATCTCAGTAGCCTCGCTGTAGCGAGTAGAAACGAGCCCTTGCCTCGCTGTCACGACTGAAAACGACTACTTTTGCACAGTCGACAGTTAACTGCTTTTTGAGCCCAAGCTCTCTGAAACTAGCAAGCTATGAACAACTTCTTTTAACGGTGAAACATTCAAAGAGCAACATTATAAGCATATGTGTTCGCACATTTAAGCCAAAACACTGCAGAAGGCAGCTTTGCAGACAGAATCTACCGCACTTCTAGGCCCAAATTGCAAATTAGATTGGAAACGTTGTGCAAAGTCCCCTCAATCCATATAGTGCAAAACACATTACAGTTATTGTGAAGGTACACAACATTCCATTTTTCAGAAGCTACAACCAACCCTATTTCGAATATGGTATGCGTATTGGGGAAAATCTCCAGCCTACCTAATAAAGATGGCCCCATAGCACTAGAATATCCACGCAACTGGCTAGACAAATGACTTCTCGGCCCTAAACCCTTTAAGGCCCTTGAGCCCTTAATCCCCGTCAAATCAATAAAACTCACAAATACTGCAATCCTGCTTCTTCCTTGCTAGGTATCTCGCTTATGCCATCATGGTGATGGTCATCCTCCTCCGCATCTGCCTGGCTAGTATTTCCATGTGAATGCAGCCTTTCCAATTCGGCCTCCATCCGTTCCATTTCCTCCTCTTCCAAAAAAGAAAACTGGAACTTATCTAGAGTTGCCTTGCTCGGGTCGAGAGAGCAATCCTTCGGCTTATGATCATGCAAGTGGTTGAATGAGAATGTGATCAAAAGGCTCTCTCTTGTCGGCCCTCCAAACGAGTTCATCTGATTTGCCCTGCAAGAAATAATGAAATTTTCAACATATAAGCGCAACCTATGGCTGGCAAAGCGAAGGGGAATGGCTTAACCGTGATGCATTGCAGTACGGGAAAGCATTCCGAATGAAATGAAACTACGAAGAATCTTTACCGCCATGGCCTAAATGAAGAAATTGTTGGCGAAGGTGGCTGCTTATACGGGAAAATTCGGCATTCAGAAATTAGATGGTGGGATCGCAAACAACCACAAAGGGTATTCGTTTAGCCAGGACCTCTTAGTGGTAATTTGTCCTTGCGCGTTAAGCGCTCGAAGTTTGTAAAGATGGATATCTATGAAAAGAGTTTGAAGTCATTCCTCTAAACATAAAGTTTCTTAGGAATGGAAAAAATATTCATTTAATGTTTGAAAAATCTTTACACAAAAAGCAGCTTCATTCATCCAAAATACATCTTTGACAACAGATTCTCATTGCTTTAAGCAAAATCACTCTTCACACAGCACAATGGCCACTTTTTAAATTGATATAAAAAGTCCAAAACTCCTGGTAAGAGTACTTGAATTTTTTGTCAACTCAACAGTATCTTCTTCTTTCGCTAGAATTTAAATTATTTAAATTATCAATTCCTCTTCTACTACAAGAGGCTCGATGTTTGCAATTGGTTCCCTTCAAGGATCATGGTTGGTATTTGCAGACAATATGGTAGTTTGGGTTGCTCGTTTTAACAGAAATGCTGGTAGGGTTTCCCTTTATCACAAAATATAGCACATTCACATTCACAAGATTATAGATTGTTATTAACACAAGTTTGGGATAGGATAGTTCGGAAACCATGCTGTCTTAGAACACTTCATCGTAGCATGTAACTTCCAATAAAGATCGTATTTTATACTCGCCATTTATACGGAAGATACATGCAATCTCCCTCCTTCAAATCAGCAGACATCCATTCAATGTCTTCCATCTGAGGATACTTGCCAAAATCAACGCTGAAAAGAAAAATAAAGACAAAACATTTAGTTGTGCAAAGCTCAAGCCAATCATTGATTGGAATCGTTGCTTCCGGAAAAGTTTGAGTTGAACGGTAGAACATTGCAAAACAATTCTGTCGCAGAAATGGAACAAAGTTTTCCCAATAGAGAGGAAACTGTAAGAAAGTGACCATCTTTCAGTCTGGTGCAAATGTTGAACTTTTATCAATTAAATGATCAATTCAGCGTGAAATTAAATTTGATTATGAAAAACTCTTGCCTACCTATCAACATCAATACCTCTGATTCCTGCTGCATCTTTGATATCTGCAAACTGTAAATAAAAAATTAATTCAACTACACAGTTATATCCCTGGTTGGGAATGATAAAATTCTCCAAAAAAGGTTGATGGGATGAAGATTCAACAGAAATTAAGGAAGATCGTTTCTTAGGAAGATGTATCTGACCACTGTTGTATTTATTATTATTTCACAATGCAGGTATCAGTGTTTTCTTTGAGCCTCTCACTCCTTCATCACTCGCTCCTACAAATGTACTCATCCTCCAAAAAAAGAAAATTAAATGTTGATTATTGATGTCTTTACATGCCAGTGAACATTCTAGATTTCATGGTTTTGAACGGCTTCTTTTCTTGGTATTATTGCAATTAAACATTTGTGGACCTTGGCAGATAGATCAAATCAAATCCTGTCCATTAGGAAATTCAAAGAAGACTTGTTTTATTTCTTGCCTTACAGACATCAGCATTTTTTTAAATTCCATCTGTTGCTTAACTTCTACTAACAGTATTCAAGTTTTGCATTTTTAACATCCCATTACTAGCTTGTTGTAAAAACGTGTAGGTCTTCCAGGGCACAGTAGGACAACAAGTACCAATTTTGGTCATTTGAACCTAACCCAAAAATGTTGGTACGTTTGAAAAGCTGATGGAAAGGCAACATTTAGGCTGATAGATAAAGTTATTAGTGTTGGTTCTTAAATCCCTGTGAGATATTTCTAAAAGGAATTGCCACCTTAATGGAAATGCTTGTTTAAGCAGCCTGAAGGCAAAACTGGGTCAGTTTCCTACCTTCTAAACTGCTAGGAAAAAACTTGTGCCAAGGTTATTGTGTACAAGAGCCATAGGCACTATAAAACTGGAAGTTGTGGAAAACTCCCATTTTATTTCAAATTTCATTGAGCCAAAAATGTGTATATCATGCCCCAACAATAACATGACATTCATAAATTTGAAAGATTTTAAATGCTTTTTTGGTCTAGAAGCCTTCAACAGGCATACCAAAACAAGAACTGCTTTAAACAAATCTACCACTGACTTCAAATACCTACCGTATCTTTGTACTTCATGTGTGGCACCATCAAATACTCATTTCGCCCTCGCAGCACACAAACAATCTCATCACGAAACGTCAATGAAAACAGAGACTTTGTGCCACCACTGCTGTACCACAAGGCCTGTGACAAGAAATTGGCATTACCATTTGAGACAGAGGATAATTTTCAAAAGCTCCCTTGCAAAACTTTTTAATGACAAGATCATATTGTTGACTTTTCTATTGCAATTTAAGCCTGTCTGTTTCCTACTTTCTTGGCTATAGTAGTTTCTGGCTTTTAAGAGCTTGCAGTTATATATATATATATATATATATTTCAACACCACCAGACTAAAAAATTTAAAAATAGCTTGTTCCAAAAAAAAGCTTCACTTCCAGCCCTGCTAGTGCTTACTTTGACAGTGAACATGAAAGAGTAGAACAGAAAAGTGTGCTCTGTAGAACCTTCACTTTGTGTTTCTTTGAAAAAAGTTAACCTACTGTGTCTTTTAAGTGCTTTTTTGTTTCCTTGCACCGAAGTGGAGAAGGCAATAAAACATCAGCCCTAAAGGGAGTAACAAAAACATGATATTAGAGGGTTGTAACATTACAAAGTAGAAATAAATTTCATTTCAGCAAAATCTGTTAAAACTTTGCTGAACATCTTATAAAACTGTGATTGCTCTATTCAAATGAACAGGGTAGATTTTATTCACAATTGGCCTAGCCCTTTCTTTCCCATGCCACCTTATTTGTTTTACGTAATTAACCACCGTGTATATATATGCTGTTCCCATAGATCTGAGTTAATTAGAATCAAGACACACAATAGGCACATTGCCTCTTCCCTGGCTCCGTGTTCTCTGCAGGTAAAATAATATTAGCTAGGTTTGGAAATGACACAATAGTTGATGGATGGAATTATTAATGTACGAAGGGCACCTTACAATCACACAAAAATGCCTCAATCCACATTACACTAAACCCTGTAGACAACAACTATAGACACGGTCTTGGGCTAATTTTGCACTGAAATGGCCTGTTAACCAAATTGCTAGAATATTGAATATAACACCAAAAGTGGCAAGGCACATATAAAAATAAAAAGACACTGGATAGAAATCTGCAAATGTGTCAGCAAAGGGAATAGTTTATACTAACTGAAGATGTTTGTTGAGACCATCAACTAGATACAAATCTTCATTCTGAAATTTATTAAGAAACACCTCAAACTTCATGTGTCTGTAGTCTGATATGTTATTCAGTTCCTTTTTGTCTTGATCAACAGAAACATGCATTTTTGCAATATCAGGATTGCTTCTAAAATATTCATCTGTCCATTTTGTAAAGGCTGGTGATGCCTTGGCAGCACCCAGTATTATAAAGGGCTTTTTCTTGTCAACATAATTGGTAAAAAATTCTGCAATAAAACAATTCGTTCTTTACATAAAAGCATGGTTTCAAAAAAGAAATTCAAAAGGGTTAGCTTATCAAAGAAGCAACTAAAGGCAGTAAAAATCAATTCTTTGTTTCAAAAGTTGTGCCACACGGCCCAGCCGAGCCTGGCCTTGAGCTATTAACTTGACAATGCGTTCCCATCTGCAAAGTAGGGTATTTGAAACAAGACTGCCTATTTGCAAGATCAAAATTTGAATACTGTAAGTTTGCACTTTAGAATAAAATTTGCTAATCAATACGAAAAGTTTAAGTTCCACCGATATCTTGTTGTTAAACTAAAAAGTAGGCAAGTTCAAATCTCATTTGGCATTAGAAGAATTGGGAATGATTGACTTATGCAGATACAGAGATATAACGAAGAACCACCAGCCAAGCTATCTAAGATGATCACTGAAGCAAGCAAGTAGCAAATCGAAATACCTTCGGGGTCCGGATAGGCCAGAACTGTCTCCACTGGAAATTTAGGCCGTCCTGTCCCAAGCGGCTTGAGGTGGCCAGGCGACAAACGTGGGTCGTGAATTGATATACCCGACACTACCCTAAAGACTAATACGAACTGTAACAAAAATGAAAAAGACTGCAGCTTCATTTTGCGGACAGGATCCAGTCAGGTTCCTTGTCGAGCTCATTTGCAGCAAGGCCAGAAGACAAGGGCCACACAAAAACTTCCGCTACAAATGCGTCCACGCATGATCTCCTCCACAAGGTCACCAAAGCATTGTTGATCGAACTTGATCTATGAAGTTCGAGATAAAAGATTAATGTATTGGCATTGTTTTGGGGAAGATCTTCTGTGGGAAAAAAACGGCAAGCCCTATTGAATGGGACTGAAAACAGCAGAAGAAAGATGCTGAGAAACAATAGCACGATTTGAAAAATCCTAAACAGAAAAAGCAACCCCCTTGAATTTACAGAGAAGAAGTTTAAAGAGAATAATAAAGATATTTGCTACCGTTACCTTGATTTTTTATAATCTTCTCCTGAAGCACTGATGCATAGACCAGTGTTTTCTTTTTCTAGGGCCCATCAAAATGTACCAACAATGATCTCTACATCTGTTTACCATTTGATTGTGAACCACTGTGATCCATTGTATTCGTGTCTACTGGGGCTGTAATTACTTGTAAGAAGACCAGAAGTTTTTACTTTCATGGGATTTTAAGGTGAATTTTGAGCTTTCATTTTGACTTTGATTTTTCAAAGCTTCGATATTATGCATAATTTCTTTTGTGGAAAGAAACTATATTCGCCCCAGAGTCCAGAAAAGTCTCAAACCTTCCTCTGGTCACATACCCTATGTTGAAAAACTATGATAACTTGACAGACATATAACGGACGGAATTTTAAATAGTGACAGATTTTTTCCTATTCATGCACAACGAGTCTGAAATTTATTATAACTGTGTATTGATTGTGTTTTACAATTTCCTTTTAATAGTTTTCCACAAGTTTCCACTTTTAAATTTTTTATTGTCAAAACTTTCCTCCAAATTTAAATTGTCCTGGAAACCTCCCTCCGGTCAATGACCGTGCGACCGTAATGTTTTCTGAACTCTGGTTCGCCCAACACTCAAATTTTGGTCACGTGCTGCCATGGTCATCGACTATAATGAATTTTGACTGTATTGTCGAATCAGCATTTGATATTAAGTTGGAAAGTAAGTATATTAATTCATTTCCCATCGTTGTAAACATCTTTGACGACACAGAATCTTTCTCAAGACAATAACACGAAGTTTCCGCTGAATTTAGTCGAAGTTTGACTAAACTTTTGTTATAACTATAACCTATTAATATACGTCACATTCAAACTCTAAATTATTACAAATCTGCTAAGTAGAGTCGATGAAAATGCTCACTTTTCTCCTTAATACTTTTACTTCAATCCCCAATTACGTTGATACAAGAATAAAAGTGGGGTTTAGGTACATCTTCACTGCAATTGCTGAGAAGCCCTCGCCTGTTCCCCTTGACTGCTATTACCCAGTTTAATTCCAATATAGAGAGAGGGGCAAAAAGAGCAAGCTCTCGATTTAGAGTCTTTTAGGGAGCATTTCATTTCCTTGTGGAAGAAGGGCCTAATGTGCTTTCGTTGTGTTGAAAAAGTAGTCAGTAGGAGACCACAGATGTACGTCCTGAAGGCTCTTCAAATGAATTAAAAGAAATGTTTTTGGGGTTTAAAGATTGGAACTGGTGCCTAAAAGCAAAAAGGGATTCCCTGAAGCATTGACTCATAAACTCCTATTCACTCAAAATCACACAAACATAAAGACAGGTATAATACTAAAGAAATGATACTAGGATAAAATCAAACAAAATGGAAAAATCACCTTAGACGGGTGGTTAACTAGAATATGGAAGATGGACTGTATCAAGAGTTGGCAATACACGGGCGTGGTCATGTGTTGGAGCTGAGCTCTATTTCAAACAGAGACTAAAGACCAGCTCAAAATAACTGAAAACGTGAAAGCATTGGAAGAATCTAACCTAGGAATGGGACAAGGCGTGGCATGGTAGAAAGTATACTTGCGTCAACCAAAAATAATCCATACGTCTGGTACACCATTCTGTTGGAAATTCAATTTGCCATTGCTTTTTAATTGTTTTAAGGAGTTCTACATACAACATGAAAAGTTTGTATATCAATTGAGCCAAAAATGGCTTTAGATTCTTAAAATAACCAGACTTGAGATTATTCTTCGAGGATTCTCCTTGCATTAGCTGACATGCCAATATGCATGCAGGGAATGAATCTAGCTTTTTCTACATCAGCAATGGATCTCAAAGCTAATTCTACAAGAACAATGTACAATGTTGGCGGCTGACGTCTTTGCTCGAGACATAATATTTACAAACATAAGAAAATAGTCGATGGTGTACAATATCTTTCTACGAACCATTTATTTGCTTTAACCAGAGAGAGCAAATGTGTCGAAATTGCTCGTGGAAAAAGCATTAAATTTTTATGGTATAAGCAAAAAGAGTGGAGCTTGGCAAAATCAATGCAGCCAAGGTTTCATGTATGGTATTAGTGAAAAAGAAGAATCCTGATTTGAAATGATAGATTACAAAACACTCATTGCTAGTACAAATTACTGAGAATCAAATTAACATCAGTTGAAAATCCATTCAATAGGAATATCAGGTGACATCTGGCAGCTCTGCTTCAGAAACTTTGATTCTATTGAGCCAACTTGTGACGCTAATATTTTTCGACTCATTTTCTTTCAGAAATGGATGCAACTAAAAAATGGCATGCAGAAAGTTAATTGACACAGCTTAGGGTACTTGCTTTGGAGAGCACCATAACTGGGTTATAAAGAATTCTACCGAAAATAGGTAACTTCAAACTAACTACCTTTCTTTAAAAAATCTTAGGCAGTTTTACCGCGATGTACTATCACTTAAGACTAAGTACCTATTACTTCTAAAATACTTATACCGGTTAATAAATCCTGATGATCTCTCGTTCTCCAGGCTTTTAGATTTGCAGGTAAGTTAAACTGCTCCATTAAAAATTTCTCAAATCTATTATTGTATTACCTTTCATCTTGTAAATTACTCGCGCCATTTCTGTCCTCAAATTACGTCATAGGCGACAAAACTTGGCCTATTTTGTTTTATTATACAAAAGACTTATTGCAAAAACATATCAAACTGAAATGCAAAAATAGCACAATTAATGGTGCGTTCAGGTCTAGTCGTTTATTTATCCTCACCAAAAAATACTGTTAGCTATAATGATGACCCACTAAAAAAACCCCTTACCAGCAATTCTTGATATTTTGGCCTATCTTTAACATCCTTGGTAAGACTGAAAAATAACAAATGATGAATAAACTTGCAAAACCTGAACAATATTTTCGATACTCAAAAATATATACAAATAATATTTTTAATTCTTTCATACTAGTCTTCCATTTTCCATTCAAGAATAATATATGTAAGCGCTAGAGAAAGCTTGCGTAATGGGTTCTAGCTAATTGCATAATTTTATAAGGCAACATGACACCTTAAGAAACCCAACCCTTGAATGCAACTACTATAAATTATTGGCCACTTCAATTTCCAATTGATGAAAACAGAAATTCCTACAAACATAAACATTGTCTTTTTTATCTCAACTGAAACTATTCTAAGGAACTTTAAAAAATATCAGCGCCAAAGAAGCTTTGGCGAACGACAGAAAAATTTTAATTCAGGGAGAGCTTAGGCCTCGAAACTCAAAATACATCAGTTCCAACTGGCGAAAATGAAAATACTAAAAGATTATCGTTGAATGCAAGGTAAATCCATGCTGGTAAATCCATTCTGGTAAGCGTCCCAAGATCATGATGGAGTCGATGACAAGAAAATTGAAAATGACCATTTTTCAAGTGAAAATCTGAAAGGGTTTATACCGTTCAAATATTCAGTGACGTTTTATGAGAAAAAGCATGGATAAAGGATAAGTGTAAAAAACTAACCAACTGTTGACGAAATGCAGACAATTTTCGGAGAAATCAACTGATCCACTGTTTACAAGCTGAGGCGCTATGCCATTGACAACTTCAGAGAGCTGATCAAAAATACTATTCCAGTTGGGGAACGGAAACTTGCCGGTTGCTATTTCAATCTATGGATGAAAATGATTCAAGGAGGTCACTTTGACGAGAATGATAGTTTACGTGTAAACACAATAAAACATTGCAAAACATTGCAAAGAATTGCAAAGCATGATACTACGTTTTAAAATGCAGTGATTAAAAAGCACTTCGGTTACTTGATTTTAGGCATCAAGTTAGGCTTGCTTCTACCGTATAGACAACAATGCATGGGACTTGGTTGGATCTAATGGACATGTCCTTTCTGTGGGTCTCCATAGAAGGCTGGAGCAACATTGCACAGCGAGAAGGTGCAGAAAAACGAGTTAATACAGGACTGCTTATTGGAAAAGGAACACAATACAAGGCTCACTAATTATACAAACGTAGTCATGAAAAGTCTCGATTTGTATAAGAGTGACGTGACTATACCGAAGGCAGGAATTTAGCAAAGAACTATTTATTGAACTCACCAAGGATATTCCTAGACTCCAAACATCTGATCTTATGTCATAGCCAAGCTTGGCGGTGAATGGATCGATTCGTTCAGGCTGTATTGATAAAGTAAGAGCATCAAAAAATGCCTCAAGTAGACAGATGATGCAGCCATCAAACAAACACAACAACATTTGCTAGAAAAGATTCCACGGAATAAGAATGCATAGCGGCAGGCTGGCATGCCTTCTAAGGGAATACTTGAAGGGCCAAGAGATGAGGCAAGCTAACAGCCTTGTGACTAGAATAGAGACAAAAGGGGGCCGAATTGTATGGGACTATTCTAGATGGCAAATAATGCAGACAGCAGTCTGTTTATGGATCAAAGGAAATTGAGACAAGACCTCTACTTTGGAATATGTTACAAATTTAAAATCACGAAGAGCAGTGGAGCAATAAGGGTAGTGCCGGAAGAAAAGGTACACAAAGCATGCGAAATTATGGTAATATGAAACATCAATTCAAATTGGAATTGTGCTTTGAGAAATGGGAACTGTGGGTCAAAGAAAATAATTTGCTTCGGTCAACCCGATGTCTATTGCAAACGTCATAACAGATTTTTCAAAATTAGGTAGACAAAACATGCTTAAACAGATTAACCAAAAAACAAAAGTGACAAAAAGAATGGCCAAATGGGTGCCTAAATCTTGGAATAATGTTATTGCAACATCGTCTACCTTGCCTACAACTGGTGTATATAAAGAATAACAGCCAGGATAGTTGGACCTGTTTGTGACTTGGACAGATGTCCCCACGTTAAATACACACAAGGAAAGCAGCTGGAGTCTACTGGCAATTTACTTTATACCACCCCTAGATTGATACATCTCAAATAAATATCATCTGATAAATATATAAATAAATGGCATGGAATTTTCGACTGCAGGTCATTAGCGAATTTTGATGCACGCAGGCACACCCTAAGCTTTAATCAAACGAAAAGCCACGAAGGGATGTTTGCAAACGAGGAAACCAAAAAGTTAAATCCAGGTTTGCAGCTGAGAGAGATTCAACAGCTGATATTCAACGAGTGGCTTGATGGGTAAGACAAAGCCGTTCTCTGATATTAAAAGTGAACATAAGATTGCTGCAGCGATTATCACAGGCACCAAGCATTATTTGTGAGATTATCATCGACTTACTGCCATGTACGGTTGGCAACCAGCGTCGCGTGTCCGGGCTATCGAATCGACCAAGTGTCCGCTTATTCCAAAATCACATAATTTAATTAGACCAGAACTATCGACCAGCATATTTGACGGTTTTACATCTGAAAGGTGAAACACAGTGCAAAGGATGACCAGAATTGGACATTAAGAAAATTATCTGCAAAGCTAAACTGACATTTGGCTGGTGGTTTTCACGGCTTAGCCAAACCATGGGAAGAGAAACTTATACCAATTTGCTAATCCTTCAAAATAACAGGATGAGTTCAGTGACTCAATGCAATATGCATTTTTGTCGTATAGAAGCAACATTTTTGATATGGCATTCAGTGCTAACTAGAATACTGCCATTTGGTTTGTGGATTCAAGATCGGCCATTTGCGAATTTTCTTACTTTTAATTGTAACAAAATAGAACGAAATTCGATGATATAGATTAACATGTAATTAAAAGTTCCAGATACAATATAAGATACTTTTGTGGAATATTGTGTGAGTATATTAGTATGCTTTAATTTTGCTTTAATTTCGATATTCGTAAATGTGTGTGTATATCAGTGCGATTATTTAGTCAAAAGATTTTTTGGCTGGAAGCTGGAATCATTCCCAACAAATTAATAAAACCAAAAGAGTGGAGAGATCCCTTATTCGGTAGTGCATAAAATGTAATACTATTTTTTATCGGTCCGGTTAGAAAAGGTTTGAAAAAGAAAAAATGGCAATCCCTTAAAACACAAGGTCGTCAATAGCCTCAAGTTCACTCCATTTTCGGAAAACTGAGTAAATAAACTATGGAATTAAATTTTACCTCGATGGATAATTTTCAATTTTCTCTTCAAATAATCGAGTGCTTTAACAACCTAAAAAGCAAAGATTTCATCAATTAGCATTTGGCTAAAGAAGATATGTTAGAACCACCGGTGAAAACTTTGACAAAATTATTAGAGGAGGGGGAGTGATTGGTCGATTTGAAACAGCACTTTGTGATACTATAATAAACTTGGTGTACAAAAGTAATTGTCTCATAAATAGAAGACTACTTAATGTCTCATTACGGAAGTCTCTTTCTGTTTCAAATAGAAATGCCACTAGTGTATGAATACAAAGGTTTCCTGACGTTCGCTTTACATTTCTCATCACTAACTCATTTTACATTTCTTTTTTTTAAATGTCATTCTGTGTCTGCACTAAAATTCAGCCCGTGAAACAATGAAGCAGTCATTTCAACCAAAACTTCTGAAAGTTCCAGTCATAATATAGGGGTTCACAATTAGTAGCAAAAAGAAAAGGCAGCAGTTCTTATCTGTAACAAGCAATACGATCAAAGAGCTTACACAGAGGCCGATGCGGCCAATAATATCCTCTGGTATTGTCTCGTTGAGACGATAATGCACGGTTTTGTACAGCTTTTCTAAGGATGTGGACATCAGCTCCATGCATATCCAGCAATCACCCTGCAGTTAACAACAAAAGAAAATCATCGATGGATGTAAAAACTACAGGTAAGATAGTACAGACAATATTGGGTAAGCTACATAGATAATTAAGCCAGGATTTGTACATGACGGTTAACTAAAAACATATAAGGAATGGAAATAGTGAAAAGATGATATAGGAAAGGAAAATAGTTCAGAAAAGTCGAGCATTAAAAATATCAGTGACTTTATAATTTCACTACAAACAAAAGTGTGCTTGATGAGATTGGGAAAATTAAAGGACTTGTCAGTGAGGTAGAACAACAGAAACTTCAATTCATGGGACACATTATGAGACAGATGCATAGAAAATGACTTGCTATCGGGAATGGTATCCGAAAAAGATCAAGAGAACGGCAGAAAACAAGAATGACAAATACAATTAAAGAGAAGCTAGGACTGACTATGACTGAGGCCACTACAGCAGCTCAGGACACAGAGTAATGGAGGAACATCGTGTATGCCGCCACAGCCGTTCCGGAAGCCGAATTTTCTGATCGATAGTAGTAGTAGTATATAACTTCACAGAATAAGCTTATTGCTTGAATAATGGGAACTGAATTATTGAGTGAGTATAAACTTCATAAAATAAAATATAAGCCAAATTCTAGTACAGGCAAATAAAGCATGATTTTTCAAACGACTTTTTCCTACCTCTTTGAACAAAGCACCATAAAACATGACAATATATGGACAATCACGACTGTTCATGACGATATCGAGCTCTTTGAGTAAATGCTTCTGTTCTGTTTCATCCACTGTTGACCGTATTCGCTATAAATGAAAAACAACATCAATGAGTTTTCTGCCTCTTCACCTTTGGATGTTTATAGAGATGCCCAGAGAAAATTTTCATGGGGGCTTAATAGAGCTTAGAAAATTTTTTCATGAAAATTTGCGTTGCCATTTGGGCGTGGTCAGCCATTGAAAAATAACATTATACATCAGCCCTTGAGCCGTAGAGACTAGCATCAATTTCACTGGAAATTTAGTTTTAGTTTGACAAGAGCTTCCACTTGACAGCAACCCAGTCTTTCTAGGTCGGGTGTGAAGGGATCCATTGCGACAAAATTCAAAAGTTTGACCCGTCATAATCAGTCTTTGTAATACGAGGCGTGCGAAATGCCGCACATGGCCTATTTTCATATTTCAAAGACTGCATAATTCCAAAACAGTTTAAACAATAAAAAAAATTGAAATCCAGAGAAAGTTCAGTTCTTTTAACACAATACTACAAAATCCATGACAAAAATTTCAAGTTTAGATTTTTTTGGTTACACTTGACAAAGAATGTCCCTTCAATGGTATACAAATTCATTTATTGCAGATAACATATTAAGTGTCTACCTTCACAGCCATTTCCAATCCACTCTCACTATGAAGCATTTTGCTGACGCTACCAAAGCTGCCTCTTCCAATTTCGCCATGATCTATCAAATCCTCTGCAGAGAAAGTGTATGTCTGCAGAAGAGAAGAGGAAAAAAGATTCAAAACATGTAGAAAACAGTAAGCTTAGTTTGACTGAATGCTAGCTACAGATCTGCAAACAGCTGCGTGATTTAGGAAATCCAATAAAACATGCAAAATGTAATCATTGAATATCAAGATTTTGTATAATGTTGCTTCATACTATGCATATAAACTATCTGTTAGAACACAAACATAAAATGTTCTTTCTTACTTTGTAATCAGAACTTGAGTAATAATGTAGTCACATTCTAAGTAAATTGTAATTTTTTTTGTTACTTTTCATCTTTTATCAGGGGATTGTGAATTCAATCCTTTACTTGATTAATATAGATAGTCAAATCAGGAAGAAATAAAAAAGGCCTTGTAAGGCAAATCGGTATCATGCTAAATTGTAAACCATTTAGTTTCTGAATATCAATAGAAGTCAAAGAGGGCCTACGCCTAGAACAAACCTGTCCTTTTATGTTAAGAGTGCCAGTTGTCTTTCTGGATTGTAGAAGATGCAAACTAAAGCTGTGAAAATTAAGGATAAATATTCTTTAAGGATTCTATGGCACACAAACCTTACCATACTTCAGACTTAGATTAATAACATCTGATGTTGAAAACAAGATGATATGGTACCATTCCTTCAAGTCTTAGATTCCTTCTGATTTAAGATGTTAACTGTTGGTGCTACTTGGTGTATTGAACAAAACAAATATACCCATTATTAAAACAGCTGTGCCATTCTTTTCAGAATGGAAAACAAAAAACTTCATCCTCTATTTCCAAGGTCTCATATTTGTTGCCAGAGTAAAGATATGGACCATTTATTTTTTCACCAAACAGTGGACCAAAAAAGAGAGCTCAATGCCTCAAAACACACATAACAACACTCTGGCCAAATGGCAAAACATGTGGTGCTTACTTACTAAGTAACAGTCTCCTTTAAACTAGCAGCCATTAACTGTACTGTGAGATCATGACAATAACATGTTATAGAAAAAGTCTAATCGTTAAACAGACTCTGAGCAGCCTTTGCAATAGACAACATATACAAACTGAGAACACCTAGTACAACACAAAACATTATACTGGAAAGCACATTTATTTCAGTAAAGCAAAAAATACCTTTTATTTGTCTCTGAAAATGAAGGAGATGGCACCTTTGGTTTGGATGGTGATGGTTGCATAAAATTCAATGACAGCTTTCCTCTGTCAGGCTTCCCTTCCATTTTGACTTCTAAATTCTTTTAGTGCCTCCTCAAAAATGTATTCACTGGTTACTACCTTTGTATGGTAAAACAGACTACAACATTCTCCGTCAGAGCCAAATCTAGAAGTAAATGTTTGAACATTTTAGTATTTATAGTTTCAATGATTGATGATGTCTCTTTTCAACTTGATTCTTCCAGCAATACACAATTCTTCCTATAACTTAATTGAGAGAAATTGAATTTTAACCTTGTTATTTGTTTGCTGCCTGTAGGACAAAAATTAAACTGTACACCAAAAGACTTTGCAGTTCTTTTTGGCTAAGATTTGCTTATTTGTGTGTTTAATTACCTTTCAGGGATCTCAGAAACAGAGAAAATATTCAGTTTAAAGCTCTGCCCTGATGCCTTTCATACATAACAAGCAAATACGAATGATTCCTTTCTTCTGTTGAAATTGACAACAGTACATGTAACAATGATTTCCTATTGCCAAAGTTTACTGTCATTGGCATTTTACTAATCTGTCCTTTGTGGATCATGTTCAATTGGATTAAGTGGTTATAGACAGCTAACCCGCAAAGTACTTGTGTTCAAGAAGAAAGAAGCAACCACAAGTGATGCTGAGATTTCAGATGCATTGAATTAACATTTCCTTTTCCAAGAGTCATCCATAGCCTTGGGGAGTAAAGAGCTAAGCCTTATTTCCTCTCACTGTTGGAAATTTCAATCAACAAATTACCTTTTGGCATGAATAAACAATTACGCATTCATCAATATGCCCTTGCATTAAACAATTGTTGGCTTGTTTCATAAAAAGGCACCAGACTCTTTTTCAATGCTCTTTGAAATTGATAAACAAGAGCATGTAAGTCTGATGTGTGTAAAAAATAGCCAGAGGATGAATGATGGATCTCTTTGTTTGGAAAATTAGGTGCATAAAATGTCAATCAAAGAGAGATTTGTTTTTATTGAAAAGATAATGGCTCATAACCATGTCAAGGATTTTTTGTTATTAGTTAACATGATTCATATAGTTATGGTATCATCAATTCAGCTTATCTACAACTTCTTGAAATCAATCTTTTTCAGTATGATTGCTATGGAATTATTTTCATAAGCATTTTCTTTTCAACCAACAATATCAGAACTTTTACACCAAGTTCTTCACCTGACCTGCCCCACTCAGAATAACAAAATCAAAGTTAAATAACATCTCATAAGAACACTTATACAATTGTGAAGGTTTGCGGATTCTTAGACAGCACAAAAGGCTTTTATGGTAACTTGTGCCCACAGCTAGCAACATAATCAGTCTTCTTTGCATTCAAGGACTTTCAAAGCTTTCAATCTCACTCTTGTTTTGAACAGTTGATTTAGAAATATAACAAGATGTTGCGGCTTATGTCTTCCTTATATTCTTGTCATATCAAATGGAAAATAGCTGGGATCAAACTGGTTTGATCTAATCCACTCAACATTTTATGATAGAAAGGACAAGAATTTTAATGGCAAGAATTTATCACCCAGCTAGTATGTAAATACATTGTTTTTGAATGAATTTATAAATTTTTTGGGACTGCATGCAATCTAAGGTTTAAAATATGGCATACACAACCGGTTGTTTGCTAATATTCTTCATTGTATACTCAAAAAGGAGCTGAACATTCAGAACATTTGAACTTTCTAGCCCCAATCAATCATCAAGGGTATTGGGGAAAATGCACACACACAGTGAACAGTCTAGATCTTAGATAGAGCTGCAGTTTCTTTGAATCATTGGGGTTGAAATTGTCATCTCATACTTTAAGCTATATCCTTAAAATAAATTGATATTAGGCTACACGATCTTAATGTAACGTGAACGGTGACTTGCAACTGATAAAACAGAAAGACCACTAAAAACAAATGTCTACGAATGCAATACGTATGAAATATGAAATACGTAGAAAGTTTTCTCACGCCATAGCATCCAAAATAGCTTGAAAAATAAAAACTTTGAAAGAACATATTTCGTTTGTTTCAAAAGCATTCTCTTGTTACAATACTATTTCAAACTTCAATGATGTTGACAGCTTTGAGGAGCGCTACTAGTAGAAACAAAACTTAAAGGAAATTTAATTCAACTGCATATTCTCTGGAAAACCAAAAACATCAGGTAATTATCGGAATAATTTCGAATAGGGTTGCAATTCAAAGATGGGTAGCAGCTACCCGCTATCGTTCATCACACAACACTCCCTGAAATTTTAGGCCAGAAATTGGTTACTTTCGTTGGTGTTGCTTTTCCTAGCAGCAGGACATATTGAGAATCACTAAAAGGCGAAAATTAAAAAACCAACCAACAACAAACCATGAGCATTGTCTGCCACTACCGCGTATCTTTCAGGACATCCGAAATTAGAGACGTTTGGAGGTTGAAACGACCTAAACCAGTTTCACAAATTCTTGACAGATTTTGTCCTGTGGAATGTTGTTAATCTCATGAAGGAGGCTCGCTAATGTAGCCTCGTTTTCGTCGTAAGAATCAGGTTTTCCTTCCCCGAAGATGCTCCCGTCGACTCCAAACAAGAAAGCACCGGCAATTGCTTAGTGATTTTGCAGGTCTCTGTTCCATATCCGCAAATGTTTTCTTTTAGGTACCGTGATTTTGATTCAAATGGAATGTTTCAAAATATGAAATTACGGGTGAATAAAAATGCACTTCGCTATCAAGAGCCACTGTTAATAATTCGATTGCCGAAATCATTTTGACTTAAACATAGGTTTTCCATTAAATTCACCCAGTAAAAAGTATCTAAAATTGACTTTTTTTGCTACCTTTCTTCCAACTATTTGGGTTCTTTTCCTTAAGAAGCATCCAAATAAACATTTTGTAAATAAGTATAGCATAGACTACTCCAAAAATCTCCTCTTCAAAAGCCTGACCAAGTGAACTCGAATCAAACTATTTATGGTAGCAAATATCAACATGAATTTTCAGTCATAATCATTCCTTTCCATTAGTTTCTGGCAGGTTTTGGTTTTGCTTACAGGTAACAGCTTTTGAGCTTGAGGCATGTAAATCTGGCCTGGTCCTATTGCATTGTGATCAGATGCCATGATGGGCGCTGTTGCTAAACTACAGACCGACCGAGTAGTTAACCCTTGCCTGTAGCCCAGGGTGCAAAGCAACAATTCCAAACATTCAGGCATTCAGCCTTTTCTTCTGACCTTGTACCGGACGCTTAAAATTGTGCCGTTCGATTTACTAAAGCAAAATTTTGTCAAAATTGCTCTATTTATCGTGACAGCCAAGACGATATACTCATTTACTTTCAAAAATTCATTCAACGATCATTCAAGAAGATTAAGCCAATTAACTAAACTCTTTCTGAAACTTTATTTACCACCAAGGCCAGATGCAGACTACTAATTAAAAAAAAGCAAACAAAACACAATAATACCACAGAACTATAAACATTGTGGTCAGAAAATGCCACAGTACAAATATAAATGTGCATTAACAACTTTGTCTCATGCCTACTTACAAATGTGTTCGTGTTTTGCATAGCAATTGCCGGATTCTAATGCAGGCCTAAGTCAGATACTACTAAAGTAATGCAAAGTATTGGGTTTATTTATTCGTTAATGGGTGAAAACAAAATTGAAGATATCTTTCCAAATAAACTACTAACCTTTTGACTCTCTAAATAAATTATTAACCTCTTAAAGCTTTATTTAGAGGAAGGGGAGGGGGTGATGTGGGGGTTGAGAGATGAGCCGGCTAAAAGTTCCCGTAACTTCAGAGTCTACAACTAATATATTCAATGTCTAGAGCCCAGGTACAAACTTAAAAAATACACTTGCTAAACATAGGTCGAAATTAGGCGTACAAAAGGTAGGCAGAAATCAACCGCACGCTCTCTATCCAACGCGCTCCAGCGCAGGGATTAGTCATACTCCGCACCAACAGTTATGCTGATTTCTCCGGGATGTATATAGGTTGAATGGAACCACTGGTTGGTATCGATGACAACTAAGAAAGAAAATCAAAATTCATTTCACGCACACTCCCTCCATCGAATTATGTTACGCGTCTAGCCATCAACAAACGTCTCCTTCTCAAAATGCTTCCCCCATCGAATATCTGACAAAAATCTCGTACATAGAACAATCTCAAAAAATACAACATAAAGATTTTTGGAAAAGAATTCAGGGAACTATATCATCTTAAAAGTTGAAGATAAAATAACTAGGGGGGGGGGGCTGTGGCACCCTGAGCTGCCTTTCTCTACAGCCCTGCCTCCCCCTGATAAGGGCCCCCATTTCAAACCAAAAAATTTCACTGCAAACTCAACACTTGGAGTTGGCCTACATTAAACAATTAAAGGAAATCAAGAGTACAATGGATTCTTTTTTTTATCCGACTAGAAAATGAAATTTTAACGCCCAACAAAATGGAGGCGGTTGTAGGTGAGCTTGTTAAAACTAAAGCATTTGGGAAAAAGTGAGACAATGGGTAATTTTAAGGTCGATAGTATATTCCAATTGTCATTTCATCAATATGGTCATGTCTGTTAGTTTTATGACCCTCATTGTCCAGTCCCTCCATTTATAATAAAGATGTAATGTCAATTGATTTAATGACATTAAGAACTTCTCAACAAAGCAAATCGCAAATAAAAAACTCTGGATTCTCTCAAAAATTCTTGCTTACCAATGTCCCCTTTGTTCATTGTGACATTGACCGGGAAGCAGACATCTTCACATTCTACTGGGGGTATCAATAACCAAGACTTGACTCCCGAAATTTGTGCTTGCCATGAGGGCCGCTCCACGGTATCAATCTATTTAGATCACAAGATGCAAATATCGTTAAAAGAGACAGAAGAGTAAAGGAACAATTAACTGGGAGAAAATAGCCACTTCCTAAAGAAGTTTCACAACAGTTTGGGGAACTAAAAGTTCACAAAAATAGCAGATAAGTATGTGTTTCACACTTATTGTTGTTATTGCATACATAAAGTACTTCTTTGTCCGACACTGCTCAGAGTATGCAAACATCAGAAAATGACCACAAGCTGCTAGAATAAATAGCCAGATGCAGATCAAAACACAAGAGGGTGAAGTTTAGAAGAGCCCAAGGGAAAAGACAAACTCTTTCTGTCTACAAAGAATTGGATTTTCCATTGAAATATAGACAAACTCTGAAACACCAAGGTGAAAAGACAACCTAGCTTGCCCAATTATACAAAAATTGTTGTCACTGTGTGTTTTGGCACAATCTGGATTCTAAAAAAGATGTTGCCCTATAGCCGAATCACAATTAATTTGGGCATTTTGTCTTTTACAATTTTGATGCGGTGGCTCTCTTTCTGCAGAGGTTTTGGTCCTTATGCTCTTGGGAACATGGTGTTTTATTCTATCCTCCAATCTTAGTAGTGTGTCCTACATGGTAGTGTGTCCTACATACCAAGCTTCACATCAACAACAAAATTCGTATATGAATAAACTTTTTTATGTAAAGGAACACAATTCTTTTGGGTGGAGGGAAGCATGGTCTTAGGATTGTAGACCTCACTAGCATTCACAGCTGAATAGGAGAAATTGATGGCTTTCTTTATTTGATTTTCCAATTTAAGAAAAACATCACAAATCCAATGTAATTTGAGGTAAACAGGGCACTTTTCAGGTCCAAAATGCTTGTCAGAGATGAAACTGGCAACTTTTGTTTGAAACACCCCGAGGTGACATCATTAGGGTAGCAAAAACTTTACGTTCGCAAAAACTAATTTGGTTTCTTCTTGCCATTGTGAAGTTTTGTAGCGCAAAGCACTCGTTCACATATTCAAAGTACAGTTTCATCTAGCAATGCTCAGGACTGCTGGAAAAAATTACCAAAGACAATGAAATATCTGAGATAGTTGCGGATTGAAATCATGTTGTAAGAAGAGCATATGATTGGCTGTAGAATGACAAGTATTCACTTTTCATCTGCTTTCTGAGTTCAAAGAAAAGACAACCTTTGTCAAAATAGGATGAGAACTTTCATCACTTTGCAGGTACATGAGATAAAAAGTCAACCCTGCCTTACTGCTCCTCCTCTGCAAGAGTTTACAATCTTTCCTATACCCAAAGTAAGCTTTATTCCATTTTCAATCAGAGTTTTTTCTTAAGAAGATACTTATCCAATTTGATTCTTTCAACTTTTTTATACTTCTTTGAATTTCAAAATAAAACAATAAATGGCAAATAATGTCACCAGTTTGGAGCAATCACTTACATGAACAGGAGCACCTGGACCTGAACCTCCCATAAAGAACCAATCCTGTTCACTTGTTTCAGAATCTGTCGGTAGGAAGTCTGGTTTGGAATAATGCTGTCTGACATCTTTCATAACCTTTGTGTGACAGTTACTCCTAAATCAAAATAATAATGAAAAATTGCTTCCATACAGCTGAACAAAAAAGCCCTGTTTTTGTCATGAAATAGCAAGTAAACATTTGTCTACAAACTCAAATTTCTACAAATGTTTTGAGCATAATTGGTTTGCAGTTACAGAAAGCTGCTGTGTTTGTTTCATGAAATTTAGACTAAAGTTGTATCCATAAATCTCTGATGCTGTGCATTTTTCTCAATCGAGAACATATCCCTTCCCTCAATGCATGATCAAAGAATAGTAGCTAGAGGATAGCTCACTTAAGAACAGAAAATCTTACAAAAATCGTGCCAAGCTCAATAACTTGTTTCATAAAAGTATATAATATGGATTTATATTATAAAGTATATATATATATATATATATATAAAGTATATAATTCAACAGGAATCCTTACCATCCAATGTACCATGCTTTCCCCTTTAAGGCTGCCCTTTTTTTACTCATACCAAATACATCTTCCAAACCAAAGAAATTTGTTTTATATGGAAAAAATTGGCAGCTGCCTTCATCTTGAACTTCATATGCATCCGCATACTTTTCGTAGAGTTTCTTGAAAAAATTAAAGCTGAAAATACTTGGTGCAGTCCAATTGACGGTTGCCCCAGTTACAACCAATGGCTTTCCAGTGTAAGCATACTCTTTCAAAAATTCTTCTCTTGTAATGGATGAAAGCCTTGGTACTTCCTTCATGCCCTTGCACATTGCTGTACAATTTGACACAGGTCTCACAAACTCCATAGACATTTCTGTATGTTCCAATAGGCATGGTGTATTTTCATGTGATTTTTGCATTTTTGTGATCAGTTTCTTTGGGTTTTGAAAGCCGGTAACCAACCCCCAAAGCACTGCTAATATTCCAAATATCACTGAAAGTGTCATCAGTTTTGATCTGAAAAATACAGAAAAAAACTTTGAGAGATATAAATTATCTATGCAAATGCACAATGAACATGCAATTGGCATTATAGGAGGCAAAATGTTTAAACAAGAATAGCCTTATTAAAATTCATCATTGTAACACCCATTTGAAATTGCGTTTTAATATTTATAAAAAAGCAAGCCCATTATGGCTGCATTTCTCTTACAATGGGACAGGGTACAAGAAACCGTTCAGTCAAATTATCAAGGCCTAAACAATTACAACTGACCCTAGAAGCATAGAATTTTCAATATGTTGCCTCAGTTTTTTCAGTAATTCGGATATTACATCAGTGATTTAGACAAACACTTTTATATGACAGAATACGTTAACAAAGCGCGATAAGATTGCGACTCATTTCTTGCCTTGATCGTGACGTCCCAGATTCCGCACTTGCAACATTGACACCGAAAACATCCCTAACATCTTCCTTTGTCAAGCCATTGCTAACAGCTTCCGCTACCAATCTCTGAAGCTCAGGCTTCAACTCCATAGCTCTTTTCTAATTCAACGAGTAACTCCACACATTAACTTTTCAAAATTTGTAAAAGGAAGACATCAGTTTGCGAGCTCAGCATCAACAACTTCCCTTTTGGACCAGAGAGGCTCCTCCACAGGAGCAAACATTGAATATGTAAAAAAATATTTCTGAGAATTGTTCAAATTCAGTCAGGTGAATTTGTTGCGAGTTAGATAAAGTTTAGACGAACTCACTGATATATGACCACTGCCTCATTTTGTTTGAGAAGTTTGAGAACTACTTGTGATAAAAGCAAAGTGACTAAATACAAGATTTTTCAAGTGGTATATAATTGATGATAAATTTAAGGCTTGTGAGATGAGCTGGAACTATTTAGCTCAAATTCTGTGTTTTAACTTAATTGGCCAGAAGCTGGTTCTAATTGAAATATAGTTTTATGCGATAATTAATCAAAAAGTCTTGTCGTATTCGAGTGTAAGACCATCTTTTATTGTAATTAATCGTGACCTCAAATCATCAGATTTTAGTACCAAAAGTTCCTTAAAAGTTCCTTAATTTTCACTGCACATCAATAAGCCTTAACACTGAATAGAGAGAGGGGTGAGATAGACTATGCAGAAACTACTCAATAAAGCACTTGACACACGAATAGCAAACAATCTATGCGAGTATTTGCTGCAAATGAATGGAACGGGCTTTTAAGCTCTTAATGCTTGCAGTTAGAAAAAAATTTCTGAACGAAAAGTTCCTTAGTAATTTCGTTTTTAGTAGTATAAGTTCTTTATATATTTCGGCCTTCTACATGTAGGTTCCTTATAAAATGGTTCCTTATAAAAAAAGCGTGTAGCATATAGGCATAGAACTTAGTGGCAATCAGAAATCAGCAGCTTTTAATCTCGGTCAGCTTGCAGATTGCACCGTACCGTAATCAATGCACCGTAATCAATGCAACTTAACTATGCAAGCCAAGGGTCTTCTAAAAAGAAAATACTTCTGAACAGTGGTGTGACCGAATACATATTATATAAGCGCTATCACTTGGTTGACATGATTTTTTCTTCCCCACTGTGAGTCAATTCAAAAGTAGAGGTAATTATGAAGGTAGTTGTTTATCAAAGACCAATGAAGAGGAGCACATCAAAATACAGTTCCCTTACGTGACGTTAGGCGGCAAGTTATGGATGATAAATTATTAATTATTTACATTTGAAACTGAAGGTAACGTTATCAGTTGTTTAAAATCAGGCAGTGTTTTGAAGGGTAGTCCTTGCTTGCTCGCCGAATTAGTGTGGAGCAGATTGTCTTCAGCGTATGTTTGTAGCAAATAAAAGCATTGATTCACGATTAAACTTCAACAGGCCCTGATCTAGTTCTGCACGATTCTTCTGCATGGACCGGGCATCAATGGCGCATTTGATGGTTCACGTACTAATTGCCAGTTGGCTCATCCGTCATTGCGCAGGCAAAGAGGGCTTTGTCACAGAAGTCCTTGATGGGGTAAGGTCATCCTGCATCGAGTTGGAGAAGACAGTTTACGATGCCCCGAGTGAAATCCAGTGCATTCACAAATGCATACAGGCACCGCGATGTAGCACGATTAACTACAGACATGGAAGTAATACTACCAAGGGAAACTGTGAAATTTTCGCCGGGGGTTACTGCACAAGAAGAGAAGAATCAAAGAATTGGAAAACTGTTGTTGTGAAGGTTCGTCTTATTGTTAAACCTTTAATCTTTTGACATCGTCAACATTTTTTTTAGAAAAAGAAATTAGAACTTACTCTCCATATTTAATGAAAGTATTGTGCCCAACCAAACCACTGTTGAGTAGCCATTCGCTCAAATCCTTCTTAACTGCTTGACTCTGGATCCAATCCTCAAAAAAATTTCTCAAGATTCTCGGCATTTCAACCGTAGTAATAGCGAACAACTCACTTAAACATTACGCCTATGTTTGAATACGTATTGCCATTCCCCTTTTCCATAAGTTCAAAAAGACTAACTTAGTCCAAATTTGACTAATTTTTCAAACTCAACTTTGTAGTAAATCTGCACTGAACAGTGCAACTTGACAAAAGTTCACTAAAACATTAGCAAAATAAAACAACATGTGACTTCAATATAAGAATGGGTATTAATTGGTTGCTTATCTGTAAACATGAACCGCCTTCAATTCTTTGTTTTTCTATAAATGCATTCATAAGAGTCCTTACTTCTTGCAAACACCAGAATCGGTTGGTAAATGCACAAGCCTCGTATGCGTCGTAATTCGTCTAAACATGGTCTTGTCCTGAAAAATATTGCCCTCATTTAATCTCTATTCTCATTTGTAAAAACGTTGACCAACCTTTAAGTGCGTTTTTTGAATCCTAGGACAAGTTGTTTCAGCCAAAAGGTGAGTCAAAAGATGAGTCTACAAACAACTTGTAACCGTTTTCTATTCTTTGAATTGTTTCAGTTCTTGCTGCAAGTTTCCATATTCAAAATAGAATTTATGAAAGATTCTGCAAACAAAGTTACATATTGTGTTACGTCATGTTACTAGCATACAATATTGATTCCGCCCATTGTGTTAATATGACCTTACTATGGGTAGAAGTTAAAATGAGTAACACATACTGCTTGGCCGTGTATATACTCGCCCAATATACTTGAGGTAGCTTTCAATTTGCTTAGTGAAATAACAGAAAAACGCAGCAAATTTGGTTACATTGTTTTAGATATTAAATCCACAACAAGAAGCATTGATTATAATCACCTTATAATTTCAATTTCAATAAGCAAGCTTCAAGAGTTGCAAAGAGATCTTTTTGGCAAGGCCCAGTGCAGTGTCTGGAGTTTACGAACTGGAGTCAGGTCTCCACTTCTGTAGAATGGATGACATTCCAGGCTGCGGAGGAGGAGGGTGGACTCTCGCGATGAAAATTGACGGAAATGAGGTATTGTGCCACATTTCTGGTACACTTTGGTACCTGTTGCTGCAGTTATCAATGGAACCAGGCATCGTGACATCATAAGGCACTAAGGCCTAGTTTAGACAGCGCATTTTAAGCGCAGCGAATTGAATTATTGCCCTTGCTAAACCCAAGAGCAAAGCAGAGAATTAAACTCACCCAAAATGCGCTAACTTAGATGGATGGATCAAAATGCGTCTTGGAAAACTTGCCAAGGGAAACCGGTAGCATAGACGAAGCTGAATATACTGAGTTTGACAAATTGGCAGACGACGAGGGGGAACATAAAGACAAGGCTTTCAAGAATTTGCCTCCAGAAAAGCGGAGGAAAAGAGGGGGCGAAAAGCAACTAGGCCGGAATAGATTGGCAATCTAGTTGTTGATGTCATCTGCGAAAATTCAATTTCAATTCGTTTCGCTTTCTAACACAAGAATTCTGAAGCACTCAATGAGTGCATTTTGCGCGCATCTAATTGAATTAAATTCGCTGCGCCCAGTTAGCTGTTGTGGATTGGGGTAGGTGGGGGTAGTTGTGAGAGACATTCACGCCCTTTTTATAAAGTTTTAGAAAAAGACCTTGTTGCAAACTAAATCATGCTGTATTAGAATGAAACTTCAATATCCTCATATTTTCTTACTCGCCCTGCTCCCTGTACAATTTGTTTAGTACCCCTTGTTTAGTACCCCATGTTTAGTACCCCTTGTTTAGTACCCCTGAAGTTACCCTTGTTTAGAAGACGGGAAAGTATTGTCTATGCCAGTCAACTCTACACCTAGGATACATTTACTGTCTCATCGACCTACTGGGTAAACGACGTGGTCTATAACACAGAATTGGGACTCAAGTCGTTTAATGAGAGCGAAGCAAAGTTTCCTGCTTTCAGCAATGTTTCGTTTGATGACATCTGCATCGGTATGATGGACTCCACATCAACTGTGAATTGGGTGCGAATACTGCAACAACAACCATCATTGCTGGAGCTTTTCAAATCTAACACGTACACTGAAACGAGGCTTGGAAAGACTGTTTGGAAAAGTCTCATCGCACAGTCGTCACTGCAACCGTACTGCGATCGCGAAGGATTCAACGTGTTGCCGATATCTGGGACGCCGAAGATAAGAATTGGGCTCATTGCTAACAATGAAGATGACTGCAACTCACCTGATTCGTACATTGGACTAGGAGGCCTCTTGATCTCCTGTGGCAATCGGGCCATAAGTTCTGGCAATGACAATGGACAGAAAACACTTCGAGCCACCTGCTTTGTACTTGTAAAATGAGCATAGCTTGGGTTAGTACAGCAGAGGCAGCCAGAGAAGCATAGGGCCCCCACCACCCTCCTTAAAGTAAATCAACGGACATAGGTCGCCCGATTTAAAAATACACTACAAATCAGTACAATTCTGGCGTGCGGATTTATTTTTTAGTCAAGGTGATCACATGGGGCCCGCAACGGAATTAAAACGCAGCGTAGTTCAGGGGACTGGGCCACCTAAAAATAAAAAATCTTAGCCACCCAATCAAGGTTCAAAAACGCAGATGTTCATGTAATCACTTCAAATATCGCTGTGTGTGATGTGATACAAGACGATGCGATCCCTTTGCCTAAAAAATCAATGCGCACGCCTGAATTGAGTTGCAGTGTATTTCTAAATTGGGGACCTTGCTTCCGTTGGTTTACTTTAAGAATACGTCTTGAAAAACTGCTACTGTAGCACAGGCAATACGCCATAATATCCAAAGACCATATTCTTTATAGAACGAGTTTGTGATTATTCTTAATTACTATTAATTTTGACCAAATATTATGCCGGTCTTTGAAAAGTCTTCTGATGAATGTGCATTTACGAGAGGTTTTCGGATTTTACCCCCATAGCAACTGCCAACCCTTTATCTAACCATACATTCTTCCATACACACTTTTTTTATAAGGAACCTACCTCAAGGCCTAGTTCCAAAAGTTCCTTATTTGTAGACCTCAAATCACCAGATTTTAGTACCATAAGTTCCTTAAAAGTTCCTTAAGTTCTCACTTTCGGTGTTTTGACTACAATAAGCCTTAACAATTAGTAGAGAAAGGGGCGAGACAGCATATGCGGAACCTACTCAATGAAGCACTTGACACACGAATAGCAAACAATCTATGCGAGTATTGGCGAGTAAAGCCCCCCACCCCCTTGAATAAGCCCCCACCCCCTTGAATAAGCCCCCTTGAATAAGTACATCACTGACTAGACAGTTGTCGCTGACAAATATATGGCGTCGAGTAAGAAAGCCCTTCGCCCGCCCTAGTATACTGTAATCATAGACCCGTGTGGAGGCTCATGCTCCCAATCGACTCCATGGCGTGCAAGGATATTTTACTCTAGCACGGCGCTAGCACGACTTCTGAGGTGAACATTTTGCATATCTGGGATTACTGCACATCTCATCTATAGCAATTCTACGAGTCGCTTTTACAAGATATAATTATATCAAAATGTTTTGAAAACTTGGCATGATATAAATGTTTATTCAGTATTTATTGTATATTAAATGTCTTACTCCACGATGTATCTGTCAGAGAAGCAAAATAAATTTATCGTAAGATTTTGATTGGAAACGTTCAGTCATTCAGAATGTATGATTTGTTGCAAAGTACCCTCAAGCAAAGATTTTATGGACGAGCCAAAAAATTACTTTTTGAAATTCTGAAACATGTGATGGGCACGAGTGAACGCATTTGAATCACCTCGGGCAACTCCTGAACATGAGGTGCTTGCGCAACTCATAAAATATTTACATAACATTGAAAACTTAAATGTCATTACATTATAAATTTATATATTTTAATTGTATATTTGACTGGATAAGCAAAAAGAGTGTTGCTTGAGCACCCGTCTGCTATTTGAAGCAAAATTCCCAGACTTTATTTTGAGCTTATATTGCTTTTCTGCGAATTTTAGTTAGTTCAAAATCAGAATACGAGCTGGCTGTAGCACAGAATATCTTGTACCATACAGAAACGGATAAACCCAGAATATTGCGAAATTTGTGTTGACTAGGAGTATGCTCGTTTTGGCGCGACCAATAGTCAATTCAAACGCTCCAATCAGAATCGACTATTGTTCAGAAGGTAGCAAAACAATCAAGAGTTGACCATGGCGCAAACTTTCCAGTATAAAACATTGAATAAGATATGTTCTGGAATAGAAGCTATGCCTTCCAGGTTTCTCTCAGAAGGTTGAGAGGAAGAGGCACCACAGCGGGTCCGCTTATCTCTCTCCTTCAAAGCCTCAGGTTCGATCGAGACTAATCATTTTAAATTGTAGAGAAGGAACTTCTATAAATTCAATTGAATTATTCATTTGCTATAGGATAGCGGAACTAGTCTCTCTTTTACAAGGAAATTTTATGACCATTGGAAAGTCAATCTACAAACGTTTTTAAGGATATTTATGTGCAATCTCAATCGACCGGTGGATTTGTCTTAGCCTCTAAAAACGATAAACTAGAAATTTAAAACTTTTTTGAGCCTTGTTCAGCAATTGAGAACTTCTAAAGCCTCCGATTTTCCATTTAAGATAACACCAAATACTTATCATACATTGGCAACATACAATTGACCCATCACTATATAGTGTTACTTTGCAGCATTTTCAAGGATCATGTCCAAAGCCTTATTGCGTGTTAGAAATGTACTAGTGCTGTTTAAAGGACCGCCACGCCCAACTTTGGAGCACCGAGGTATAATCAGATTGCTGCCTGCGTCCGCCCTTGATTCACTCAAACCATGCCTTGACCAAACTTCGTTACTAGGCCTAAAGCTATGCAACTGTAGATACGTTAGACGTCTTCATTTCAACGTTTAATTTGAAAAAAGCGGAGGTATACCAGCCAAGACCTCTTATTGAAGCATTAGGGGAGTCTATGTTATATTTATGTGACGTGGTAGCCAAACGCGGTTCATTTCATGAACTCTCATATGCTCAGATTATTGGGGAGGTGTGAAGCTGAGGGGGAGTTTTCCTAGCAGAGTTTGCTGTGGACAAAACAATAGATAGTTAGGCATCATTGCCAGAGTAAATTTCAGCAGAAGTAGAACTGAGATAGAGTTAATTGATTGTGAATAATACAGGAGAGAGTACAGAGCCCTGGGGTACGCCAGAACAAATTGAGATGTTCGGAGATGCTATCATAAATTTATATGACAATTGGTTCATCAGATAGAAAGTCGTTGACTTCGCATCGTCATCGTCAGTGAGGCTAAAGTTGTGGAGGAGAATTTGAGGAGCTATTGAACATATTATAATGACTTCGCATCGTCAAATATGTTGGGTTTATGAAACCCGATTCCACTACCTTTTAACATTTAAGCTTTCCAGCCTACATGTTTTCTATTCAGAAAAAGCGGATACCCCTTATACTTTCGCACGGGTTACTGAGAAACTTAAACTCTCATTCTATGACCAATAGTCTAGCACCCTAAAGCCATGGTGTTAGAGGTTTTAGACATAGGCCTTGCAGGTAGTTTAGCGAGCAGAAGTTCTTGAAAATAAAAAACAAGCCAATTTTGCTGAAGCTACTGACATTTGTAGCATAGTTATATATTACACAATTTATTTTACAGAAGTTTGTTTATTTGGGTGACTTTACTGACGCATTTAGTCGTACTCCGAGCCAATTGTGATGCTGATGTCTCCAGGATGAATGTATGTAGAATGGAACCATTTATTTGAATCGATTGCAACTGACAAAAAAACCGGATACAGCGATAAATATCAGACAAGAGGCATTGTGAAAAGAGCATGACAAGGTGCTCAGATAAGAAGAATTCAAAGAGAGCTAATGAATGTTTGAAAACGAGAGGACCTTGAACAGAAAATGATAGTCGCTTACTTTTTCATACCAAAGTTGAAGTTATTAGTGTTGGAGAATGGAAATGGTTTTTAATAGAATACATGGAAATAGAATGGAAATAGGCATATCTAGCAAAGGCTACAAGAAAAACACAGCAAGCTAGTTGCCTCAATGACTGTCATTTGCTTGGCAAAAGCACCTTTGGTGCAACTTGAGTATAATGGGAACTCTGTTGGATTGACCGATAAACGCAGCAATGTCCATCATTGAATCAATTGCTGAGTTTTGTTGTTCATAATGATGAGACAACGCAAACCTATTTTTCAGAGGAAATGACAAGCCTTAAGCCTGGAACATTTTCGACAATAGTCACTGTTGGTCATCATGGTATAATACTTTGAACTATATTCACTCCATCTATTCGCCATCCAGATTTCACCTAGATATCACTAAGCGCTATTATTCCAAATTTATCAGATCAAACTTAAACAGAGACTTAATTCGACTTCTGACTGGTGTTGATTTCGGATCGTAAAGTCTTTGTAAAAAATTAGTTATAAAGCCTTGAAGACGGTCTTGATCATCCAAAACATGTTAGTGGCTTTTGTGTTTTTTCGCTTCTTGCACTGCATGTCATATAATAAAAAATCCCATAATACGATCTGGCGAAAAGGTTAAGTAAAGGAAAAAGAGTAGTGGAAAAATTAATTAAAACTTCAAAACTTCAGGTGGCATGGTTCACCCATATCGTGGCGCAGTGATAGATAACAAGGCTGTCATAACAATCCGATCATGTCTACACACAGCTCAGTTTTAATTACTATCGAGATAAGAATTAACTGAAGACTTACAAATGTCGCCTTTATTCACGGTAATTGCGAGGGAGTGGCAGACCGCCTCACATTCAGGAGGAGGCACCAAGGTCCATGTTTTCTTCCCAGAAATCTGTGCTTGCCAGGAAGGCCTACCAACATAGTCGATCTATAACGAAGAAGATTGGCAATGTAACTAACGGCGAAACCCCATTTTTAATTATTGTCAAACCAAATGCGAATCTCATAAAATGATAGGACTGAATAATCGCTACATGGTCAGACAAAAAATGGCAAACAAAGTTAATTATCTACGGGTGAGTGTGCTCATAAACACGTGACTTCTCGCATAAATTAGTTAGTAGCACGTGCGACTAGACTGCAGTACTGAAAATGACATTAGTAAACAGAAACAAGAATATTCAAGTCAAAGATTAATTACGTGGGAGAAATCGAATCGTATTGGATTATGGAATAAAACTTTGGCACAGTTCTTGATGCCGTTGCTGCAGAACTTAAATGGTTGAATAAATAATTCCATTAGAGGCAGATGTTGAAATGGAAAGATTCCGAAGGAAACGTTTATCAAAGCGGGGCCTTTAGTCAAAAATGCAAATAAAAAAAAACTTCTGCAGTTTGTTTGGAAACTGTGTTCGAAGTTTCTCGAGGTACACCAAGGCGATACAAAATGGCGAAAGAAGAAAAGCATATAATAAAATAATAATAATAGTACAGTTTTATATAGCGCCCATTACATCATTAATGATTCCCACAAGCGCTTTGAAGCATACTGATATATTCAATGTTTTAGTCACAATAAGCCTTTTTGAACAGATGAGCCTTCAGTGCACTTTTGAACCCAGTCAAACTTTCAACTAATCTGATATTGTAGGGGAGGGCATTCCATATCATTTCCATGTGCAGGTGGTAGAAACGGTTTAAGGAGAGAGCGACTAAACAGCTGACGCATACATTTTCATGAAATTTCTATCGTTTCTATCAAACACAAAAGTCCAGAAAAAATTAATAGCCTTCCTCCGGCTGCAACTTTTATAGTTCAAACCTTCCTCATTACCAACTTAAAACAAACATCTTTTACAATTAAATTCATTGTTTATGATAAAAATTAAATGAGCCTTCCTCCAATATGATATTAACAAGCAAAATTTCCTGAACTCTGTCCAACACGACAAAAATTTTGGGAAACTGAAAATTATATTGAAATTGATATTGAACTCGACTCTCTACCTAGTTTTACAGCATTTGATTGGCCAAGAATCAAGGAGATTCCAGCGAAAGGGGATCCCGCAGCAGCCAATAAGGATTCAACGCCTATGGGTAACACAGAAAAGATGGATTCGTATTATAGACGGGAAAGATACCTTAATATTAAGTTAGTGCAGAGATTAATACCAAAATACTTCAAATACCTTTTCCGGATAACACTTAGGAGAGTTTTCAACAAAGCACGCGTTATTTCGAATAGCTAAACAAGAGAAGGCATTCAATGCCAAAACACTTC
Source organism: Nemopilema nomurai (assembly GCA_003864495.1). Lineage (NCBI taxonomy): Eukaryota > Metazoa > Cnidaria > Scyphozoa > Rhizostomeae > Rhizostomatidae > Nemopilema > Nemopilema nomurai. The sequence goes on along the minus strand of ML133436.1, from coordinate 1,078,715 downwards.
GGGATATAAACTAAATGCTCTGCCATACTAAACCGAAATTGAAAAGCTGATCTAAGTTTAACGCAAACTTTTCCTTCTTATTGAGAAAGTGCGTTTCCACACCGAATTCTTAACCGAATTGATGCGTGTCCATGGCGAGAATTTCACAGCATCAGACAAAAAGCTGTCGAAGAAATGGCGTTAGAAATCGACGTGAGACGGCAACTTACGTGCATTTGGGCCCCCTTTCCGTGTCCACCAACAAAAATCCAATCAAGTGAACTTGACTCCGAATCTTCAGGAATGAACTCTGGTCTTTTATAATGTTTCCGAATAATGTTCATTACTTTGTAATTGCAATTACTCCTGCAGATGTAAAGTCAACTCTTTCAAATTTTTAAAACTTTTTCAGATTTAGTCTGCAGAAATCGAGGGCTGGCTTGTCGAAATACATTGGCTCTTTATTAGATTTACTATGTATTTACATTGCAAGCAAGAGAAATACACACATACAAAAGTTATCGACTACAAATGACGTTCAAAGACCATTGAATGTTGCGCTGAAGAGTTTCCAAATTCCACGATTGGACACAAGCCCACAGACCAATGGCCTTCAAAAACCCACAGAAGCTAGGGGTCACTTATAGAAAATATTTCTGTATGCTGTGAGAATATCTCTCAGTTAGCGTTCTCTTATAGGAAACCTTTCTGGATGATGTGAGAATACCTCTTAGCTAGGTATTTCTTATATAAACCTTTCTGTGTTGTGAGAATATATCTTAGATCCTTCAGAAAGCGAGAATCACCACTTCTCTGTTTAGGTAAATGGCTTCATTGCATAGATGTGTTTTTAATTTCAGAAAATTAATTTAGTCTTTTAGGAGAGTGAATGGTCATTGAAAGCATACTCTGTAATTTGCTTAAATTGGTCATGCACAAAATGCACAGAAAAACAAAAATTAGCAACGAGGAATAAAAATCATCATAATTAAAGGGCGCAGGTTAATGCCCAAAAGTTAAGTAATAATCTCTTATCTCCTTCTGAATTTGTTAATCAAAAACATCAAATCACACAGTATTAAGCTTTGAAATGCAAGCAAATGCCAGTAGCATGCTTAAACCAGGGAAAGAATTGCATCCTAACTTATCATAACATTAACAAAATTTTACAAGGACTGGTATATAAAACATCATAATAAATTTGAAAAAGAATGATGTTTTGTAACTGCTTGAATCTAACAAGCATTGTATGTAAGAGAACATTAAGCTAGCAATAATGCAAGAAACTAGACACTAGCTTTGAAGGGTAGGGTGAGAGCAAAATTTTTACATTTTAGTAAGGCACTAGCAAGGCTTGGCCCAAAAGACATTTTCGGCACTTCAAGCTTCCAGCAAGAAAGAACATACTACAAACCATAAACCCATTAAATACCAATATGTATTGGCTTTTGAGCCATAGGAGAAAATCTGTTGCAAAGTTGTGCCCTGCTAAAGGTTTCAATTGCCCTGTGAATGTAATAGTGAAGACGCTTTTGTTTGATGCTCAATGCAAAATATATGTTATACACCCCTGTATTGGTTAACATTATGCAAATCCTGACACTGCATTATCAATGATTGGGTCAACCCTGTTAAAAAAGGGTGTAGATCCCCCCTCAACTACTTATGTGATCAATTTTGAAAAATAACACTTTTGACATTTTTTGGAATTGAAAAAAAATTCATACATACCAACCAACATACCATTGGTCCTCAAGCAAGGCAGCTCTTTTTTCATTCATTGCAAAAAAATCTCTCAAGCTTCTGAAATCTGTCCGGTATGGAAAGAATTGACAACCTTCATTGAGGTCATCAGCATCATCTGATTTAGTGGTGTTGTAGAGCTTCTTTAGAAAGTCAAAATCAAAAACTTTGAAGGCAGTCCAATTGCTTGTTGCATTTGTTACAAGCAAGGGCACACCAGTGTATGCATATTTCTGCCTGAATTCCATTTGTGATATGGCTGCAACTTTTGGAACTTGACTCAGTCCCACACACATGCTGCAGTTGACAAGAGGGCGAGACATCTCAAGTGAAGTCAATGTGTGATCAACAAGACAATACTCTTCCTCCAAAAAGTGCACAATGTCTTTCCCGAGCTTCGTTTGTGGTGCAAAAATTGCAGCAAATCCTAGCATTATTGCTGTAAAGAGGAACACCTTCAAATTAAGTTTGGCTGCCAGGCTGACAGGCTTCTTTGTGCCAATACCTAGGATCTCCTTTATATCATGTGGTGTCAGATTCACATCTGCTGCCTCTTTTATTATGAAATAAACCTCTTTCTCCATCTTCGGAGATTGAATTCCCTCTGGTTTCTCCGTGAGTATGCATTTAACTGAAACGAAGTTAGTAAAGACGAAGATTTAATCCCCCTAAACATCTGCTCTTGCGCCAATTACGTGTGTAAATATGACCTGCTGACTCTCAAACCAAAATACAACAGGCATTATCAAATCAGAGTCTTCTACATATAGCATATTTGCACAAACATTCTCCTCTGCATTGGCTATTACTGTTTACTACAAGTTCATTCGAAGTTAGTTAGAAGAATTTCACAAATAAGAACTAACAAAGGAGAATGGTAGCAAAATGTGAACTTTATTTACGACTAACATGTCAATAAAATAAGAGTAGAGCGTGGCCCAAGTTGAGGTTCATATGATATGTTTATATTTCGCAGGAGCATTCCTCGTATCGACCTTTTAGATCGATTTCTTTTAAGATCGCCAGCATTCACTGTGCAGCTTTACTCTACAAAGAAAGTCATCCAAGATAATCAGGTGAACGAAAAACGATACATAACAATCTCAACGTAATTAACAGGCTCTCGTTTGAATATAGAGTTCTATGAAAATCCCGATGCTATTTGGTGTAATTTAATCAGGAAAGGCATAAATATTAATAAGTTCAATGAGGTCTCAGGGATGTTTGACTAACCTGGCTTAAAAATCCCGTGGATTAAAACGATGAACGAAACGTCTCTTCAATATTGATAAAAACCACATCCTTCAAAGCCTGCTAAAAAACTGGAAAGGCAAAAACAGTGATGCGCCTTCTTGAAGAAAGATCAATACCATCGTCGGGAAAGTTGAAGCGTCCACATCATCACTTTTCGTGCTTGGTTAAGCGCGGGAACGACTGACTGTGTGAAATGTCCTAAAATATTTACTTCAAGGCTAAAAGTTTACTTCAAGGCTAGGTAATAAACAATTCTTTCACAAAAGCAGCATGGTAAGATCATGTTCTCTAGGATGTCAGGTTTTTGTGAATAGGTTATTCCCAACTCACGGTACCCGCAAATCGTTTGACTGCACACTTGGCCTCTAATCGTGCATTTATTCACATCCGATTGTTTTGAAAAGCCGCGGGGAAGTTGTTGTTGTTGCTCAATCAAAGAGGGGCGTGGAGGTGGAGTGTGGTATGAAAAACAGCGGGATACCGGTATACACTTTACAGCTAGGTGTCATAACAGGGGCATGAAAAAGGTCGATTGACTTCAATCCCCATAACTTTATAAAACGGCTTTTAGAGAAAATCGATTTTGAACTTGAAGCACCTTTTTGTGTCAGCTTGATCCGGCTATCTTTCACATCTTCTATTCTAAAAAAGCAATGAATGATTTAGGGAATCTAGTTTAATATGCCGAAAGGAAGGAATAGAGACTGTTCGCACAGCTGATGAGCTGCAGTACGCTGCTTGGAAATTATGAACAGTGCAAATCAAGACACCGCAGATAGAGCGAGGCAATTCCAGAATAACCCGAGCTTTGACTGTAAAGAAATCCGACAATTTTGTTCTTGGTTTTTGTTGTTGGATCGGAAATTAACTGGGTTTCAAATTAGGTTGGAGTTATCAAGCCCAAGAGATGTCTAATCGATGTGTTTTATGAAAGTTTGTTCTTGGTTTTGTGTTTGAATTGACGCCTTCTGCTCTAGCTCCCTCGAGCTCATTTCTTCCCACTTTAGTTACTCTTGTTTGGTTATAACTCTTCGTTGCTCATTCCGCGTCTAATTATTTCGCTTTATTGATAATCCTTCTATTTTATGGTTAACTTTATTCGTAGCGTCAACCATCATTGTAATCAGTAGATTACCATGGCAAATAACATTTTTAGGTATGACCTTTTCCCACCCTGCTATTAACTACATTGCCTACCAAATTGTTGGAACACTAACAAAAATTCTTTGCCTCGCGATTATTCATCCAGCCCCCCCCCCCCCCAAAAAACTGGGTTGTCCTGCTGCCAAACGTAGCGACATTTTTGCGTCGAATCTTTCCCCCAGATTAACTGGATGCTGTACTTCATTACCAAAATTGTTTGGGGGAGGAGGGGTGGGTTGGGCGTGGGATTTTAGAATAAGGACTAGGTAACATCAAACAAGCAGTTTAGGATTGCACCACTTCAGGGGTTTCGCGCTGAATAGGGATATACACGTTTATTTTTTACAAGAAACCGGTTTAAAAACCAGTACAAGAACCCCAACAATTTAAAAAACTCTTAGAACTTAGTATATATTTTTAAGAATTTCAAAAAATAAGATGGCTTCTGAGCCAGAAAACAATACGTGTGTCTTGGTAATATAGGAAAATAATACAACAACTTAAGAACACTGTACCGTGTGTCTCGATAAAAAGTACCCCCGTTTCTATAAAATTAATCAACAAGAGATACGATATCAAATCTTGCTGTTGCGTTTTGATTAAATGTTAAATGCATATCTAAATATAAGAAACTTTTAAAAAACTTTTAGTACTAGAAGCTAGTAAAAAATAAAGAAACTTTTAGTACTAGGACCCGAGCTAGGTTTCTTCTAACAAGAAAAACGTGTATGGGAGATGTATCTGTCCCCAAAGATCTGTTCTATAACCCTTGGGAATGGGCAGGCCCGTATCACATCTAATTGTTATGTTTACCGTATACACGATATCAAAGATCAGGTACGCAGCTTTTGGAAATAATCATCGCATTGATTCAACGGTCGTCCTCGGCGTTCTACGAGATTCGCAAAGACATTTTTCTTCCATTTACATCCTTTCTTGAGAATATGAGCATAAACGTAGGTCGAAATTAGGAAAGCTGCAAAGCGGAGTACATTTCCCACAGTGACCCACGAACACAGTCAGTATGGAAATTGGCGGCATAGAACTTACAGACCCCTTATTCCCACGCCCCCTGGGTACAAGACAATGAGATTGCGGCATAAGGCTCGCAGGCCCCATTGTTCCTAAGCCCCTATTCAACCCATAAATTATATATATATATATAAATATATATAGATTCTTAATTATGAAATAGCATGGGTGCATATTCTGGAACATGGGTTAGAGAACTGATTGGCTTTCTCCCAAATATGGATTGTAGCCAGACTATTATGATATGGGGCGTTTTCTTTCCCTAAAATAATCATCGTTCTTACTCTGCTCTTAAAAAAATCACATTTATGACTAATAATTTCACATACAGCCGCCTCTAGGCCGGTATCTTGTCGTCCAACCGAGGTTAAGTTCACCTCTTTTCAAGTTAGAAAATCTCTCGCAATCATTCTTCAATAAAATTGGGTGGATGATACTCAACTATAAACAATGTCAAAGGAAAATAGTTTCAACCTGCTTCTTCATGTTGAAAAAGATCAATCTTGGTGCATACTGAAATGAATACGGTTGGGGCGCGTGAATGTTTTGTCTCTTTTGTTGTTTTGGATTAATTTGGTCAGACTGTGCTGAAGAAGGCAATTGACTGTCAAACATCTGATGCTTTCAGATCTACTTATTGGAGAAGAACTGCAGCTGTCCATTTGTGTTGATGAAGAGGTAGTTAGAGGAGTTTCATCAAGACCCACAACAAATATTCCAACGATTTAAATGGCGAATGACAAACAATGCATAGTTTTTAAGTAATTTATTGGAAAATCGGAAAAGTTAGATAATATGATTAAAATTCTTAACGAAAATCGGAGAAAAACTGAATTTGAGCACTCTTACTATATCATCAAGAACTATCTGCTGATTAAGAAATAAGCACAAATCCTACCAGGGTGGGGCGGAAAACCTGATTGGACTTGTGTAGGAGAATCGTCAAATAAATTTCAGGACACTTGATTATGCTCCAAAACCTCTACTAGTGTTGCATACAATTATTTCACTGGGAAATCAACTTATGGGCATCAACCTAGAGTGCAGAAAAGTTGTTAAACTTCCTCCAGACGAAAACATTCTAGAAGGAAAACCTTCCTCGTAAAACAATAGAAAGTGGGTGTGGCTTAGGTGTGTCATAGAAGCTTCTATTGTTATTTTAGCACCGTCCTCCAGTCAGTGGCCATGCGACCGTAATGTTTTCCTGACTCTGCATCAACCAAGGATGAAGTTTGGAATTTAATAAAAATAGCTTTATCAAACAGAAATTGTTATCTTCTAATGATAGCAGTCATTTGATGGTGATAACGATGAAGGTGAGGCATTCAGGCACGGATTAATAGTCTACCTGCGTGCAGATCAAAATATTTAAACATTTACAATGCGAGAACCGATTGAAAATCAGGGCATCATGAGGGTCTCGCATCTCTGAATGCCAAACACACGGTGGCCTTCTGATGTCCAGAGTACTCCCGAATCACTTCGCTGTTGTCCGTGTTCCACAGTCGCCCAATGCCATCTGACGAGGCTACGGAAATAAAGATCAAGTTGGTACATTGCTGCAATCAAATAACTGACTACCAGAAGACCCACGTGGCTACACCAGCTGTAGGCCCTGTAAAGGGAACGTCAGATTGGAAGCATCGAACGACCAACCAACCTCTATCTCATTTATTGAAGCGCATTCGTAGTGCAGCGCAAAAACAGCAGCAATGTCTTGCTATTTCGTTTGTAAGCTGGGAAATATTCTCTTTACAATAAAGGAGAGGAATAGCTTATTAAATCGCTCACTTACTAATTTTAGAGCTATGCCCTCTCCCCTCAATACAAAATCAATAACTGATTGCACTGTTAATGCAAAGACCTTAAAACTAGTATAAAAAATGTCAAAATTGACAGTAGGAACAAAACGCCAGACGCATGGCCAGGTAGTAAGGCCTTACCTGTAATGATATAGTGCGAGTCCTCTGAGAAGGCGCAGTCCCAAACCCATCTTTGAGAAGGGTCAGACAAGGTGGTGAGAAGTGAGAAGTCGGTTGTGCGCCATACTTTCAACGTCGCATCAGCAGAGCAGGTTGCTAGTAGCCTACAAAAAGGCCAACAAATATAAAAAAGCTTCAAGGGGATTAATTGGCAAGTAGCAGAAAGAATGATCTGGAACTAGAGATGTGAAAACGTCCTGTTATTCGGGTAGTTATATAGCTTTTGCAAGCTGTCCTGGGAGAAAGAACTTAAGATTAGAGAATTTAAAACAAGGATTAGAGATTTTCTAGTTCTTTTATCTCAGATTGGAGAGGAATGCCAACGGCCAACGCAAGCCATAAATATATAATAACAAACACGCCAAACATACTTGATTTCCAAAACACGACAAACAGAGAAACACAACAGAACAGCACTGTTACTAAGATGAACGTTTGCCCCCATTCTAGTTCGGTAGAAGGGGGGTCCTCAAGAACACTTTTGCAAATTAGGGACCCTTCGCCCCCACCCTACTTCCGTATGGGAAAAATTCTAAACGGTGGGTGTCAGGGGCAATTCGTTCTCCAATTTCTCCATTTTTCAGCGATTGCTTGTGAAACCCGAACTGATGCCCTACTTACGTTGACAATATACTGTGCTATTCTCCTGTGATATTTTGAATAATTTTGGCCGTGTTTTGGTGCAAAACTTTGCAGTTTTGTATAAATGCAGCACAACACACAAGTGCACAATTTCTGCCTGTCAATAACTTTTACCTTCTATCATTAGTCAGTGCCTTTATCAGCCAGGAATTATGCCATTCTACTTTATTACAGTTGTTTTGAGCACAACTAGCAAAGCTTTTCCCATCGGGGCAAGTGTGGATATAAGTCAACCTATGCACCCAAAGGGGGTGAAAGTGTGCCCATGCTTGTTTGTGTACAGTTTGTTGGAGGGTTTTTAGTCATATCCCAAGCCGGCCTCAAAGTGATTTCGGGAAAGGGTAACCGCAGGACCCTTTGTACTTTGGCAGAAACTAGAGATTAAAGGATACTGCAACATGTTCTTGTTAGTTGTTGATTGTACCTTCGATTCTATATGTAGTAGATAACTTAATTTTTCCTGAAATACATTGTACATTAGATATTTTTTAGCAATATATTAAAATCATGATAATTTGACTCCTGAATTCTGTCTTATATTCTCCACGCGGTGCTGCTTAGCATATGAATTTTGAACCCATATAATGACATGGTGTTACATAAGAAAATTTACATTACATCGTAAAAAGCTGAATGTTAAATAAACAGTTATAGCACAAGGCTATGGAGCCCAGGCAGGACAAGGGATTAACACCAACATAAGCAGTTATTCGAGCACTTCGAGACTTCGAGAACAAGTTTCGTAGGCTGTACTGTGAAAAAGAGCTTAAAGAATTTTTAGCTCATTTATCTCAGATTTATCTCCTTGATCTTTAATTTATCATTACTTCAAAAGGTCTTCACTAACTTCATTGGGTTTAACGCTAACACAATAAGAAAGAGGGCCTATTATGTTAGCAGGGATTTGTGCAAAAAGAGACAATAATTTTCCTGCATTATACAAAACTGAAGGGGCATTATCTGTAGAAAGCTCGAAATGAAACATTCAAACGCGGTGAAAATTCTGGAAACAATACTGTTCAATCTTTTGTCATCGCGCTCCTAATAACATTTTAAAAAATGGTAAAAAATAAATGGATGCATGCTGCATGTGCTGACCTATTACATATTGAGATAAAACACAAAATGTTTTGAGAAACACTAACAAAAGGATTATTCCAGAACAAAATAAACCTCATTTTCGTTGCGTTTGAAAAATAACTTAAAATCTCTTTTGATTAAATAAGAGGTAATTACAAATCTTAAATGTGTTTTCTGGCACTAACATCGTTCAGGAATCTTGCATTGCTGAGAATGTCGAAAAAAACTTAATCTGGTCAGCTGGGGATGAAAATCATTCTTATCTTGTCAGCTGGGAGATAAAAATAAACACACATGGCGTAGATTTCTTGAGCCCGCGAATTAATCTGCATTTCTTAGTTCGAGTTATGTAGCGATATATTTCCTTGCAATCATAGGAAACATAAAACACTAGATGACTAATTAAGTGCCTAAGAATAACGAGTTGCAAATACTTCAAGAATACACGAACTTACGTGGAGTCTGGGCTGAATAGGCACTTCAGACCATATTTCTTGTGTGAAGGTATTTTGTCTTGAGGATGAAAAACAGTCGGGTTTTCGTCTGATCCACCTGACAAACGCCAAACGTAACAGTCTCCCTACAAAATAAAGAATGAATAGGCAGGTAACGATATTGCTTGAAGTGACATACACCATTACTCCGAGCCTAAAAAGTTCTAGTTCCTTGCGTAACACTCAAGATGCAACAGTTGCATTTCTTTTCATTCTGATGACTGCTTCTGCATTGAATTAGGTTCTGCATGGAAAATATCGCAATATGCTTCACATTTAAACGTTTTAAAAAGATGCAACTAATTCTAAAAGATAATTCTTATGGACAGAGGAGTTTTGGAAAAGGTTGCAGCTAAGGGCTTGCATAGACAGTGGCTACAACCGAAGAGCCTTGAATACAGTAGGTTCCCTAGGGGATCCTTTGACAAAAGGGACAGTTTTCTGACAAAAGGGTCTGAATGTTAAATGTTTCTTGTTTTCAGGTTTGTCATAGTTCATACCCGAGTGCCGAAAATTATTGATCTTAAATAAATCCCTTTAATGATATTAGAATATTGTACCATGCAGTATATATATTGTACACTACTACCAATAATTTCCAATACACATGCATGCATAGTACATTCACATGGTTTAACTTGTTGGTACCTATGTATAAGAAACTTTAGCCCTGATTATGAAAAGGTCTCTTTGAATTAGAATCGGCTTCTGAGTCTAAACTTGCTGTATCGTTTGTTGATTTGGCAGCAGTAATGGCCTGCAGTCTATAAAATTATTCTCTCAACTTTAATGACAATCTCCGCTGATAAAAGGATCTTCATCAACTCCCCCAATTCACATAAAAACGGCTGGTTGATTAGTTGACTCGAAGCCGATTCAAAACTTTGCTCCAATTGGAAACGCAAAGCTCAATAAATTGCAGTTGTTGTGAAAATGATACGTTTAGAAAGGCAATTTCTTTGAGCGATTTTGAGTTTAGGTGTTCAAATCCTTCACAGACTTGCAATCAACATAAATAAATCATTATTTTTCATCGCTGATCGCCGCTTTTCACGTTTTCTCACCTACACATGCAAACCCAGAAGTCGTTCTTTTGGTGATCAGAAAAGCGATTACAGACTCTCATTGCAAATATCTATATTGAAATCTGTCTCTTCTTTTTGGTCTTGCCTCAAACACATTGGCATTTTCTTAAGCTGGTGGAGATAACCAGGCCGTTTTTAAGCAAAGTGACATGTCATGGGTAATAAGACAGTTCTCTGGACAAACAACAGCTCTGAAAATAGTTCAACCATTCACATTTCAGCACAGCAAAACCCAAACTGTGATATACCAAATTCAATCAGCCTTGTCAAAATTTCTGCACGAGCGTTAGGCAGTGATGGTTTTAATTGAAAACATTTTGTGCATTGAAATGATCTGAGACTTCACGTTGTTAGCGCTGACAAAAAAATTCATAGACACGACTTTTTTAACTCCAGAACTTGTCTCAAGACATTGAACCTATTCAGGCATTAAAGCTGTTGAAATACTTGTTTAAAAATTCCAACCTGATTGATCAATAATTCTAAATGAATCCGATTACCAACAAGGTCTTGTTTTCTCTATCCACTTTCAGAGTAGCATTTCGATATAGAAGACTTGAGGACGCTAAAATGCTATCATTTAGCTGCTCCCAGACGTATGCCCTTATTCGTGTTGTATTCAGAGTATCATAATTATGCTTGCTGTATTCGAATCGACCTTGGATTGACATTTCTGGTAGTCAGACCTACACGTGTAAGGGGAAGGATATTCCATAAACAATGAGGATATTCCATAAACAATGATAATTAGAATAAACATAAACAATTAGAATTTGAAAAGCAATAAAGACCCATGGTTTCGAAAACAGTTTTTCGTTATTATCAGTTGGCATTTTACTACCAGAAATTATCTACCATGAGCCTTAGAAAACCTTTCAGTCTCTTAAGTTTTATTGCAGCTCCAAAGACCTTTCCTAATAATTTTTGGCTTTAAATTTGCAAAACCGTTCATTTCTTTAGGACTTTTTAAAGGTCGATATCTACAAATCTTTAGAAAATATCTTCAAAGAAATATGCAAAAAGCTTCTATTATTGCACAAAACAGCTCAGGCTTTCAATTTTCGAAATGAACTCAATCTTCAAATCTCAAGTTTTAATCTTAAGTTCAAAATGTTTACCCATTTTTCTGTTGGCCAAAAATCTATAAATGTATCTTTTGAAACTTTGTCAGCTCATCGAATCTTTATTAATCAAATAAATGCAAAAATTGGTTTTTCATTAACTAGCCCTTGAGCACGATAATCGTTCCTTCAAAACTAAGAATAATATAAGAGAAAAGAGCCCCTTTGGCAGCATGTGCACCGATACTTCTTGCAATTTTAATACCTTGTTATTTACAGCCCCCATGAACCTTGCTTCCCTGTCAATACTGATAGACTGAATGGCAACATCGGGCTCTGGAATCTGAAAAGGAAGACCACGCTTTATATCGACCAGTCATGATAAGAATCCTCGAACTTTACATTGCAGATATGCAACGGTACAGCAGAACCCAAAACAGAACATAACTGGCTTGGCACACAAGAGCTAACGATGATGTCTTTCATGTAAGCGAAGAAAAATCAAAAGAAACCAAGGTTAATCAATCAGTGAACTTTTTAGTGCACATTTCTTCATGTGACGTGGCACTAGAAAAGAAGATACAGGGTAGCAAGGGGCAGATTGACGAAGAAACCTACAAGGTGCTCGTTGTGGTCGGTACGTAGGTCCCACATGTGAATAGCACCACTTTGGTCACCCACGATGAGCTCTCCCTAAAACACAAGAAGCTAATGAGATAGAACATGTAGCTAAGGCTGGTTCAAATATTACATCATCCTTGTTTATGTATCATACAATGTTTGGCTGTGTTAAATGGCGCATACAGTAATGGAAGATATAAAATACTGAAGTTGGGAAAATGCAATCAAATGATAAGCTGCAGAGGTTTCGAGGCTTCTAATGAAAAATTTTGGAAAAATTGACAATATATCATAGGGTGAATTCTGACCTGGTTCTGGTGCAAAACAACTGTGTTTACGGGAGAGTTGACTTGAAAAATGTGCTGACATTGGAGATTTCGTGATCTGTTAGTAGAAACAATTTAGAGCTACGAATTAAAAATGAAACAATGCTAACTCCCTCGCTCGAAAAAACCATTTAATGTTCAACAAAATGTGCAAGAACTTTCTACTGATACAGCAAGCACATACCAACTTACATAAATACGTGCAGAGAACAGAAGCAAATAGTTTAGAGAAAGGATTTCAAGAGCAGATTCTGAACGAATACTATGCTCTATATAAAGCACGTGATATGACACATGTGATGACGGTCCTGATTGATGAATCAGCCATAAGTTGTCATTCTTTTAACTGAAACTGAGTTTGAGTTAAGATCAGACCATAGTAACACCCAATTCTCTTTATTACCTTAAATCCCAGATCCTAACGGAGCAATCTTCGCCCCCTGTGAACATCCACTTCCCGTCTTCTTGGAAGCCCACAGCTGTGACATTCTTGGAAATTCCATCATAGTTGACAACCTAAACAGAGAGTGTGGTTTCATCATTGCTAAATTTCTTCGAGTGATTTTACATGGTTCTTTATCATATCAATGTGTGAGTGAAAAGGAAATGATTCTTGGTTAAAAGAAAAATGTCGCATCAACACAAAATTTATGAGGTCATTTCAGATTCTAATGAATACATTAAAACTTACTGCGTTCGGGTTTCCTGAAGAAACATCATACATTCGGATGTGCTGATAACCTAGGAAGTACGATTTTGCTTTACATTCAGGCAAAGGAAGCTTAATAAAGAGACTTGAACAAATCTTCAATAATGAATTCTTCGATCAAAGGTAGCAATTGTGCCAGAAGGAAATTTAGATTTGAAGGAAGAAAGCACAAAGCTATTGTATTTACATCGAAAACAAAACTTGTTTTAATATGTAAATGATATAATAATTCTAGTCTAGAATGATATAATTAGTCTTGTTTTAATAAGTCTAGAAAATATGCTTATTATAAATGATATAATAAGTCTTGTTTTAATAAGTCTAGAAAATATGATTTTAAAACGGAAATCTTCTATTAGAACACAATTAAGGTTAAAGTTAACTAAAACTATGATATTTAGCAATGAAATTCAAGCCAATATGAGCTAAACATGGATTGAATGAAAAACTTGGGTTAAAAAGCTGTGTGAGTGTAAAAAAGTCCCTTGCAAATTTTTATATGGGGTTTGGGCCAGTGTGGGCTACAGCCATTGTAGACATGGCGAATGTTTGAAAAAAGAAGTCACTTCAGAGTTCCCGGTCATGTTGAGCATCAAAAAGACAAGGCTTAAGTGTGTATTTGACACTATATTGTATGAAGCTAGTTTGGTGAACAAAGTCCCATTAACGTGCAATTGCTGTCTTAAATGGAAACCTAACCACAGTAACATTAAAAATATTAGGAGAAACACTGGTCTGGCAGTCACTATCTATTGCAGAGTCCAGAAAAACCTTCCTCCAGCTGCAGTTCTCATTACTCAAACCTTCCTAATTACCAACTCAAAGCAAATTTTTGTTTACAATCATTGTCATTGTTTATGACAACAATTACTAATAAACCTTCTAAAATATAAGATTAATGAGCAAAACCCTCCTCTAGCTCCCAGCCATGGAACCATCAATTTTTTTGGACTCTGATCTATTCTTGCTTATTTTATTCTGAGTCTCTTTTTGAAAGCCATCGGTCCAGCCGATCCATCATACCTCACAAAAACAGATATCTCTTAAGTTCTTTTTGAAATTACAAACCTGCAGCTGCTAAAAGCTGTTTGTCCGGTGTTATTTCTAATGCATTCACCTGCTAAAAGATAAATACAAATGAAATTACTCAAGCTTGAGCAATCACAGAAAGATTACAACCAAGCAGGTTTTGAAGATCTAGGTAGAAAAGCTGTTGTTCAATGCATTATCACAAATAGATGATCACTGTGAGATAATACTGTTATATAAATCTGGAAGATTAAAATTAACAATGGAAGACTGTAATAAAATATTGGATCTTAGCAGAAAGATCTTGGCATAGGGCAGAGTTAAAAAAGTTTGGAGCAGTGTAGCAGGTGAAAATCAAGTAACACCTGAAAATCATTTCATATCCTGTATCTTAGATGGCAGGTTTTGAAGGTAAGATGGCTTTGATCATTCAAAAACATCAGCAAATATTGCAAAGCTCAAAAAGTCACTTTAGCCGCCAAATAGATAAAACATGATTTCTCATGGCTTGAGTGCACGAGACTCAAAAAGAACAATCCAGAGAGACATTTCCTTGGATAGGACCCCTTTAGATTTTTAGGCCATGGGAAGGTCATATTGAGAATGGGGATTCAGAGTTATGCTTCTCTTTTATCCCTACATGAAGACCTTGGTCAAAATTCTTAGCTTATGCCTGAGCCGCAAAAGTCTCACATATTTTTACCTGAAAAGACCATCAGTATGATTCGCCTATGATTTATAATATACAAGTCTGATCCTATGTAAGTCATTGTGGCATTCCATTTCCTGCAGGGCTGAAAATTATTTACACAAAAGGCACAAAGAAAACAGATGCTTTTTGGATGCAGGTAAGAAACAACCAAAGTAAACCTAAAAATATTGAGCTGTATTCATCCATCATGTTTCAGTAACTTTGTGCATCTAGTTGCCTGAAACAACCTGAAAGTAGCCAGTGAAACTTTTTTACATTTTCTCCGAAAAAACTATGCAAACAATATTTGGCACCATGAAAGGCTTTTCTACAAAAAAATCGACTTACAGAGTCAGGATGTTGCAGTGTTCTAAGGCATATCCCACTGTGAGCTTGCCAGAAACGAATTGTGTGGTCATACCCTGCAGTAGCCAAAATGACTTGATCCCCACCCATGTCTGAAAACAAAGTATGCTGTGAGCTAACAGTTTCTAATTCACTTATATCATCATTTAATTTGACAACACAAATGGTGGGGAAGAATTTCATTCATAATTCTACCTGGAGCTGGATCTTTCTATTAAGGAGTTGTGGCTTGTTCAAACAGCATTGGTTTCTGGAACAAACAAAAAACTTTCTAAAACTGCTTTCTGATCTGATGGATTACATAGTAGCCATTGGAAAATCATTGACAATATAATCAATTTCAAACTAAAATTTCAAACAATAATAATCATTGACAACATGATCAATTTAAAACTAAAATTTAAAACTATATGTTATATATTTTTTAGAAAAAGGGCTGTTTATCAACAATTTGCATAAATTAGATCAAAATTGTGTTTGTTTCGCACCAAAGCATATCTTGAATGGTAGATTTTTACAAAGGTGATTGCTAAAAACGGGATTCATCAATAATGGAAAAAAGTATGACAAAATTTTAATGACAATTCCAGCATTTCTGAAATGGACGAAATTAAGATCTTGTTTATGTCTTTTAGACCCAGGCCGTTATAATCTAATTCTCGTAAATGCGGCCGTCATGAGGCATTTGCTTCAAGGAGCATTCGCTTCACAAGTAGGCAAGGTGATGGTGCAAGCCCCAAGCTTTTGTTGCAAAATAGCAAGAGTTTTCTTCCTATCATGTTTGTCGTATGCAATTGGCAAATCAGATGACATTGCTACTAACAGTAGCTCACTTTTGATACTTAACAAGTCCATTCTTAAACTAGCACAGTTTATTGTAAAGATTTTACGATATTGAGACCATCGCATTGATGGTTTCACATTTGGAACCAGCAAAAAAAAAATTAAGAAGGAAAAACGTTTCGTCCAGCTATATTCATTGGTTTATACTCAATGTTTCCCATGCAATCAAACTTAGCAGGAATCATCTAAATTTCAAAAATACGGTGAAATACCTGGTTTCCTTGTCGCGTGAAACTACATTCTAATGTCAGCCATTTTTTCTTGAGAGTAGCGAATGATGTTGTTGTTGTGAGGGCATTCCTCTTATAAATTCTGCAAGCCAAAATCTTTTTCAGCTTTTCCGACAAAGTAATTATAGTCGCCTCTTTGATAATGGTTTGGACAAGATATTCAAGATAGTTAGAAAGCATAAGCCGGATTTCAGAGACTGCAACGGGAATAACAACTTTGATCCCTGAAATAGGTACCGAATGGACGAACGAAACAATCCTTTAGGAATTCGTCTACATTTGTTTTCCGGCTTTTGGAATCCTGTCAGCATTGCATTTTAAAAGGGCATTGTCATAATGTTTTGAAACGTATCTCTGGGGGCCGCCATTGTCCATATCCATGTGCTTGACATTTTTCAAGTCAAGAAAGAAGATGGATCATTTATGAACAGTTGTACACTCTTTGAAGGCCATTAAACTTGACTATTATATTACAACCATAGGTTACAAGACTAGGCCACAAAACCTGGATATCAACTCATCTGCTAATAATTTCAATTGATTTCAAAGCACCCTTACTTACATTATAGCACAGAACTTGGTCACAAAATCTCTACTTTCGAATGTTTGATGCAAAATAGTTGTTGAAAGTTTACCAATTTACACGAGCCATACCACAAGGATTCATTTCAGATCTGACAAGATATATGTTGCTTGGAAGGTACAAGTTGATAATCACATAATCACAAGGAGACCCAAAACTCTAGCAAATGGTAGGTAATGTTAAGAAATGCTAGAAAATTTCATGCAGGTAATAGAAATTTAGCTGAAAAGGTGGATATTTCTTTTCCTATCACAATTGGTATACCAGCAATGAGTACACTATAATGAGAATGAAAATAACACTTAACTTCTCCTTTAAAGACTACAAATTTTCATAGCTAACAATGCTCTTACCAGAATCACTAAAAATAAATGGCAATATCCTTTACATGGTCCGTGAAAATATTGGCCACTTCATTTGGGACAGAATCAAGTCTAGTAAAGTGTTAAAAAGTCTAATAAAGAAGACAGCATAGTTAGTGGATGGATCAACTCTTAATCAAGCTTCTTTAGTTTTCTTTTTGGGTGATTCTTCAGTAACAATAACATTTTCAATGTCCGGTAATGAATTGTAGAGAGGCAACGCAACCGATTCAGCAGTCTTTAGGTGAATACATTGAATGTTGCTCCATCCGCGTGGCACTTCCTTCGCCATTTCACTGACTATAGCAATAATATTCTCAATGATTTCATCCTGGGACTGTCCTGCGTGGCCAACTTTGATAGCGCTAAAAAAAGAACATGAATGGTCTTGGGGTGGCCTATATTCCTTTGAACTGGTACCTGGCTAAGCAAATAACATAGAGGTCTGGAGTGTTTTAAAAGCCTATTAACAAGCTATGCTCTGAGGTGCTTGTATTTCAAGACAACCCGCAAAGGCTGTTGTGAGATGCTTTTGAAAGACCTTTTCAATAGTGCTTTATACATCAATTAGTTCTTAAGGAATTTAATTTACATGTGAAATAGCATGCATTGTAAAGTGACATTGTTGAAAACTCAGAAACTTGGCATGCTTACTCCATATGACAGAAACTTGGATAATGAAGGAAAAATACAACAAATAAGTGCCTTTATGGGCACTTTCAAGGGACCAAAATCTGGCATTGTGTTTTAAGATATTGAATATCAAACCTGAGATTGGTGGGAGTTTAAATAAATTAAAAATTGTCATATATTATATCCAACCTGCATGTTCCGTTGCCCAGTCGAAGTTTTGTTGAAGTCAATGCCTTTTTTATTTCTGCATCAAGATTCAATTTGGTCAAGTCAACTGGTGTTGGCTCTCTGTAAGTTGGATAAAAAAATTAAAATAACTCAATAAAGCTCCTTTGATGTGCCTTATACATAAATATATTAAAAATAATGGGGAGGAATATCATTTGTTGCACTGAAATATCATGGAAACAAGCAATTAGTTTACTCTCAATTGTTTGCCTTAATTTCATTAAAAAGCAATAATTATGAAAATGATGAGAGTTGCCTTCAGCAAGGGCTGGGAAATTTCCTCTTCTAAAAGCAATTGTAAACATTTGCACATAAATATATATATAAATTTATTTGATGAAAATGAATCAAATCATTCCCATCTGTAATGGGAGCACTTACTTTTTACGTGAAAAGAATGTTTTTCCAATGACTTTCGGGATTAGATGGTAGATTCTGTCATCACATAAAAAGGCATCATATTGGCTACACAAGGTTCGCTTATCTTTGAATGCTTTGAAATTTTTTCTGAGCTTGGCGAGACTTATCACCTAAAAAAAACAAATCAAGTCTTACTTTATGCAAAAGGAGAATGCTCCAAAAATGAACGTCTTTGAAATTTTTGGAGCTCTAGTAGATGGAAAAGAACTGCACAACACATCTAAATGAAACCTCAACTAAGTATCAACATGATTACATATTTAATGTCACAACAATTTTAGAAATATGCATTAGTCAATTTACTTTCTAGGTCATTGATTAATAACACTTCCAGGTGAAGTCTGATGAACAAGACTAAATTTTTATGCAAAGAAGGACAATGACTTTGTCAACTAAGTACTCAGACAGAGATGAAGAGCTGTCTATTGGCAATCTTGATAAGATTGTGATTTTAACCATTAAGTTTAGTGAATGTTCACTTGATGAGGTAATACATAGATGTCAATGACTGATGACCAATATTGGTTGACTGGGATGGGAAAAAATAAGCTACCTGTATAAACCTAGCTCATATTTACTAGACTTTCCTTCACACCACCCTAGCTTGAAACCCATGACTCACATTTTGCACCTTTAGATGTATCCATGACAAAAACTTACAAACTCAGAATTAATTGAGTAACTTGGACAACTGAAGATTCATCTAGTTCAAGGATGGCTCAGTTGTTCGAGGCACTGACTACAAAACCCAAGGGTCCATGGTTCAAGTCCCTGGCATGACCAAACTTAACACAGAGTGAAGAGAGTCACCAGCTCTCTGTAATTCCAGGCATAAAGAAACACAAGATGTGGTCATATCGAGAGGAAGGACCAAGACACTGCTCGATAAGCATAAAGCTTCTTAGTGTCCTATAAATAACCTTCAAATGGTAGGTAGAAAATAAATACTAAAACAAATACTGAAAATACTAAATAAATACTAAATCTAACCAGGCATCCATTTGCCTATTAGGGTAATCGTGGTTTCAGAGTAATAATAAATAACAAAGCAATAAGAAATAAAATATGGCAATTTAAAATATACAAAATAAATCAAAAAAGATTAAATGCTATTTGAAGATTAAATATATGAACAAGTGCTTTGTGGTACAAAACTTCACAATGGCTAGAAAATGCGGAACTAGTTTTCGCATACTTAAAGTACTTTTTTCGGCAGACACTTCTCAGAGTATGCAAACGTCAGAAGATAACCAAAAACTGACAGAATAAATAGCCAGATGCGGATCAAAAACACTTAAGGGTGATAAGCAGAGCGCCTGGTTGGTTATAATTGACCAATCAGCGTTATTTAACACCTAACTATAGTAGAGCCCAAGGGAAAAGATGTTTTCTAGCCATTGTGAAGATTAAATAATCAAACTGCTATTTGGCTACCTTTGTCACACAGGTTACGCCTTTCTCCTTAAGCTGTTCCTTGACTCGCTTTCCAGGAAGTTTTGTAAACAAGCATACTTCAGCACCATCACTAAAGGCATTTGGCACTTTTCTAGAAGAAATGCAAAGCATCAGTGAATTGATTAACATACCAGTACTGTTTATAAAATAATACTAAGTTCCTTCATAGGATTTATCAAAAATGAAGCGTCAGGTGCCATAGATTAAATGAGGAAAATTATGCAATAAAAAGAGGCCTTTTCTTTAGAAGTAACGAAAAAGTAATTACTCAAGAAGTATATAATGTAGTTTTGAGTTAAAATTCTAATACTATATGCAAAAACCAAGCTATATATGAATGATCAACACAGAAAATACTTTAACTATCTCCAAAGAATTTCATTCATCCCTAACTTGCTTAATTTATTAAACTGGAAATCATTTATGTACTTCCATATGTTTTCATTGTCATCAAAATCTGTAGGTAAATGAAAATTACAACATTATAACTAAATTTAAATGAGAATCTGCTCACAATAATTTTGGCTTTTTATCAGGAGCTGGAATCTTCTTCAATGACATCAGCAACCAAAATGCTGCATCTTCACTAAATAGTTTTTTTTCATCTTTTGGTGTCTTTTCCAAGTATTTGAATAACGCTGGGACTGCAAGCTTTACCTAAAACATTATGAATCAATAGTAATTGATAACATTATTTGCCACCTAACATCAAGAGCAGAGTATCAAATTGTCAACTAGAAATCACAACCAAGAGTTATGCGGATTATAGAGGTAAGTCTTTGGCTTTACTACCAAATTTGACATACACACATTTACATTTACACTCGATTACATATATGCGTGCACAATATTAGGGTCAAAATAAAACAAACTGAGAATAGGAAATATGCATCTTGGCGAAGCTATTTACCTCTATCGAGTCTTATCTTGACTTTTATGGGAGAGAATGATAATCAAACAAAACCAAATACGTAAGCGCTTGTGTTTATTAGACTTGGTCACTGTGGTGATTGCATTGAAGCAACTCGCACAAAACGAAGCAACAACTGCACAATAGACAAATAGTTGCTTGACTTACCTGTTCCGCATCTAGTTGACTTTCTCTGGATCGTTTTGTGGATTTTATCCCGGACATCGCGTGTGAATCAAAAGTACTTTCCTACTGTAATTCTTCACGTGTTGTCCGGTTGATGTAAAGCATGGAAAGACAATTTCCCTCTTACCATTTCGTAATCGCCTCGGGATCAAACTGAGGCTCAAATTCACCATGACTTCAGGAAGTCAAGAAATTTCATGCACTGGCAATTATTCAATTTAATGTTTGTTGATCTGCACGGTCGTTGCGGGAAATTGCTGTTTGATCACTGTCACATCAAAGAGCGTTATAAAAGCAGACGAATATTCGTATGGGAACAGACTAGCACATTTGGTTTGGGAAGTGAAGTGATAGAATTGCTCGCCGAAGATTTGGTTAGGTTGAATCATCAGGTTTTAGAATTATTCATAATTGATAAGGTAAGTTTCTCGACACTGTACCTAACCAGTCAAGGTGTGTTTTAAGAGAAAGACGTGTGGTTTTCTTCGTATTGATAGCTCTAATTAATCTCTGGCCTGTTGAAAGCCAGAGAATTAAACGATGATTGTATAGATTCTGGGCGTTGTGGTTGTCACCACGCTACCCAATAAATGTAAGATTTGTTCTTAAATAAGTCCAGTAAGGGAATCTTTGAATAAATTGGAATTTCTAAAATGTTCATTTGTGTAGTAGAAGAGTTATTATCATAATGATCAAGGGCAATTCAAGTGTTTTGCCGGTACTGATCGCCCAACGTTAGAGATTTCGCCGGTACGGATTTCCTTTTTCCGTTATTGCAGAGTAGCAAAACGTTAATTTCCGATAGTATTCTCTCATCAACACTTCAAGAGTTATAAGTAAGAATACCACAAGCAAAGTATTTTTACCATTTAGTTAAAATGTAGTATTATAGAATCCCTAATCTTTTTCCATAAAAGATCTCTTAGGGCATGTGGGTTTTTTCTCTCTATGATTCTAAGGACAATTGTTTCGTTTTGAAATTGAACTGTGGATTAAAAATAGTTTTCAAACTTCCCTGTTTGTAAAGAAATAAGGAAAAAGGAAGCATAATCATTTATCAACATCTAAGAGTTGATAACATCTCCCAATGTCTTATCAATATAATTGATTTTTTTAGATCAAAATGAAACCCCCTTTTGGAAGTGAGCAGAAAGGGAAAGAAAAACCGACTGAAAATGGAGTAAATAACCACCAATCAACATCACAGCCATCTGTTGTTGGGGAAGAAATAAGATCAACATCAGAACGCTCTTGGGATCAACAAAGAACCAGAATTGACGGACTATTGTCAACCCTCAAAAA
Source organism: Nemopilema nomurai (assembly GCA_003864495.1). Lineage (NCBI taxonomy): Eukaryota > Metazoa > Cnidaria > Scyphozoa > Rhizostomeae > Rhizostomatidae > Nemopilema > Nemopilema nomurai. The sequence goes on along the minus strand of ML133436.1, from coordinate 1,056,326 downwards.
GGAAATGCAGGAGGTCAAAGTGATGGACAAAAACTTGACACGGCAGTTTATTCACTTAGGTGGCAAAATACAAGAACTCAAAGCTGTTGAACAGCAACTGTTTGAGCAAATGTCAATGGAAGATGACGATTTTGGCAATGAAGATGATGATGATGTCTCTGACAACAACAACGGGACTGCTATTACGGTCCTGGAAGATACCAGACTGTAATCATTTTATGCTAGGGATACCACTGTTGCTGCTTTTAGCAAGAGTTGTCAAGGGCTATTGATGGTTAATGTTTACTATGAAGAAATAGTTTTACATTGACAGAGAAAAATGCAAAGAAAATCAATATCTTGTTTGGTATAAATTGTAAATGGATAGGAGTAAATAAAAGTTATTCCACCAATATTTCACCAGTTAACATTCTCCATTTAGGTAGGTTTCTACTGTTGCAGTCATAAATTTGCACTGGTTCTGAATCAGTGTGAACCTGTTTTGATGTAAAAACCATAAGCCACAGCTTATCATTCGTTAATTTTTCTTCAATATTCGTAGTGTTATGAAGACCAATGTTTTATTTATAAAAAGAGCATTTTCTGAATGTATAATAAGTTATGTTTGCGATTTGTAATCAGTTTTGCATGAAGTGTGACTAAAATATATAAACTTGCTTGTACATATTTTTAAGTTGTGAGTATTTTCATGTGTTGCATCATCAAGTTTTAATTTCCTTTTGAAACTCAATTTGACTTATCATTGACTATTTATCCATTAATTTGAACAACATTTAAGCTTTTGCCATATTTTTAGCAATAAAAAGTTTGCTCAAATACATATTTTGTGATCAATAACGAGTTTTCTTTCTTCTGGAGAGGTATCAGTTAAAAACAAAGAAAAATGATTTCAAAATCTCATTTTCTAGTGATTGATCGTTTTTCACAAGCTTCAAATCAGGCATTTTGGGTCAGATATCCTAATAATAATGCAAATTCACAATAAGGCACATCATAGGTGCTAAACAAGGCAACAGAGATGAATCAATAGCTGTAGAACAATAAATTACTGAATCAATAAAAATTATAATGAAAAATTACAGGAGAAACTTTCAACTTATAGGAGGGAGGTGGACCCTTCTAAGAGCAAAAGCAGTTACAACTTTATTGAGTAGTCCGTAGTTTGGAATTTGCCTTCAGAAGATGAGACAAAGCACAGCTGTTGCTGGAAGCCACACCTTTCGTTTCATTGTCTGCTGCTATAAGTGAAGCGAATTCAAGCTGCTGAACTGCGGGATAAAGGAGCTGAAACTCCAATCTCTACCGATACTAAGAATGGTATTTCCCGGGCCAGGCAGGGGAAAAACTATCTACACTACCCAGCTGCAGAAGACGGTGGAACGAACAGTGGCTGAAAGGTCGACCTGAGCACGAAAAATAATGACCAAACAAATCTACCAGCTTGTTTTTTGTGAGTTAGAGGGCAAAAAATGCGAAGACAGCCATTGGCTGTTGTCACAAAAACGTCAGCATCAAACCTTGAACAATGAAGCAGTCTGACACACAGAAGGCGCAATAATCAATGCTTCATTGTGTAATTAATTCATTGTACATCTGGGGATTTATTCTCACCAAGCACAATGGGTGGGCTTGCGATATTAGATAACTGAAACAAACAAACAGTGAAGATTATTTCATCTACGAAACTGCTTTAGTCTTTTGCTTCATTAGCCTTTTATCTACTTAGCCGTTTAATTCTTTAGCCTTTTGTAGAAACTGCATTTGTGATTAAATGCGTATGACATACCAGAACTAAATAAATCTCGAGACACATACTAGCAAGCAGCTTTGTTAGTTACTGGGCGTCATGTGCAGACATCTTAGAGGTTATAAAGGGAATCATTTCTGTTGACAATAGTTGTTTCTTAATGGAAGTACACTGTACTTTGTCCTATGCTAGATGAAAAACAAACCGATTCAAAGTTTCTTGTCATTTGTGATATTTGCATACAATCACTTGTTAAATCTTGTTAAATGTTAAATCTTGACATTTAATCGCAAACGTATTAAGTACATCTCCGTGGTTTCAATTTTCGTTCAGCGAAAAACCTATAGCCGATAACTCATGGACACAATTTCCACATATTGTTTCACATTTCCTGTTCGCCTGCTTAGTCGAAAATTCAAGAAGCGTCGACTGCTAACCATCGATCATTAATTAGTTGGGTGCTCAAACGTGCTAATAGCAATAACAACAACAACAATAGTTTATACGTGCTACATTCAGAAGCGAGTTCGCCTCAGATAAGAAGACGAGAAATTGAAGCTCTGTACCACAACTTCTATAACTTTCACAATAGCTAGAAATAGCAGAGCAAGTTTTTGCACACTATGTTTGTACGCAAAAACTGACATTCAAAGACACACTAGTATGCAAAACCTGGCTCCGCTATTTCTAGCTATTGTGAAATTTTGCACAATAAAGCACTTGTCCTATAACAGTGTGCGCTACCAAGGCATAAATTACTGTAAATTTAAGTTAAATCTATATTTACCAGCAAGCCACTATAAATAGATGGAGAAACTGAATATCCCCAATGATATAGACTCAACCAATGCCTGATACTTAATACCAAGAAAATAGTACATCAATTTTACTTATATTGTATGACAAAAATTCCCAGGAAGTGAACATAGACTTTGACCAATTAGCTACCAAGTGCATACCAATAACTGCACTGAAAATGCATTTATTGCAAGAATAGATGATCGTCTCAAACTAGTCTCTCATTCCTTGCCCCGAAATTTTCACCATTTGACGACTTATAGAAGTGTCTGTTTTTGTTGGTTCTCAAACCAACAAACATACCTGTCACGGTGTGTCACATATGGCCAGAAGAACATTTAGCCAGCTTGCCAGTCCCTACCGTGCTCTGCTGTACATTGATAGCTCTATTGACGAAAGTTGTGATGGATTAGGCATCGATATGTCCTTCCGCTCGACATTTGGGGCAAAGACTTTGACCTGTCTGATATGCGTATCCCTTCCATTCTGGTGATTGCCTACCACTGCGAGTTGGATCATGAACGTCTTGATGCACTGGTCGTCGGTCTTCAGCTCAATGTTCACCCATCCGTACGGCTCGTCCAACTCAATCAGATCCACCTGCTTCAAGTCGTGAAAGTCGTTGCCGACTCGGACTGAAATCTTGTTGGGAGTGTAGCTTTCATCGGACTTGTAATCCGTGAAAATGCTCACAAATCGGACAAGAGTCCTTTTCCTGGACGAGAAACAAGACCGATGAACAAGGGGACATGCACGCAGTGTAAAATTGAAAAGATAAAACGACTTCCTTCCACATTATTGTCTTGTGAAAAGTTATTTGCATGTACAATTGCTCTGCGGCACAAACGGTCAGTGATGTCGCAAAGTATCTGAAAGACGTTGTATTCAGGATGAACAACCAGTTAAAGGTTCAGAGCGGGAAACGCCATTTTGATATGACATTTTTGAAGTTCATCACGAACACATTCAGCCTTAAGGTAACAACTACAAGCCAATCTGCATTGTTGGACATTCGGTTCCTCTTGTAGTGCATATAAACATCGGTCGTGCAATTTTAGTATGAAATATCATGGCCAAGTTTCATTATTTTCTTACTCCCACCTTTGCAAAAAGTATATTGCCTGGTGGTGATAACTATTTTCTACATACTTCCAAATCTAAGTACTTTTGGATCAAATAAATTTCTCACAAAATATATTTGGTTCCAGTACGTGGAAAGCAAAATTGTTTAAGCCTGGGAACCAGTTAATATCTTGTGACGTAACGTTCGAAATCAGGCAGAATTTGATTAATCTGACGTATGAGAGCAGCAATGTTGTTTCATATACCGACGCTGCCAATGCATCGTTGTCAAACAAATTCGACTCTGATGATTGTAACACATCAACAAAGACGCTATAAAATGGGAAATTTATTTTCATCAAACAACAAAGTTTCACCTTTGAGTGAAGGAGTATCGACATGCGAGGCCAAACCGCAAACGCAAGCAGCTACCAGCTGGTATCACGGCATTCTATGTTGCGGCAGCAATGCTGTGAGAGTGATCGCATCGAAGGAGCGATGTCCAAAGCAAGATACAAGAGGCCCGACCCAAATCAACAGCGACGGACAGAAAGGAACTTCAGATCTTCGAATCGACGGCTGCAATGAAGCAGATGCCAGCTTTTCAGAGGAAATGTTGCTACCAGAACCGCAAAAGCTGGAAATGGTGTCGGAGAAGCCTTCTCCACCGAAGGAAGAGTGGTGCGATGGAACAGCGATGGTCAAAAGTAATGTAGTGGTGACAAAGGATGGCAGTGGCCAGACAAAAGCAGTTGCATTCAACGTTGAGCTGCTGGAAGATGACATCCCAAACAGACCGCAGTCCAGTTTGTCAATGGGCCAGCGTGGGGATGTACCTAGCAGACTGGTGAACCGATTGCCTGCACTGTCTACTGTCACCAAAGAGCAAGTTCAAAGAAAGTAAGTTTCAAAAAACCTATCATCTTTTCATTCACCTTAACTAAAACCTGAAATTTGGATAACAAAGGCCATAACTTAAATAAAGAAGATATTTATGCAGAGCCATTCAATTTTAGGCTTTCACAAGCAATTGCAAGGAAAGACACCTTGATGAGAGATAGGTCCGAAAGAATCCGTCAAAAGACTGCTCTTTCAAAAGAAATGCTGCAAAGGCTAGAGGCTGAAAAGCAACGTTTGTTGCGAGAGAAAATAGGAGAGAAGGAAAGGAAAGCTTTGGAGGTAAAAGAGAGCTTGAAAACGAGGAAGGAAAGGAAGGCTTCGAGAAGGCGTCGGAGGACAGGAGAGGCCAAAGCGAATGCAGTAGAAAGAGAGCGACGAAGTAGCACAAATGCTGGGGAGAAGCTGGCAGCAAAGATGCGAGCTGTGGAGGAGAACAAGAAGGAGTTGGAGCGTGCAAAGGACAGGAAGATGATCGTGCATAGACACAGGCAGATAATAGCAAGCTTGAAGGTGATGGATGGACATGATCCAAAAGTGACATCAGAGAATGGTATGGGTGGTGATGATAGGATTCCAAGGCATCTGTTGAGCAAAGAAAAACGAAGGGAGGATAAAGGGTCAGAAGAACAAAACAATCAGGTAACTAGCAAAATTAAATTATAGTAGTCATTAAAAATTAAAGAAAGTTCCAAGGCCCAGAGGCTCAAAGAGTCCCTTAAGAAGATTGCCCAACCCCTTGGGGCCTGATCCTATAGATTACTCCAGGGTCCAAGCTGGCTCTCAAAAGCCTTGTGCATAATAAATACATTCTCTACATCTGAGAGTTTAAAATTTTCCTGTTTATTCCACTTAGAGAGAAGAATCAGCAAAAGAACTTTCAGAAGACGAGCTACAGCTGGAAACATACACTGATGACAAAAAACACCCACTTGAAGAAGAGACAGAAAGTGAGGAGGATACATTTTGGAATTGATATGAGTTGATGGAAAATTGAACACTGGAATATTTAACTCACTGGGAGAGTAAATGAAAAAGCTTAGCACTAAGTCATGCTATAGAACAGGAAATGTTACATTTGAACTTTTCAAAGGATGTGACATGTGATGGAATTCAAAGTTGTGGCTACCAACACCAAAGAAGAAGCTGCAAACAGTGCTACAATTAATATTTCAAAGGCAACCATGGTAAAGAGATGACTGAATCAGTATCAAAGAGGATGGAAGAAATTCATACCAGCTGTGTTCATATCGTGAACTCATTAACTTTACAAGTAAGGGCAAACAGAGACTTGTGTGAATGGCAGCAAGACTCAAGTAAATGGATCAAGTTTAGCATTGATCAGAAAATAGTCAGCAAATAATTGCTAAAGTTTTGAAGAAGCCAAAGGCCCTATTATTGGAAGCAGTAAAGAGCAATGATGAAAGCAGGGAAGCAGATTCAAGTGAATTTATTTATGCAATACCAATACCTGTGATAGAGCTAATGATTTGAAATAGTACATTTTAAACATAGAGCATCTTTTTATGTATACAAAATGAATTGGTGTACAATCTCATACAAGAATGATTGTCTTTTTCCACTGAGTTATCTATATGAATATTATCTCCAGGCAAAACTAACAGCTTCCTTCGACCCTTGATATAGAAATGGGTGCTGCCAAACAAAATAACTGCTCCTCTTCTTATGAACCGCACATTCTTACCACCTGAAACACCCTTTAAGCATTCAGTTGATTTTTGTGCTTTCCTTTGGAATAGTGCTTAACCTTGAAATATATAATCACTGTTTTTTCTTATCTAATCTTACGCAATGCCATAGGGCCAGGCCCGTAGCCAGGTCTTCACAGCCAGGGTGGCAAAATTTCCAATAAAGTCTAATTTTCGGAGAGGGGAGGGGGTTAGGCTAAACAACAAAAAAGAATTTATAATACAGTTCAGCGAATCTATAGCTTCTTTTAAACATAACAAAGCATGGAATGGAGATGATTGTACTGTAATTGTAACATCTGTAATTAGCAACATCTGTAAACAGGCCTGTAGGCGCTGGGGGGCTGGGGAGGCTGCAGCCCCCCAATAATTGTCAAACTTTGGTTTGTTTCCTTTATAACGGTGTACTGAATGAGAGGATATACAATGGGCAAATTTTATTCCGACTGAACTGGTATTATAAATTGTATTTTCGTGCACTGCACTAATAATAGGGCAGTTACATTTTATTCGGCAGTTAATGATAGGGCAGCACTTAGCACAACTTATCTCCTTTATTTTATAGCAGTACATCTGAGGTATTGATAAGTTATTTTTCAGATGAATAGTTGAGCTTTTAAGCATTGGTTACCTTAAAGCCCAGACATTATGAGTATTCAAGAACAATTTTTGGGGGTGACAAAAACCTGGCTCTTATTGCCTCTGGGGTGGCATTGCCATGGCTATGGGTCTGTACAGGGCAAAGAGCAAATTAAGAAGTGGGAAGCCTTTTCTTAGAAATCTGGCAAGGAAACTTCTAAAACATACCTTGGAATAAAATTGTCGCCAAATGAGTTCTACTATGATCCCTCAGAGAGGTTTAACTTTGCGAGGTTCAGGAAGACTTACAAGGTTTAAGGTTTATAAAGACTTAGACCAGTATATACTGCAGTTGAATATTTCTTTAAGCTCATGGACACAGCGAAGTTGCCTTCAAACAATTAGCTTTGATATGTATCCAATTAGAGCGTCACCTTGTAAACTAATAGTTTTAATTCTCCAAAATAATTTTTTAAGGCATTAAACAACAGAGAATCAGCCAAATAATAGAGTCATACCGCCCTTCTGAATATGATCTACATGCCTCGAAAATAACAACTGATATAGACATTCTGATTAATCAGTTTATTTGTTGAAAACTCAGTAGGAAAACTACATTTCGTTCTTGCATGCTAGCATAGGCTAACAAAAATCTCGCATGTACAGGGAAACAACCCAGTTCAAGTAGTGTATGAGTCAATTAATGGAGTGAACAAACCTGAACTGGATGTTGATGAGGTGCGGCTGTGGTCCATCAGATTGCCAGTAGGTGTCAAAATTGTTGTCTCTCAACTGATCGATTCCGAAACCTGGTTTGCAAGACGAAAGGGACCATATAGCTTGCTCGCCGATCTCTCTAACTTCGTTTTTAATGTCATTTTGAAATATCAGCGTTGCATCGGAACTTTCTGATTTTGTCGCCGACATTTTGAAATCAGACAGAAAAAGCGCCTACCTCGTTCACATACTTGAAAACGAGGTAGTTGCAGGACCTAGCTCTTGATACTTCCGCAAAAGGAAAGTTGTATGTTATCATCAAAAAGTACATTTTATTTACGCCTCAGCTGGGGAAGAGCCGTAATATATCATCTATAGCCACCATATACCCATAGTTGAGTTGCGGTAAGCGGTACATGATAGGACTCCATTTGCAATAAATCGAAAAACGAGAGTTTTGATACATTGAGAATTAGAATTAGAAAAATTAAAAAAAGAAAAATTAGAATTTAGTTTCTGAACAAGTGCTTTGCGGTACAAAACTTCACAATAGGTAGAAAAAGCTGAGCCAGTTTCTTTTCGTCCGACACTCCTATGAGTATTCAAACATCGAAAATAACCAAAAGCTGACACAAGAAATAGCCAGTTGCGGATCAAAAATATTAATGGTTGATAAGACGAGCGTGAAATTTTGCTTCTGAATAGATTGAGTAAAATTAAAACACAACACAGCAGCACGCAGCTGGAAACTGCAACAATGGAATTATGCTACCTCATTGGATGTGTTAGCATCCTCTTTCGAGATCTAAAAGTTTCTTCATGCAAATACTATATTTGCAAAAAAAATTACTCCGCCTAATTTTTTATATCAATGCATCAATTTTGAACTTACAAGGATACTTTGAGAATTATTGAGGTCTGTATAAATGTCTGATGTTTACAAAGGCTGAGCATTATATTAAGGTATAGTATTCATCTCATTTTCATTAGCTGGGGAAATGCTGAATTTACGCAAATGATGAACAAAGTTTGAACATCTTCCTATTTCAACTGGGATATGGCGATTCGCAGTTCTAAACAAGCAAAAGAATTGCAAAAGGTTAGAAGGCAATGTCTTAGGTAGTTTTCCTTTTCACAACCTTTCTTAATAAATTGGGCACATTTTCCCTTTTTTGATGCCTGCATTTCGCTATTCCATGGCTTAAGAAACAAGCAAGCAATCATGCCTCTACGATCAATTTTACAAATGTGTATGTAATACGGATCTTTTTTCATTTATGTTGATGAGCCTTATGGTCCAGCAAAAATACAGCCCTCTGATGCAGAAATTTAGGGACTGCCCAAATCCAAGGCACCAATGCGAGGGAAGGGGATCTCCATCGTGGCGTGATAATGCAAATTAGAAAACCTCTTCAAGCAAGTTTTATACCTAGCTCACAGGCAACTCACCTTTTTATGGCACAGCGATTAATTTTCAAGGGAAAACCTTTTTGGTGGATGCCTTTTGAGCAGCTGCTGCTAGTACGGGAATCGTTGGACTTTCTGATTTCTGATATGATCAAGACGGAATTCAAATTAGCTAGTTAAAATACACGAACGAGTCAGAATCAGCAAAAACCGCTAAAGAATGGTCGAACAAATTGCTGGTTCATTTTTGGGAAACGTCGTCTCCAGTTGGCTATCTTGTAGATGAGGGCATTAACACGCCTAACTCGTTCTTCGTATATCTTTGATATCAATAACACTTTTTAAGTTCTCGAAGATTGATGGCTTCATATCATTGACTGGAAAGGTTACATGGCTAATTGCTTAAACACTTGGGAATGACTTTAATAGAAGTGTTGCCATGTGAGAGACTTGTGATGTTGCAGAAGTAGTGGCACCCCGATTAGCATGGATATTATGGTAGTCATCTATGAAAATTACCACCATATAACCCTTTTCTGCTGCATTTACATAAAATCGTTCACATCGTTGCTATGATTTGAAGCAATACCTTCATTGGCGTTATTTACTGTGCGTGGGTGTGCTGTAAAACCCATATAATGGAGGTTTCCATGCCCTTACTTGTAACTCCAAAGCCTCTAAGAGTCAGTTGCCGCTTGAAACCCGTTAGCCCTTTGGGACTGGCTGTAGACAAGGCTGTATATCATTGAAACACCTCTTTTTTCAATCAATTTTTTTCTTCTAGCTGTTTGTCTGTCAGTTGACACATCTCCTACTGTTGTTTCAAAAATTGTTTTTCCCTCTGCATCAAGCTCTTCGATCGAGCTGGATCGGTAATTGGTTCCACATTTTCATCAAACAGTTGGAAAAACTTTTCCTTAATTTTTGAGACTTGGGATTTCAAATCCATTCTAGCATTACCAATCTCTTGTTGCTCAAAATGATCGTCTTTCTCCAGTGACTCAACATCATTGATTGTTTAATGTGTGTCAGTTTTTTGGGAGATTAACATGAGTTTTTGCCTCAGGGGGTTACGCAATGTCTGTAATTTCTGAAGCATTGTCAGATGCCTGTTCATAATTTGGTGTATCTTTCCTTCTGAAGATGTGTTTCAACTGGGCTGTTTCTTGATGCTGTAATAGTGTAATATTGTATATATAACTTCCCTTTCAAAAAAGTCAAAAAATGTCTAAAAAATCGAAAATTTATTTTCACTTCAAATCATGTTAAATGATCATTTTACAATGCTACATGACCTTCTTGAAGAGTTCACGTTCATATTTCAAAAGTTACGCATCAGATCACTGCCAAATAAGTTTCAATCTCAAGCCATTTTCAACAAAAATCGACAGGTCCGGACCTATCAAAAAAGTCAAAAAATGTCCAAAAAATCGAAAATTTATTTTTACTTCAAATCATGTTAAATGATGATTTTACACTGCTACATGACCTTCCTGAAGAGTTCATGTTCATATTTCAAAAGTTACGCATCGGATCACTGCCAAAAAACTTATCAGTCTAGAACTGAAAAAATGTCGAAAAATCATGAAAAATTTCGAAAATTATTTTAAGCTAAAAACACTCAAAACACTTGCCTAGACATGTCTTGTTGGCTTCCTGTTCATCTGGCTGTGTTTAGAATGATATTTTCAAAGTTTCAATCTCAGGCCATTTTCATCAAAAATCGACAGGTCCGGACCTATCAAAAAAGTCAACAAATGTCCAAAAAATCGAAAATTTATTTTTACTTCAAATCATGTTAAATGATCATTTTACAATGCTACATGACCTTCTTGAAGAGTTCACGTTCATATTTCAAAAGTTACGCATCAGATCACTGCCAAATAAGTTTCAATCTCAAGCCATTTTCAACAAAAATCGACAGGTCCGGACCTATCAAAAAAGTCAAAAAATGTCCAAAAAATCGAAAATTTATTTTTACTTCAAATCATGTTAAATGATGATTTTACACTGCTACATGACCTTCCTGAAGAGTTCATGTTCATATTTCAAAAGTTACGCATCGGATCACTGCCAAAAAACTTATCAGTCTAGAACTGTAAAAATGTCGAAAAATCATGAAAAATTTCGAAAATTATTTTAAGCTAAAAACACTCAAAACACTTGCCTAGACATGTCTTGTTGGCTTCCTGTTCATCTGGCTGTGTTTAGAATGATATTTTCAAAGTTTCAATCTCAGGCCATTTTCATCAAAAATCGACAGGTTGGACCTATCAAAAAAGTCAAAGAATGTCCAAAAAATCGAAAATTTATTTTTACTTCAAATCATGTTAAATGATGATTTTACACCGCTACATGACCTTCCTGAAGAGTTCACGTTCATATTTCAAAAGATACGCATCAGATCACTGCCAATAAAGTTTCAATCTCAAGCCATTTTCAACAAAAATCGACAGGTCCGGACCTATCAAAAAAGTCAAAAATGTCCAAAAAATCGAAAATTTATTTTTATTTCAAATCATGTTAAATGATGATTTTACACTGCTACATGACCTTCCTGAAGAGTTCATGTTCATATTTCAAAAGTTACGCATCGGATCACTGCCAAAAAACTTATCAGTCTAGAACTGAAAAAAATGTCGAAAAATCATGAAAAATTTCGAAAATAATTTTAAGCTAAAAACACTCAAAACACTTGCCTAGACATGTCTTGTTGGCTTCCTGTTCATCTGGCTGTGTTTAGAATGATATTTTCAAAGTTTCAATCTCAGGCCATTTTCATCAAAATCGACAGGTCTGGACCTATCAAAAAAGTCAAAGAATGTCCAAAAAATCGAAAATTTATTTTTACTTCAAATCATGTTAAATGATGATTTTACACCGCTACATGACCTTCCTGAAGAGTTCACGTTCATATTTCAAAAGTTACGCATCAGATCACTGCCAAAAAAGTTTCAATCTCAAGCCATTTTCAACAAAAATCGACAGGTCCGGACCTATCGAAAAAGTCAAAAAATGTCCAAAAAATCGAAAATTTATTTTTACTTCAAATCATGTTAAATGATGATTTTACACTGCTACATGACCTTCCTGAAGAGTTCATGTTCATATTTCAAAAGTTACGCATCGGATCACTGCCAAAAAACTTATCAGTCTAGAACTAAAAAATGTCGAAAAATCATGAAAAATTTCGAAAATTATTTTAAGCTAAAAACACTCAAAACACTTGCCTAGACATGTCTTGTTGGCTTCCTGTTCATCTGGCTGTGTTTAGAATGATATTTTCAAAGTTTCAATCTCAGGCCATTTTCATCAAAAATCGACAGGTCTGGACCTATCAAAAAAGTCAAAAAATGTCCAAAAAATCGAAAATTTATTTTTACTTCAAATCATGTTAAATGATGATTTTACACTGCTACATGACCTTCCTGAAGAGTTCATGTTCATATTTCAAAAGTTACGCATCGGATCACTGCCAAAAAACTTATCAGTCTAGAACTGAAAAAATGTCGAAAAATCATGAAAAATTTCGAAAATTATTTTAAGCTAAAAACACTCAAAACACTTGCCTAGACATGTCTTGTTGGCTTCCTGTTCATCTGGCTGTGTTTAGAATGATATTTTCAAAGTTTCAATCTCAGGCCATTTCATCAAAAATCGACAGGTCCGGACCTATCAAAAAAGTCAACAAATGTCCAAAAATCGAAAATTTATTTTTACTTCAAATCATGTTAAATGATCATTTTACAATGCTACATGACCTTCTTGAAGAGTTCACGTTCATATTTCAAAGAGTTACGCATCAGATCACTGCCAATAAGTTTCAATCTCAAGCCATTTTCAACAAAATCGACAGGTCCGGACCTATCAAAAAAGTCAAAAAATGTCCAAAAATCGAAAATTTATTTTTACTTCAAATCATGTTAAATGATGATTTTACACTGCTACATGACCTTCCTGAAGAGTTCATGTTCATATTTCAAAAGTTACGCATCGGATCACTGCCAAAAAACTTATCAGTCTAGAACTGTAAAAATGTCGAAAAATCATGAAAAATTTCGAAAATTATTTTAAGCTAAAAACACTCAAAACACTTGCCTAGACATGTCTTGTTGGCTTCCTGTTCATCTGGCTGTGTTTAGAATGATATTTTCAAAGTTTCAATCTCAGGCCATTTTCATCAAAAATCGACAGGTCTGGACCTATCAAAAAGTCAAAAGAATGTCCAAAAAATCGAAAATTTATTTTTACTTCAAATCATGTTAAATGATGATTTTACAACCGCTACATGACCTTCCTGAAGAGTTCACGTTCATATTTCAAAAGATACGCATCAGATCACTGCCAAAAAAGTTTCAATCTCAAGCCATTTTCAACAAAAATCGACAGGTCCGGACCTATCAAAAAAGTCAAAAAATGTCCAAAAAATCGAAAATTTATTTTTACTTCAAATCATGTTAAATGATGATTTTACACTGCTACATGACCTTCCTGAAGAGTTCATGTTCATATTTCAAAAGTTACGCATCGGATCACTGCCAAAAAACTTATCAGTCTAGAACTGAAAAAATGTCGAAAAATCATGAAAAATTTCGAAAATTATTTTAAGCTAAAAACACTCAAAACACTTGCCTAGACATGTCTTGTTGGCTTCCTGTTCATCTGGCTGTGTTTAGAATGATATTTTCAAAGTTTCAATCTCAGGCCATTTTCATCAAAAATCGACAGGTCCGGACCTATCAAAAAAGTCAACAAATGTCCAAAAAATCGAAAATTTATTTTTACTTCAAATCATGTTAAATGATGATTTTACACTGCTACATGACCTTCCTGAAGAGTTCATGTTCATATTTCAAAAGTTACGCATCGGATCACTGCCAAAAAACTTATCAGTCTAGAACTGAAAAATGTCGAAAAATCATGAAAAATTTCGAAAATTATTTTAAGCTAAAAACACTCAAAACACTTGCCTAGACATGTCTTGTTGGCTTCCTGTTCATCTGGCTGTGTTTAGAATGATATTTTCAAAGTTTCAATCTCAGGCCATTTTCATCAAAAATCGACAGGTCCGGACCTATCAAAAAAGTCAACAAATGTCCAAAAAATCGAAAATTTATTTTTACTTCAAATCATGTTAAATGATGATTTTACACCGCTACATGACCTTCCTGAAGAGTTCACGTTCATATTTCAAAAGATACGCATCAGATCACTGCCAAAAAAGTTTCAATCTCAAGCCATTTTCAACAAAAATCGACAGGTCCGGACCTATCAAAAAAGTCAAAAAATGTCCAAAAAATCGAAAATTTATTTTTACTTCAAATCATGTTAAATGATGATTTTACACTGCTACATGACCTTCCTGAAGAGTTCATGTTCATATTTCAAAAGTTACGCATCGGATCACTGCCAAAAAACTTATCAGTCTAGAACTGAAAAAATGTCGAAAAATCATGAAAAATTTCGAAAATTATTTTAAGCTAAAAACACTCAAAACACTTGCCTAGACATGTCTTGTTGGCTTCCTGTTCATCTGGCTGTGTTTAGAATGATATTTTCAAAGTTTCAATCTCAGGCCATTTTCATCAAAAATCGACAGGTCCGGACCTATCAAAAAAGTCAACAAATGTCCAAAAAATCGAAAATTTATTTTTACTTCAAATCATGTTAAATGATCATTTTACAATGCTACATGACCTTCTTGAAGAGTTCACGTTCATATTCAAAAGTTACGCATCAGATCACTGCCAAATAAGTTTCAATCTCAAGCCATTTTCAACAAAAATCGACAGGTCCGGACCTATCAAAAAAGTCAAAAAATGTCCAAAAAATCGAAAATTTATTTTTACTTCAAATCATGTTAAATGATGATTTTACACTGCTACATGACCTTCCTGAAGAGTTCATGTTCATATTTCAAAAGTTACGCATCGGATCACTGCCAAAAACTTATCAGTCTAGAACTGTAAAAATGTCGAAAAATCATGAAAAATTTCGAAAATTATTTTAAGCTAAAAACACTCAAAACACTTGCCTAGACATGTCTTGTTGGCTTCCTGTTCATCTGGCTGTGTTTAGAATGTATTTTCAAAGTTTCAATCTCAGGCCATTTTCATCAAAAATCGACAGGTCTGGACCTATCAAAAAAGTCAAAGAATGTCCAAAAAATCGAAAATTTATTTTTACTTCAAATCATGTTAAATGATCATTTTACACCGCTACATGACCTTCCTGAAGAGTTCACGTTCATATTTCAAAAGATACGCATCAGATCACTGCCAAAAAAGTTTCAATCTCAAGCCATTTTCAACAAAAATCGACAGGTCCGGACCTATCAAAAAAGTCAAAAAATGTCCAAAAAATCGAAAATTTATTTTTACTTCAAATCATGTTAAATGATGATTTTACACTGCTACATGACCTTCCTGAAGAGTTCATGTTCATATTTCAAAAGTTACGCATCGGATCACTGCCAAAAAAACTTATCAGTCTAGAACTGAAAAATGTCGAAAAATCATGAAAAATTTCGAAAATTATTTTTAAGCTAAAAACACTCAAAACACTTGCCTAGACATGTCTTGTTGGCTTCCTGTTCATCTGGCTGTGTTTAGAATGATATTTCAAAGTTTCAATCTCAGGCCATTTTCATCAAAAATCGACAGGTCCGGACCTATCAAAAAAGTCAAAAATGTCCAAAAAATCGAAAATTTATTTTTACTTCAAATCATGTTAATTGATGATTTTACACCGCTACATGACCTTCTGAAGAGTTCACGTTCATATTTCAAAAGTTACGCATCAGATCACTGCCAAAAAAGTTTCAATCTCAAGCCATTTTCAACAAAAATCGACAGGTCCGGACCTATCGAAAAAGTCAAAAAATGTCCAAAAAATCGAAAATTTATTTTTACTTCAAATCATGTTAAATGATGATTTTACACTGCTACATGACCTTCCTGAAGAGTTCATGTTCATATTTCAAAAGTTACGCATCGGATCACTGCCAAAAAACTTATCAGTCTAGAACTGAAAAAATGTCGAAAAATCATGAAAAATTTCGAAAATTATTTTAAGCTAAAAACACTCAAAACACTTGCCTACACATGTCTTGTTGGCTTCCTGTTCATCTGGCTGTGTTTAGAATGTTATTTTCAAAGTTTCAATCTCAGGCCATTTTCATCAAAAATCGACAGGTCTGGACCTATCAAAAAAGTCAAAAAATGTCCAAAAAATCGAAAATTTATTTTTACTTCAAATCATGTTAAATGATGATTTTACACTGCTACATGACCTTCCTGAAGAGTTCATGTTCATATTTCAAAAGTTACGCATCAGATCAGTGCCAAAAAGTTTCAATCTCAAGCCATTTTCAACAAAAATCAACAGGTCCGACCTATCAAAAAAGTCAAAAAATGTCCAAAAAATCGAAAATTTATTTTTACTTCAAATCATGTTAAATGATCATTTTACAATGCTACATGACCTTCTTGAAGAGTTCACGTTCATATTTCAAAAGTTACGCATCAGATCACTGCCAAAAAACTCATCAGTCTAGAACTGTAAAAATGTCGAAAAATCATGAAAAATTTCGAAAATTATTTTAAGCTAAAAACACTCAAACACTTGCCTACACATGTCTTGTTGGCTTCCTGTTCATCTGGCTGTGTTTAGAATGATATTTTCAAAGTTTCAATCTCAGGCCATTTCATCAAAAATCGACAGGTCTGGACCTATCAAAAAAGTCAAGAATGTCCAAAAAATCGAAAATTTATTTTACTTCAATAATGTTAAATGATGATTTACACTGCTACATGACCTTCCTGAAGAGTTCACGTTCATATTTCAAAAGTTACGCATCAGATCACTGCCAAATAAGTTTCAATCTCAAGCCATTTTCAACAAAAATCGACAGGTCCGGACCTATCAAAAAAGTCAAAAAATGTCCAAAAAATCGAAAATTTATTTCTACTTCAAATCATGTTAAATGATGATTTTACACTGCTACATGATTTTGCTGAAGAGTTCATGTTCATATTTCAAAAGTTACGCATCGGATCACTGCCAAAAAACTTATCAGTCTAGAACTGTAAAAATGTCGAAAAATCATGAAAAATTTCGAAAATTATTTTAAGCTAAAAACACTCAAAACACTTGCCTAGACATGTCTTGTTGGCTTCCTGTTCATCTGGCTGTGTTTGGAATGATATTTTCTAAGTTTCAATCTCAGGCCATTTTCATCTAAAATCGACAGGTCCGGACCTATCAAAAAAGTCAAAAATGTCCAAAAAATCGAAAATTTATTTTTACTTCAAATCATGTTAAATGATCATTTTACAATGCTACATGACCTTCTTGAAGAGTTCACGTTCATATTTCAAAAGTTACGCATCAGATCACTGCCAAAAAACTTATCAGTCTAGAACTGTAAAAATGTCGAAAAATCATGAAAAAATTTCGAAAATTATTTTAAGCTAAAAACACTCAAAACACTTGCCTACACATGTCTTGTTGGCTTCCTGTTCATCTGGCTGTGTTTAGAATGATATTTTCAAAGTTTCAATCTCAGGCCATTTTCATCAAAAATCGACAGGTCTGGACCTATCAAAAAAGTCAAAGAATGTCCAAAAAATCGAAAATTTATTTTTACTTCAAATCATGTTAAATGATGATTTTACACTGCTACATGACCTTCCTGAAGAGTTCACGTTCATATTTCAAAAGTTACGAATCGGATCACTGCCAAAAAACTTATCAGTCTAGAACTGTAAAAATGTCGAGAAATCATGAAAAATTTCGAAAATTATTTTAAGCTAAAAACACTCAAAACACTTGCCTAGACATGTCT
Organism: Nemopilema nomurai; assembly: GCA_003864495.1. Classification (NCBI taxonomy): domain Eukaryota; kingdom Metazoa; phylum Cnidaria; class Scyphozoa; order Rhizostomeae; family Rhizostomatidae; genus Nemopilema; species Nemopilema nomurai. The sequence continues at coordinate 1,038,565 of ML133436.1, read as the reverse complement.
TGTTGGCTTCCTGTTCATCTGGCTGTGTTTAGAATGATATTTTCAAAGTTTCAATCTCAGGCCATTTTCATCAAAAATCGACAGGTCCGGACCTATCAAAAAAGTCAACAAATGTCCAAAAAATCGAAAATTTATTTTTACTTCAAATCATGTTAAATGATCATTTTACAATGCTACATGACCTTCTTGAAGAGTTCACGGTCATATTTCAAAAGTTACGCATCAGATCACTGCCAAATAAGTTTCAATCTCAAGCCATTTTCAACAAAAATCGACAGGTCCGGACCTATCAAAAAAGTCAAAAATGTCCAAAAAATCGAAAATTTATTTTTACTTCAAATCATGTTAAATGATGATTTTACACTGCTACATGACCTTCCTTAAGAGTTCATGTTCATATTTCAAAAGTTACGCATCAGATCACTGCCAAAAAACTCATCAGTCTAGAACTGTAAAAATGTCGAAAAATCATGAAAAATTTCGAAAATTATTTTAAGCTAAAAACACTCAAAACACTTGCCTACACATGTCTTGTTGGCTTCCTGTTCATCTGGCTGTGTTTAGAATGATATTTTCAAAGTTTCAATCTCAGGCCATTTTCATCAAAATCGACAGGTCTGGACCTATCAAAAAAGTCAAAGAATGTCCAAAAAATCGAAAATTTATTTTTACTTCAAATAATGTTAAATGATGATTTTACATTGCTACATGACCTTCCTGAAGAGTTCACGTTCATATTTCAAAAGTTACGCATCAGATCACTGCCAAATAAGTTTCAATCTCAAGCCATTTTCAACAAAAATCGACAGGTCCGGACCTATCAAAAAAGTCAAAAAATGTCCAAAAAATCGAAAATTTATTTTTACTTCAAATCATGTTAAATGATGATTTTACACTGCTACATGACCTTCCTGAAGAGTTCATGTTCATATTTCAAAAGTTACGCATCAGATCAGTGCCAAATAAGTTTCAATCTCAAGCCATTTTCAACAAAAATCAACAGGTCCGGACCTATCAAAAAGTCAAAAAATGTCCAAAAAATCGAAAATTTATTTTTACTTCAAATCATGTTAAATGATCATTTTACAATGCTACATGACCTTCTTGAAGAGTTCACGTTCATATTTCAAAAGTTACGCATCAGATCACTGCCAAATAAGTTTCAATCTCAAGCCATTTTCAACAAAAATCGACAGGTCCGGACCTATCAAAAAAGTCAAAAAATGTCCAAAAAATCGAAAATTTATTTTACTTCAAATCATGTTAAATGATGATTTTACACTGCTACATGACGTTCCTTAAGAGTTCATGTTCATATTTCAAAAGTTACGCATCGGATCACTGCCAAAAAACTTATCAGTCTAGAACTGTAAAAATGTCGAAAAATCATGAAAAATTCCGAAAATTATTTTAAGCTAAAAACACTCAAAACACTTGCCTAGACATGTCTTGATGGCTTCCTGTTCATCTGGCTGTGTTTAGAATGATATTTTCAAAGTTTCAATCTCAGGCCATTTTCATCAAAATCGACAGGTCCGGACTTATCAAAAAAGTCAAAAAATGTCCAAAAAATCGAAAATTTATTTTTACTTCAAATCATGTTAAATGATCATTTTACAATGCTACATGACCTTCTTGAAGAGTTCACGTTCATATTTCAAAAGTTACGCATCAGATCACTGCCAAATAAGTTTCAATCTCAAGCCATTTTCAACAAAAATCGACAGGTCCGGACCTATCAAAAAAGTCAAAAAATGTCCAAAAAATCGAAAATTTATTTTTACTTCAAATCATGTTAAATGATGACTTTACACTGCTACATGACCTTCCTGAAGATTTCATGTTCATATTTAAAAAGTTACGCATCGGATCACTGCCAAAAAACTTATCAGTCTAGAACTGTAAAAATGTCGAAAAATCATGAAAAATTCCGAAAATTATTTTAAGCTAAAAACACTCAAAACACTTGCCTAGACATGTCTTGATGGCTTCCTGTTCATCTGGCTGTGTTTAGAATGATATTTTCAAAGTTTCAATCTCAGGCCATTTTCATCAAAAATCGACAGGTCCGGACCTATCAAAAAAGTCAAAAAATGCTCAAAAAATCGAATATTTATTTTTACTTCAAATCATGTTAAATGATCATTTTACAATGCTACATGACCTTCTTGAAGAGTTCACGTTCATATTTCAAAAGTTACGCATCAGATCACTGCCAAATAAGTTTCAATCTCAAGCCATTTTCAACAAAAATCGACAGGTCCGGACCTATCAAAAAGTCAAAAAATGTCCAAAAAATCGAAAATTTATTTTTACTTCAAATCATGTTAAATGATGATTTACACTGCTACATGATTTTGCTGAAGAGTTCATGTCCATATTTCAAAAGTTACGCATCGGATCACTGCCAAAAAACTTATCAGTCTAGAACTGTAAAAATATCGAAAAATCATGAAAAATTTCGAAAATTATTTTAAGCTAAAAACACTCAAAACACTTGCCTAGACATGTCTTGTTGGCTTCCTGTTCATCTGGCTGTGTTTAGAATGATATTTTCAAAGTTTCAATCTCAGGCCATTTTCATCAAAAATCGACAGGTCCGGACTTATCAAAAAAGTCAAAAAATGTCCAAAAAATCGAAAATTTATTTTTACTTCAAATCATGTTAAATGATCATTTTACAATGCTACATGACCTTCTTGAAGAGTTCACGTTCATATTTCAAAAGTTACGCATCAGATCACTGCCAAATAAGTTTCAATCTCAAGCCATTTTCAACAAAAATCGACAGGTCCGGACCTATCAAAAAAGTCAAAAAATGTCCAAAAAATCGAAAATTTATTTTTACTTCAAATCATGTTAAATGATGATTTTACACTGCTACATGATTTTGCTGAAGAGTTCATGTCCATATTTCAAAAGTTACGCATCGGATCACTGCCAAAAAACTTATCAGTCTAGAACTGTAAAAATATCGAAAAATCATGAAAAATTTCGAAAATTATTTTAAGCTAAAAACACTCAAAACACTTGCCTAGACATGTCTTGTTGGCTTCCTGTTCATCTGGCTGTGTTTAGAATGATATTTTCAAAGTTTCAATCTCAGGCCATTTTCATCTAAAATCGACAGGTCCGGACCTATCAAAAAAGTCAAAAAATGTCCAAAAATCCAAAATTTATTTTTACTTCAAATCATGTTAAATGATCATTTTACAATGCTACATGACCTTCTTGAAGAGTTCACGTTCATATTTCAAAAGTTACGCATCAGATCACTGCCAAAAAACTTATCAGTCTAGAACTGTAAAAATGTCGAAAAATCATGAAAAATTTCGAAAATTATTTTAAGCTAAAAACACTCAAAACACTTGCCTAGACATGTCTTGTTGGCTTCCTGTTCATCTGGCTGTGTTTAGAATGATATTTTCAAAGTTTCAATCTCAGGCCATTTTCATCAAAAATCGACAGGTCTGGACCTATCAAAAAAGTCAAAAAATGTCCAAAAAATCGAAAATTTATTTTTACTTCAAATCATGTTAAATGATCATTTTACAATGCTACATGACCTTCTTGAAGAGTTCACGGTCATATTTCAAAAGTTACGCATCAGATCACTGCCAAATAAGTTTCAATCTCAAGCCATTTTCAACAAAAATCGACAGGTCCGGACCTATCAAAAAAGTCAAAAAATGTCCAAAAATCGAAAATTTATTTTTACTTCAAATCATGTTAAATGATGATTTTACACTGCTACATGACCTTCCTTAAGAGTTCATGTTCATATTTCAAAAGTTACGCATCGGATCACTGCCAAAAAACTTATCAGTCTAGAACTGAAAAAATGTCGAAAAATCATGAAAAATTTCGAAAATTATTTTAAGCTAAAAACACTCAAAACACTTGCCTAGACATGTCTTGTTGGCTTCCTGTTCATCTGGCTGTGTTTAGAATGATATTTTCAAAGTTTCAATCTCAGGCCATTTTCATCAAAAATCGACAGGTCCGGACCTATCAAAAAAGTCAACAAATGTCCAAAAAATCGAAAATTTATTTTTACTTCAAATCATGTTAGATGATCATTTTACAATCCTACATGACCTTCTTGAAGAGTTCACGTTCACATTTCAAAAGTTACGCATCAGATCACTGCCAAATAAGTTTCAATCTCAAGCCATTTTCAACAAAAATCAACAGGTCCGGACCTATCAAAAAAGTCAAAAAATGTCTAAAAAATCGAAATTTATTTGTACTTCAAATCATGTTAAATGATGATTTTACAATGCTACATGACCTTCCTGAAGATTTCATGTTCATATTTAAAAAGTTACGCATCGGATCACTGCCAAAAAACTTATCAGTCTAGAACTGTAAAAATGTCGAAAAATCATGAAAAATTCCGAAAATTATTTTAAGCTAAAAACACTCAAAACACTTGCCTAGACATGTCTTGTTGGCTTCCTGTTCATCTGGCTGTGTTTAGAATGATATTTTCAAAGTTTCAATCTCAGGCCATTTTCATCAAAAATCGACAGGTCCGGACCTATCAAAAAAGTCAAAAAATGTCCAAAAAATCGAAAATTTATTTTTACTTCAAATCATGTTAAATGATCATTTTACAATGCTACATGACCTTCTTGAAGAGTTCACGGTCATATTTCAAAAGTTACGCATCAGATCACTGCCAAATAAGTTTCAATCTCAAGCCATTTTCAACAAAAATCGACAGGTCCGGACCTATCAAAAAAGTCAAAAAATGTCCAAAAAATCGAAAATTTATTTTTACTTCAAATCATGTTAAATGATGATTTTACACTGCTACATGACCTTCCTTAAGAGTTCATGTTCATATTTCAAAAGTTACGCATCGGATCACTGCCAAAAAACTTATCAGTCTAGAACTGAAAAAATGTCGAAAAATCATGAAAAATTTCGAAAATTATTTTAAGCTAAAAACACTCAAAACACTTGCCTAGACATGTCTTGTTGGCTTCCTGTTCATCTGGCTGTGTTTAGAATGATATTTTCAAAGTTTCAATCTCAGGCCATTTTCATCAAAAATCGACAGGTCCGGACCTATCAAAAAAGTCAACAAATGTCCAAAAAATCGAAAATTTATTTTTACTTCAAATCATGTTAGATGATCATTTTACAATCCTACATGACCTTCTTGAAGAGTTCACGTTCACATTTCAAAAGTTACGCATCAGATCACTGCCAAATAAGTTTCAATCTCAAGCCATTTTCAACAAAAATCAACAGGTCCGGACCTATCAAAAAAGTCAAAAAATGTCTAAAAAATCGAAAATTTATTTGTACTTCAAATCATGTTAAATGATGATTTTACAATGCTACATGACCTTCCTGAAGATTTCATGTTCATATTTAAAAGTTACGCATCGGATCACTGCCAAAAAACTTATCAGTCTAGAACTGTAAAAATGTCGAAAATCATGAAAAATTCCGAAAATTATTTTAAGCTAAAAACACTCAAAACACTTGCCTAGACATGTCTTGTTGGCTTCCTGTTCATCTGGCTGTGTTTAGAATGATATTTCAAAGTTTCAATCTCAGGCCATTTTCATCAAAAATCGACAGGTCCGGACCTATCAAAAAAGTCAAAAAATGTCCAAAAAATCGAAAATTTATTTTTACTTCAAATCATGTTAAATGATCATTTTACAATGCTACATGACCTTCTTGAAGAGTTCACGTTCATATTTCAAAAGTTACGCATCAGATCACTGCCAAATAAGTTTCAATCTCAAGCCATTTTCAACAAAAATCGACAGGTCCGGACCTATCAAAAAGTCAAAAAATGTCCAAAAAATCGAAAATTTATTTTTACTTCAAATCATGTTAAATGATGACTTTACACTGCTACATGACCTTCCTGAAGATTTCATGTTCATATTTAAAAAGTTACGCATCGGATCACTGCCAAAAAACTTATCAGTCTAGAACTGTAAAAATGTCGAAAAATCATGAAAATTTCGAAAATTATTTTAAGCTAAAAACACTCAAAACACTTGCCTAGACATGTCTTGTTGGCTTCCTGTTCATCTGGCTGTGTTTAGAATGATATTTTCAAAGTTTCAATCTCAGGCCATTTTCATCTAAAATCGACAGGTCCGGACCTATCAAAAAAGTCAAAAAATGTCCAAAAAATCCAAAATTTATTTTTACTTCAAATCATGTTAAATGATCATTTTACAATGCTACATGACCTTCTTGAAGAGTTCACGTTCATATTTCAAAGTTACGCATCAGATCACTGCCAAAAAACTTATCAGTCTAGAACTGTAAAAATGTCGAAAAATCATGAAAAATTTCGAAAATTATTTTAAGCTAAAAACACTCAAAACACTTGCCTACACATGTCTTGTTGGCTTCCTGTTCATCTGGCTGTGTTTAGAATGATATTTTCAAAGTTTCAATCTCAGGCCATTTTCATCAAAAATCGACAGGTCTGGACCTATCAAAAAAGTCAAAAAATGTCCAAAAAATCGAAAATTTATTTTTACTTCAAATCATGTTAAATGATCATTTTACAATGCTACATGACCTTCTTGAAGAGTTCACGGTCATATTTCAAAAGTTACGCATCAGATCACTGCCAAATAAGTTTCAATCTCAAGCCATTTTCAACAAAAATCGACAGGTCCGGACCTATCAAAAAAGTCAAAAAATGTCCAAAAAATCGAAAATTTATTTTTACTTCAAATCATGTTAAATGATGATTTTACACTGCTACATGACCTTCCTTAAGAGTTCATGTTCATATTTCAAAAGTTACGCATCGGATCACTGCCAAAAAACTTATCAGTCTAGAACTGAAAAAATGTCGAAAAATCATGAAAAATTTCGAAAATTATTTTAAGCTAAAAACACTCAAAACACTTGCCTAGACATGTCTTGTTGGCTTCCTGTTCATCTGGCTGTGTTTAGAATGATATTTTCAAAGTTTCAATCTCAGGCCATTTTCATCAAAAATCGACAGGTCCGGACCTATCAAAAAAGTCAACAAATGTCCAAAAAATCGAAAATTTATTTTTACTTCAAATCATGTTAGATGATCATTTTACAATCCTACATGACCTTCTTGAAGAGTTCACGTTCACATTTCAAAAGTTACGCATCAGATCACTGCCAAATAAGTTTCAATCTCAAGCCATTTTCAACAAAAATCAACAGGTCCGGACCTATCAAAAAAGTCAAAAAATGTCTAAAAAATCGAAAATTTATTTGTACTTCAAATCATGTTAAATGATGATTTTACAATGCTACATGACCTTCCTGAAGATTTCATGTTCATATTTAAAAAGTTACGCATCGGATCACTGCCAAAAAACTTATCAGTCTAGAACTGTAAAAATGTCGAAAAATCATGAAAAATTCCGAAAATTATTTTAAGCTAAAAACACTCAAAACACTTGCCTAGACATGTCTTGTTGGCTTCCTGTTCATCTGGCTGTGTTTAGAATGATATTTTCAAAGTTTCAATCTCAGGCCATTTTCATCAAAAATCGACAGGTCCGGACCTATCAAAAAAGTCAAAAAATGTCCAAAAAATCGAAAATTTATTTTTACTTCAAATCATGTTAAATGATCATTTTACAATGCTACATGACCTTCTTGAAGAGTTCACGTTCATATTTCAAAAGTTACGCATCAGATCACTGCCAAATAAGTTTCAATCTCAAGCCATTTTCAACAAAAATCGACAGGTCCGGACCTATCAAAAAAGTCAAAAAATGTCCAAAAAATCGAAAATTTATTTTTACTTCAAATCATGTTAAATGATGACTTTACACTGCTACATGACCTTCCTGAAGATTTCATGTTCATATTTAAAAAGTTACGCATCGGATCACTGCCAAAAACTTATCAGTCTAGAACTGTAAAAATGTCGAAAAATCATGAAAAATTCCGAAAATTATTTTAAGCTAAAAACACTCAAAACACTTGCCTAGACATGTCTTGATGGCTTCCTGTTCATCTGGCTGTGTTTAGAATGATATTTTCAAAGTTTCAATCTCAGGCCATTTTCATCAAAAATCGACAGGTCCGGACCTATCAAAAAAGTCAAAAAATGTCCAAAAAATCGAAAATTTATTTTTACTTCAAATTATGTTAAATGATCATTTTACATTGCTACATGACCTTCTTGAAGAGTTCACGTTCATATTTCAAAAGTTATGCATCAGATCACTGCCAAATAAGTTTCAATCTCAAGCCATTTTCAACAAAAATCGACAGGTCCGGACCTATCAAAAAAGTCAAAAAATGTCCAAAAAATCGAAAATTTATTTTTACTTGAAATCATGTTAAATGATGATTTTACACTGCTACATGACCTTCCTGAAGAGTTCATGTTCATATTTCAAAAGTTACGCATCGGATCACTGCCAAAAAACTTATCAGTCTAGAACTGTAAAAATGTCGAAAAATCATGAAAAATTTCGAAAAGTATTTTAACCTAAAAACTCTCAAAAAAATTGCCTAGACATGTCTTGTTGGCTTCCTGTTCATCTGGCTGTGTTTAGAATGATATTTTCAAAGTTTCAATCTCAAGCTATTTTCAACAAAAATCGACAGGTCCGGACCTATCAAAAAAGTCAAAAAATGTCCAAAAAATCGAAAATTTATTTTTACTTAAAATCATGTTAAATGATCATTTTACAATGCTACATGACCTTCTTGAAGAGTTCACGTTCATATTTCAAAAGTTACGCATCAGATCACTGCCAAATAAGTTTCAATCTCAAGCCATTTTCAACAAAAATCGACAGGTTTGGACCTATCAAAAAAGTCAAAAAATGTCCAAAAAATCAAAAATTTATTTTTACTTCAAATCATGTTAAATGATGATTTTACACTGCTACATGATTTTGCTGAAGAGTTCATGTTCATATTTCAAAAGTTACGAATCGGATCACTGCCAAAAAACTTATCAGTCTAGAACTGTAAAAATCTCGAAAAATCATTAGAAATTTCGAAAATTATTTTAAGCTAAAAACACTCAAAACACTTGCCTAGACATGTCTTGTTGGCTTCCTGTTCATCTGGCTGTGTTTGGAATGATATTTTCTAACTTTCAATCTCAGGCCATTTTCATCTAAAATCGACAGGTCCGGACATATCAAAAAAGTCAAAAAATGTCCAAAAAACCGAAAATTTATTTTTACTTCAAATCATGTTAAATGATCATTTTACAATAATACATGACCTTCTTGAAGAGTTCACGTTCATATGTCAAAAGTTACGCATCAGATCACTGCCAAATAAGTTTCAATCTCAAGCCATTTTCAACAAAAATCGACAGGTCCGGACCTATCAAAAAAGTCAAAAAATGTCCAAAAAACCGAAAATTTATTTTTACTTCAAATCATGTTAAATGATGATTTTACACTGCTACATGACCTTCCTGAAGTGTTTTTGTTCATATTTCAAAAGTTACGCATCGGATCACTGCCAAAAAACTTATCAGTCTAGAACTGTAAAAATGTCGAATAATCATGAAAAATTTCGAAAATTATTTTAAGCTAAAAACACTCAAAACACTTGCCTAGACATGTCTTGTTGGCTTCCTGTTCATCTGGCTGTGTTTAGAATGATATTTTCAAAGTTTCAATCTCAGGCCATTTTCATCAAAAATCGACAGGTCCGGACCTATCAAAAAAGTCAAAAAATGCTCAAAAAATCGAATATTTATTTTTACTTCAAATCATGTTAAATGATCATTTTACAATGCTACATGACCTACTTGAAGAGTTCACGTTCATATTTCAAAAGTTACGCATCAGATCACTGCCAAATAAGTTTCAATCTCAAGCCATTTTCATCAAAAATCGACAGGTCCGGACCTATCAAAAAAGTCAAAAATGTCCAAAAAATCGAAAATTTATTTTCACTTCAAATCATGTTAAATGATGATTTTACACTGCTACATGACCTTCCTGAAGAGTTCATGTTCATATTTCAAAAGTTACGCATCAGATCACTGCCAAACAACTTATCAGTCTAGAACTGTAAAAATCTCGAAAAATCATTAGAAATTTCGAAAATTATTTTAAGCTAAAAACACTCAAAACACTTGCCTAGACATGTCTTGTTGGCTTCCTGTTCATCTGGCTGTGTTTGGAATGATATTTTCTAAGTTTCAATCTCAGGCCATTTTCATCTAAAATCGACAGGTCCGGACCTATCAAAAAAGTCAAAAAATGTCCAAAAAATCGAAAATTTATTTTTACTTAAAAATCATGTTAAATGATCCTTTTACAATGCTACATGACCTTCTTGAAGAGTTCACGTTCATATTTCAAAAGTTACGCATCAGATCACTGCCAAATAAGTTTCAATCAAGCCATTTTCAACAAAAATCGACAGGTCTGGACCTATCAAAAAAGTCAAAAAATGTCCAAAAAATCGAAAATTTATTTTTACTTCAAATCATGTTAAATGATGATTTTACACTGCTACATGACCTTCTTGAAGAGTTCACGTTGATATTTCAAAAGTTACGCATCAGATCACTGCCAAATAAGTTTCAATCTCAAGCCATTTCAACAAAAATCGACAGGTCCGGACCTATCAAAAAAGTCAAAAAATGTCCAAAAAATCGAAAATTATTTTTACTTCAAATCATGTTAAATGATGATTTTACACTGCTACATGATTTTGCTGAAGAGTTCATGTTCATATTTCAAAAGTTACGCATCGGATCACTGCCAAAAAACTTATCAGTCTAGAACTGTAAAAATGTCGAAAAATCATGAAAAATTTCGAAAATTATTTTAAGCTAAAAACACTCAAAACACTTGCCTAGACATGTCTTGTTGGCTTCCTGTTCATCTGGCTGTGTTTAGAATGATATTTTCAAAGTTTCAATCTCAGGCCATTTTCATCTAAAATCGACAGGTCCGACCTATCAAAAAGTCAAAAATGTCCAATAAATCGAAAATTTATTTTTACTTCAAATCATGTTAAATGATCATTTTACAATGCTACATGACCTACTTGAAGAGTTCACGTTCATATTTCAAAAGTTACGCATCAGATCACTGCCAAATAAGTTTCAATCTCAAGCCATTTTCATCAAAAATCGACAGGTCCGGACATATCAAAAAAGTCAAAAAATGTCCAAAAAACCGAAAATTTATTTTTACTTCAAATCATGTTAAATGATCATTTTACAATGCTACATGACCTTCTTGAAGAGTTCACGTTCATATGTCAAAAGTTACGCATCAGATCACTGCCAAATAAGTTTCAATCTCAAGCCATTTTCAACAAAAATCGACAGGTCCGGACCTATCAAAAAGTCAAAAAATGTCCAAAAAACCGAAAATTTATTTTTACTTCAAATCATGTTAAATGATGATTTTACACTGCTACATGACCTTCCTGAAGTGTTCATGTTCATATTTCAAAAGTTACGCATCGGATCACTGCCAAAAAACTTATCAGTCTAGAACTGTAAAATGTCGAATAATCATGAAAATTTCGAAAATTATTTTAAGCTAAAAACACTCAAAACACTGCCTAGACATGTCTTGTTGGCTTCCTGTTCATCTGCTGTGTTTAGAATGATATTTTCAAAGTTCAATCTCAGGCCATTTTCATCAAAAATCGACAGGTCCGGACCTATCAAAAAAGTCAAAAATGCTCAAAAAATCGAAATTTTTATTACTTCAAATCATGTTAAATGATGATTTTACACTGCTACATGACCTTCCTGAAGAGTTCATGTTCATATTCAAAAGTTACGCATCAGATCACTGCCAAACAACTTATCAGTCTAGAACTGTAAAAATGTCGAAAAATCATTAGAAATTTCGAAAATTATTTTAAGCTAAAAACACTCAAAACACTTGCCTAGACATGTCTTGTTGGCTTCCTGTTCATCTGGCTGTGTTTGGAATGATATTTCTAAGTTTCAATCTCAGGCCATTTTCATCTAAAATCGACAGGTCCGGACCTATCAAAAAAGTCAAAAAATGTCCAAAAAATCGAAAATTTATTTTTACTTAAAATCATGTTAAATGATCCTTTTACAATGCTACATGACCTTCTTGAAGAGTTCACGTTCATATTTCAAAAGTTACGCATCAATCACTGCCAAATAAGTTTCAATCTCCAAGCCATTTCAACAAAAATCGACAGGTCTGGACCTATCAAAAAAGTCAAAAAATGTCCAAAAAATCGAAAATTTATTTTTACTTAAAATCATGTTAAATGATGATTTTACACTGCTACATGACCTACTTGAAGAGTTCATGTTCATATTTCAAAAGTTACGCATCAGATCACTGCCAAATAAGTTTCAATCTCAAGCCATTTTCATCAAAAATCGACAGTCCGGACCTATCAAAAAAGTCAAAAATGTCCAAAAAATCGAAAATTTATTTTCACTTCAAATCATGTTAAATGATGATTTTACACTGCTACATGACCTTCCTGAAGGTTCATGTTCATATTTCAAAAGTTACGCATCAGATCACTGCCAAACAACTTATCAGTCTAGAACTGTAAAAATGTCGAAAAATCATTAGAAATTTCGAAAATTATTTTAAGCTAAAAACACTCAAACACTTGCTAGACATGTCTTGTTGGCTTCCTGTTCATCTGGCTGTGTTTGGAATGATATTTTCTAAGTTTCAATCTCAGGCCATTTTCATCTAAAATCGACAGGTCCGGACCTATCAAAAAAGTCAAAAAATGTCCATAAATCGAAAATTTATTTTTACTTCAAATCATGTTAAATGATCATTTTACAATGCACATGACCTACTTGAAGAGTTCACGTTCATATTTCAAAAGTTACGCATCAGATCACTGCCAAATAAGTTTCAATCTCAAGCCATTTTCAACAAAAATCGACAGGTCCGGACCTATCAAAAAAGTCAAAAAATGTCCAATAAATCGAAAATTTATTTTTACTTCAAATCATGTTAAATGATCATTTTACAATGCTACATGACCTACTTGAAGAGTTCACGTTCATATTTCAAAAGTTACGCATCAGATCACTGCCAAATAAGTTTCAATCTCAAGCCATTTTCATCAAAAATCGACAGGTCCGGACCTATCAAAAAAGTCAAAAATGTCCAAAAAATCGAAAATTTATTTTCACTTCAAATCATGTTAAATGATGATTTTACACTGCTACATGACCTTCCTGAAGAGTTCATGTTCATATTTCAAAAGTTACGCATCAGATCACTGCCAAAAAACTTATCAGTCTAGAACTGTAAAAATGTCGAAAAATCATTAGAAATTTCGAAAATTATTTTAAGCTAAAAACACTCAAAACACTTGCCTAGACATGTCTTGTTGGCTTCCTGTTCATCTGGCTGTATTTAGAATGATATTTTCAAAGTTTCAATCTCAGGCCATTTTCATCAAAAATCGACAGGTCCGGACCTATCAAAAAGTCAAAAAATGTCCAAAAAATCGAAAATTTATTTTTACTTCAAATCATGTTAAATGATGATTTTACACTGCTACATGATTTTGCTGAAGAGTTCATGTTCATATTTCAAAAGTTACGCATCGGATCACTGCCAAAAAACTTATCAGTCTAGAACTGTAAAATGTCGAAAATCATGAAAAATTTCGAAAATTATTTTAAGCTAAAAACACTCAAAACACTTGCCTAGACATGTCTTGTTGGCTTCCTGTTCATCTGGTGTTTGGAATGATATTTTCTAAGTTTCAATCTCAGGCCATTTTCATCTAAAATCGACAGGTCCGGACCTATCAAAAAAGTCAAAAAATGTCCAAAAAATCGAAAATTTATTTTTACTTAAAATCATGTTAAATGATCCTTTTACAATGCTACATGACCTTCTTGAAGAGTTCACGTTCATATTCAAAAGTTACGCATCAGATCACTGCCAAATAAGTTTCAATCTCAAGCCATTTTCAACAAAAATCGACAGGTCTGGACCTATCAAAAAAGTCAAAAAATGTCCAAAAAATCGAAAATTTATTTTTACTTCAAATTATGTTAAATGATGATTTTACACTGCTACATGACCTTCTTGAAGAGTTCACGTTCATATTTCAAAAGTTACGCATCAGATCACTGCCAAATAAGTTTCAATCTCAAGCCATTTTCAACAAAAATCGACAGGTCCGGACCTATCAAAAAAGTCAAAAAATGTCCAAAAAATCGAAAATTTATTTTTACTTCAAATCATGTTAAATGATGATTTTACACTGCTACATGATTTTGCTGAAGAGTTCATGTTCATATTTCAAAAGTTACGCATCGGATCACTGCCAAAAAACTTATCAGTCTAGAACTGTAAAAATGTCGAAAAATCATGAAAAATTTCGAAAATTATTTTAAGCTAAAAACACTCAAAACACTTGCCTAGACATGTCTTGTTGGCTTCCTGTTCATCTGCTGGTGTTTGGAATGATATTTTCTAAGTTTCAATCTCAGGCCATTTTCATCTAAAATCGACAGGTCCGGACCTATCAAAAAAGTCAAAAATGTCCAAAAAATCGAAAATTTATTTTTACTTAAAATCATGTTAAATGATCCTTTTACAATGCTACATGACCTTCTTGAAGAGTTCACGTTCATATTTCAAAAGTTACGCATCAGATCACTGCCAAATAAGTTTCAATCTCAAGCCATTTTCAACAAAATCGACAGGTCTGGACCTATCAAAAAAGTCAAAAAATGTCCAAAAAATCGAAAATTTATTTTTACTTCAAATTATGTTAAATGATGATTTTACACTGCTACATGACCTTCTTGAAGAGTTCACGTTCATATTTCAAAAGTTACGCATCAGATCACTGCCAAATAAGTTTCAATCTCAAGCCATTTTCAACAAAAATCGACAGGTCCGGACCTATCAAAAAAGTCAAAAAATGTCCAAAAAATCGAAAATTTATTTTTACTTCAAATCATGTTAAATGATGATTTTACACTGCTACATGATTTTGCTGAAGAGTTCATGTTCATATTTCAAAAGTTACGCATCGGATCACTGCCAAAAAACTTATCAGTCTAGAACTGTAAAAATGTCGAAAAATCATGAAAAATTTCGAAAATTATTTTAAGCTAAAAACACTCAAACACTTGCCTAGACATGTCTTGTTGGCTTCCTGTTCATCTGGCTGTGTTTGGAATGATATTTTCTAAGTTTCAATCTCAGGCCATTTTCATCTAAAATCGACAGGTCCGGACCTATCAAAAAAGTCAAAAAATGTCCAAAAAATCGAAAATTTATTTTTACTTAAAATCATGTTAAATGATCCTTTTACAATGCTACATGACCTTCTTGAAGAGTTCACGTTCATATTTCAAAAGTTACGCATCAGATCACTGCCAAATAAGTTTCAATCTCAAGCCATTTTCAACAAAAATCGACAGGTCCGGACCTATCAAAAAAGTCAAAAAATGTCCAATAAATCGAAAATTTATTTTTACTTCAAATCATGTTAAATGATCATTTTACAATGCTACATGACCTACTTGAAGAGTTCACGTTCATATTTCAAAAGTTACGCATCAGATCACTGCCAAATAAGTTTCAATCTCAAGCCATTTTCATCAAAAATCGACAGGTCCGGACCTATCAAAAAAGTCAAAAATGTCCAAAAAATCGAAAATTCATTTTCACTTCAAATCATGTTAAATGATGATTTTACACTGCTACATGACCTTCCTGAAGAGTTCATGTTCATATTTCAAAAGTTACGCATCAGATCACTGCCAAAAAACTTATCAGTCTAGAACTGTAAAAATGTCGAAAAATCATTAGAAATTTCGAAAATTATTTTAAGCTAAAAACACTCAAAACACTTGCCTAGACATGTCTTGTTGGCTTCCTGTTCATCTGGCTGTATTTAGAATGATATTTTCAAAGTTTCAATCTCAGGCCATTTTCATCAAAAATCGACAGGTCCGGACCTATCAAAAAAGTCAAAAAATGTCCAAAAAATCGAAAATTTATTTTTACTTCAAATCATGTTAAATGATGATTTTACACTGCTACATGATTTTGCTGAAGAGTTCATGTTCATATTTCAAAAGTTACGCATCAGATCACTGCCAAAAAACTTATCAGTCTAGAACTGTAAAAATGTCGAAAAATCATGAAAAATTTCGAAAATTATTTTAAGCTAAAAACACTCAAAACACTTGCCTAGACATGTCTTGTTGGCTTCCTGTTCATCTGGCTGTGTTTAGAATGATATTTTCAAAGTTTCAATCTCAGGCCATTTTCATCTAAAATCGACAGGTCCGGACCTATCAAAAAAGTCAAAAAATGTCCAATAAATCGAAAATTTATTTTTACTTCAAATCATGTTAAATGATCATTTTACAATGCTACATGACCTACTTGAAGAGTTCACGTTCATATTTCAAAAGTTACGCATCAGATCACTGCCAAATAAGTTTAATCTCAAGCCATTTTCAACAAAAATCGACAGGTCCGGACCTATCAAAAAAGTCAAAAAATGTCCAAAAAATCGAAAATTTATTTTTACTTCAAATCATGTTAAATGATGATTTTACACTGCTACATGACCTTCCTGAAGAGTTCATGTTCATATTTAAAAAGTTACGCATCGGATCACTGCCAAAAAACTTATCAGTCTAGAACTGTAAAAATGTCGAAAAATCATGAAAAATTCCGAAAATTATTTTAAGCTAAAAACACTCAAAACACTTGCCTAGACATGTCTTATTGGCTTCCTGTTCATCTGGCTGTGTTTAGAATGATATTTTCAAAGTTTCAATCTCAGGCCATTTTCATCAAAAATCGACAGGTCCGGACCTATCAAAAAAGTCAAAAATGTCCAAAAAATCGAAAATTTATTTTTACTTCAAATCATGTTAAATGATCATTTTACAATGCTACATGACCTTCTTGAAGAGTTCACGTTCATATTTCAAAAGTTACGCATCAGATCACTGCCAAATAAGTTTCAATCTCAAGCCATTTTCAACAAAAATTGACAGGTCCGGACCTATCAAAAAAGTCAAAAAATGTCCAAAAAATCGAAAATTTATTTTTACTTCAAATCATGTTAAATGATGATTTTACAATGCTACATGACCTTCTGAAGAGTTCACGTTCATATTTCAAAAGTTACGCATCAGATCACTGCCAAAAAACTTATCAGTCTAGAACTGTAAAAATGTCGAAAAATCATGAAAAATTTCGAAAATTATTTTAAGCTAAAAACACTCAAAACACTTGCCTAGACATGTCTTGTTGGCTTCCCTGTTCATCTGGCTGTATTTAGAATGATATTTTCAAAGTTTCAATCTCAGGCCATTTTCATCAAAAATCGACAGGTCCGGACCTATCAAAAAAGTCAAAAAATGTCCAAAAAATCGAAAATTTATTTTTACTTCAAATCATGTTAAATGATGATTTTACACTGCTACATGATTTTGCTGAAGAGTTCATGTTCATATTTCAAAAGTTACGCATCAGATCACTGCCAAAAAACTTATCAGTCTAGAACTGTAAAAATGTCGAAAAATCATGAAAATTTCGAAATTATTTTAAGCTAAAAACACTCAAAACACTTGCCTAGACATGTCTTGTTGGCTTCCTGTTCATCTGGCTGTGTTTAGAATGATATTTTCAAAGTTTCAATCTCAGGCCATTTTCATCTAAAATCGACAGGTCCGGACCTATCAAAAAAGTCAAAAAATGTCCAATAAATCGAAAATTTATTTTTACTTCAAATCATGTTAAATGATCATTTTACAATGCTACATGACCTACTTGAAGAGTTCACGTTCATATTTCAAAAGTTACGCATCAGATCACTGCCAAATAAGTTTAATCTCAAGCCATTTTCAACAAAAATCGACAGGTCCGGACCTATCAAAAAAGTCAAAAAATGTCCAAAAAATCAAAATTTATTTTTACTTCAAATCATGTTAAATGATGATTTTACACTGCTACATGACCTTCCTGAAGAGTTCATGTTCATATTTAAAAAGTTACGCATCGGATCACTGCCAAAAAACTTATCAGTCTAGAACTGTAAAAATGTCGAAAAATCATGAAAAATTCCGAAAATTATTTTAAGCTAAAAACACTCAAAACACTTGCCTAGACATGTCTTATTGGCTTCCTGTTCATCTGGCTGTGTTTAGAATGATATTTTCAAAGTTTCAATCTCAGGCCATTTTCATCAAAAATCGACAGGTCCGGACCTATCAAAAAAGTCAAAAATGTCCAAAAAATCGAAAATTTTTTTTACTTCAAATCATGTTAAATGATCATTTTACAATGCTACATGACCTTCTTGAAGAGTTCACGTTCATATTTCAAAAGTTACGCATCAGATCACTGCCAAATAAGTTTCAATCTCAAGCCATTTTCAACAAAAATGACAGGTCCGGACCTATCAAAAAAGTCAAAAAATGTCCAAAAAATCGAAAATTTATTTTTACTTCAAATCATGTTAAATGATGATTTTACAATGCTACATGACCTTCTGAAGAGTTCACGTTCATATTTCAAAAGTTACGCATCAGATCACTGCCAAAAAACTTATCAGTCTAGAACTGTAAAAATGTCGAAAAATCATGAAAAATTTCGAAAATTATTTTAAGCTAAAAACACTCAAAACACTTGCCTACACATGTCTTGTTGGCTTCCTGTTCATCTGGCTGTGTTTAGAATGTTATTTTCAAAGTTTCAATCTCAGGCCATTTTCATCAAAAATCGACAGGTCCGGACCTATCAAAAAAGTCAAAAATGTCCAAAAAATCGAAAATTTATTTTTACTTCAAATCATGTTAAATGATCATTTTACAATGCTACATGACCTTCTTGAAGAGTTCACGTTCATATTTCAAAAGTTACGCATCAGATCACTGCCAAATAAGTTTCAATCTCAAGCCATTTTCAACAAAAATTGACAGGTCCGGACCTATCAAAAAAAGTCAAAAATGTCCAAAAAATCGAAAATTTATTTTTACTTCAAATCATGTTAAATGATGATTTTACAATGCTACATGACCTTCCTGAAGAGTTCACGTTCATATTTCAAAAGTTACGCATCAGATCACTGCCAAAAAACTTATCAGTCTAGAACTGTAAAAATGTCGAAAAATCATGAAAAATTTCGAAAATTATTTTAAGCTAAAAACACTCAAAACACTTGCCTACACATGTCTTGTTGGCTTCCTGTTCATCTGGCTGTGTTTAGAATGTTATTTTCAAAGTTTCAATCTCAGGCCATTTTCATCAAAAATCGACAGGTCTGGACCTATCAAAAAAGTCAAAGAATGTCCAAAAAATCGAAAATTTATTTTTACTTCAAATCATGTTAAATGATGATTTTACACTGCTACATGACCTTCCTGAAGAGTTCACGTTCATATTTCAAAAGTTACGCATCAGATCACTGCCAAATAAGTTTCAATCTCAAGCCATTTTCAACAAAAATCGACAGGTCCGGACTATCAAAAAAGTCAAAAAATGTCCAAAAAATCGAAAATTTATTTTTACTTCAAATCATGTTAAATGATGATTTTACACTGCTACATGACCTTCTTGAAGAGTTCACGTTCATATTTCAAAAGTTACGCATCAGATCACTGCCAAATAAGTTTCAATCTCAAGCCATTTTCAACAAAAATCGACAGGTCCGGACCTATCAAAAAAGTCAAAAAATGTCCCAAAAATCGAAAATTTATTTTTACTTCAAATCATGTTAAATGATCATTTTACAATGCTACATGACCTTCTTGAAGAGTTCACGTTCATATTTCAAAAGTTACGCATCAGATCACTGCCAAAAAAACTTATCAGTCTAGAACTGTAAAAATGTCGAAAAATCATGAAAAATTTCGAAAATTATTTTAAGCTAAAAACACTCAAAACACTTGCCTACACATGTCTTGTTGGCTTCCTGTTCATCTGGCTGTGTTTAGAATGATATTTTCAAAGTTTCAATCTCAGTTCATTTTCATCAAAAATCGACAGGTCTGGACCTATCAAAAAAGTCAAAGAATGTCCAAAAATCGAAAATTTATTTTTACTTCAAATCATGTTAAATGATGATTTTACACTGCTACATGACCTTCCTGAAGAGTTCACGTTCATATTTCAAAAGTTACGCATCAGATCACTGCCAAATAAGTTTCAATCTCAAGCCATTTTCAACAAAAATCGACAGGTCCGGACCTATCAAAAAAGTCAAAAAATGTCCAAAAAATCGAAAATTTATTTTTACTTCAAATCATGTTAAATGATGATTTTACACTGCTACATGACCTTCTTGAAGAGTTCACGTTCATATTTCAAAAGTTACGCATCAGATCACTGCCAAATAAGTTTCAATCTCAAGCCATTTTCAACAAAAATCGACAGGTCCGGACCTATCGAAAAAGTCAAAAAATGTCCCAAAAATCGAAAATTTATTTTTACTTCAAATCATGTTAAATGATCATTTTACAATGCTACATGACCTTTTGAAGAGTTCACGTTCATATTTCAAAAGTTACGCATCAGATCACTGCCAAAAAACTTATCAGTCTAGAACTGTAAAAATGTCGAAAAATCATGAAAAATTTCGAAAATTATTTTAAGCTAAAAACACTCAAAACACTTGCCTACACATGTCTTGTTGGCTTCCTGTTCATCTGGCTGTGTTTAGAATGATATTTTCAAAGTTTCAATCTCAGTTCATTTTCATCAAAAATCGACAGGTCTGGACCTATCAAAAAAGTCAAAGAATGTCCAAAAAATCGAAAATTTATTTTTACTTCAAATCATGTTAAATGATCATTTTACAATGCTACATGACCTTCCTGAAGAGTTCATGTTCATATTTCAAAAGTTAGGCATCAGATCAGTGCCAAATAAGTTTCAATCTCAAGCCATTTTCAACAAAAATCAACAGGTCCGGACCTATCAAAAAAGTCAAAAAATGTCCAAAAAATCGAAAATTTATTTTTACTTCAAATCATGTTAAATGATGATTTTACACTGCTACATGACCTTCCTGAAGAGTTCATGTTCATATTTCAAAAGTTACGCATCAGATCAGTGCCAAATAAGTTTCAATCTCAAGCCATTTTCAACCAAAATCAACAGGTCCGGACCTATCAAAAAAGTCAAAAAATGTCGAAAAAATCGAAAATTTATTTTTACTTCAAATCATGTTAAATGATGACTTTACACTGCTACATGACCTTCCTGAAGATTTCATGTTCATATTTAAAAAGTTACGCATCGGATCACTGCCAAAAAACTTATCAGTCTAGAACTGTAAAAATGTCGAAAAATCATGAAAAATTCCGAAAATTATTTTAAGCTAAAAACACTCAAAACACTTGCCTAGACATGTCTTGTTGGCTTCCTGTTCATCTGGCTGTGTTTAGAATGATATTTTCAAAGTTTCAATCTCAGGCCATTTTCATCAAAAATCGCCAGGTCCGGACCTATCAAAAAAGTCAAAAAATGTCCAAAAAATCGAAAATTTATTTTTACTTCAAATCATGTTAAATGATCATTTTACAATGCTACATGACCTTCTTGAAGAGTTCACGTTCATATTTCAAAAGTTACGCATCAGATCACTGCCAAATAAGTTTCAATCTCAAGCCATTTTCAACAAAAATCAACAGGTCCGGACCTATCAAAAAAGTCAAAAAATGTCCAAAAAATCGAAAATTTATTTTTACTTCAAATCATGTTAAATGATGATTTACACTGCTACATGACCTTCCTGAAGATTTCATGTTCATATTTAAAAAGTTACGCATCGGATCACTGCCAAAAAACTTATCAGTCTAGAACTGTAAAAATGTCGAAAAATCATGAAAAATTTCGAAAAGTATTTTAACCTAAAAACTCTCAAAACACTTGCCTAGACATGTCTTGTTGGCTTCCTGTTCATCTGGCTGTGTTTAGAATGATATTTTCAAAGTTTCAATCTCAAGCCATTTTCATCAAAAATCGACAGGTCCGGACCTATCAAAAAAGTCAAAAAATGTCCAAAAAATCGAAAATTTATTTTTACTTCAAATCATGTTAAATGATCATTTTACAATGCTACATGACCTTCTTGAAGAGTTCACGTTCATATTTCAAAAGTTACGCATCAGATCACTGCCAAATAAGTTTCAATCTCAAGCCATTTTCAACAAAAATCGACAGGTCGGGACCTATCAAAAAAGTCAAAAAATAACCAAAAAATCGAAAATTTATTTTTACTTCAAATCATGTTAAATGATGATTTTACACTGCTGCATGACCTTCCTGAAGATTTCATGTTCATATTTAAAAAGTTACGCATCGGATCACTGCCAAAAAACTTATCAGTCTAGAACTGTAAAAATGTCGAAAAATCATGAAAAATTCCGAAAATTATTTTAAGCTAAAAACACTCAAAACACTTGCCTAGACATGTCTTGTTGGCTTCCTGTTCATCTGGCTGTGTTTAGAATGATATTTTCAAAGTTTCAATCTCAGGCCATTTTCATTAAAAATCGACAGGTCCGGACCTATCAAAAAAGTCAAAAAATGCTCAAAAAATCGAATATTTATTTTTACTTCAAATCATGTTAAATGATCATTTTACAATGCTACATGACCTACTTGAAGAGTTCACGTTCATATTTCAAAAGTTACGCATCAGATCACTGCCAAATAAGTTTCAATCTCAAGCCATTTTCATCAAAAATCGACAGGTCCGGACCTATCAAAAAAGTCAAAAATGTCCAAAAAATCGAAAATTTATTTTCACTTCAAATCATGTTAAATGATGATTTTACACTGCTACATGACCTTCCTGAAGAGTTCATGTTCATATTTCAAAAGTTACGCATCAGATCACTGCCAAACAACTTATCAGTCTAGAACTGTAAAAATGTCGAAAAATCATTAGAAATTTCGAAAATTATTTTAAGCTAAAAACACTCAAAACACTTGCCTAGACATGTCTTGTTGGCTTCCTGTTCATCTGGCTGTGTTTGGAATGATATTTTCTAAGTTTCAATCTCAGGCCATTTTCATCTAAAATCGACAGGTCCGGACCTATCAAAAAAGTCAAAGAATGTCCAAAAAATCGAAAATTTATTTTTACTTAAAATCATGTTAAATGATCCTTTTACAATGCTACATGACCTTCTTGAAGAGTTCACGTTCATATTTCAAAAGTTACGCATCAGATCACTGCCAAATAAGTTTCAATCTCAAGCCATTTTCAACAAAAATCGACAGGTCTGGACCTATCAAAAAAGTCAAAAAATGTCCAAAAAATCGAAAATTTATTTTTACTTCAAATCATGTTAAATGATGATTTTACACTGCTACATGACCTTCTTGAAGGGTTCACGTTGATATTTCAAAAGTTACGCATCAGATCACTGCCAAATAAGTTTCAATCTCAAGCCATTTTCAACAAAAATCGACAGGTCCGGACCTATCAAAAAAGTCAAAAAATGTCCAAAAAATCGAAAATTTATTTTTACTTCAAATCATGTTAAATGATGATTTTACACTGCTACATGACCTTCTTGAAGAGTTCACGTTCATATTTCAAAAGTTACGCATCGGATCACTGCCAAAAAACTTATCAGTCTAGAACTGTAAAAATGTCGAAAAATCATGAAAAATTTCGAAAATTATTTTAAGCTAAAAACACTCAAAACACTTGCCTAGACATGTCTTGTTGGCTTCCTGTTCATCTGGCTGTGTTTGGAATGATATTTTCTAAGTTTCAATCTCAGGCATTTTATCTAAAATCGACAGGTCCGGACCTATCAAAAAAGTCAAAAAATGTCCAAAAAATCGAAAATTTATTTTTACTTAAAATCATGTTAAATGATCCTTTTACAATGCTACATGACCTTCTTGAAGAGTTCACGTTCATATTTCAAAAGTTACGCATCAGATCACTGCCAAATAAGTTTCAATCTCAAGCCATTTTCAACAAAAATCGACAGGTCTGGACCTATCAAAAAAGTCAAAAAATGTCCAAAAAATCGAAAATTTATTTTTACTTCAAATCATGTTAAATGATGATTTTACACTGCTACATGACCTTCTTGAAGAGTTCACGTTGATATTTCAAAAGTTACGCATCAGATCACTGCCAAATAAGTTTCAATCTCAAGCCATTTTCAACAAAAATCGACAGGTCCGGACCTATCAAAAAAGTCAAAAAATGTCCAAAAAATCCAAAATTTATTTTTACTTCAAATCATGTTAAATGATGATTTTACACTGCTACATGATTTTGCTGAAGAGTTCATGTTCATATTTCAAAAGTTACGCATCGGATCACTGCCAAAAAACTTATCAGTCTAGAACTGTAAAAATGTCGAAAAATCATGAAAAATTTCGAAAATTATTTTAAGCTAAAAACACTCAAAACACTTGCCTAGACATGTCTTGTTGGCTTCCTGTTCATCTGGCTGTGTTTAGAATGATATTTTCAAAGTTTCAATCTCAGGCCATTTTCATCTAAAATCGACAGGTCCGGACCTATCAAAAAAGTCAAAAAATGTCCAATAAATCGAAAATTTATTTTTACTTCAAATCATGTTAAATGATCATTTTACAATGCTACATGACCTACTTGAAGAGTTCACGTTCATATTTCAAAAGTTTACGCATCAGATCACTGCCAAATAAGTTTCAATCTCAAGCCATTTTCAACAAAAATCGACAGGTCCGGACCTATCAAAAAAGTCAAAAAATGTCCAATAAATCGAAAATTTATTTTTACTTCAAATCATGTTAAATGATCATTTTACAATGCTACATGACCTACTTGAAGAGTTCACGTTCATATTTCAAAAGTTACGCATCAGATCACTGCCAAATAAGTTTCAATCTCAAGCCATTTTCATCAAAAATCGACAGGTCCGGACCTATCAAAAAAGTCAAAAATGTCCAAAAAATCGAAAATTCATTTTCACTTCAAATCATGTTAAATGATGATTTTACACTGCTACATGACCTTCCTGAAGAGTTCATGTTCATATTTCAAAAGATACGCATCAGATCACTGCCAAAAAACTTATCAGTCTAGAACTGTAAAAATGTCGAAAAATCATTAGAAATTTGGAAAATTATTTTAAGCTAAAAACACTCAAAACACTTGCCTAGACATGTCTTGTTGGCTTCCTGTTCATCTGGCTGTATTTAGAATGATATTTTCAAAGTTTCAATCTCAGGCCATTTTCATCAAAAATCGACAGGTCCGGACCTATCAAAAAAGTCAAAAAATGTCCAAAAAATCGAAAATTTATTTTTACTTCAAATCATGTTAAATGATGATTTTACAATGCTACATGACCTTCTTGAAGAGTTCACGTTCATATTTCAAAAGTTACGCATCAGATCACTGCCAAAAAACTTATCAGTCTAGAACTGTAAAAATGTCGAAAAATCATGAAAAATTTCGAAAATTATTTTAAGCTAAAAACACTCAAAACACTTGCCTACACATGTCTTGTTGGCTTCCTGTTCATCTGGCTGTGTTTAGAATGTTATTTTCAAAGTTTCAATCTCAGGCCATTTTCATCAAAAATCGACAGGTCTGGACCTATCAAAAAGTCAAAGAATGTCCAAAAAATCGAAAATTTATTTTTACTTCAAATCATGTTAAATGATGATTTTACACTGCTACATGACCTTCCTGAAGAGTTCACGTTCATATTTCAAAAGTTACGCATCAGATCACTGCCAAATAAGTTTCAATCTCAAGCCATTTTCAACAAAAATCGACAGGTCCGGACATATCAAAAAGTCAAAAAATGTCCAAAAAATCGAAAATTTATTTTTACTTCAAATCATGTTAAATGATGATTTTACACTGCTACATGACCTTCTTGAAGAGTTCACGTTCATATTTCAAAAGTTACGCATCAGATCACTGCCAAATAAGTTTCAATCTCAAGCCATTTTCAACAAAAATCGACAGGTCCGGACCTATCAAAAAAGTCAAAAAATGTCCCAAAAATCGAAAATTTATTTTTACTTCAAATCATGTTAAATGATCATTTTACAATGCTACATGACCTTCTTGAAGAGTTCACGTTCATATTTCAAAAGTTACGCATCAGATCACTGCCAAAAAACTTATCAGTCTAGAACTGTAAAAATGTCGAAAAATCATGAAAAATTTCGAAAATTATTTTAAGCTAAAAACACTCAAAACACTTGCCTACACATGTCTTGTTGGCTTCCTGTTCATCTGGCTGTGTTTAGAATGATATTTTCAAAGTTTCAATCTCAGTTCATTTTCATCAAAAATCGACAGGTCTGGACCTATCAAAAAAGTCAAAGAATGTCCAAAAAATCGAAAATTTATTTTTACTTCAAATCATGTTAAATGATGATTTTACACTGCTACATGACCTTCCTGAAGAGTTCACGTTCATATTTCAAAAGTTACGCATCAGATCACTGCCAAATAAGTTTCAATCTCAGGCCATTTTCATCAAAAATCGACAGGTCCGGACCTATCAAAAAAGTCAAAAATGTCCAAATAATCGAAAATTTATTTTTACTTCAAATCATGTTAAATGATCATTTTACAATGCTACATGACCTTCTTGAAGAGTTCACGTTCATATTTCAAAAGTTACGCATCAGATCACTGCCAAATAAGTTTCAATCTCAAGCCATTTTCAACAAAAATCGACAGGTCCGGACCTATCAAAAGAGTCAAAAAATGTCCCAAAAATCGAAAATTTATTTTTACTTCAAATCATGTTAAATGATCATTTTACAATGCTACATGACCTTCTTGAAGAGTTCACGTTCATATTTCAAAAGTTACGCATCAGATCACTGCCAAAAAACTTATCAGTCTAGAACTGTAAAAATGTCGAAAAATCATGAAAAATTTCGAAAATTATTTTAAGCTAAAAACACTCAAAACACTTGCCTACACATGTCTTGTTGGCTTCCTGTTCATCTGGCTGTGTTTAGAATGATATTTTCAAAGTTTCAATCTCAGTTCATTTTCATCAAAAATCGACAGGTCTGGACCTATCAAAAAAGTCAAAGAATGTCCAAAAAATCGAAAATTTATTTTTACTTCAAATAATGTTAAATGATGATTTTACACTGCTACATGACCTTCCTGAAGAGTTCACGTTCATATTTCAAAAGTTACGCATCAGATCACTGCCAAATAAGTTTCAATCTCAGGCCATTTTCATCAAAAATCGACAGGTCCGGACCTATCAAAAAAGTCAAAAAATGTCCAAAAAATCAAAAATTTATTTTTACTTCAAATCATGTTAAATGATGATTTTACACTGCTACATGACCTTCCTGAAGAGTTCATGTTCATATTTCAAAAGTTACGCATCAGATCAGTGCCAAATAAGTTTCAATCTCAAGCCATTTTCAACAAAAATCAACAGGTCCGGACCTATCAAAAAAGTCAAAAAATGTCCAAAAAATCGAAAATTTATTTTTACTTCAAATCGTGTTAAATGATGATTTTACACTGCTACATGACCTTCCTGAAGATTTCATGTTCATATTTAAAAAGTTACGCATCGGATCACTGCCAAAAAACTTATCAGTCTAGAACTGTAAAAATGTCGAAAAATCATGAAAAATTCCGGAAATTATTTTAAGCTAAAAACACTCAAAACACTTGCCTAGACATGTCTTGTTGGCTTCCTGTTCATCTGGCTGTGTTTAGAATGATATTTTCAAAGTTTCAATCTCAGGCCATTTTCATCAAAAATCGACAGGTCCGGACCTATCAAAAAAGTCAAAAAATGTCCAAAAAATCGAAAATTTATTTTTACTTCAAATCATGTTAAATGATTATTTTACAATGCTACATGACCTTCTTGAAGAGTTCACGTTCATATTTCAAAAGTTACGCATCAGATCACTGCCAAATAAGTTTCAATCTCAAGCCATTTTCAACAAAAATCGACAGGTCCGGACCTATCAAAATAGTCAAAAAATGTCCAAAAAATCGAAAATTTATTTTTACTTCAAATCATGTTAAATGATGATTTTACACTGCTACATGACCTTCCTGAAGAGTTCATGTTCATATTTCAAAAGTTACGCATCAGATCAGTGCCAAATAAGTTTCAATCTCAAGCCATTTTCAACAAAAATCGACAGGTCCGGACCTATCAAAAAAGTCAAAAAATGTCCAAAAAATCGAAAATTTATTTTTACATCAAATCATGTTAAATGATGATTTTACACTGCTACATGACCTTGCTGAAGAGTTCATGTTCATATTTCAAAAGTTACGCATCAGATCAGTGCCAAATAAGTTTCAATCTCAAGCCATTTTCAACAAAAATCAACAGGTCCGGACCTATCAAAAAAGTCAAAAAATGTCGAAAAAATCGAAAATTTATTTTTACTTCAAATCATGTTAAATGATGACTTTACACTGCTACATGACCTTCCTGAAGATTTCATGTTCATATTTAAAAAGTTACGCATCGGATCACTGCCAAAAAACTTATCAGTCTAGAACTGTAAAAATGTCGAAAAATCATGAAAAATTCCGAAAATTATTTTAAGCTAAAAACACTCAAAACACTTGCCTAGACATGTCTTGTTGGCTTCCTGTTCATCTGGCTGTGTTTAGAATGATATTTTCAAAGTTTCAATCTCAGGCCATTTTCATCAAAAATCGCCAGGTCCGGACCTATCAAAAAAGTCAAAAAATGTCCAAAAAATCGAAAATTTATTTTTACTTCAAATCATGTTAAATGATGATTTACACTGCTACATGACCTTCCTGAAGATTTCATGTTCATATTTAAAAAGTTACGCATCGGATCACTGCCAAAAAACTTATCAGTCTAGAACTGTAAAAATGTCGAAAAATCATGAAAAATTTCGAAAAGTATTTTAACCTAAAGAGTCTCAAAACACTTGCCTAGACATGTCTTGTTGGCTTCCTGTTCATCTGGCTGTGTTTAGAATGATATTTTCAAAGTTTCAATCTCAAGCCATTTTCAACGAAAATCGACAGGTCCGGACCTATCAAAAAAGTCAAAAAATGTCCAAAAAATCGAAAATTTATTTTTACTTCAAATCATGTTAAATGATCATTTTACAATGCTACATGACCTTCTTGAAGAGTTCACGTTCATATTTCAAAAGTTACGCATCAGATCACTGCCAAATAAGTTTCAATCTCAAGCCATTTTCAACAAAAATCGACAGGTCCGGACCTATCAAAAAAGTCAAAAAATGTCCAAAAAATTGAAAATTTATTTTTAATTCAAATCATGTTAAATGATGATTTTACACTGCTACATGACCTTCCTGAAGAGTTCATGTTCATATTTCAAAAGTTATGCATCGGATCACTGCCAAAAAACTTATCAGTCTAGAACTGTAAAAATGTTGAAAAATCATGAAAAATTTCGAAAATTATTTTAAGTTAAAAACACTCAAAACACTTGCCTAGACATGTCTTGTTGGTTTCCTGTTCATCTGGCTGTGTTTAGAATGATATTTTCAAAGTTTCAATCTCAGGCCATTTTCATCAAAAATCGACAGGTCCGGACCTATCAAAAAAGTCAAAAATGTCCAAAAAATCGAAAATTTATTTTTACTTCAAATCATGTTAAATGATCATTTTACAATGCTACATGACCTTCTTGAAGAGTTCACGTTCATATTTCAAAAGTTACGCATCAGATCAGTGCCAAATAAGTTTCAATCTCAAGCCATTTTCAACAAAAATCAACAGGTCCGGACCTATCAAAAAAGTCAAAAAATGTCCAAAAAATCGAAAATTTATTTTTAATTCAAATCATGTTAAATGATGATTTTACACTGCTACATGACCTTCCTGAAGAGTTCATGTTCATATTTCAAAAGTTATGCATCGGATCACTGCCAAAAAACTTATCAGTCTAGAACTGTAAAAATGTTGAAAAATCATGAAAAATTTCGAAAATTATTTTAAGTTAAAAACACTCAAAACACTTGCCTAGACATGTCTTGTTGGTTTCCTGTTCATCTGGCTGTGTTTAGAATGATATTTTCAAAGTTTCAATCTCAGGCCATTTTCATCAAAAATCGACAGGTCCGGACCTATCAAAAAAGTCAAAAATGTCCAAAAAATCGAAAATTTATTTTTACTTCAAATCATGTTAAATGATCATTTTACAATGCTACATGACCTTCCTGAAGAGTTCACGTTCATATTTCAAAAGTTACGCATCAGATCAGTGCCAAATAAGTTTCAATCTCAAGCCATTTTCAACAAAAATCAACAGGTCCGGACCTATCAAAAAAGTCAAAAAATGTCCAAAAAATCGAAAATTTATTTTTACTTCAAATCATGTTAAATGATGATTTTACACTGCTACATGACCTTCCTGAAGATTTCATGTTCACATTTAAAAAGTTACGCATCGGATCACTGCCAAAAAACTTATCAGTCTAGAACTGTAAAAATGTCGAAAAATCATGAAAAATTCCGAAAATTATTTTAAGCTAAAAACACTCAAAACACTTGCCTAGACATGTCTTGTTGGCTTCCTGTTCATCTGGCTGTGTTTAGAATGATATTTTCAAAGTTTCAATCTCAGGCCATTTTCATCAAAAATCGACAGGTCCGGACCTATCAAAAAAGTCAAAAATGTCCAAAAAATCGAAAATTTATTTTTACTTCAAATCATGTTAAATGATCATTTTACAATGCTACAGGACCTTCTTGAAGAGTTCACGTTCATATTTCAAAAGTTACGCATCAGATCACTGCCAAATAAGTTTCAATCTCAAGCCATTTTCAACAAAAATCGACAGGTCCGGACCTATCAAAATAGTCAAAAAATGTCCAAAAAATCGAAAATTTATTTTTACTTCAAATCATGTTAAATGATG
Organism: Nemopilema nomurai; assembly: GCA_003864495.1. Classification (NCBI taxonomy): domain Eukaryota; kingdom Metazoa; phylum Cnidaria; class Scyphozoa; order Rhizostomeae; family Rhizostomatidae; genus Nemopilema; species Nemopilema nomurai. The sequence continues at coordinate 1,007,711 of ML133436.1, read as the reverse complement.
ATTTTACACTGCTACATGATTTCGCTGAAGAGTTCATGTTCATATTTCAAAAGTTACGCATCGGATCACTGCCAAAAAACTTATCAGTCTAGAACTGTAAAAATGTCGAAAAATCATGAAAAATTCCGAAAATCATTTTAAGCTAAAAACACTCAAAACACTTGCCTAGACATGTCTTGTTGGCTTCCTGTTCATCTGGCTGTGTTTAGAATGATATTTTCAAAGTTTCAATCTCAGGCCATTTTCATCAAAAATCGACAGGTCCGGACCTATCAAAAAAGTCAAAAAATGTCCAAAAAATCGAAAATTTATTTTTACTTCAAATCATGTTAAATGAACATTTTACAATGCTACATGACCTTCTTGAAGAGTTCACGTTCATATTTCAAAAGTTACGCATCAGATCACTGCCAAATAAGTTTCAATCTCAAGCCATTTTCAACAAAAATCGACAGGTCCGGACCTATCAAAATAGTCAAAAAATGTCCAAAAAATCGAAAATTTATTTTTACTTCAAATCATGTTAAATGATGATTTTACACTGCTACATGACCTTCCTGAAGAGTTCATGCTCATATTTCAAAAGTTACACATCAGATCACTGCCAAAAAACTTATCAGTCTAGAACTGTAAAAATGTCGAAAAATCATGAAAAATTTCGAAAATTATTTTAAGCTAAAAACACTCAAAACACTTGCCTAGACATGTCTTGTTGGCTTCCTGTTCATCTGGCTGTGTTTAGAATGATATTTTCAAAGTTTCAATCTCAGGCCATTTTCATCAAAAATCGACAGGTCCGGACCTATCAAAAAAGTCAAAAAATGTCCAATAAATAGAAAATTTATTTTTACTTCAAATCATGTTAAATGATCATTTTACAATGCTACATGACCTACTTGAAGAGTTCACGTTCATATTTCAAAAGTTACGCATCAGATCACTGCCAAATAAGTTTCAATCTCAAGCCATTTTCATCAAAAATCGACAGGTCCGGACCTATCAAAAAAGTCAAAAAATGTCCAAAAAATCGAAAATTTATTTTTACTTCAAATCATGTTAAATGATCATTTTACAATGCTACATGACCTTCTTGAAGAGTTCACGTTCATATTTCAAAAGTTACGCATCAGATCACTGCCAAATAAGTTTCAATCTCAAGCCATTTTCATCAAAAATTGACAGGTCCGGACCTATCAAAAAAGTCAAAAAATGTCCAAAAAATCGAAAATTTATTTTTACTTCAAATCATGTTAAATGATGATTTTACACTGCTACATGACCTTCCTGAAGAGTTCACGTTCATATTTCAAAAGTTACGCATCAGATCACTGCCAAATAAGTTTCAATCTCAAGCCACTTTCAACAAAAATCGACAGATCCGGACCTATCAAAAAAGTCAAAAAATGTCCAAAAAATCGAAAATTTATTTTTACTTCATATCATGTTAAATGATCCTTTTACAATGCTACATGACCTTCTTGAAGAGTTCACGTTCATATTTCAAAAGTTACGCATCAGATCAGTGCCAAATAAGTTTCAATCTCAAGCCATTTTCAACAAAAATCGACAGGGCCGGACCTATCAAAAAAGTCAAAAAATGTCCAAAAAATCGAAAATTTATTTTTACTTCAAATCATGTTAAATGATGATTTTACACTGCTACATGACCTTCCTGAAGAGTTCATGGTCATATTTCAAAAGTTACGCATCGGATCACTGCCAAAAAACTTATCAGTCTAGAACTGTAAAAATGTCTAAAAATCATGAAAAATTTCGAAAATTATTTTAAGCTAAAAACACTCAAAACACTTGCCTAGTTATGTCTTGTTGGCTTCCTGTTCATCTGGCTGTGTTTAGAATGATATTTTCAAATTTTCAATCTCAGGCCATTTTCATCAAAAATCGACAGGTCCGGACCTATCAAAAAAGTCAAAAAATGTCCAAAAAATCGAAAATTTATTTTTACTTCAAATCATGTTAAATGATCATTTTACAATGCTACATGACCTTCTTGAAGAGTTCACGTTCATATTTCAAAAGTTACGCAACGGATCACTGCCAAAAAACTTATCAGTCTAGAACTGTAAAAATGTCGAAAAATCATGAAAAATTTCGAAAATTATTTTAAGCTAAAAACACTCAAAACACTTGCCTAGATATGTCTTGTTGGCTTCCTGTTCATCTGGCTGTGTTTAGAATGATATTTTCAAAGTTTCAATCTCAGGCCATTTTCATCAAAAATCGACAGGTCCGGACCTATCAAAAAAGTCAAAAAATGTCCAAAAAATCGAAAATTTATTTTTACTTCAAATCATGTTAAATGATGATTTTACAATGCTACATGACCTTCTTGAAGAGTTCACGTTCATATTTCAAAAGTTACGCATCAGATCACTGCCAAATAAGTTTCAATCTCAAGCCATTTTCAACAAAAATCGACAGGTCCGGACCTATCAAAAAAGTCAAAAAATGTCCAAAAAATCGAAAATTTATTTTTACTTCAAATCATGTTAAATGATCATTTTACAATGCTACATGACCTTCTTGAAGAGTTCACGTTCATATTTCAAAAGTTACGCATCAGATCACTGCCAAATAAGTTTCAATCTCAAGCCATTTTCAACAAAAATCGACAGGTCCGGACCTATCAAAAAAGTCAAAAAATGTCCAAAAAATCGAAAATTTATTTTTACTTCAAATCATGTTAAATGATCATTTTACAATGCTACATGACCTTCTTGAAGAGTTCACGTTCATATTTCAAAAGTTACGCATCAGATCACTGCCAAATAAGTTTCAATCTCAAGCCATTTTCAACAAAAATCGACAGGTCCGGACCTATCAAAAAAATCAAAAAATGTCCAAAAAATCGAAAATTTATTTTTACTTCAAATCATGTTAAATGATCATTTTACAGTGCTACATAACCTTCCTTAAGAGTTCACATTCATATTTCAAAAGTTACGCATCGGATCATTGCCAAAAAAGTTATCAGTCTAGAACTGTAAAAATGTCGAAAAATCATGAAAAATTTCCAAAATTATTTGAAGCTAAAAACACTTAGAACACTCACCTAAACATGTCTTGTCATCTTCCTATTGATCTAGCTGTGTTTGAAATATATTCATTGAAGATTTTCATATCACCTCCTTACACGCCACCAAGTTACAGTGATTTATGGAATAAGATCTTTTGAAATTATTTTATTGTTTGAGAATTTGGAACTGGAAACCTACTCCTATTTCAATAATCAATGATAAAATATACCCAGGTTTCCCTTACATTGAATTGATAGACCTTAAAACGATTAGCAGTTGTTCCGTTTGTACACTGGAACAAAAAGTGATTCAAGTGAGACAGCAAAATGAAGTCAATCGAGAGAACAAACCTTAACTGGTTGTTGTTTTGAGCTGCGGCGCTGTGATCTCAAATTGTCAATAGGAGTCAAAAATGTTGTCTTTCGACTAATCTCTTCGAAAGTTTGGTTGGCATGTGTGGAAATCCTTGTTGTTCATGTAGCTTTGAAGTATAAGTATCTTCTCGTAGCTCGCTGACTTCGTTGCCGACATTTTGAAATCAGGCAGAAGAAGCGCCAACCTCGCTCACGAGCTTCTAAACGAGGTGGTTGCAAAATTGCAGTTTTGCATTCTTCCCAACATCAATCATTGCACGAAGGGACTTCCTTGAGAAGAGGCAATGGTAAGTGCAAGTATTTACACTATTTAATCGAACGAAAGGATCCATTTCCTTCGCAACTCTTTAATTTTTTTTTAAACGACTGAGCCTTCGGCGAAATTGGACAATCCGGAGAGGTACCATGTTTTGCTAGATGTCATCCACGAGTTTTCTAATATCAAAGTAGGAAAAATGAAAGATAGAAGACGTTTCAAGTTTACCGCTTTTTTGGCCCCCAAGCATGGTTAGATCCCGTACTTTCCTTGTTGCTAGCGTTGTGGAGTAGCACTATATTCCTTTTAATAACATAGCAACGACAGAAAAATTTAATATTCTATTGATCGATACCTTGGTCATATTATTTTCTAGGTCGACCGGTATAACATTCACAGCCAGCTTGAGCACTGTAAGTTAACTTTCTCGTTCTTCTGATATCGAATAGTCAACATTTCAAATCTCTATAGTGAAAAGAGAAGTTGATGCATTTATACTTTTACAGCAGCACTCAGTTGCTAATCTTGTTTATGTCTGTATCTCAGCAAAACAAGCTTTGACAGTTGCACGCAGCATAATCAAATGCTACATATTGCTATGTACTAGTTTTTTCTGCTTCTGGTATTTCAAAAATTGTTAATGCTGCCTTGCGAAATTCAAATTATCTGCAAAAGAACCACTTTCCATGTATTTGCCATTGTGGCACTGCAAAATGCATTATTTATATGTTTAACAATTTCTATTTTGGTCAAAATAATGGAAATTTGTGTTATTTAATGTTAGAAATTTTCTCAGATCATCTATCAGTCACTTTGAAGGTACCCTTGTCTTTATCAGTGTTAAAACAGAATTTTTTAATCAGTAACAAAATTTTTTCTGCAGTACAATCTAAGTATGTGGGCACTGGTCACTCTGACACAACCAAATTGTGAGTAATTATAACTCATAGAGATTGATTGTTTATTTTCTTTGCTGAATCAGTTGAATTTAATGACAGTTTCTTTGATGTTTCTGTGACTTATTCCAACATATTATGAATGACTTACCTTGGAATCTACAATGTGTTTATGCATTTCTGCTTTAATTCTCAGTGTAATCGATGAGTATATCAATTTAAATGTTTCTTACTGTGATAATAAAATTCAAATTTTTCTAATTAAAGTGAGTGGTTGGTAAATCAACAAAGAGACTCAATTGCATCTTACCTTGGGCACAACAACCTTCTGGAGTTTTTTGCAGTTGCTGAGAATGAAACTAAAGCAAGAGTCAAATTTAATCTACAGAAGGTATTAACTGTTAAACTATGTAGACGCAATAAGAAAAATTATGTGTTTTTTGTAACAAAATATAAGGTACTTGAAACTTTTGAAAGCCTATTTGAAATGAAAACATTTGAATGATAAATAACAGTTTAATTTTTTGGCAGTTGAAAGGTGTTTGAAGTGAAGGTTTTGTTATACTCATTAGAAGTTGGTTTGCTATTTCAACAAATGGGATACCTTTTCTATTGTTAATGCAATATTATTCATTTCAGAAAATGCTTCAACCATGTGGAAGACCACCAGAGAGGCCTGAATGGGAATAAAGTCAATCAGACTTCCAGCATTTTGTTGTATATTGTTGATTGCTTTCTTTTCTGATCAAAAGTTGTTGGTATCTTTCTCACTTTCTGTTACACTCTCACGCTTCCAATAGAGTTTTCATAAATAATAACTTTTTTGCATAAGCGGCTATTGGAAGAAAATGCCTTCTGAAAAGTGAATTAACAAGCATTTGAAAAAACTTTCTACAGAGCTTGAGATTATTTCCAATTCATGTGAAATTTTAAGTGCTATTGGATGAAGGATCTTACTATTGTTATGTGATAGCTGGATTGGGCTATACACACAATATACACAATATACACACAATAGAATTTGGGCAAATTCAACTGACTAGGTTATTTTAGGTGGCAAAAGTACACATGCTGAAACAAAAACATGGTTAATATGTAACTAATCAATAACTGTAACAAAGAAATACTAAACACTAAACATAAACTTGAACAAAATGCTTTTAACAAGAAAACTTCAAAGAAATGGAGCAAAGGCTGATCAACATTAAAAAAACTACCACATAAACAATGTTTTGATGGCCTTTAGCCCAACAATGCTCTTAAAATTAATCAAATCAAAAGCATTTTCTCATATAAATCAGCTATCCTCCTAAATAACTAAACAATACATGCTACTCAGAACGTAATATGCACTACCAGGAAGCTTGGTTATTTGAGATTTACATCAATCCTTCTTGCTGTTTGCATTTACATTGTCTTTCAAGTCCATGTTCATGCCGCTAAAATCTTTATTACCAGTTGGTCTTGTTTTGGCAAATAAAAGGTAATATAGATACAATTGTCATTATAATGTGTCCAATGAAATAATTGGCTTTAAAGACAGTCCACACAACATCCAATTTGAGCATTATGAAGCCAACACTCAAGTACTCGTATGTTCTATACAAGCAAAACCACCGCACCCATTCATAGTAGTAGAGCTGTTTATTGCTGCTGAGGTATGGCTTTACAAGCTTTCCCAGTTGACTATCTGAGAATATCATCAGTGGTACAGTCATAAAAGTGACATAGTAGCCAGGATAAACACCATGCCAAAATGCACTTACAAACAGCACAATGGCCATCCTGAAAAAACACAACATGAGTAATAACAGGAGCAAAGTTATACTTCATTGTCGTTTCTTGCAGGTAGAAAAGTGAGCATAATGCATAAAAATATACCCAGGAACTTGTTAACACATTCAACACCTTCAAAAGTTAATGGAACCCCAGCTGGAGAAGTATTAGTGTGTTAATAAGTGTTAATAAGCCAACCAAAAACAAAAGAACTGGGTCAATCGGGTGCCCAGATATCACTGACCAGGCTCTCAAAATTCAACTGATTTTGAACACCTACAGTCTTATCATGACCATCTAGAATGTTGGGCTGAATGAAATACTTTATTCCTATATTACAAATAGCATGATAAAATCCTAATCAACAAACATTTCAAAAACAGTTGTACTTACCTGTGTTTCTTGAATGGAATTTGCCTATGAACATAATTAGCCAGCCACCACTGGACAGTTTTATTCCATGCCTTCATTGCATATCTCACTTGTGAGGAAAATTCAACATCAAAAATGTCTATGTTCTGGACAGTTCCAAAGCTATATATAAGGAAATATAAAGAATTGATAATCATGAATTGCTTCAAAGGAAGGCAAATAGTCCATGCATACAAACTATCAGGTAGTGGTTTGAGTCATAACTGAAGATGCTACTGACTAGGACTACCCAACTCTTTTATCAAGAAGAATACAGGGAAACCAGTTATCCTTTCTGAATATGCATCCGGCCTGCTATAAAAGAAAACTTTCCATATAAGAGTGGATGATAATCAAAATATTAAGTGGGAAGTGAGCAGTACTAAATACAGCTTTGGCCTAGTAACCAAAATATATCTCTGCTCATACACACATATATATTGAATAACTGCTTGAAAACCGGTTAGGAAAAACCCAAAACAGACTTGAAATACTGTAAATGATGGAATTAGCGCCTGGGGTCTGTATTTTAAGAATAAACTTTCAACAGGAGGGGGTTAATTCAGCAGGCATAATTTTTAATTTTTGCTCATTTTATGTAAAGGAAAAACAATATTTTCAGTGTTTGCCAGTTCTTTTTCTGAGGAAGATTATAAAAAATGTCATACACACTCAATGAACTAAAAGGTCCTATAAAATTAAAATTCTTTCTTTCTCTTCATGGCCTAAATCAACTATCAGGAATTCAGGCCCTGAAATTGCAAGAAATGTTTTCTTCAATTTCAAACAGGTCCAGATCATTAAACGACCAACCATAAAATATTTTTTTCTTTTTCATTATGTTGAAATGCATGTTGACAATAAACTGTGTTGTTTTGTTAAATTCAAAGTGCCTCGTCTATTTTTTTTGCATTTAAACTAACACCCTGTTTATTTAGAGGGCACTTTTTCAAGCAGGGGTTACTTATTGTAAAAATTGCCCTTATCCTGGGGCCCTTATTCATCAGGGGCCATTATTTGGAAGGGGGGCTATTTTGCCATTTTAGGGTAAATGCTGATACAAACCTGTGAGTGTCACCATTTGGTTTTGGTTCCATTCCCTTGTCTAGGTTCATCTCATATGGCTTCGTCGGGCCTATGCCTGGCATAGGTTCACTCTCAAATGGGTATGCACCAATACCTACTGTGATGCACATTGCTTCTGCTAGCATCCAGCCGATATAAAAGCGATATCTAAACCAAGTAAAACATGGTACAAGGTAAAGCAGCCTATAGGCTAAGCCCCACTCATGATTAAGATACTCTGGTGTTCCTATATGCTTGGCTGGGAAATATGAATGCAATATGAGGTATGGAACAGCAAATGCTGGTAGACTTCTAAGCTTTCGCAAAGCTGGCCAAACTGTTGATATTTTGGTACCATCTTGATTGAGCATATCCTTATAAGTCTTGAATGTGTAATATGGTCCAGTCATCAGTCCACAATAACAATATGCATAGCTGTAGAAGTCATAGAGGTTTGGATTGATTGGAGAGTCCCATAGTCTAACTTCTCTGGCAACTGAGCTGTAGCCCTCATCATTGCCATCATCCTTCTTTGGGTTCAAATGACTTTGACGGTATTCAAACACAAGACCAATCACCTAAAAATTAGAATGATGAAAACTAGCAATGATGAGAAGAAATGGCTTTGAAAGCAACAGTTCTTTTCATATTTTAACTTGCGCCTAGCACCTCAAGAGTTAAAAGTATAAAAACAGATAGATGAAAACAGCAATACATGCCATGCTGTGGATATAAGGGTAGAAGAAAAGAGCTGTAAAATACATCAAATGGAAGTTCAAAATTTGATACAGCATTATTTATTACCTGGTATAACATAAAGTTTGAAAATGACAATTTATACATACAGTTGATCCTTCTAGAATATCCTTAAATAAATACTAATAAAAAATTTCTAACACAAAATCGATTTTTAAAAGAGCTCCTTAAGAGTTTACAATTACAGGAGACATTTAATCAAACGGTGTGCTCCATTTCTCAATTTGGACCAATCAAAATAACATAAACAGATGGAAATCTTCCAGAAAATTATAACATTATCAGGACTCTCCATTAGTATTTTGGTGGGTGGGCGTTTTACCAAAAAAAATATTCACATTGAAGTAGGCAGAAACGGCATGTTTGCGCCAAATCGAAACCACCATTGTCTTCCCATTCTTTCCTTGATCTTTGATCCGATAACTTCCTCCTAGCAATACTTGCAAAAAACAGATAGCTCTATGGCTTGCCCCTTTAAATTACTGGCGATTTAAAAATTTCTGTCTTGAAAAGGAGCACAAGTCTGTCTCCATGCACATGTATGAAAGAATGAATGAGTAAGTTGCGTGACTGTGTTTCAATTATAACAATTATAACAATCAAGGATCACAATGTTTATTGGCTATTGACCGGAAATATATAAAGAAGTGTCTGCTTTAACTTGGCAATAACAACTTCCTCGAAAGAGGGATTGAAAGTAGCAACGTATTATTTAGATATCAATCAATTTCGGATCTGCAAAGCTATTTGTATAATAATTGACAAGGAACACAATTAAAGGGTGCTTATAAACCATCCCGTGATTTATTGTGCGTCTCAGCAAAGACAGGAGCATGCCAAGGCGTGATCGCCTGCCTGAAACGGCGAGGTCTGCATTATCTGAAACACCAATTCAAACAGATATTAGCACTTTGCTTATTGTTGTTCTTCTAATTCTCTGAACAGTTCTCGCCATAAAATCATTACCTTCCTCTACTTGTAATACTTTCAACAAGCCTGGATTCAACTAGAACATGTAGTAGGATAGTTTTGTTCAAACTAGCACCAAACTTACCCTGATAGTAACAAGCAGTTGAATGGCATTACAATGAGACGGAGGGGTTGGAAACCCATACCATGTGCAAGTTCTAAAGAAGAACAGGTACCCAAAAACAAACAGGAAGGATGCCAGTGTGCAATACCTTGAATAAAAAATATTGGTTAGTAATCTTTTAGCACTTGTAAGTGATATTTCCAAATGTTAACATTGTCAATATGGGGAGGGGCAACAAGATGCGACATAGATGCGAGCTGAGTAACATAAAAGTTTGTTTTGTACTCTGGCAAGTTCAAGTTAGAACCAAAGAAATAATAATGGAGCAATGTCTGATAGTTTTAGATATAAACGAGCTGGGTGTATGAAGGTGAAATCACACGATAATAAAGATAATACATCTTCTCTGATCAAAGAACCACTTAGTTCTATAAAAGTCTAGTTTACTGACAACCTAATTAGGGAGGGTACTTTCAAAATGAACCCTAAGGCTTTGAGCAATATTTCCTTGGCCAACTATTAATGCAACAATGGCGTGTCTCTACACACATGCATGCATCCTTTTGGAGATAATGTGTAATTGTGTTCTGCATTACAGACACGGAGCAAAATTTAAGTCTACTACCACTAGGCCTATTCCATGATGCTCTCAGGTTGTGCAACCCACTCTGACGCCAACCTCTATAAGTAAACATAACTCTACCTCAATCCAACAGCTTTCACCAGTAAGAAATTCCCGAGGATTGTAAATGCTGAGTGCCATATTCCCTCGAAGCCAGCTGTAAGAAGGGCAACAGTTAGGCCGACTGAAAAAGTCAAGAACTGTTTCAGGCTTGCACTGTTCAGAGACTTGATCAAATGCCCCAAAGGTATACAAATTAGAAGCAAAATTAAGTATATGATATCCTCTCTGGACATGATCGACGACTGTTGAGATTATAGCTCCACTGGTATCCAAAACCGGGTCTCCAATATCTGATCACTATTTCCACCCACACCATGGGATCGGACTTCAACCTCGCAGGCGATGGTACCGTTGTTGTTGTTGTTTGGTACACTGAAAATGTTGAATAAGGTTCTCAAATTACGACATGCGGAAGCAGGTGTGTACATGATCAGGCCCATAGAGATCAGGCCCGTCGGAACGAAATTGATATTGGGGGGGGGGGGGGGGGCTGTGAATAAAGCAAACAACACTGCGCTTTTTCCATTTTTGGAAACCCGTAGCAGTGAATGCAATTTCTCCTTTCGTCGACAAAATCATGTTGTGTTGCAGTGCTTTGGTACAGGTAAAGCAGAATATTGAATTTGAGTCTACGTTGTAGTGCAACCACTTGAACTTGTCAAACCACGATGGCTGGAAAAACCTTTTGAAATTTTGCTTGCCGAAAGACCGGGCAGGGAACTTAAGATTCCGCGGTTGGTTTGGCTCTGTCAGTAACTTGATACTTGTACCTGGATTTTCTGCTACAACGGTGGTAGTTGGCTTTGACATGCAAATTGATGGGTTGGACTCTGCTATCTCTGTAACCTTCTCATTGACAACAGTTCCTCGGGTTTCCCTTCCTTTACACTTGCATTTGAAGCCCTCCCAGCATCTTCGCATAATAGATTCAGTTTTCAAGACTTCACTTTTTCCGCTCGTGCTGTACGTTCCTGATCAAGTATACATTGGTTCTTTGAACACGCAATAAATGATTTAAAGAGATAACTGGTAACCGAATTGGTTTATATTTTTGCAAACTTATAGTATGGCCTTGCGATCTAAAGAGCAAACAATTGCAGAATATTGGGGGGGGGGGCTTCTGACGGGCCTGCATGATTATGTTTATGGAAATACTGTCGATGGTAAAGGATGCATCGTCGTAACATTCCGATTGTTTTCGATTATCCGCTAAGATCAGTGTCCAGCTCATGTACGATAGCGCAAAACCTGATAACATGTTCTCCCTGATAACCTATAGAGACTTGTAATTCCAAAATTTGATTAATCAGTCTCATTAATGCTGTAAATTGTTTGTGCTCGCTGGCGTCTGTCTAAACACTAGTAGGAAAAGCATAAGGAATACCTATAGCCTTTCAAGAGAAACTAAATGTATTAAGATGACTTATATAGCGCTATTATATTGTTTACGATGTCATGAAATAAGATAAAAAAGGTAGAAAACGTCAAATGTTGGCTTAACCTTCTACGACTGGGCCATATTTGCTGCTCCTTTCGTTTAACGACAAAACACCTTCGAGTTCACAGGATGGCTATGGTTGGTAAAGTGTGTTGACCGAAAAAGGATACCTTTGCCCAAACAGAATCCTTGTAGTTTTGACGATAAGTTGCAATGAAATGTTTGGTGTTTTGAATGGTGATGATATCACTGTCATATCAGTGAGTCTAGAGCCAAGACAAGACCAGTTACCGAGACAACAGAGTAACTACTGAAGCATGTTGACAAGCAAATTGTAAAATTGATACAAAATGATATTTGGTGACGACTATGTGATTTATCACAGGTCTGACCCTAAGGTGAGACCTCATTTTAGAGAATACTTAAAATATTTAATACGTGGTCGCATTACTTGTTCCAAGTAAAAAAGAGGACAACATGGCCATAGGGATGGAAGAAGAATATGGGAGTGCCACGCCCTATTGTTATATGTTCCGAGTTAGATAGTAATATTCCTTTTCTTGGCAAATGTACTAAAACTTATCATTGTCTAAGTTTTCTATAATATTCTCAATATCAGTAGAGGTAGGAATATTCTTCTTCAGTCTCAGACAGATCCGACACTTGTATCGTAAGGTATCGAAACCACTTTTTTTAATGATGCTGACATAAAGACATTAATGAATTGTAAGTACAATCTAAACCATTCAAAAGAGAGGGAAAGGTGAATTGAAGCCTCGCGGACCCATCCAAGGCTTTCTAAAGCCTAACGATGAAGGTCTGTATTAAATTTACGGGATGGGGGCGAAGAACTGACATAGTTTTTTAAGAGCCAAATGCATAGCTCCTAAAGATGCCATCTTTCTACTATTCCCTATATTCTATCATACGTTTTTGCTGACGTACAACTTTGCTGGAAGTTATATTTCATCCGTATTTCCGAGTAAATTCTTTACTTCGTCTGATTCACAAAGGGCTGTTATTTCTTTCTTTTTGGCTTGAAAGGAAATTTGGAGTATTATCAAACGCATTTATCATTGCAGTTAGTTGAAGTTGAGCAAGCTTGAATCAAATCTTGACTTTCAAATACGATTTTTTTTATCGAAACTATGAACAGGTGATGCCAGTAGAATACTTCAAAAATACATCATTTCAGAGTGGAAACAAAGAGCATGATTTAAGCAAAAGTATCAACAGCAAACATTATAGAGACTTAGCATTAAAAAAATAAACTTCATTGTTCTGTTTGTATTTTAAGAAGGTTTCGGAACGTGTGTTCATAGAGTTGATAGAAAGCAAAGGTATTTATATCTGGAGTCTTCGTTATTCTAAAACAAAGCAAATAACTCTGACAAAAATAAAAATTGCAAGTAGGTGGCACTTTGGCAACGCCTAGACTCCAACGAAGTGGAAACCCTGACCTTGAAAAATATTCGGTGTTCCATGAGATAAACAGTATGTCTCGATAAAATGCCAGCAGAAATTTCTACGGGGGTTTCAAATAATGAGTATTGCAGTAGGAATTGGATAATTTTGCAAAGTACTTTGTTCACAAGAGCCTTACAGAAGCTACATTTGCTAGGTTGCAAGAACGTAGTAAAGAATTAAGCATTTCCTTTAGAGAGAAATAAACCGTATAGTAAAATTAAATTTACATTTAGTTCTCTCAAACTGCCCATTTTAACTGCAACATAAAACCAATAACTAGTACAACAACTTGGAAAAGAAACCCCAAAAACAATGTGCCTTTGGGTTCTTCTAGCGTTACATGAATGAAACCGAGATCTCAAGATTGTGTTGAGTGAGTTTCCTAACTTGGCCTTATATGAATCTGGTAACGTATTTGCCCCCCAAGAAAGCGTGTAGCCTCTCTCGAAAATGCATCCGACAAAATGTCAGGCGTAATATCGACGCTTCACAGCAAGGCGCCAGGAAAATTATTTGGAAATTTACTTGCATTTACAACGGCTCTTCGGACGAATAAGGCATAATTACTTGCTTTTTAGTTTATTAGAACGCAGTATGCGGGAGTGAGTACTAGGCTCTTTTCATATTGCCAGTCAATATTGGATTCTATTTTATAGAGGGTCATCATTTCCTAATGATTCTCCTTCAAGCAGACAGGTCTTATAAAAACAGGGCTTCATTCATGGTCCAAACTGGATTACCAACATTCCGGGCCTAGCCATTTGCTAATATCAGTCATATCACGTGGTTAGTGAGTTTGGAGCTAATTATGATTTCTTAAGTTTGATTTGAGACGCATTATTCCGACTTCTTTCGATATTGACAGCATTAGATTGATTAAACTATACTCACAAAGTGCATAACTACGGCCTAGACTTCACGTAGCAGGGCCGGATAAAGTGAGCATTTGTTTTGAAAATTCTAACGAGATGCACAGACAAATAAAAGTCAATGGGTATTATCGATTAGCCAGATAGTATTTTTGGTTTATCTCATTTTCGGCACGGCATTAAAGTTAAATCAATTTGAGAATCCGCGGTAGTTTTAGGCTCAAAACCGAACGGTAAATAATAATGTCTAGACGCTGGATTGGGCTTAGAAGGTAAGAGATCATGTCATGCTTTGTTCCTGCCTTGTTGCAGTGAATCGACTGAACTAGTATGTAAGAAGGGGTCACTCGCATGCATTCGAATCGCTGCCAATGCTCTCATAAACGCGCGTTTTAAAGGTAGATTAGGGTTACAGAATCAATTTTACAGGGATACAATGCAGACCATGTTAACTGTATTCAGCTGAACTGACAGTGGATATGCCTTACGAAAAATGAAAAGACAGTAAATGAGTTGACTAAAAGAACAAATCATTCAATCTTCTCTTCAATAAGAGAGCTAAGAATTGAAAGTTGGATGGGCACACGTTCCCCAATTATGTTTCATTACCATTCTAGGTTTCTCTTATTCTGCCATTTGAATGGCTACCAGCTTAAAGATTGTTCCCTGCTTTGTTCCACACGCCTAGGGTTTTCAACATCTTATTACACCCATCGCCTCGTTCGAAAGGGAATCGACGGCTGTTCAAATACAGTTTCGCATTCCCCCTATCTGGATCGGTTCTATCTGCCGGAGAAAAAAACAGGAAATGTGTTGTAATACTCTTTTAGAAAACGGAGAGAGGATATGAGAAGGTCCTTTGAACTATGCTTTGCTTAAAATTAATCGTTTTGAAATGTTTTTGTATGCTGTTACCAAGAAACTGAATTTCATTCTTCGTGATTTAATTGTAATCACATCGTAATCACATAGATAGAGAGTTTAATCGTCTAATGAAATTACATACACGTTTCTAGTGTGCAACGCTTAAAGACCGAAAAAATATAATCCTGAATTCTGCATAAAAAATGCTATGAAAGAAACAAATTACAAACAAAGAACAGCAATTCTGATCCTTATTCTCTATTTGTTTCAGTTTGTCGTAGAGTTTTGTTGCAAAAAAGGATAAGCGACTAAAGGGAAAATTGTATTTGGTTACCCAGCAGATTCTATTAGAAGAAAAACGTCGAAACATAATGTCTGGATTATTTTAATGAGCTCTAACCAAAGTATCCTTTTGGGTCAAAATGTGATCAACTTAAGTTGGAGTGTAGTAACTGTGCTCTCAACAGCGCGCCTTGCAAAGCCACCTTCAGCCATCGGGTCTGGATTATCCATTTGAATCGATCGTAAGAAAGCCGATCCAGTTCTTTATTGGACCACTCAGCTGGTCACAAACAGCACAATAGAGCGAGCGGTTGATACCAGTGAACTGTATATTGACTTATGGAAACGTCCTGTTCATAGGAAATTACAGCGATGTCTTCAGACTTGTGTCATTGAGGCAATGCAAACGGGGGTGGGATGCTAGTCGAAAAAAGCATGCAAAACGAAGCCCAGCTGAGTGTAAGAAACTTGTCCAAAGGCCAACACTGAGTCTGCAAGCAGGATCTTTTTTCTGCATTGAACAGAAGCATCGACTGCATTGATAAGCATTGTTGTTGTTGCTGCTGATCTATAAATATTCCCTTGAATTTTCCCATGACCATTGCTACATCTTTGACTGAGGGCCGCCAGCCGGTAAACAACAACTGATCGCAGGGACGGGCGGACGAGTGAGGAAAGCATACTCAGCTCAGGTGCAAACCGACGTGCCACATTCACTAAAGGGACAGGGTTTAGCGCCAAGAAAGAGCAGCCGTGGACACCCGGAAGAGTTCCGTAGGGCTGTCATGGTCGCAGCCTTCGTTCTTCTATTGAAAGTGTACAACCAATGAGTTGTAGAAATCACATTTGCGTAACAGTTTTATCTCCGTGTTTATAAAAAGCAGAATTAGAAAGAGGGACTCACAAAGCCGTCTTGTACACTCAGGCGGATGATCTCGATTTTATTTGGCAGTGAAAACACACATGTTCACATAAACACTGGATACAGTTTCTGAGGTGTTTTCCTAATTTGAGCATACTTCATAATCTCCAATCTGTAAATGATATTATTCGACAAAGCGATTAGGCAGTGAGAGCTGGGGAAGGTATGATCACAAAGCTGACCATAACAACAAAGTGCAGCGAATTTTATTTTTAGTGAGAAAGTGCAGAATCCAGCTTGGACAAACATGATCATTCGAAAGCCGTTAGGAGAGAAAGCAAACAAGTTTGGAAAAAGAGCTAGAAGACAGTTGGATAGTTCATCGGTTTTCAAGAAGCGCCATCTAATGCAAGTCACAACGGGCTTCAATGATTTCACCACCAATGCAATGCATGTTCCCGTTACGACGCCGGCGAACTTGCGATTGAAGCAAGGCGATACGACGCCAACGATACCCATAATTGACGGTCGAAACACTCTGGTTCGATTGCCGTAACCTACTTCATCGTTGGCAGTCTGGTTTTGGCAGCTTTGTATTACGTGGGCCGAAATGCCTACCATACTTTGAAGCTTTTTTGCATGGAACTGAGGTAAGCCATCTCTTCAAAGCTTTTTATCAACTGATTATCTTGCAGCTGGAGTGCTGCTATCAAATTCTTTTCCAATAATCTGCTGTTAATACGTTTTACTAAAAAATGTAGATCATACCTCTCTCATAGTGTTTTTCGATTCATAGTAGGTAATTCGTTTCTGATAAGCTTTTTAATGACAATTGAACAATCTTTAAATCAGAACTGTATCGAGCCAAAAAAATTTTAAAAAATGCTACCTATTGTATTTATTTATGTAGAAAATAGATTAGATCGAGTGTTTGGTAAGATGCTTTAAGGGAACCCGGTCCTATAGTTAAATCTTCTTCCCTGTTTATGAAGAAATGTTTATTGCCGGGGGTTGATGAGATGCAATAGACGAAGGGCAACCTCTGAGTTGGTTCAAGAGCAGAGCGTGTTATGATAGGCCATGAAAAAAATCATTTTGCTCCATAGATGGCATTGATCGTGAAGATAATGCAACTTTGTCATTGAAAAAACTCCAATAACGACTATTTCTAGCCAACTGGAATCATTTCTAATGATTCCTAGTGATAAGGTGCATCGTGTTTTCAAGCATCTCAGAGGTCCGCATTACAAAGTTAATTCTCAGTTTGTGGAGGGTGATCAAAATGTAATTAGATTAAGATGGGGAGGTGGATGGGACTTGACCATTTAAATAAAGCACTCAATGCCCTGAGAAACGAAAGGTCTCCATCAAATTGGATTAATGATTAAAGTAAGCCCTCAGAATAGGGTCTTCGGCATCCGCGAGTCATATCCACTCCCATTTACAATTGAACAGCCCCAGCCCGGCTTCAGAGTTCCTCATACCTGGTATAATGGTAACATGGGTAGCAAACGGGACAATAATTAGTGCCACTCTCCGGTATTTCCCGCTCTACCAGTGCTTACAAAACCCCACCCGGACTATATCTCAAATCAAAGAAGTACATTCTAGTGTCCTGTTAAATGTGAAAATGCTTCAAGTAGGGCCTCCTCTTCCAAATAGAAGTGCCCTTTTCACCCCTTGATAAGGCTACTGTTGCAATGACAAATAGCGCTTGAGCCAGGTCGATGTCTCTCAGTGTCTTTGAGTGACAAAGCAGTCATGACAGCAAATCGGTACCTTCCCCCGTAGTCATTGCCGTTTTGTGAAATTAAAAATCTCACACTTCCAAGCCATGATAACTTCTAATTTTTTTCAAGTATGTCTTGCTTGCTGGTACCTAAACCGAATTTCTTTAGAGGCCAACAGATTTAAGGAGCCTCTCGTTTTCATAACTCACGCCATATCCCTGTTCTTAAGTGAGTGGAAAGCCCTCATAAACAAAAAACGAGACGCAAGACTCCCTGGGTACCGATCTGCCAGCCTTTTTTCTCTCTCCAAGACTTTACCGTGCTTTTGTGTGCGCACAGAGTTGTGGGATCATTTCAAATGCCATCCAAGCCTTCCGTTTCTTAGAAGAGGCTCAATAGAACAACCGTTTCTTTTTAATTAACCATTTTAGCAATTTTATCCCACTGTTGTAAACATAACAGTCGCTTTCATGTTTTCGAATTATGAAGTTTGAGAAATGAAAACAAAGGAAGAAGCCATGTGGAGACCTCGAAAGCAAAAAGCACACTGCCCTTTCAATTGCAGATGCCATTGATGGGGAGGTCATGGAAATGCAGCTCATGACAACGATCGAAACTGATTTTCAGGGCCATCACCATCAAAACAAGACTGTGTTGCAAAGTTAACCACGCCTATTCGTTTATTTGGCAGTTGAGTTGAGAAACAAAGGACCATCGGTGTACGGTAGATTGAAGTATAAGTAGTGAATAGTCAAATCTACCTTTTCTATGTTATCATTATATACTAACCTTGCCTGAAATATACTAGAGATGTTTAGTTAAGTGACCGTTTATTGCCCCTGCAAACAGCGTTCAATACGCTTGAGCGTTAGGCCTGAAGAGACTGCATCTATTTCACTTGCCATTACATTTCTGCAAAGTAGTGCGGCAAATTTATTTAAGTCTTGGCAAGCCACTGCTGTAGAAGGTCCCCGCCTTTTAATAAGCCACAACCCTATATTCAGTCCCAGATCTCTTCTAGTTGATCGAGGACCTTGGCCCACTCCGACTTGCACTAGAGAATTTCCCACCCAATGCGTCTTCTTCATGTTAGGAATATCCTTCATCAAGTGACACTATTCCATTCTGGAGTTGTCATTCGGAGAAGGAACAGGTCACGTGCCTTTGGTGATTTTGTTCAATTGCCTCTGGCAGACAGATTGAACACTTTTAATTGCATTCAGAGATTGGTTCATGATTGAATTTACCGAAGTTCATAGGACACGAAGAATAGGAAATGGGGACACTATGGCGTCTATAGATGGGATAAGTATTGAGAGGTGTTTTCCAGAGCGTCCGGAATTGGCTTATGGCGATGTGAAAAACTTTCCAGCCTGTAAATTATCATTACCCATAAGCAAAGTACGATTAGCATAGACTTAGGCCTCCTAGATCGCAAAAAGTGAATCAAATTAATTTCAGCTGATAGCAATGAGATGGAAAGGCTTTATACCTTTTTCAAATTGCCTGCTATTCGGTAAGGTGCTCAGATAGCAGTGCAGGATTCAGAGTGCAAAAGCACATTGAAGTTTTCCTTCAACACTCGTTTAGCATTGCTATCTGCCTGGGCATGTTCTTTTAAGGCTTCGAGGACGACTTTCATACAGTAAAGATTAATAAACCTTTGCTTTGACTATTGTAGGAATCCTCAGAAGAAGTCAGAGGAGAATGAAGACACTCGTAAGATATCTTCCACAAAGCTTATGGTAAAGGAAGAATTGGAATAACGATGTCAGACTTCAAAATGAAGATGACAAACGTTGAAATATGGGTCTTGGACTCTTAGACAAAGACTAATTTCTGCAGAGTAAAGAAAAACTTTGTTTACGATTAAATGAAAGATGAATTGACAATAGTAGTTACAAATTTAATGCGCAAAGGCGATGGAACAGTTTGTGACAGCCACCATTGAAAGTGGACTGCGGAAAAGTGAACCAACGTGTCAAAGCAAAATCATTCAGGACCACTGCTTGGCACAATGTTCTAAAATAGTTGTAGTGTATCTAGCTGTATTGTATTTTCTTGTATTCTACAAAGGGGTTATAAATATCAGAAATTTTCTTTGAAACATTTATTAATAAAGGATTTAGGTAACAAAGAGATCTTGTTTTTGTAATTTCCTCTTCACAGCATTTCCATGCTTCGAAACCATTGAAATTGAGATCTAGATCGCAAAAGGGCCTAAATCGCCAATTTGCTTCTCGTAATCTGCTTTATCTGAACAACATCCTATTTAAGAGATGGACGGAATCCGTATTACTGCATATTAAAAACATGGATAAAATCGCTACACGCATAATGAATAAACACAGCCCTGAACAAAAAGCGAATTTACAAAATGCGAATTTGTTAAGGATAAAAATATTATGACATAGCTGTGGATATAGAAAACATTGTCATCTACTCATCCAGTTAATAAAGTGTTTTTAAACCCATGATTGCAAGCTCTTTGAATTCTTCGAAGAACAACACTGTTCAGTTTCATCGTTATGGGAAAGCCACCATTGTCAACAACAACCATACTTTCTCCACCTGCTTTTCATTTAGCTACTTGTGGCGGCATTTACCCGGCTTCGGCTACCCATGGACTACGGGGTAAATTGGTTGTCAATTACAATCATTCAAATTGGCTCGCAACCTCGTTCTAATGCTCTGATACCGTGATGAGAGGTTGGCCATGCATCGAATTAGTATCGAAGTAAACAGCGTAACACAAATAAACAACAATAAGCGTCTTTAGGGAATTAGACCACGATGCTGTGTTCTCCTTCAGCTCCCTTCAATCAGATTTCTATCTCTCGTCTCTTATCGCCCCCTTCTATTACGCCTCATTGCTCTAGCTCAAAAAGTCTAACACCCCCTGAAACTCTCTACTATATAATGCTGATTTGTACCTAAATGGCTGATTTTTAGTACTTATTCTGGCTAAACTGTTTGCTACTTTTATTACGGGTGAGAATTATTTTTTATTGTGTTCTGATCATGTTGAAATGGTACATCTATAAAGGAGACAGAAATGCTAAAAATATATTCCGCAAGAATGAAAACAGCAATTTTCATCATTTTCTCTCCGTAAAAAGAAACAAGGCTTATTTCTGAAACATATCTTAAACATCCAAATAGCATCCCTTATAAAAACAGAAACTTGCATCACACAAAAACTCCATATACATCATCGCTTATCCATTTTTAAAAAATTTTAAGACCAGAGAAAACTTCTCGGACATTTATAAAAATCGAAGAAAAACGTTTTTGCTAGAATACTTCTAGCATATACTGAAGTAAAAGAAAAAAACAATAATTTGAAATTTGTCAAAAAGAGGCACACTGCCCCAGAAAGCATTAGCTGCAAACACGAGCAATGCTTCACTATAATGCCTAATAATTTTATTCAACGTCAAACGTATTTGATTTCCGAGTGATTTCCTCGGATTGGCTGGACGCAACATCTGCATGGCAAGTAAAGAGACCCACCCAAATTATAAATGTATTTATAAAGAAGAAACGTAACTTATGAATGTAACAATTATTACTCGTTTCTAGTTGATCGTTTCTGACCAATTTTTCTGAGCAAGTGCGTTCTAGCCATGACGTTAGGGTACAGCATTTTATTTTTCACGTGCATTTTCTCTCATCCTTCATTCCCTGTTACTAAGTTTCTAGCTAATATATATCTAATATATATATAAATATATAGCATATTATATCTAATGAGAAGCAAATAATGAAAATAACTTTGTGCTTAATACTATGTAAGTCAAGATCGAATATAACCTACGTTGCATATACATATTATTTGCATAGGTTACCAGTAAAATTAAATGATGAAATTAACGGGTGAATTCACAAGTTTAGCATATATCGGCCACTGAAGAGATGAGATCATTCATAGTTTCACGCGTGTGAACTTAGTTAAGAATTGAGAATAGCAACTTATTTCAAGCCAATTGTCGCCTAACCTATTCTTGGGACAATTGAGGACAGCAATTGTATTATTTTGATGCTTTTCCCACACAACTGTCACTTTTTCTACTTCAAAAGGCTTTGTTCGCCAGTAGTGCCTGACTTAATGTTTTGACTTTCAAATTTCACCGGTGGCTATCGCATTCAAAGTTCTTTGGGAGACAAATTTGATTGCCCTTTTTAGCGTAGTTTTTCCCAACCAGTGTATAGTATTTATCTTAATGCTAATCTTTTTCTCACGTCTTTAATCCAAAGGCTACTTGGAGACATAGTGTCAGTAAACAATTTCGTAAAGAGACAGTGGTCGCTTTTTGTTATTTAATCTAAAGGATTCGCATGCAAAATCTAGTGTTTTTATTTTTCTTTTATTCTGCAATAAGGTCACCATCGTATCACGGAAATTCAATTCAAATCGGTAAAACGAATTCTTCTTTAGAAGGAGATTTTCTTTACTGTAGATCCCAGAAAGAGTCAGTAGATCTTTGACGTAGCCTGTTACCAGAAGAAAGCGTCCTTAATTTTCATTTTTCCAAATCTGGCAGGTCGTTACTATCAAGGCATCTACAGCACAAGCCATAGCAGCTAGACACATTACAAGGTTAACCTCAACACTTAACAGTGATAGTATGTAATATGTCAGTTTAATCTGAAACTACGTGAACTGATTGAGGTGGAACAGTTGGCTTACAGGACACCCATGTTTATATGAGGTTAACTAGCATTGAATAGCTTTCTCTGGTGCTCTCAAGATTATTAAACATTGCTAAAGTTTGAAGTCATCTATACCTGACGTCATTGTTTCAAGCCTAGCTTTGATGAGATTTATCAGTTAAAACATGCGAATTTCTTAAACCCTTGAGTTGCAGTTGCTAAATAATCTGAGTAGATGACCTTTGCATTCTGCGGCTAAATTTATCTCTTTCCCATACGCTTCTTATTCATGAGATAGACTGTTTACTTTCTTGTCATGACAATAGAAATTGAACAGAGCTTACGATATATACTGACGAATGATTAGGTCAGTCAACTCTGTATCGCCAATGTCTAAGCTGTGATTGATTTTGGTGGAAGTACTGAAGGCTTTAGGTGGTAGCTACTTCTGTATTGTGTATCCAGGCTTTATGACTAGCGGGAGTTTGAGAAAAATAAGTAACCATTCACATGCTTCTAGCTTACTTTGTTATGTCTTGACACAAATAATGTTTATAGTCAACATTGCCTATTCGGATACCGACAGAATCTCAAGGTTATGAGTCATTTCTGCCAAAGCTTTATTGATTCAAGAGAGTAGAACCTTAAAGTTCATTGAATTTTCTGTGTTCAAAAAAAAGTCACACGTGAATGTTGATCCTGGGCCACACGTAGATGTCTTTGTACCAGCTTACTCTATCATCATTATATAAATAGGAAAGATAAGACGATGCCTATTCAGCAAGTTTCCCATCTCACGATTTGTGCACTTTCAAAAGTTCATAGCTAAGATAGGTAAAATGTGGTGCAAATATAACGAATAAGCATTATTCAAGGTAGGATATTGTTCTAGAATCAATCTTTAAATTCATATTAGCACTATGACCAACACAA
Source organism: Nemopilema nomurai (assembly GCA_003864495.1). Classification (NCBI taxonomy): domain Eukaryota; kingdom Metazoa; phylum Cnidaria; class Scyphozoa; order Rhizostomeae; family Rhizostomatidae; genus Nemopilema; species Nemopilema nomurai. Next base: position 984,323 of record ML133436.1, on the reverse strand, counting down.
ACACTTTGCTAAATTTAGAAAATTGCTCTGACTTCACTCTGGAAACCTCCTGCTGGAACGGTTTCCCAGCACCACACTTCAACCGAGGCCTGAGGGCAGTTTTAAGAATGAATTAAAGAGTTTTTCGTGAAATAAATTAACTTCTCACTTTGCCTATGATATCGCCTAAACACCTGGTGTGCATTGTGATGGTGTAGGCAGCTATTTAATTTTAATTTTTGTCATATCTCATGGACTGAGGCTGTAGATTTAGAGCTAAATTAAAAATTTTCTACAGGAAGAGACTTATCCAGCATCACGGCTTCTACTTTCTAAAACATCGAATCACAACAAATAATTCCTCATTTCTCCATCCAGAATATTGTATTTCCCGCAATCTTAGAACCTCTGATATAGAACTGGTTCCAAGAAGTTATGTACTGGTTTCTGTCAAAATTTTAAGTGTTTATGTCTTACGTTGTTGTTTGTTTCTTTCTAGTGCAATGACAAAATTCACAAAAGCTGCAGGTCCATGACATCATCACTTAGGCACAGGCATAGGTTGGGTAAAGACGATTTTTTTGTAAAATTTGGTGCGTCATACCATTTTCCATCACAAGTAACAAGTATTCTAACTGGGTCAAGGTAAATGTATGCATATGGTTGCTTTTTGCAAAAACCAAAAAACCTCGTAGGTAAAACACAAGATGTAAAATACTTCGATTGATCCATTCCTTGAAAAAGTCAAACAATGGAATAGAATGGATTGCAACTATTCCTAGTTTTGAAAGGCAACCATGTAGTGTTAGAATGATTTTGCCTAAAGTGGTGACGGAGTTGATGAGTTGTTCCCCTTTCCAAGCGACCCCGTTCAAAGTTGGTCAGGCAGACTATATCAGAATTAATCAATCAAATAGCGTGATGATGAATGATTGATACAAGCACCAAAGCCAAGTGGCGAAGTATCTGGAAAACTGCATGTTAGTTCAGCCAGAGAAGCTTCGTTACAACGTGCTAAATAACCCTTTGAACTGTATGACACTGATTGCAAAAGCAGGATAGCTTTACGAGCTCTTTATTTACGAGTTGAGTTGCGGTATAGATAATTCAAGGCGCAACTCAACGTCACTATTGACTTATTTTCAGACGGATAATCGACAATGTATTATCTCTTCAGAACAGCCACCATGGGAAAAAGTTCAAAACCAGAAATAGTATTTATTGATAAACTTAAACGTAATACGTCATTTTAAAGGAAATTTCTGTGGTAAATGCTATTCAGTTGTTAAGAATGCCAAGTTCTAATTCTATCATGTTTTAAGGATGCGAAAGAGTGCTCCTTAGGTCTGCATTTTGTTAACATACAGATGAGTACCAGTGAAATGTTTAGACTTGGTTGGAAGTCAATAATGTCTTGCGTCCAGGGAATGAATACGAGAAATTCCCTCTTTCAGATAGCATTTGACCCACCTGAAGCCACTGTACCAATTAATGACATTAAGTGTGACATCTTTTTAATACCTAGACACAGAATCAAATCCTTCACAGTCCAGGCAATTCTTAACTATAATCTTGAACTTTTATCGGAATTAATCAATCAAATAGCGTAATGATTGATTCATGGAGATGTCATGCCTCGCAAAAGTAGGGAACGTTCCTTTCTCGCTTATGGTTTGACCCAATTGTCCAAAAACCACGAAGATGTTGAGGCTCATCAAAACACTACTGAGCAGTATCAACAACATTTCTCATGAAGTAAAGAGTAATTACGCCTTTGCTAGTCTACGATGATACCTTAGAAGAAAAACTCATTAAAAAGGAAAGGCATTGTACTATGTTACGAGGAGAGAACTTTATCAGAAAATGCATCTCTCTCTAATGTTTAAGATCATTTGACTGAAAAAGCAACACGAAAGGCTTATGAACATCGTAAAGCCACTAACGAGACACCCTAATGAGACTAAAGAACGGTTTCAAAGCAGAAAGCATCGAACCACCTAGAGTTTGTCACGCAAGTTGGAATAACTAAACATTTGAGAAGTTACTAAAGCTAAACGTATATTGGGAAAGTAATTATTTTCTCCATTACACCTTCATACTGTGGGTAATAAGATTAAGTGTATAATACAGTTAAACTGGAAGCTTGTTAATAATTTCAACAGAAAGTTCTAATCTTATGCTTAGTGTAGAACGGATAGCAATGATGGCCAATATCATAGAGAGAATTGAAGTTTTGCAGAGTATTATGAAAAAGAAAATTACTTCGAAGGTGAAAGTTCCAAGGGACAACTTTAAAGTACAAAGCAACAATTGCTGTCCACTTTACAATTCAATGGATGAAATAAATGCAGTGTTTAGAACTGACTTTAAAACGTGCAGAATCAGAGAGGCAGACCGTGAAATTTCATTTGAATACTTTAGCTTGTGTCAGATGGTTTATTAGGGGGTGATAAGCGTAGCTTAGTGTGATTGGTTTTCAACGAAGTCAAGACAACGGAGCTCTTCAAAGATAACGAAGATAACGATGAATTCAATGAACCAGTACTTTTCAAAAGGGAGATCGTCCTTGTCAATAACTCAGTAGATAAAATCCTAGGTGTGCACTCGCAGGGAAATATGATGATTTGCTAAGTTCACGATATCGCTCGGAGGCTCTTCTTGACAAATAAACCTGAACATTGGGAATTCTAGAAAGTCGTGAAGGCCTCAAATATGACTTCTGATGATTAAAGCACAATGACTATTACTAAATATATCCACTTTGTATTTAAAATTTAATGAGCAAGAGGCTGAACATTAAATCGAGCAAATAAGCAATTTGCTTTTTAGAATTGATGTGCTTTTACAATCCACATCAAATGACATATCAATATGTGACAGTATCAGCATTTAGTGAAATTGAAGCCAAAATGCCCAGGTATTGTTACAAAATCTCAAACTAACTAAATTTTCCAATGAAATATTTACCTTTTATGATCCAGAAAATCAAAGTTTTGTAGTACTTGAAAAATATTTTCAACAACGCCAAAACTTCGTACAAAATTCATCACGGATGCAATGGATAAATGTTGATTGTATGATAAAAAGAATAATATAAGACCATAATAAGAGAGAGAGAGAGGTCGTTCACGAAGACATGAAAGATTCGAGGCCTGAAGCGATATTATTGTGGACACCAATACAAAAGAAGACCCAATCACAGAATAATCTTATTCTTATTCTGTGACCCAATTAATAGTGTAGACTAGCTTGAGTAGAGATAAATCAAAACTACGAGCTTAACCAAAGCGTGTCTGCCTTCTCTCGCTAGGATTTGCTTATCTACTCCGTTAAAAAGCCCATTCATTTCAAGGAGACCAAAGATGTGGATTGGAAAAAATTGAAGATAGAAACACCAGTGATAACAGCATTTGACATCTTAACGGCCTAATGCGAAGAACCAACGACTTTTCAAGTAGTCTGTCGAGACAGGACGCCAAGTAGGGACTAAATTTGTCTGTTGTTCTTCAAGGTTCCATATCAAAGGCTAAATCATTGAAAAAAATAACTTACAAGAAACAAGAAGTAGCCTTTAGTGCAGGCTCTGTCAGTTGTTAAACTTGTCACTGACGTTTTTTCTAAAGAAATGATGTCATTAACGAAAGCTTACCTTTGCCACTTTACTGAAAACCAACGTTTGAACATTGATTTCGTTTCTATTTCGTTAACTGACACCTCTCCACCTGTCTTGGGATGTTTCAGGGAAGCCCTAAGGATTATAATTTTGAAAAATTCAAACAACGAGAAGAGGACTGTATCCGAAACACAACTGATTGAAAATGCATCATGAGAAGTTAAATGGCTTTGAACGGAACTTTTCTTTATTGTATCTCTAAAAAAATATACCATATGCTGATAATTATTACTAAAGTTCATTGTAAGCATTCAAGCTTTATGATTTTATTGATTTGAGCATAATAGTGTCCAATAACTACTACAGCTGAAAAACATTATCACTTAGTTCCGCTTATAGCAGTTACTTATTATTATTATTTCAGAATATCATTAACAGAGCATGTAGGTTATTGAAAAGTCCATCAAAATTTCCAGAATCAATTACCACCATATGATTTATGACACAATAGATTTAATCAAGCAAGAAAGATATATCATATATATGGGCTCAAATGTATTCTATATCTTAGAAATCTTTACGAAGGTGATGTTAAAGAGCCTTCAAACACAAATGTGGGCGAGGCCCTCCCTCAAGGCTGTCTCAAAATTCATGCGGATCAATCGTTTAAAAAATCTTGGAATTCCATCAATGATACATAACGCACATGAAGTTTAAAAATTTTCAATTATTTGCACTTGAACCGAAGGAGTAACACTGAATTTTATTGTTAGATTTGAAGTTAAGAACAGAAATGAAGCACTATAACACTCTTTGTAAAACACTCGCTTAGTTGTTCCTTATATAAATTCGGACTGCAAATTCCAATTACTTCGATGAAAAACGGACCAATATTGCTAAGAAGATTGAGAGCTACAAGCAGCAGAAAATAAATAGCACAGAACAACAGCTATACATACATGTTACCATGTTAACATAAAGAGAACGGCAGCTGTACGTGAATGTTACAAAATGCATAAGGAAGCGAACAATATTAAAACGAGCTAAATCTATACGAATCATGCAAGGAAACGCTGAAAATAATATTTGTGACAATGACACGGGGTAGACATCAGATCAATATTAGGACGAGAATGAAATGACCAGAAGCAGAATTAATTGGAAGAAGATGATACTGGCGCTTCAGAGTCACAAATGACGTCATACTACACCGATGCTGCTTCAACCGCACATTTCATATCGAGTCAGTCACTAAAAAGTTGCCAATTTATAAATATAAGATCTATAATACTGTAAGTTCTTCGGAAATTAAAACCAAGGCTGTTTTTCAAAGTAGGGATCTTTCAAAGATTGGGCAGTCGAAACCACACCTTGTCATGTTAGCAAAAATCAATCTAATTAAGCAAATCAAAGCCTAATAAATCAATGAAACACACATCAAATATGTATTTCGTACCCTTTTGAAATCGCTTGTTTTTGGCAAATTATGTTTCTAAAGATAATAATGTCTATTTGTTCCATATCAAAGAACTAGGAGAATGAATCATTCTTAAGGATAAAATTCATGTCCTGATAACCTTTGCAAAATAAATTTCCATGCCCCAAGAAGCAGGAAACAAATATCATTACCATATATCAACTCTCAACTGCCTTTAAAACCATAGGACATTGGATAGTCTTAGAAAATTATCTAACAGTGACAGAAACATTTCAAGAGCAGACAAGAGAAACAGACACATAATTTGATAAGTTTCAATGTGTATGTGTATATAACTCTAAGCAAATAAAAACAAACTTATAAATAGGGATGCTAAAATTTGGTATAAAAAAGCTCTTGCTTCTTGCTTGATGTTTCTAAACCTTGCCATGTTGGTCGACACCCATTTTGTCATAAAATTCACTGAGTGTTGCAATATTTTTATCCATAAGCTCTGTATTAACTTTCATGTCTTTCAAAATATCATCTTCAGATGCCCCATTGCCCATTTCAGCCATGAACTTCTCTCTTGTTACTACGCCTCTCAGAGCAAGCTGAAAAATAATTGTTGATTGTTGCATCAAACTCATTATAACTTTAGCCTTTATAAAGAGCCATTAAAATACAAAAAAAGATCTTAAGATATCCCCTCCATGCAAACAGGAGAATTTCACTCTAGGTAGCCTGGGTGTAGACTCTCAATTTGAAATGAAAGTGGTAGAATATGTGAAAAAGGATTAATGGTTTAAAACAGAATTGCATAAGAAATCAGGGAGAGGTCAAATTAAACTACATATTGAGCGCTAACAAGTAAGTATCAAAGGCTCAGATAAATCAGCAGCTGAGCCAGCTAATATTAATAATGCTGTTAATATACTAATTTTAGCTCAGCAAGACATGGCTCTTACCCCAAACATCTTTTGAATCAGCCATCCATGATACTGTTTTATAGTTCTTTCATATGCCTTACTCACAGACTCTCCAAGGTGGGGATGCATTGTAAGAACCTCTTCAAAGATTGCCTTAATGAATGTGCAAATCCTGAAATTAAGCAATTTTTAAGCAATAAGTGGTTAATTTTGTAATTTGTAAGAAGAAAATCAATGCTTCCTGCTTGGCCAAATGTAGGCTTTTGTGGGAATATTATAGCAGGTGTGCTAACCACCACGCGCCTGACCTGATTAAATTCTGACTAATTCTTTGGAAAACTCTAGGTAATTATGGTAGGTCTATGCAGGAGTTGCAAAAAGGACAATAATTCCAGCAAGTTGGATAATCAAGAAATTAGCAAGTTGGATAATGAATGATGATAGTGAGGAAGAAAGAAATAAATAAGGTCGCTACAAACTGACAATTTTTCAAACAAAGGCCTGTTTATATTTTGAATTGGATTTCAAATGGAACAGGGGTACAGAGGTTTGGCAAAGTCAAAAATAGATTAGCGCTATGATTATTCCGGAAATTGATATTTAATCCAAAATCCTGACAGGGTGTCTAGCCTTTTTGAAGTGGCCTGAAAATTAATTTCAATACGAAAACCCACAAAACTAATCATAAAAAATTTTAGCTCTCAAAATAAATGAAGGCGTGCGATATTTTGCACACCTGGGAAGCAGCACGCCTGCGATCGCATGCCTTTCCCACGAAAGCCTGAAATGCTTCCTTTTATCACCTGAATAACATATGTTGGTACAATTTTCAGTTCTACATATATGTATAGTACTACCTGAATTATAGATTGACTTTTTGAAAGCAATTTGTCAAGCTGCTGAATCTCCAGCTTAATAGTATTTTTAATTATGTTCAGCTTTAAAAAAAATAGCAAATTAGAACAATGTATGTGTTACATCTCAGTATCTCAATTCTTTTCCATTTTTTGTAAAAGATATAAAATTGGTCACTAATATAAAGTTTCAAACTTCAGAAACACTTATAATATTTGAGTTAGATAAATAAGCTTGACAAAATTCAGAAAATAATCAGATTATCAAATATGGCTTAACAGATAACTTTGTGCTTGGCTACTAAAGATCTTTTTAAAGCATCAAAGCTCAACTTTCACTAATGTGCAGATACCTTACCTATCCCTGACCATAAGCAGACTTTTCAAAACTGCTTCTCCATAAGAAAAAGATATATGGCACCGAAAACTGAGCAAGGTTCGAAAATAACTAAGGTAGGATTCAAAATAAATCCCAGTTAAGCAAGCAAAACCTGGTGTCAAAGAACCAATGTGATTTATAGGTAGCTATACCTTTTCAACATCAACAATGATGATGTGATTGCATTTTTTCCACTTGCTGTTCCTTCCTCCTTCTCTGCTTCAATAATACCCTGGAGTGTTGAGTATTTTTCCTTATCCGTTTCATATTTCTTTTCAATTTTCTAGAGAAACAAGAAAAAAGAAAAATAAGAAGCTTCAGGCAAAAGTTAAAAGAAATTAATTTATAAGGCAGAAAATTCTACCTAATTAAAATTTTACTACAACTGTAAAGTTTTCTTCTTTTTATGGGGTTATGAACTAAGTGTATTATGGCTGAATTGTAAAACCTACTGTGGCATTGTCAGATGCTACAGACTTGATCTTGTGAAAGGCACCTGGTCCAAGAAGATCTGAGAATAAAATAAACATTGCACTATTAATTTTGAATCAAAGTAAATTGAGGACAGATCAACTAATGCTTGTAACAAGGAAGGGCGCTGAAAGTTTTTCAATATTTTTAGGAAATAAATAATGATTGCGAGTCTTGCCAAAGGATACTTTGCAAAAACAAATGTTAAAAATGATCATTCATTCTATAAACAGAATACATAACAGAATGACCTTAGGCTACCTTAAGAGATAAAAATTACTTGGATTTTACAAGATTTCCAAAACTATTAATTTTACTAAGCTATTGTCCTTTTCTGTTAAATTAACTTCTTATCTTTTCAGCCCATTTTGTGAAAACGCCAACTTCCTTACCCCAAGCTAGGGAAATTCTTCTCCCTCTCCTGTCCTTACTTTCTTCCCTTTTATTCTGTTGCCTAACAAAAGCTTCCGGGTATTCATGACATCATGTTCTCCAGCAATGATTAAATCTTTCCGGGAATATGAACAAAACGGTGTTGGAAGAGCGCACAGATAAAGCTAACTATGATGGATAATACAATCTCAGTGGTGTAAAAGCCCGCTTTCTGGACAGCAAACTAACAGGATGTAAAGGGGATCCAATCTGTTCACCGTGGAGAGGGGAGGGGCGTACCCAGACCACAAGCCTTGAAGTAAAGAGCTAATTTCAACGTAAAAGACAACAAATTCAAATTAGCGTTTCCCAATGCAGAATGACTCAGCTTTTTTGAAGCAACTCACCCAAAACATTAAGCACGGATCTGACTGCCTCTACGAAGGTGTTCGTTGCAATTCTTCCATCTTCAGGAACTTCCAAGAACTGCTGCTTCAGGTTCGCAAAAAATGACATCTTGTCGAAGGTCTTGTGATTATCAAAGCTAGGTACCTGTTCGCATCAAGCTGAGTGCATCAGTCCTACTCATATGGGCCCTACTGGCTACTGCACAATTCGACGTCAAATCCCTAACTGTGCATCCCATTGAAAACAAAAACAATACACGAGCTTCGTCGCGCCCTCCAGGTAGCAAGCCTTCGCAATACCCTATTCAGGGCCGTCAAGGAACTCCTTAATCTCCAATAATGTGTATCCATGAATATTCTCGAAGAAAAACTTAGGAAATTCTTTATGCATTTAAAGCGGGCGTTTGTAGGATCCGACAGTTGTTAACTTGTGCTGCTAATAAAACGATTCACAATGAAGCTGTATTCCCGCTAACAAAAATTATCGCTATGATTAATTATCACCTTCACGGTAAATAATAATGAAATACAAATAAAATACCTAAATTTCCAACACTATAAAAGCAAAATAAAATAGTTCCAAGTTGAATGTTTATAATTTGAAATTTGTCACATTGAGACAAAAAGCATTCTTGTTTCCCTATGCCGGTAGCCAAAAAGAGGCTGCAGCTGTTGTCATTAGCAACATGATATGCTCAGCGAGTGTTGTTGATGTTAGACCGTGCAAGTTGTAGGTGGAAGTAATTATAGTTTGCCAAGGAGTTTTGAGCCATGAGTCGACTTTACGACACGGTAGAGCCGTCGGTGATCGACGAGCAGATGCTCTTGCTAGCTGTAGAGGAACAAGGTCCGAAAGGAGAGGCAGGGAAAATTGCCAAGAAGGAGGGCATTGATTTTGCCGATGTCATCAGTCTTAGGCTTGATTTCAAAAGTAAGCAGAAGCTTTGTCCAAAAATGTTTTCTGTATTTCATTGTACTGTTAGCTTTTAACTTGATTTAACAACAAAATAACTGTTACTCGACATACTTGACTATTTTTGCTACTTTCTTCGTTTTACTATTTTGCATATGTATGTGATTACCCAGTAGCTATACTAGTAAGATTTTCAAAATTGGAAAAATCAAGAACAAAGCATAATCACCGAAAAGGGGTTAAAGGAAGGGGGACGGAGGGTAATTGATCCTGATGAAATAGTCAGGTTTACCAAGGGTGCATTTTCTTTTGAGCTTGGTGCCCAGTTGATCATGAAAAACAGATCTTGTTAAGAGCCAGTATACTTCCATTTTGTCAGCTCGAATTATTATTGTGTGAGATGCAAACAATTAAACCAGAGATAAGGAGATCCCTCCAACCACATGGCACTCAATCACCCCCAATGTGAACCCCTGAGGAACAGCATCTCACAAACTTTTTCCTGTGCTGAGTAGTTCCATGTCATCAATCATCCTGGTATTAGCTTATTCTTTGTGAGCGTTGGCGGGGACTAATAATGAGGAGTGTTTCCTTTATATTTAAGAATTTGTTTTTCATTTGAAACTTGTTGCAATGCCTGTGATACCTTTTAATTGACATGCAGTGACATATCTTAGGTATCAATTTATCAGACATACACAACTAGAATTGTATTAAAATTTAATAAGTTGCCAATTTCCCTTTTTAGATATTCTCAAGATTGATAACCTAAGCCAATTCAAAAATCTAGTTAAATTACAACTGGACAATAATATTATTGAAAAGATCGAGGGTTTAGATATTCTTATACACTTGGAATGGCTAGGTAAGTTCCTCCTTATTCTTTTCATTTGATCTTATGTATGAGTTTCAAATGAAGTGCTCATGTGCGCCATTCATATTTCAGTTAGAGAAACAGAATGGCTGCTTTTGATTTTTGCATCAAATTATTTTCTGTCAGTAATCCACAGATTGCAATGGTTACATGATTATATTGACTGCTTTAAATGTGGGCCTGTAATTTTGTTTTAACTACTTACTCAGCTAAGGAAAGCTCTTTCAGTTCAACTAGTTTTTCCCTGTCAAAGTGAGTCCTATAGCAATTGAGGCATATATCACACCACTAGACGGTCCTTGAAAACTATTTGCTTTTAATTTTTTTAATCTTTTCAAAAAGGTTTTTGATGAATAGTGAACTGTTGCTAGTCTTGCAATGACTAACTGCTGATCTTTTTACTGAATCATTATATTGTTACTTTTTATCTCCTCCTAGACTTATCTTTCAACAACATTGAGTGTATAGAAGGACTAGAAAAACTTACAAAATTGAAAGACCTGACTTTGTACAACAACAGAATAACTGTTCTTGAAAATATGGAATATCTTATGGATCTTCATGTCTTCTCTGCTGGTAACAACAAACTAGAACAGCTTGAAAATGTAAGAACGAGTCTTTATGCTAATGAGCAAATATTTCCACCTTTTCCATATTTCCATCCCCATTAAACAGAGTAAGATATTTTTATTGTAAGTAAGAAAAGAGAAAGCAGCCACAGTTCCTTTAAAATGTGAATTATCATTTTCTAGTCATGAAAAGACTGCTATTTGATATGAGTAAACATAAAAGATGCTCTTTGAACTGATGTAATATTATGAAAACTTTACTAGATACTGGCTATATGATCCATAAAAGATAAGGATCTAGGCTGCATTGCAACACAAATCAGTGTGTACTGTTAAAGTCTAATATAGCAGCTGTTCCCTTTTCTGCCTTGTCAATTAAATAGTATGCATTCTCATTAATTTTATCGTAGAAAGTAATTTATTGCAATCTTCTAAAAGTTGTTAAATCATTTTGTAGTAATTAGTTTTTCTTTCAATAAGAATGAATCTTTTACTTTACATTATTCGCCCCAGATATCATATCTCCGCCGCTTCAAGAAGCTCAACTCGCTAAATCTAGACGGAAATCCATTTTGCCAGGATGCAAATTACAAACCTTTCACAGTAGCGCATTTGCCAAGCCTGGTGTATTTAGATTACCGCCTTGTTGATGAGCAAGTAAGGGAAGCTGCTAATGAGCAATACAAATATTCAGTGGAAGAGATGGTGCAAGACGAGAATGTGGCTCAGCGAAAGTTGGAAGAGTTAGTGAAGAAGGAGTCTGTCCGGCAACTGCACAAGGTATGCAAGACAGAGCATTTACTTTGAGTTTTTCATCGGACGTTAGATTATACAGGGCTTATGTATGGAATTGAGGGCGATTTACTGCTTCTTGAAAATGAAAGTCTTAAGATAAATCAAAAATCGAAAGTTTAACTACGCGTAATGGAGATGTTTGACCAAAAGTGTAAAGGGCTGCTGAACCATTTCTGAGAGTTGCTTTTTGTTTTTCCCATGTGCCATTGAAAGCTATTTTGGCATCTCTTTAAGCCCCAGATACAGCTATTTCTGTACTCCTTTATGGGTTATAGTATAAGGATAAAGATTTTCACAATAGCTAGAAATGGCGGAAACAGTTTTTGCAGAGGTTCTATATCACAAAGTACTTGGTTATATATGATCAAATTTTGTATAGCTACAACATCGAAGACTGAAGCTCAAAACTATGCTAAAAGTTGTATCAACACTTTCTGAATTATCAGCTTGCATTACATTTACTGTGGTTTTCTTAAGTTAATGATAATTGTACATTATTTGCCAATTTCGTATGACACTTAAAACCCATATGATATATAAAAACTCTGTGATTCCAGGAAGCATATGTGGAAGACCTCGATGGATCCTTCCTCTTTGACTCGATGTTCACCGAAGACGCAGAAGCATCAAAGCTACTTAAGCTTCCAGGCGTGGATGAACTTATGACTGTATATCCTTTCCGTTTACAAAATTCACTTTGTGTCCGTATTGCAAATTCCTATCTTAAAGCGTTTATGTTTATCTGGCAATGGTAAGGTTGTTGGTTGGTTAAATGATAGACCACACTCAAAGCTAAAAGTGATTTGATCAGGCCGTTTTCAGAATCTTGCAGAAGCATTAAGTGAATTCACTGTTGCTTGAATTTCGCGTAATAGCTCATTTTTGGGGACTCGTGAACGGACATTCTGTTTTATTGCCAAGTTCATCATCGTTCATTTTAGTTTTTCAATTCAATATAGAGAGCCATCGATTCACGTAATCAAAGTTTTTTTCCAGAGCAGAGTACGCATAGGAAGTCAAAAATTATTCAACTAGTCTAATCCATCTTTGCTGCTACTTCTGTTCCCTAATTTCAGAGAAACAACAGAATGGTTTGTAACATTGGTAAACATGTTTGTCACACTACCTAATCCAGCAAATTTGTCAAACTTTAAGCCTTCAATTTTGAGCAGAAAGCCAACATGCCAGTTTTGTTCTCCCTTAACACCGGCTTACATTCAAAGGAAGATTTACGAATATTTGTCAAGAGATTGCCGAGTTTGGTTTGAAGGAACATCGAAGGCGCCAAGAAGAGATCAAGTCGTTCTTTTCCTGCGTCAAAGAAGCGATCTCATCAAACAAGAAGTCTTGCGTTGATAGTATCGAAAACTTTGAGAATTACAAGCGAAAGGTTAGCCATTTCGTATCAGCCTTGTAAAAGTATCTATCTTTGCTGCAAGCCTTTACATACCATGAATATTTGCTGATTGGAGGAAGTTCAAGGAAGTTAACTGAGTCAAAGTTCTTCTCTTTGTTCCTCTAAGTATAATCACTCACCAAAAGATTTTTGTTTGTTTAGGAGTTCGCAGATATAAACACTTTGGCGGATACAGGAATCATAGAAAGAAAAATCAAAGACATTAGCTCGGAGATCACATCTTTGTGGACCATCCTGATGGGATTCGAAATGCAGTTAGTCGATCAGCTGGAGGTAATGAAGTTGTTTCAAGATGACGTCACCCTACCATCCTCAATGCCCAATGCAATTGCTATAAACTGAAAAGTGCTTGATCTTAAGCAGATGAATCTACTGAATTCTATTTAATCAGTCTTTTAAGCAATGCTTAAAATATTTTTGTCCTGGTTCAGGATATTTAAAAGCTTAAGAAGAGATTTTGTACTCACTAGATTAACCTAACTTTGAGAGGAGAGTCGCAGCTTAATAGAGGGCTCTAGAATATTTCTAATGAATGGAGTTACAATACAAGGTACTTAACGAACATAGAACTTTCCTCATAGGAGTATCATGCTTTCATTACTATTCTAATTCTGGATATGCCAATGAAGTCGTGTTTTCTTTATCCTAGGATACAATAAAAGACTTTGAGCGCAATTTCGCTGACATGGTCACTTCCTTTGTTGAAAACGTTCAGGGATTGTATCCTTCACCGCAATTCTAAATAGCACCAGTAGCACTAATCGAGAGCACAGTTAAACAATCAACCGACAAAGGACCATACAAACGTATTCTTAGGTCTGACTGTGTTGGATTAGTCTATATCAAATTTGATTGGCTGGCACTAACCAATCAGTGCGTCTGACCCACGTATGGCTATGAATACCAGTGAGTGATAATTCTACGGCTATGAATACCAGTGAGTGATAATTCTACATAGATACCCGACTCTGCTGAATTAATTCTAATACTGGCTTATGGCCTGGTCTCTAAGTAATTGAATTCCTTGCGATAGATAACGCTTGAAGTGCATGAAAAACGTGTCGGCTTTGAAAGGCAAATGTTTGATACATCTAAGGTGTTTTCGGCTGTTGATCAGATAGGGGTGGAGAGATAGAAGGAGTACACAGTGGTTTAATCTTGTTACTTCCAACAAGCCCATCTTAGTTTAAACGTTCCTGAAGCAGCGTACTGCTGCCAAGCTGCATCTTTCCACGGTCCAATCTTGCAAGTTTTCATTATCGGTCATGTTTTGAAAGTTCTATAGCATATGCTTAATAGATGTTGAAATATAATGACAAGAATAGATGTCTTGATATCACAAACCCTAATTATATTTTGATCCATTGCAAGAGTGATGCTCGTTTGCGTATTCCGTCAGTTTTCTTGACTGTCGAAGAATGACCCAGTGTAGAGAATTGGAGAATACGCACAACGAAAAGCTATCGGATATTGCAGTTGTTACGTTGGAGAAGTTTATGAAGAATGAGCTCGAGGAAGAGCTTCCTGAGGAACTCAGAAACGTACGTAGTGAATCTAGCTGTTAGATAATGGAAAGGCTTCTTGCACAAAATTTTGCTGAATTAAATTCTAAGCTTAGTTTTGAGGGTTATGTTCAGGAACATTCATAGTATCACGATTAATGCTAATTATGACGCTATTTAAAAGTCAAATGTCATTAGTATGTCAAGTATACAGTTTGGAAATTTTCGTTCATCAAAATCGTTACAGACATTGAGTCATGGTAAATAGCGGCTTCTGACAGGCTGTTGTCTGTTTTCATGTGATAAATCGGCTTTCATGTGATCAGACATCAACTGCGAGGTTAATACATCATGCGTGCAGTTTGCTTGACAGCCAATCAGATTAACGGAGCTATCACAATGACTCAGCAGTTTTTGCAATTTGAGTATACGCTTTCCATTTATCATGACTCAATGCCTTTAAGTATCCATTATCAAATGGAAAACTTCGATCTCCCACTTAATGTTCTTTCTACAGGGTAAACTAAGTTCATTGTAATTCTTGTTCTTGATTTGATTACTTTTTCAATTTCAAGATTTTTGTGGACAAAGACACCCTGATGAATTCTGTCTCTGCATCACACGATGGACATCCATTTTGAAAATCGATAACAAGGTCAGTGGTTCCAACGAGTTTTTCAATTGCGTAAGGTCCTTTCGACCGTTACTCGAAATCATTTAAAATAATGTCAGCGAAAGCTAGCAGTTACTTATTTAATCTGAAAGCTGTATCATTTGCCTAGCATTTGGAAAAGCTGCAATTACTATTTCATATGAAGATGAAACATATTAATGTGTTATATGTACATCGCAGTAATTTTTGTCATGATATAGCATTAAACCAGAACAAAACAAAGAACAAGCACAGTTTATCGGGCAAATCGGGTTGCTCTATTGGAAAAATAGATCAAGCATAGAGACCCAATCTTGCACATTAACTATAAATAATCAGTACATTGCATCCATGTTGTAAAAATGAATATAGATTCTTAGCAGATACGAGCTACAAGCTTAGAGTGCAGATAATCTTTTTCGCCATTTGCAGACTTTGTCCTGCCCAATTATAATTTCGATTTTCGTTGAATTTCTCTCGATAGGAAGATGAAATCGTAACAAAAGCTAACAGCGCAATGCAGACATTGATTGAGAAAATCCACAGTGACGAAATTCAGCGGAATAGATCCAGGGTTTCAGAAATAAACAATATCATCGACCATTTCAAGGACGAACTTGAAAATGTCGAGCCCGGTGCTATGTAAACAATATATTGGTGCATCAAAGCGCTTGCACTCAAATTGTCCGTTGCAACGCTTTTAGAATGTGCTCCAAATGTCGACTGTAGCTCCAAATAAAACGCCACCATGTTCTTGTGCCAACCATTCAGTTCGCATCTCGTAGGTATGTGTTACTTACTTAGGCCCACAAGAAAGACTACGCTTTCGTCAGTTTCAGCTTTTTGAAAGACGAGAGTTAGGTTTCATGCGCTAGGAAATACTCTAGGGACCCTTGACTCGGAATCATGTTGACCTTTTGTTGCGTCAGAAAAGCGAGGAAGTTTTCCGTTCTGATTTACGCTTCCAATAATATTTTGATAAATTCTGGCTGAGAATCAGTTTAACTTGAACCCTGGTGTTATGAACTCTCCTCGTTCTACTTTCTCTAAGTTTTGTAATAAATAGCATCCCCAACCCCCATTATAATACACAGCAAGTGAAGTAAATGAAAAGCAGATCTCAAGAATTGTGCCCTATGCTAGGTTGTCAAAATGTGCCTAGTATTTTTCTAAAGATGATAAGTATGTAGCCCCTTTCGACTTAAGTTGCTATTAACAGCGAATTAAACGTTTACGTTGAATAATTGTTTGTTTACTGAAGTATTCATTCTGTGGGCGTTGAACAACTGAAAATAGGCCTAACCGCTTCTGAAGTTGTTACTACCAATTTGTATGCAACACGAGCGAAGGAAGAACTACTCACCGATATCGTGGAAGAGATGGTACGTGCTCCATTAGGCCTAAGTCAACTGTAAAAGGCCAACGGCAGCTTCAAACTTTTGACAGGGCAGCTAGATTCAGAAGCTTTTGTCCCGAGCAAGAGCAAAATGGTTTGTCGAGCGAGAGGAAGGCCCTTTTGGTGATTATTCGTTTATAGACGGGTGGTCATGAAAAGGCGGGGTCCCAAGGGACGTGTGCCGTGCATCATCATGGGACCAAATGCTGGTTTTGCCGCGGAGAATGTCGGGAATGGAAACAAATGAACAAGCAATGCAACTCAATGATCGTGAAGAGAAGAGAAAGGAAGAGATAGAATTCATGAAAAATGGAATTCTCAGGAAATTAGGAATGCTGAGGAAAGAAAATCCTACAAGAGATAACTGAGGATATTATTTGCAATCCTCGTGCCCACTTATAAAATAACGAGCGCTTTTGCCATCTATTTAAAAAGTGTGGCTAGAATCTGCAGTTACATAGATTTGTAAGCCAAGTTGTAAGCCCAGTTGCTTCAAGAAAGGGTTAGCGGATTGACTCACAAATCGCAAAACTTTGCAGAAGCACTGAACCTCTGTTAGCAATGAGACCAAGTGCATGCATGTGCATATCAGATTCTGAATTCAATCGACAAACTATTCTATTGGATCCTCCGGCCCGCAACTGTTGCATCCACACCCATCATTTGGCAATTTAAATACAAGAATATGATAAAAAATGCAATGGTTGATACAAGTGCCTATATATAACCCTTTATTCTAATCGGTTTAAAAAGAAAACAACAAACAGTTACAATTTATTGTACTATATTACAAACTTGCCCTTGCACCTCAAAAGCAGAAACTGTGTTTCTTGAAAAAGATAAACAAAGGAGAGAATAAACTTTGAAAGAGTGAAGTTTCGAAGAATTTGTAGTAGATACGTTGGTCTATGTTTCTCGTATCCGACAGTTAAGGGTCAGAGGTGAAAGGGCACAAAAACGCTACTGATAGTGCCGTACAAAACATTAGCAGACATTAAGGCCTTTGTCGAAATCCTTGCCAAAATCTAAAAGAGTACATCTAGGTGAATAACAACTTTAAAAATCTTCCAATATATATGGGCGTCTGTTACATAATACCTTGGTAAAATAACCAAAATGATTTGGGGAGGGGGGGCTGGGGGTGGGTGCAAGAATACTGTTTGTCTATAAAATAATATTGGGAAAACTTTGCTCAAATCTACCTAGTCGTTCTTTGTACCTGCAGTGTTAGGATCGAGCGTAACATCAGAGGGTGGCTAATCAAAAATGGTAGATGACCTACAAATACCCATTGTGGAGCATTCAACAGTTCTGTGAGGATACAGAATTCCAGCAAAGGCCTCTTAACAATCACCACAAAGAAAGCTATCGAAATCACCTGAATTACAGAAATACTTCACAAAATGCATAAAAACATACTTCTTTGCAGACTGTTACAATAGTATGTGACGCTGCTCTATATAGAAGAGGTAATTCCCAAAGGTTTAGATACCAGATGTGACCTAGTTACCAAATATATAAACAGGTAGGTTCAACAAACGTACTTGCTTAAGCTATTGCGTTGCAGATGCAATAATCTAACTTTACCGACAACTTGCTAATAGGCCCGTGGTTTACTGCTTAGGTATATATTTACAAAACGAGGCTATTTAGTTAATCAGAATAAAATCTAAGTATTAGAAACCGGGGGGCTCCCTAGACTAAATGATGTGCTTAGAAGTAAAATGCAGCCTGCGCATATTTTCTCTACATTAAAAAGTACCCCCCCCCCCAGACAGTCTGTCTCTTCAAGGACTGTGCAGCGGCTAATACGGGGGTCCAACCCTAGACATTTTGGACATCCTTTTGCTCCCGTCTCTTTGCTTCTTGAGGGCATTGCTTTTGTTGCATACCTTCCTATGCTCGGAAAGTTCTCTCTGTTGGCATGCTTCGGAACAGTAGCCTCGGACCAGGCAAGCCTCGCAATGGATCTTTGCTACGCCACCGCACGGGCAAAACAAACTGTAGCCATCTACGAATAAGGCATGACAATTAACGCATTTGTCCAATAAAGCTGCTAAAAAGCTTAGGGTATAGCCTTGAGCTTAGTTTAGAGTATAGCCTAATTGCATAAATACAGGAATAATGGCTGGTAGAAGGTAATGACAAAATATACTGGAAAATTATAGTTAAAGATGTATATCTAAGTGGTACAATTTGTGACAAGACAGGGAACACTTATACTTGATATCACTATTGCCAGGGTATGCCGTTATATTGAGTCACACTTCTCGAGGTAAGACGAGACTTTCTCAGGACATACTGGGTTAATTATGACAAAGGGAGCCTGGGATCAATTCTATGACAAAGCGCTCAGGTTCACAACGGAAGTAATACGAACAAGCTGACGGGGACTAACGCAGAGTTGGAGATGAAAATGAACTGGCCTAAAAATTATATCTGCATCAGAGAAAGATGCATCCAGCTTAAAATGCGGGAATATTTGTCAACCATGGAGAATGCTTCTGTGATACCGGATGCAAGCGTAATGCCAGAAGAAGCCGAGCAAAAAAAGAATATGTCAGATGTATGGCAGGTGTATGTAGCAATTTACCATTGTCTCACCTTTAACCAGCCAGCCCTCCCAGGGTACCTTCCCCACCCCCAAAGATAACTAACGATAGGTTAAGGTAAGAAATAAAGGGCAGTAATCTCACCTGTTCCGTGCAGAACCTTTGTCCTTATGGTCTTTCTGAAAATCTCCTTCACTTTCACGTCTACCTCTTTGAGAGGGTTAACTGCTTCCAATTTAGATGTCAGGAAAACAAACTTCTCCTTTCCAAGGAATGTTTTGTCCGTCATCGCCACTCTGAGGTCTTCGAGGGTTCCGTTCACATTGACGGTGATATTGCTGACAAAATGCAGCACCTTGAAGCCCTCTTCACGCAACTGTTTTATCTCAAACGTCTTGTAAATGGGCTTGTCATCTAGAAGGTAGAAGGAGCTATTAAGAAGATGCTGATGCCCTTCTTGAAGAGCTACAGTGAAAGGCATGCATAGTTGAATATCACACGTTCTGGAACCCGTATACCCAGCATTTTAAAATCCGAATATCCAAAGTTCGAAGTGCCTCGATACCCTATCTTACGGAGCACAGGTGATAGACGCTGAGACAAGGCCCTATCTATAGACCATATGAGATTAGACCTTTTGCTGTGGGCCCTAAGAGATCCGACTCTATCTTACGGGCCTAAGAGGCGAGACCCTAGTTTTTGGACCAACCATGTCAGACCAGAATCCAGAAAGAGTCCGGCAGATGTCTCTGCAAACCCTAAAAAATCCACAAAGACTCTTGGCATCGCAAGCAGCAGGAAAACACTACACACGTGGCAGTTAATGTCCTTCTCACCTTCATAGTCCTCAACGGAATTGGGCTCCGGTGTCGGTACATTAGGATGCGTTTCATAATCCGGGTCTAAACCCCCGAAACCTCCGATAAATCCTCCATAGTGGAGCACGCAACAACAGCAGGCACCGGGGTTACCGTCCTTTCTGCAGGCTTCTCCTTCGTAGAAGCGATTCTCTTAACAAGGGCATCAGTAGGGTCGTACTTTGGTCCTGCGGATCTCGGTCTTTCCCGCCAGTATTCGGCATGTCGACTCGATTCCGTACCAGCTGTAGCAGGTCTGCTACCGGGGGCGGCAGCGACAGTCGTAAACAGCGGAATCTGCAAGGTGCGTGTTAACAAATTATATATGACTATTACTGTACCTAATGCGTTTGAAGTATGGGATATGATGTGATAGCATATTTCAATTAATTGACACAAATACTGAACAGCTTCAGAGAGGGTCAACAGCAGATTAACACATATGACTTGGGTGAGGAAATTTTGTGGCATCACTTTGGGAGTAAGAGCCAATAGAGCACCATCTGTTTCAAAAGGTGCTCAAACTCGTTGATGCCAAGAATGTTATTAGTGGTTCATCAATGAACAGAGGTCCTCTTTGCATTGTGCTGCCACTATAAATTTAATTCTGCAAACAACAGCAGGGCTATATACAATGGAGATGCTCCTTGCGTCAGTTTTTCAGACAGGGCAATCTCTTACGCTTAAAGTCTTAAGATCTTGAAGGATTTATGTCATCATCGTCAGATGCTTGGGTGGATGTCAAGAATAAAGCCGTTTTTTAGGCTCAGTCTTATTTGAATGGACTGAATCAAGCTTGACGCAATCGAAGTATAATAACATTGTGTGTACATACCACCATGGGGGCTGACTGCAGATCTTCATCGTGCTGATAAACTGGGTTGTCGATCGCGGTCTCCCTTACGCTCACTTCACTATTGTCCACAGGGACAGCAACGTCATTGAAAACGACCTCCACGAACTCGTTCTTCTTCGCAGGGCTCTGAGTCGCAGCATAGCCGTATACGGGAGCCATTGGAACATCGTCTCGACTTTCTGCTTGCTTGCCAAATGTTGGCCCGGTCTTCTCTAATGACCTCACCTTTTCTGAATTCTGCCGCTTCTTGCGATAGCACACGAAGACAACCACAGCAATGAAGAGCAAAACCAGAAAGGCGACAATGACCAGGACAATAATCAGGGTCTTCTTGTTGTCGCTCTTCGCTTCCTTGGGAGGTGAAATCTTCTCTTGCCCGTCCACTATCAATGACTGGAGCGCGACCATGCTGTTGGACTCAAACGTGAAGGTCAGTCCGCTCTGACGTCAGTAGTGACATCATTGACCAGCGAGCTCTCTGCGATTGGATCACTTTGACGTCGAAATCGACGATGATGCTTCCCGCCTTGACCGTAACATTCGACACGGCCACAGGGCGAGAAGATACTTTGTATTTCGATTCGAAGAACGTTTTGAAGTCGCTGATGAACTTCGCTTCCTTTCCGACGACCAGGCTGAAGTCGGCGTTGAACCTCAAACTAAGTCGCCTCGTTACAGTCTGTGATGTGCACAGGTTATTCGGAGACGTGAAATTGGCGGTTGTTTGAGGCCCAAACGAGTCGAAGACATCAAGAGTGATTCCAGTGGCTATCGACACGGTTGTCTTGCCTCCAGTTATGTTTACAGGCTTGGTGAACGTAGAGGCAACTTTGGCTCCACTGGTGGTTGAAGAGACAATCACAAGCGTCATGCCCACCCCGTTTTTACTAAGCTTTGGTTTCACGCCTTTCATCTCGAAGTTCCCATTGCTGACCTTGGCCAATTCGAAGACCCTACCGTACCTATACGCACCAGAGGCCAACGTGAAGGACCTTACCCCCGTCAGGCCTGAGCCCGTGAGCTCTGTGTTGAAAGTGCTGTCCTTGTACGTCATAATAACAAACGCCCGGGTGTTTGTTGCCGCGGTTTGATACTTATCTTTCAGCGATGCAGCAACAACCAGGTCGCAGCTTGGCGCAGACGGAGGCTGGACTGCGAAGGAGGATATCAGCTGTGCATAGCCCACCAAAACTTTGAGCAAGAAGGACGCATCGTGGAAATCCACCACGCCATTTTTGTCCACATCCATGGATGACTTTTGGACGGAAGACAGCTCACTTTGCAGTGCTCTTCCAATCGAGGAGGCGAAGCTTGTAGCCGATTCACGAGCATATGATTGGATAAGAGCTGCATCGAGGATATTGACCGAACAGTCTTTGGTGATATCCCCCAGGAGGACGGCAGCACAAGAGAGACCCTTGGGCTTTGTTGGTATCTCCTTGCCAGCTTTGTCGACGATTGTGATGTTCACTGATGTCATGGTGGTCGAGGTGCTGAAGAGCCCCGTAAACGTCAAATCGGCAATCTTCGGTATGCCAAAGACCTTGTTGTTAGTTTTAACAAGGCCAATGAGACGAACGTGGCCATTTCCAGGAACGGCTATCATGTCAGTCGATGCACTGTCGTATCTAACGATTCCTTTGTCGAAGCTAAAAGAAAATCCAGCCAAGTTAACCAGAGAGCAACGAAGAACAGTTCAAAACGATAAGCCAAATGCCAAAAACATTACAAGAGCTGTTCTGCTTCCTATGAATCAAAACCACATCAAATGGCAACCAAATCCATTCCCACCCGGCCTTCGCCAAAACAAGATGTATAACAACAGTTTGTAACTAAATTAAATACGATCCAAAGGGCCAGGCTACCTTACAATGACGTCAATGCCCTCAAAGTCCTGGAAGGCCACATTGGCATAAACAGGGACAACTTTGGTGGATCCTGACACAACTGAGACTGGCACATTTGCTCGGCTGGAGCCAATATACACACTGCCAGCTCCGTAGCTACTGCCTGATCGTTCGTTGTAAAACACAACATGCAGGGGTGTGGTTTTGGGGCCAGGGTTTCTTCCATCGTCCTTGACTGATATCTCCAAAGAGTAGAATGGGTCGCTCGGGGCTTTCGCGAGCTTTAGGTGTCCTGCAATGGGAAAGAGTATCAAAACCAAGCTGTATCAAAGCTTATCTACAGAAAGAGATCGAGAGACTTCGAATATATGAAACTAGGGTGGGTGCGCAAACGAATAGAAAAGTGGAAAGACTAACAGAGTTCGCTTTGAGTTACCGTACTAGAGATAAAACAGGGCAAGATAAAGGAATTAGTGGAGAAAATAAACAGGTGGGTATTTCAAATGCTACAACACACAATAACAAGCAGCAATGGACATATGAAAATAAGAAAACTACAGAATGCAATGAAATAAAATGCCCACGGGTTTACCTGTAGTGGCATCCAAATTGAAGACTCCATTGGTATCCCCGGAGTTGATTTGGAAGGAAACATTGCCATCTGATCCAAAATCGGCATCGGTTGCATTGATCTTCAACAACGTATTGCCAACAACCTCACTAGACCGCAGGAGCATCGTGATCTCGCCTGCGTGTCCCAGCGAAGGCGCATACTCATTGATGGCGATTATGCGCAGAGTGACATTCACCGAGTTATTCAAAGCCGTTGGCTGGCCTTTGTCGGTAACGAACACAGTCATTTGTATTGTTTTGGAAAGTAGGCTTTGCGAATCAAGATCAAGACTTGAGCGAGGAATGAACGCACCCGTCGTAGCGTCAAGGCTAAACAGAGGCGAAGCCCCCGTCTCCACTGAATACTCCAACTGGCCATTTAGGCCGGAATCCCTGTCCGTTGCTTTCACTGATACTGCAGGGGAGCCTACGACCGCGTTATCAGGCACATCAGCAGATACGAGGCTTGAGCGAATAACGGCCTGTTGTCATTGACATCAATAACATTAACTTGGACAGTGAATGTGGAGGATTTTGGTGCACCGTGGGACGGATTATCTGAGGCTGTAATGACAAGAGTGTACTGTGCTTGTGTTTCGTGGTCAAGGGCGCTCTTTAATACGAGGTTCCCGGCATTGATATCAAACACCCCGCTCACATCGCCAGAGGTGATCGTGTACGTGATGTTTCCGTCTTGGCCTGAGTCGGAGTCCGTGGCAGAGACGGGGGTCAATACCGAGCCAACTGCAAAGTCCTCTTGCTTTGAAACTGTGGCCGAGCTGGACGAAAATGTCGGGGTGAATTCGTTCACGCGGGAAACCCGCACATACACGTCAATATCGACTGACTGCCGTGCCTCGATTCCGTTATCATGCACGTTCATCTGGAAGTAGTAGACTGGCTCGGGCTGCTCGCTGCTGTCCAGATCCAGGGAAGCTGAAACGAGATTAAAAAAACATGGCTGCAATGTACAGAAAGAGCATTTGGCCTTACCATTGATTTTCCTACATGTTTGTTATGGATATCATTAAACTGAAAATTGCTGCTTTTGAAAAAAGGTTGCACCATGGGATAAACATCACAAGCAGAAATAATTCAAAGGATTCAGCTTCGTGGTCGTGATAGAAAAATCTGCATCAAAATCTGAATTTGGGTACGGATTTTTTCGACCATTAAAAAGCAGAGTATGACGTACTATAAGAGGAGTATGATTAAGAGATTGTGGAGGTATTCCTGAAATGGCAGCAGAAATCAATCACGCAGATACAACGAATCGCTCCCCAATACTGCGACTACCCTACAAGGAATAATAGGTATGTACTGGTGCGTTTGCTTACCTTTGGCAGTGAATACCCCTGTGTCGCTGTTGAGGTCAAATGCCGCACTGCCGTTCGTCGATTTGATGGTGTACGTAATGCGTCCGTTTTCGCCGGCGTCAGCATCGCTTGTGGTGACATTGAACGCGACCTGTCCCGCAGCCACTGTCTCTGGCACAGTGATATTGAGCACGGGCCAGTCATACTTGGGTTTGTTGTCATTGACGTCAAGAACATTGAGCGTGAGAGAATGGTCTTTGATGTAAAAGAACGGCGAAGGCGCACTGTCACTCACACTGATTGTCATGGAGTAGGCGGAGACATTCTCACGGTCAAGTGGCCTCTGCAGGGAGAAGACCCCGCTCGAAGGATCCACATTGAACAGCCAATGAAGTGAGGATTCCCTCAGCTCGTATCGCAAGACTCCAGCAATGCCAGTATCCTGATCGGTGGCAACGAAAGTGTGGAGTGTTGTTGGTGTTGTTTGGTTTTCGTAAACACTTATAACGCCTGGGGTGGAGCCATCGAAGATTGGTTGATGATCGTTCTTGAAACGGACGTTGAATGGCAAACACACAACCTGCAGGAAGATCAAATTGAACTTGAACAAAATGCTAGGATGTTTGAGATAGATTCGATAAATCACTTGGTAAATAATGCTCTTGGCAACCCATTAATGTGTATAGCTAGCGATAATCATGAAAAGTACTGTACAGAATAACAGATAAAGTTCTTAAAGAAACGGAACCATAACAGAAGCTTAAATATTGTTAGAATAAATGAAGGTTCCATTTTTTAACAGTAATAATGATTAAATGGAGCAAATACAGGTTTTATGACGTGCGAGGAATTGAAAGAGACTTGTAGTTGCGTTACCTTGTGACCATAGTTGGAAGCGAATTCAAGTGTATATCCCACTCCAAAGCCGGTGATGCGGAGGTCAGTAAATGCAGCCTGTTCGTTGACCACTGCGATGCCTTTCGTGCCAGTCAGAGACCCATTGCCAGGGGCATTGTGTTTGATGCTAACAGTGACGTTCCAGGGGGTCTTCAGCGGCTTCGCGGCCCGGTTAGTTCCCACGTCTCTTACCTCGATAACCGGCTGTTGTCCAAAAACAACTGAATCATTCACTTTGCTAGGAGGGACCTTTACTGCCAGATAGAACTGCCTCTGTTTCACGTCGAACGAATCCGAGACTAAAGACATATTCGCAAACCGGGGGTTGGGTGGATTGATAATCACTTTGAACGCGAGGCGATAACCAGAAGCGACGTCGTAGAAATTCAGATCGGTGAACTGGATTAAGCCTGATGTTGGAATTTTGAAGTAGCTGCTTCCATTGAGGACAGAGTTGGCAGCACCGGAGTGCATAGAAGCGTTTATATACCAACTGCTTCCCTTCCAACCAATGTTGCCAGCCAGGGCATCCGGGAAGCGTGAGCGGATCTCCAAAATCGGCTGACTGCCGCAAACGACAGTGTCGTTACAGTCGCCCGGCTGTTGCGCAATCCGGAGGTACAACTCCCGCTCCTTTACGTCGAACGCGACTGACGTATACGCAGCCGTGTACCTAGATGAAGGGGACGTGGCGGCAGTCAGTTGCAGCTGGTACCCCTTTCCCGGGCTGTCAACGCTAAGGTTTCTGAATGCCGTAAGCACCCACGAATTCCACTTCACTGCTGCCTAGTAAGCTGGCACCGGAGTTTCCGTTCAGCAGAAGCGTGGCGGTGAATAACCATTTTCTGCCCTTCCACCCAGTGTTGTTGACAAGTTCGCCGTTAGCGGCATCGCGTACTTCTACGCGCGGCTGCTGGCCGAACGGAACGGTTTCGTTCGCGTCTGCAGGCTGTTGCAACAAGTTGAAAAACAGGACTCTTTCTTTTATCTCAAATACCTGCGACTCCACGGTAAAGCTTAGATTCAACGGATAGCTGACTTGGAACTTCAACTTGTATCCTGCACCGCTGTGAGAAACGGCAATATTTGTGAAGTTGGCAGTGCCGTTTACGAACTCAACAGTCGTGTTCCCGATCAGCCGCGCGGCAGCGTCGCCTGTACCGGACAAGATCGTGGCCGTCACTCGCCACCTATCAGAGTCACGGCCAAGATTCTGCACCCACCGATTCAAAGCGTCGTACATGCGCAGCCTCGGTTGCATGGTGAATGGGACAGTCTCGTTGCTGTTCGTAGGTTCAGCAATCAGCATCAGTTTCTTTGGTATGTAATACTCAACCGGCTGCACATCATTCTGGGTGGTAGAAGACTTCTGGTCATAGCGTGTGGTGCTGTTGGTACCATTTGTCACTTGTGCTGCAAGCAAAGTAAACAGTGTGGTCATGATTATAAAACAGTGTGGTATTTACGGTTATAATACAGGCGCATTCTTGCAATGAGGATAGAAGGATAAACATCGACTAGCGATGCTGTATTTCTTGTTCCTAATAGATTGTCAAACAGAAAAATCTCAACTTCACGTTATTTCAATTTTTATTTGGCTCTGTTAAAAAACCAGATGAGGCTAAAATTTCTAGGAATTAACATTTAATAGTATGGTGTTTACTGACAAAATACGCGATATAAATTGCATTGTAGTTGTCCGTGTTTGCGTTTTAAAACCTCAGAAAATGAATAATGAAGGCTCATATTTTGAATTATAGAAGAGAAGAATAAAAGAAGATGAGAGAAGAATTATAATAGAAGATAGGCTAGAAATGAGACATGTTCTCTGTTACTCCGAGTTTTGTGCTTGCGCACTCAGACAGACTATAATCAGAGAGAATGAGAGAAGAATTATAGATTTTTGGTTGTGTGTTCTGGTTAACAGAATGGACAGCTCTAAGTTGCCTTGAAATAGAAACAATAACATATGATTCAAGACCGTGAATTAAAGAATTAGGTACTGAGGTATCAGATGAATGTATACAAACAAACCGGTTTCGTTTGTAGCTCTGACGCCTCCGGTCGGATCGACGGGAGGAGGGGTCGGTTCGGTAACAGTGATGACATCGAGAGGCAGTCCTGTTGCGTCGGCGAGAGAACCTGTTTGCGAGCTCTGAACAACTTTGGTGGTGATGTCTTGCAGTTCTTGATACGAGGTTTGGTTGGCTGAAAAAAGAATTAAGAAACTTGTAAACATCAAGTTGAAGATCGTACTACCGCGTATCTTAAAATCGGCTGAGAATCAACACCTTACGATAACAAAGAGCTACAATATCTTCGTCTCCTCCAGGAGAGCCAGTTAGAGAAACTGAGAATCAGCAATATAAACTTTAATCGGTTTGTAATATATGACTCGCAGAATTCTCCACAGCGGATGGTTATCTTCCAATGCTTGGCTTCTCAAATCAATCGCAAAGATCTGATAGTACGGTCCTGCCAGCACAATAACAGCTTATTTCTTTGAGACATTTCAAATACAAGCAAGTTTGAGCCTTTTTGGTACAATTTTGGTACAACATTGAACAAGATTTTTTGAAAACTCAATGAAAAATGGGAGATAAATTTAACTGATGATTTAAATGTATGTCTTGTGGTGATTGGTTAAATAAGTAAAACGGGACACTTTTGGTAATTGATACACACAAAAATGAACTTAAAGGAAAATATCATCAGGTGGGATATTCTAAAGGGTACATATTAGAAAATGCTTTTCAACTAATTCAAAATTATGTGATAGCTTGAGGATGAGGGCGATCAAAAAGGTTAATGAAATGATGTGAGAATGTTTTGAAAGCTGTCTCACCTGTAGAATTCGTTTGTGACACATTGCCTGACGGTGGTGGGTCACCAATTTGGACCTTAGAAATATGATAGAAAAAGCTTTTCAACAACAACAACAACAACAACAACAACAACATTAGCAACAACAACATCAGCACAACAACAGCAAAACTGTCATTGAAACTGCAAATATATAAACGGAATCGAACGGTACGACTCTACGATCGACGTTCCCAAATCAATGTGGCTTGACCAATCATCGAAATTCAAATATCGACGCCTAGATCACAGCATCAGGAATTCTCCCAAGAGAATGATGTCCTGCTTACCTCGACATAGGAGAGTTCCGCTGCTCTTCTACGCCTGGATCCGCCCGCCGAAACGACATCCATGACCCGGATACGTGACTTGTCGATTCCAAGCAGGGCTGCCAGGTTGTTCACCAAATTCTTCTTGAAGAAATCTTCAGTGCTCACAGCCGACGATGAAACGCCCATTCTCAGCTAAAAGTGAACGAAACAACGATTAAATCAAAGCATTTGAAGCGAAATTATTGACGAATTTCAAACTACAGTAGCAATTCACCGAAGAGATGACGGCATGTGAAGTGGACAAATACAACTCAGTATTGCTAATAGGTTTGTCCAAGATAGGGATTGAACCAGTACCCAATAATTTAGCGAATTTCAAATAAAAAAAAGGAGTCAAATTTCTTTTGTTCAATTGAATGTTGAAAAAACTCGGATCGCTTGTTATGTAACTCTCGGGATACCAAAAAACCCATCACTTTACTTGTGCGGTGGTCAAAATGTCGACACCAATATCTTTACATTGAATTTGTTCCCTCAACAAATAAGTAAATAAACCGGCTAACAATCACGGTTTATACAACTTATGATACAAGAGACCCTCCTGCAGTCCTCCTCTTAGCAAGATAATAACCCAAAACCACAGACATTCACGCACTCGGTTTTTGATTCCGATCCTGTCCTTCAATCCACGACTCCAATTTTCAATGGAAAAAACAATCTCGCAAAGCATTAATGCATACGTTTAAAAAGTACCTGAATGATGTTTGTCTGCCTGATTTCTAGAAACTCAGGCCCCTTCACGAGGATGTACAGGATCTTCTCCTTGCTGTCGAAATAATTCAAGCCCGGATTGCTATCTAGGCCGGGCACGTACTGGTCGGCCGGTTTCGTCGGGTCCTTGGGAAGCAGCTCAAAATTTGTGCCCTGGTACTTTCCATTTGTAGGCAAAATGTAACTGCCTGAAAAGGGACACGAATTTTGAACGTAGAACAGTGTTGCAGAGTAAGAGAATCAGGTATAGCAAAGAAGGAAATGATTATTTGAGCAGTATCGATAAAACTGCGGAGAAATATTCCAAATCAGTACCTTTGATGTTACAAAAGACATTTCCTTGATAATTTTGGTAGCAGCAGCATGCAAATAAATTGTGTTATCAGCATGGCAAAATGACGATTATTAGCAACTTGTCACGGAATTTCACTAACTCCTTGTTGCTTCATAAAAATTTAACTCCCAAAAGGTCTCCTTTTAGCTTGAACATTTACTTCACGAACATTTACTTGAATATTATATTATGAACATAGAATCTGTATGAGACATCGTTCGCACAAGAAACTGAAAATTTCATGGTTCGAAAAGATTTTCCGTTGAAAGAAGGACTGGGATCGACATTCTTCTCGATAGCATAGCTCCACACGGAAATTACTATCACTTGGTATTACATATAAACATTAGGTCAACAAAACAGCAACAACAACATAATCATTCGACGTGATAAAGTCGCCATCTGAGACTATACATCTGATACTATATTCAGGTGAATATACTGTGAAAGGAGACAAAAGTATGGATCAAGTTACCTCTCCAGTAGATATCAAGTCTTTGGGGTTTGGCGTAGTAAATCTTCATTAAGACTGCATCCTTCATTTCACTATTGAGGAGATGCAGTCGCAGTTTATGAGGCCCAAAACTGGTGAAATGGAGATCATAACTGAGCTGTGACGCAACGACTGAGTAAAACGTGGAAATCCTTTCTTGGCAAGTGTATCCAAAGCACCAGCCATGGTCCATGGGTCCGTTGATTAGGTCAATGTAACCATTGGCTGCGATACCAACAGGAGAGAGTCTGCGTGTTTCGGTGTCTTCGTCCACGCTTTCAATCACCAGGAAGAAGTAGTCCAAGCTAGTGCACTGGTATGCGCCAAAATCGCTGCGGAAGGAGCAGAAACTCTTGTCTCTCGTTCCACGCACGATACCCTTGTGTGGGAACTTCGTGTCCGCATTGATCTGGGTGCCATCAAGGTTAGACAGCATGGTCCTAGGTATTCGATAGTTTCCTAAAACACAGATGACGTTGCATAGAAAATGTCTTGCTGTTAGAATCAAATCTGAAGTTAAAGAAGAGGTATGTATCACTAAAATTAGCCACTCTTTATCAATATACAATGAAGTTCGCGCCTAGGCCGAAGCAAGCTAGAATGGGTAGCATATAATGAGTGAAGCTTAGAAAATAAGTTACCAAGTCCAAAGGCACGGTTGCCATCCCATTGGTACTCAGAGCGCGAGATGATGCTGCCTGCTGCAGTCCCAAACGTCGATCCATCGACATCTTTGATAAGAACTTTCCTAAGAGCATCACAATCCATATCGACGCAGTCTGAAGGATTGATGAACTTCAAGGAGGGGTTTGGATGGTGGAGCTTCATGCCTTCTGTCACATTTATCAATGTGATTTTCTCAAGGGTCATTGGGTGGTATATGTCTCCGCTACTTGGGTTGGTGTGGAACATGACATTTTTCTTGTCTTTGCAGGGGACGAAATTGGCAAAAGTTGTCCTGTTGTAAATGACATGTCCGCCAATGGCAGGGTATGACATCGGACTGTCCCACGGCATAAAGGGCCCAGCCGACACACCAGAGAGAAAGTTGGACAATACAGCTCCAATCATACCTCCTAGAAGAGACAATGAATTAAGACCTTTTAGAGACATTGGCATGACAGCGAATCTACATAGACACTCGGATCGAAGCAGCAATCGAATAATGAAGCAATTGATTGGTTAGCATACCGTTACTGGCTCTCACTGCCCTGTTTCCTACCATTGTAGCGGGCATTGGTCTTATGAAGTCGTAATTGCAGTCGAAAGACGGGCTTACACCAACAAGCAGCGAGTCCTCCACGATAACAAACTTGTCCTTTCTCACGTGGGTAGTCGCCGGCGGCTTTCCAACGAAGAGGAACAAACTGACGCCATTATCTGCAAACGTATTCTTGCTGACTTTAAGGCTGGCCGATCCAAAGCTGAAAATACCATAATCGTAGTTCTTCCACAAGTAGAAATTAGAAATACGGGCGCACTCAGGCAACTTGGCCTTCGGAGGCACATGGATGCCGTGTACGCATGAATGCGCCTCGTTATCACGCCACAACAGTTCAGCCTCGCTCGCTCCACAGTCCTCCCCAACCAGCGCGAATCCGATCTTCTCACTACCAGCAACGACATTTCCAACCATGGTCGTGTTCTTGGAGAATGACACCTCGATACCGCCCGTCCAGAAGTGGTCAAACGGTGGCTTTAGGCCCTTGAAAGTGTGTATGGCCAACACGTAGATAACCACGTTTCTCATTATACGGTTGCTCGATCCTTTGTTACGGATACCGGCTCCGACCACGTGATGCAAGGCGTTGTCTTCCACAAGCAGATTGTCCGTACCGAAAATCCCGATGCCCGTGTTGAAGCCGTCGTGGAAGGAGCTGCCACGCACAAACGACTCGTTCCCCTGTATCTCTCCAAGGTTCATAAACGACAGGGCAAACCTGAAAGTTAAATCAATATAACCATCAACAATCTTTCGAAAAGAGCCGTAAACAATATCTTGAAAAGAGCCCGGCATTTGCACTAATGTCATGTTAGGCCAATGTTCAGAAAACCAGAAAACTTGCAAATTCCACAAAATATCAAACACAGAAATATTAGTATTATCAGAAGGCAATGTAATGAGGGTTTAAGTAGACAGCCTCTGTTTGGAAGGGTCTGATGGCCTCTATTTCACTTTGATAGACCATCGCTATTTACAAGGGAAAAGTTTGATACCGATGCTGAAATAAATGTGTAGGCTTTTAAAGATCATACTCTGTTCCAGGTGACAAAACAAAATTTGTAAAAAATGGTTTAAAGATTTGCTATTTTCCCGTTTTTCTAAACCTTACACTGCCTCAAAGCCACTTTTCGCCTTGAAAGTGAACAATGTCGAAAGGTATAATAAAAAAGTACAGAAGTCCCACAAGCCATTGTCCTACACCATTCATCACTGTGTCGTAGTCAAATTTCTACTAGAGCAAAGGCTAATCATCTAAAGACATTGTCAGTTTATGTTAAGCAGCTACGCTTTAACGGGGCATACCTCGGGTCATAGTCCTCGTTCCATCCGTACTGACCACAGCTCTTGAACTGCACGTCTGATATCATAGCTTTGCCACGATAGGTGATGCCTCCGTCCGTGTACGAGCCAACAAGGACGCGACATCCAAAGGATTGCTGCCCTAATGCACCCACCGGGCTATCTGCTCCTTCGATGACGACGTTTCTTGTGAGCAGCGCGACCTTGGCAGCCATTTTGAGCATGTGCTTGCCAACCAAGTACCTGCCACCGAGGTGCCGATGCACGAATGTGCCTCTCACGGTGATATCTCGTCCATCCTCTGACCCGAGAAGGAATCAAGAAAGAAACATGAATGAGAATGGAACATAAATTAGAATAACAAACGTATGCAGCATAAACAAGAATATTCAAACAGGAATAAAATAACTCATACAACATACACAAGGGTAATGAAACATGAATGAGAATAACTTATGCTACATAAACAAGAATACATAAACATGAATTAGAACGAGGCAAGCCACATAAATGATAATAATGAAACATAAATACAAATAACACTCGCAACATTAACAAGAATAATGAAACATAAATTTGAAGAAGTTATGCAGCATGATTTTCAAAATGTCATTAGTCAAAATGTGAGATCAAATGACTCTTAAAAACTACATTAGCATCCCTCTTCGGTGTACAGGCGCCAACAAGCTCCCATGTCCCACTTTAAAGATGCGTCCTACGTCTTTGTATAAGTAAAGCCTTTAAACAAGATAGACTCACCTGAGACGGCATCGATGATAAACTTCTCGGCGTGTCGCGGCTCGTGCGTGGATGTCGATATCACGATTTCTTCCCCCACCTGCCAATCAGTGGCATTCTCAAGCACGATCTTATTCCCACCAGGGTACACCGTTTGCGCCAACGCAGTCCAGTACACGCTCCTCCGCTTCCCGAACATCTGCAATCGCGCGAAAACGCCAAGCGCCTTCGCACCAACGTTCGGGCCGGTGTTCAACGGCATGTCCTTTGTTTGCTGGTTACCAAGCAACCGAATGATGACGTTGTTCACCATGGGCTTGTCCGGCCAGCCGACCACCAAGTTTCCGTACAACCCGCTTATGAAGATGATGTTGGCGGATATGTTGTGGTTGCGCCCGTTCTCAAGTTCCAGCGTTCCGTAGATGTACAGCCGGTCCATGACGGGGGTTTGCACGTCAACCACCATCCACTTGTCCGAGTTGATCATCACATTGTCACCGTTCTTCGGCAGCACCCCGTTATGTCCACCGTAGCCTGCAGGAGACCCCATCCAATCAGCCGACTTGCTCCAGTACCCAGCCGTGGTTGGCCGCCCCTTGGGGGGAGGTGGGGGTGTCGGCACAATGCAGTTCAAGAAGAAGCAGCGGTACACCCTCAAGTTGACTGGCATTGGCACTGGTAGCGCTGGAGTCGTGACACTGGAGCCTTTGACCAATATGGACAACTTCTTCTGCTCTTTATTGAAATTCCATGCACCGTGCGATTCAGTGGTCGGGTCCGGGATACCGTTCGTTCCATTAACCACGACTCCGGTGGTTGTGAAAAAGTCGGGCTCTTGGGTGAGGGTGTGTGTCAGATAGAGGTAGTCTGTCTTCTTCATGTCATAAAACAACATTTTGTAACTAAGATTAGTGAGCTGGTTGCCCATCTCGAAGCCCAGGTTTGTTGCCTCGTTCAGCAACACGAGTGCCATCCATCCTTGCTTGTGAGACGTGGCCTTGTCTATCCAAGGACTCGAGGTGTTTCCATACTTGTTGGTGAAAATGGCTCTCTTCTGGTTCAGTGAGCTTGGGTGGATTTTATTGAATGCCATTCTTCTGAATCCGGCTTCCGGTTTACAAACAGCACCCGGAACAACGCCAACTGAAAACCGGCTGTCTTGAGTGCAATGGGCGGAGGGCAGCGTGGGGTTGAGCGGGAGGGCGCTGCTGCCAGCAACCCCCGTGAGGGTGCCATCCAAATCTTCATATATGGCCTGGTGATTCCAATCAAACTGGGCAATTCGGGGTGAGTTTATTAGGGTGATCTTTTCAAATTTGGTGAGCCAGCCCCCCTTTTTACCGAAATGGGCACAATGGGCACAAGCCCTCAGGATGGTACAGCCGCTGGACAGGTCAAAGTTAACGAACGTGACGTTAGACACGGTAAGGCGGGCGGAGGCCGGCAGCTGAACACCCGCCTCTGTGCACGCCCGCTGGTCCTGGTGCCGCACTTCATTGTAGTCCGCAAGCTGCGAGTGGCCTACGATGAGCGAGTCCCTCACCATCGCTCCTCCCCAGGGGCTATTGTCAGAGTCCGCAACGATGACCTCGATTCCAGCCAGATCGTTGTCCATGGCAACATTATCGACAAACTGCACCGCTCCTCCAACGTCCACCTCGGCGCCCCGCATGTTATTCCATGCAATCATGGAATGGAAGACAGCTGGCTCATGCTCCTTCGCATTGCAGGCGCCTCCCACTTTCGGGTGGTATATGGGGAAAATCCAAAGACCGTAACGGCCGAATGAATGGGCTGTGTTGTTGCGGAACTCCAGCATTGGCACATTCCTTTGAAAGGAAGAAAGCAATTTGAAGCGCAATGCGTGGCAATTCAATTACCAATAGTGTATAAGTGCACAGTACTATTTATCGTGTACAAATCTCAACTAGAAAGAAATGGAAGTATCCCGCGCCTCTTCCCCCCAAAACGTGTCACCAGATGACGTAGGACGGGTTTGTTACAAATGAGTCTTCTAACTGGACTTTCATTAACTTGGCCTGTTTGAAGAGTCAACTGAACAGGAAATCTTCTTCCCATTTTATTGTTGAAATTTGAATGCATCGTACCTTTTCTGATTCTCCAATATACCAAACTTAGTTCAAATGCGTCTGCTACTCTAACGCTTCTCATAAACATTACTATCTAAGTACATATAGTCACAACAAACAAATTCTTGAAGGAAAACAATACACTGTTTACTACGTTGGTGAATATATATTCTCATATTGCTTCTAAGTTTCCCGAATGCATCGCAAATCGACAAGCGTAACGAGAGGCCATTGTTATAAAGGATAAGCATTGGTATTACGTACCTTGGACAGACAGTCTTGGTGAAGCTAGGCCCATCTGGATGCAGGAACATTTGGTACCAGAACCCGAAATGACTTCCACCCGCGGCAACATTATGCCTGACAGTATTATTCGCATTGGTTACCCAGTACGTGGCGGGGGTAATGTCAACGTTCAGAGTTGAACTTGATGGCTTAACAAATATTCCCAAGTTGTACTGGACTACATTGCCGATTTCGACTCCGTTTTCCATGAAAAATGCGTTACCTTAACAGAAAAAATTATGATTGAAAGCAAAAATAACTAAGAAATGAAATTGAAATTTGTTGATTGGAGTATCTATAGCACAGTTGCGCCTGAAAGCTGAAAGATATTGTTGCTTTTATATGGACCTTGTATACTAGATTGATGAAAATCTCAAAATTAATAATTATTGCTAAGACGGCGATTGGCGATGATTAATGATTAATGATTAATGATGATTTCAATGCTCAACGATTGACAGTAACGGTTATTAGCAATAACAATAATTGCAATGATTGATGAAAATGTTACTGATTACTACCAACACCTCTATTATCACCAACTATGATACACCCTATGATGACACCCTTAATACAGCGATGGTGGTACCAATAACCATGCGTTCTGATGACACGCGTGAGAAATGGTACTAACTTCCGTCATCACAACAACGATATCCATCTTATCAAGGTATCAATCTTACCAAGGATGTCATAAATGACTGTGTTCTCCACCACAAGGTTGTTCACGCCATGCATAGTGACGGCACGGTTAAAACTGTGGTGGATGGAGCAACCTTTGACGTAGGAGCCATGCACGTCTCCATCCATGTGGAAGTGGATCGGGTAGCGTCCAAGCCGAAACGCCTGACCCGCATGTCGCACCTCGACGTAATGGAAGAAGCCTTTTGCTACCCGAGAGCTTCGGTGACCAGAATGCAGCATGATTTGCACCCCAAACTGGTCGCTGCCCTTCTCCTGTCCAAATTTTCCATCGAAGCAAGTTTGCGACTTGAATTGGCCTGGTTCGAACTCGGCCGGACAACTCTCGATCTTACCACTCCATGTGTCTTCCTTTGAGCCTTAAAATGACAAGAAGATAACATGATATGACGTCACAAGATAACAAAAATCAAAGTTATCATTTAGCAGATGTTAATCTGGCTGCATAGAATTAACTGGTTTGGACAAAAATAATATATTTCAGATACTTCTTGGTATTGAAAGGCTTTAAGCAACTGGAAAAAATTGCCATCTGCAGAATAACTACATTTTAATAACACCAGAAACGATATGTAATCTGCAGCCTCGAGATAGTCGTGTAAGACTCATTAAGTCGTACTTAGAATGACCGAGGTTTTCATTAAGTTGGGCCGACTTTATATTCAAGTCGTCCCTAGATAGCTCAAACTTCTACCAAATGGATAATCGCCTTATCCCCTCTTGGTCTGATAGAAAGGTCTAACTCAAAGGTGATATGAAACTGCAGCAAACCAATGAAGTAAATACCTTGTATCACGATGTTTCTTGTAAGCAGGCCAACTTCAGCTCTGGTGTCAATGACCCGACCAGCAATTGTCTGACTGATAGAAATGTGTCTATACTTCAAAGCCGGTGTGATGTCCAGCGTTCGACCACCATCTCGTACCCCTGTGATATTGACGACTTCATTCTCTCTGATGCTCTTGCTAGTTGTTGCTATGACAACTTCATCACCGATCTTCCAATCATTAACAGGCAACTGGAGTTTGATTGACGTTGCACCAGCATTGGCTGTTTCCGAAAGCCTTGTCCACGTGTGTCGTATGTGTTTACCGAACAACTCCAAAGAGCCATTCCGGATTGATATAGACTTCGCTCCATATATAGGCAACTCGGTAGATCTCACGTGACCATGAATAGTAATGGTAGCTTTGTGTTGGAACGTTTTCTCGGGTGATTCCCCAATTCGAAGCCTGCCTCCTTCGGTTACGAAAATATGTTCTGCCCTCAGATGCAGGTCCTTTTCGTCAAAGACCAACTCGCCGCCCTTGATGAGCAGTATCCTGAAGACGGGGGTGTCGATGTCAAGAAGCATCGACTGGCCATGTTTGATGATCACGAAATCGCCTGGAATAGAACAGCAAACACATGATACACCAATGATTGAGATTCAACAAATGAAGGGTACTTGGGTTTGAATATTAAGGCAATAGTTGCAGCTAACTGTCAAAGGTGGCTAAGGATGGTGACTTGAAACTCCGTAATTTCGCTCGATTTCAAGAAAATGTATCATTTCAGTTTCGATAAAAAGCATCCAGCTCTTTAAAACTTGATCCCATTTATTTCTGACCAATGCGTCCGGTCATGCACATAGGTATACCCTGGACATCCACCAAGACGTATGTATAAAGGATCCAACCTAATATGCGATAAATTCAGGAAATGACAAAATTAACTAGGCGTTTTTTCAAAAAGCGAGACGATGATTTTACGGTTAATTTATGTGTTCTTCATGATGAAAACAAAACAAAATAGGGAGCCCCCTTTATTAAGCTTTCCAATACATCCGTTTGAAGTATTTCACTAAATGGCCTACTTATATGTGTTGCCTCATTTGTGTTTCGTCTTGCAATGAAAACGAGGTTGATGACTTTGCAACAACGTACCTGCGACCGGGGGGTCATTACCACCCCAACTGTACTTGGAAGACCAGACATCAACATAGAAGAAACTTGCGCTGATTGCGATCGCCTTTCCGTTGGTGCCAACATCCACCCGTACGTCAGTTTTGACTGTTCTGGAACTCGCCGACGTGATGCAAACAATCTGGGTGGCAGAAACGGACTGGACTGCGCACGGATTGCCAGCGATTGTCACTACGGAGGAGCCTGAGCCACTCTGAAGGGCGGTTCCGTTGATCGTGACCCGAACACCGCCACCAGTACCACCGCGGGGCGGACTGACGGATGTGATTGTAGACGTGAGCGATGATCTGTATGTGTATGAATTGGCCAATGACACTGTAGCGCCAGAGGCTGATTTGATTTCAACAGCGCACACGTGGTCTGACGAGTAACTTCCAGGGTTGACGTGAGGGCTTTCACACGTGATCTGTGTGTCACTGACACTCGAGGCAAGCACTTTACAAGGCTGGTTGCAAACGAAAACGGAATCGTTGACACTGTACCCATAGCCAGTCAAAGTGACATTTGTACCACCGCCGAAGCCGCTTTCATTTGGAGCAACAGTAGTAAGTCCAAGGGTGTAATTGAACATTGTATCGCTGTTACTTAGGCCCTTGCCGTCAACGTAGACTTTGATTGGCACGGTACCCGCAGGGTGTGATGACAGTGTGCACGTGATGGAGCTGCCAGAGGACGATGTCACATTACAAGGTGCATCTCCCACTGTGACAACGACGCTGCCTCCTGAAACAGAGCGCCTTCGTCTTTTACTACCAGAGCCAGCAGCAAAGTTCGCACCTGTTATTGTAATAGCCTCTCCGCCTTTGCCAGCTGTGACGGAGAGCGAGTTGACTGTTGGCGTCGCCGAGGAACCATACGTGAACATGGTCATTGGGAAGGTCACGGCACCAGACTTCACAACAACAGCCTTTGTGGCAGCGCCTGCAGGTGTGGTACACACCACGCTTGTGTACGTCACTGTCTTCAAAGCACACTGTTTGCCGTCAATTTGGACTGATACCCTGCCAGGGTCAAAGCCGAGCCCGCTAATGCTTATATCTGTTCCTCCGTGCACGCTTCCTGTTGATGGAGTGACCCCCGTGATTGAAGGAGTACACTGGACGGTATCCGTCGTGTTGAACCAGGCACTGCCGCTCGGATGCTTGTAAACATGGAGCTTATGAGTTCCAGCGGGTACGCCTGCGACCACGCAAATTATATGAGTTTCATTCATGGCACTTATATTGCATGGTGCTGGCCCAACGGCCACTGCCACATCTGCCGAAGATGAACCAAACTTGTCACCAATCAGTACCAGCTCCTGGCTCTGCTGTGTAATCTGTCTGTCCGGAACATCATTGACGACTGCGGTTGCAGATAGCGAATAGTGGAACGTACAGTTAGCAGCTGACGTGTTGCAGATTGCCAGCTCGCTGTTCACGTGGACTTTGACATCTAGCAAGTTGTTAGTGAGCTGGTTGATCTTGGCAGTGGTGCACTTGACTTCCGTGTATGTCATGTTGGTGATGGCGCATTCGAATACCCCAATCATGACCGCGGCACTGCTGCCGGTAAATCCAGCGCCACTGATCGTGACTTTGGTACCACCGCCAGACGATCCCTGGTTTGGGGCAATTGACGAAATCATCGGGCGCATCTTGAGTGTCTCATTAACCGGGCTACTGATATTGATTAGGGCGTTGCCTCTGTTGTTTACGTGCAAGGAAATGCGCATAGCGGTGTTTATAGGGGGCGAGTTGGCTATGTTTATACGGCAAACAATCCTCTCATCACTACTCGAAATGACGTCACATTTGTGATTTCCTAACTTCACATGATTATGACAAGAGAGGTCCGAGAAGCCCTTTCCTGTAACAACAACATCGGTATCGACGGTTATCCAACGTGGAGACAGCGAGTCAACGACGGGGGTCACGCAGGGTGCAAAACGAAACTTGAAGGGGTGCCCGTCATCTGCTGTGCGCGTAATGTTTGTGCTGTTGTCAGTCGAAGCACTGGTGGTTACACAAGGAGAGTGGCTGGAGCTTATTCCATTTACGCAGTTTTCAGTATCGTTCACGTTTGACGAAGAGTTCTCGTATATCGCCTTGAATTCTGCAAAGGAGTGGTGTGTTAGAGAAGCACAAAATGGCATTATCTGCTACACCAGAGGTTAACATACTTTCAAACGCGAGAGAGGCTCATGTCAGTTTGAATTTACCAAGTACTCCACACTGGACTTTGT
The DNA here is from genome assembly GCA_003864495.1 of Nemopilema nomurai. Classification (NCBI taxonomy): domain Eukaryota; kingdom Metazoa; phylum Cnidaria; class Scyphozoa; order Rhizostomeae; family Rhizostomatidae; genus Nemopilema; species Nemopilema nomurai. Next base: position 943,588 of record ML133436.1, on the reverse strand, counting down.
TAACAGAACAAAACAGCCACCTTGGAAGTTATGGCTACATGAGGCATCAGTATCAACAAAGATCTCAAAAAGAGCCCATTGTATGCTGGAACAAGGATACCAGCCGAAGGGTAACTTGACATCCAATCAAAAGCATTTTAGTGACACGAACAATAACTTACGTCCCACCCGAACTTGAACATTAACGACTTTCGATTTCAACCCTCTGACGATGACTCTTCCGGTCATGCTTATCCGTTTCCCAGGATCGATTGGGCCACTTGAGAAATAGTAGACTCCAGGCTTGTCAAATCGATGAGTAAAGCTGCCGCTGCTCCCACGGGAACTCATGAATCCGGTTCCATCATAATCCGTGCTGACTCCATTCGATTGGAAGACGCCGATGGAGAGCCCAGACATTGGATTACTTGCCCACAACCACTGCAACAACAAGCACGTGACTTGGAACACTACCGTAAGCATCAAAGGACACAGGGATACATTTGTGCAACTACAGACAAAGAAGGCAACACTGGCTATCTGTATCGCGGTGTTTGGCGCTTGGTGTGGCCAACATAGAGAGACAAGTAAGGATCAAAGATAAGTTTTTGGAAAGATATACCTCATTGAATAGCGTCATCGAATCAGATTTCTTTGTATCGAATCTTAACAAGTAAATGCTTACACTAAAAGACTCGGGCTAAGAAATGAGTTAACTTCACTCAAATATAAAGTACCAGAGCAATTTCCCCCTATATTGATAGACAGGCTGGTCCTTTATCCCTCTTCGTTATTTGATACCAAAGAATTACAAACCGTAGTCCAAAACACTTAAAGCATTGCTGATAATGTAAGAACGCAATGCAAGATTAATCCAGTGGAGTAATTCAACAACAGACACAGTTATTCGGCGATACCAGGCAAAACTTGGTTAGGCCAAGGCCATTTCTGTTACTAGTGTTATGATACCCTCAGTAGTAGAACCTCGCGAGTTGCTATGCTAGCACATGAGAAACTTCAATACACACCTTCACCGAATCCCCGATGTCAATTTGAATCACTGAGACATTCCACGCATATCCACCGCCATAAACTGAAAAGGTATTACAGCATAATAAATGGCATTTTCAGCTCAAGTACACAAACTTTGGTTATGGATTTGATACCGCATTTCCTCAAAGCTGTATTTTTGAAAAGATATTAACAAATAATTACTTGAATATATCAATTTACTCATCTTTATTGCGGGGGATCATTAAAGAACATACCTGAGCTTCTGCCAGAGTTGTCCACTGTGAAAACCTTTGTTGCAGCAGCTGTTCTGCATTTGATCTCGTGCCTCGATGCAGAAATGATGCTGCATTTCTTACTGCCAACGGTGACCTGCATGACGGAGGTATTCTGCACAAACCCGTCACCCGTCAAGGTGAGAACAGTGCCCCCCAGCACTGACCCGTGGGTGGGGTAGACGCTGTCGACATAAAGAAAGTAAACCAGCACTTCACCAGACATATCTGCGTAGCCTCGGCCGAACACAAAGACGGAGAGTCGGTGTTCTCCAGGGGGGTTGGCTGGGGTCCGGCAGAGAATTTCAGTGGAGTTGGAATAAATAATCACGCAAGCTTTGTCACCGACGGTCACTCGGACATCAGAACCAGTTGTAGGGTCAAGAAAAGAGCCAGACATCCGCAAGATGACACCGCCATTGACAGTCGGTGGGTATGAATTGTAAGAGCTGATGGACGGAGCCACGATTGACTTGTACTCAAAGGCGTCATCCAGCGAAGCATTTTCACCTTTAATGGTCACCTGCAAAAGGATCAGCGTTGTTGCAGATTTCATTCATTGTGACACATCAAAAAGAGGCAGTCAAGTATGACACACTTGAATTTATAAAATATCAACGTTTTTAGCAACTCTTTTTCTACACATGCAAGGAAAAAGAGTAATGAAACTAGAGTAATCAAGTGCATGTTTTGTTGAAGCTTATCGTCGCATCCTTTGCACCACTCTATAGAAGCAGTAAACCTTTATTTCGATTATATGCTCATTAAGCTGTGGGTCTCATAATTATAGATCAGTATCTCATGCAATTATTTCATAACAAAACAGCCTAGATTGGGCTTAGAAACCTCAATAAACAATCGCAAACAAAAGCACTTTGCATGACTTTCTACACACAGCATCTCTTCATAGAACATCTCTAATGTAAAGTCGAGAGACGATGAAAACCTTTACAATCCTTTCAACAGCTACATAGTAGCACGATATCCTTCTTTTGAAATCTGCTCGTTTACAATGGCTTCATGAACGTATACTTACAGACACTGAAACGTTTCCAGCCACACCCGGTCCAGTCATACACTTGATGCTGTTCTCAGTCAGCTCGGTAACTTCGCAGGCGCTGTCGTCGAACAAGACACTAGCGTCCTGTCTAGAGCTGCCAAAGCCGTTGCCTACAATGGTCACTACTGCACCTCCAAAAGTGCTGCCTTGTGCAGGTGAAACCGAGGTTAGGATTAGATTGTACCTAAAAAGAGGTTATTATTGAAATATCTACCTTGGAACGTACAAATCAAGGTAACAGAATGATTGAGATGTGTAAAATATTGTAATAACAAGTAATGACAGTAATAACAAAAGTTGGCAATAAGGAACAGTTTGGATCTTTTCCATTCATAACACATTATTAAGCAATGTAACAATCTAATTTTGGTATTTTATCTCTATTTCTTCCGAGGACAGTATTCACACTAGAATACTCTAAACAGTATAATACCAGATTCAATTTACTGCTGTACACAACGAGCAATGCCAAAAAGGTCAGTCATTTGCGATTAAGTCTGGCAAAAAAGCTCTTTCTAAGAGAAATTTTATATGATAGAGTAAAATAGTGGTTGCAAATTCCAATTCCAAGCTTTATACGATTTTGAATTTTAGAACGCACCTGAACTTGTTGGCGTCTCCTGTTGCCATGGCATTCCCCTTTCCTTTCACATGTACATGGACTGAATGGCTCCCAGCTTGAGAGTATCCTGAAGGTGGAGAATTATGCAACTTACTTGGCTCCAGGAAGCTGTTCTCCAATTCCTACTCATTACTTCTTGATGAAGCACAAGTTTGAGAAATGAAAGTGGCTGAAAATATTCTTTGGAACCAAAGGACTAAACTACTTCTAAGACGTCACACGCAGTTAACACTGCGCAACGCCTCTCCAAACTGCTTCTATCCTTCATTAACTTAAAGTTCAGAGTTCATTAACTTAAATCTTTTAATGTTTGTGCCTCTTTTGAGAGATCCAGTTTAATTCCGATGGTGGCCACATCTTGCCATATTGTCTGCATCGTGCATTGGGAAGACTAAAAGGCGTTGCAAATCTTTGCCAGTCTGACCTCAATCTACTTTAAGATGTCGAACAAATCTCAATTTCGACATCTGTGACAAAGGCTGCTCCTTCAGACAAATTTTGAACAATAGTAATGAATCCATCCCAAGTTGATCAAAAGCTAATGAAGAGAAAAGGTAAGAGCAATTGCCTTAACCACTTACCTACACAACAGGAAATCGAACTGGCCGTGCTACTCGTAATCTGACAGATAACACCCCCTATCACGACCGAATTGTCTGCACTGCTAGCACTGAACCCCGATCCACCAATAGTTATGACCGTACATGTGCCATTCGGACCTCCATGTCCACTGGACGGCGTGATGGATGTGATTTGGGGTGTACTAGCAACACGGTACTCATACGCACACGAGTTATTCATGCACGCAGACGCGATGTTATTTATCGTCACGACCACCTGAAAGAAATGGACTTAGAGCATGAAACGGGTAAACAAAGCATTTAGTTATCCAATCCGAAAAATCTCAAAGACAAAATGCTCCGTTTTTAATGGCTTGTCAGATTTATGGTTACATCCATATGCTTGTTGCACTGTTAAATTCATCCATATAAGTTACACTGGACACCTACAAAACACGGGTTCAACTATGTTCTATAGCTATAACACATTGACACAAAACAAGCCCTAATTTGATTGAAAAGGGGTGCTACCATGGACAGAAGAGATAAATTAGCTAGGTGTCGATCAGGCTGTGGTATTTTGCTTGAACTGTTCAATTTTTCCTTACATCTTCACTTCCTTCGTTTTAGCAATAGTTTAGCAAAGACAGCAGCCCACTTGCTCACCTGTGGCTTTGTTTCTGGCAGCCGGAGAAATTCCCCAGGGATCGGCGCAATCATCAAGCCCCCATCAGTCAACGTGGAAACGGCAATGCTGACGTCATCACCAGTTAGTCGCGTTCCGTCTACAGTAAACGCTGGCTTGTTGCCACCCATCGCGACCCACTCGACGTCCCAGTAGAAACCAGCACAGGTTCCTTTCCTCGTTACCTGCAGCTCTCCACTGTGAAGCTCTCTCTCCAGCATGGCCTTCAGGTCTTTCGCTTCAATATTGGCCTCTAGTCCTGGATGAGGAAAAACAACTACCCCGTAAGAGACAGCAGCAACATCACAAGCAAGAAGGCAAGAATGGCTCAGTGGTTAGAGGCGCTGATTACAGACCCAATGCCATGACCAAACTTTCACCCAGAGTGAGGCGTGTCAATACCCGGTAAGAGATAGCAACATCATCGCGATACTCATATTAATTAAGCTATCAATGATCGAAGCTCTGTCTAAAAATTGACATCTAAATAGACAGAGTAATTGGTCCTTTCATTTACTGTCCTCATAAATAAGTGGTGAGGAGATGCTGATTGGACACAACACAGCCAATCATGCGCTTTATCTCAAAGTTTCTCATCTGGTATTCGATCCACAACTATTTGTTTCGTCAGCTTTTGGTCACTTTCTATCATTTGTATACTCTGATTGTTGGATGAAAAACGGCTATAGGTGTGCAAAATATTTGGTTCCACTGTTCCGTGTTATTGTGAAGTTCTGCAGTACGAAACATTATTTCCAAAATTGACTACAGCAATTTCTGGAGTTTACTTTCATATATGTCTCTAGTAAACTTCTACTCTATCATTCATTCCTCCTAAATATTCGCCTACCAAGTAAATTGCAGGAGCTCCGAAACAGGTATTCGAGTTTCAAAGAGAACATGACAATTTTTGTAGATGGAACAAAACAATGAAACTGTGTTCAACATTTTATTTCAAGATTATAGCATTAAAAATAGGCTACAAATGGGCAGACCTTCATATACTCTTGTATTTCATATTCACTTCATATACTTGGTAAAAAAGGCTATCCTATTAAGGCGTTGGGCCTATTAATCCACATCCTTACAATGTTTACTGCAGCTCCACAACGTTATTCATTCCGATGACCATCACTCCAATGCGATGTTGACAGCCAAAATCATTCGGTCTTCCGACATTTAAATATGTGTTAGAACAAAATAAACAGCATACCTTCTAAATTTTTGTCCTCGAAATGAAGGTTAAATGTGCCTGCGACGGGATAACTCGCTTTTTGAGTCTGCGTAACCGTAATCGTAGCCGTGGCCGACAACTCGTACGTCTCCGTCGTTGCTGTAGCGTGTGATGCGTTGTTGCCGTGAATCTTGATCAATCCGATGTCGCTAACACAGTCAGCAATGTTCATGGAAATCTCGAATGCGCTGCTGCTTGGCTTGGTGACTTCAAAGGTGCTCACGAGGGCGCCATTTGGTTGCGCAGCGGGTAAGGTTGGGGTCACTGAAGCAATCGAAACGAGGCAATTGTTGATAACGAGGCTAATAGGCTACGATGCTTTGTACCTTTATATATCTTACTTATATTCATACTGTCATTAAAATCGTGTCGAAGTCTTTCTTACGTTGGAGTTATAAAGGTTTCAATTTATTGCCATGGGAAATGGGGGACATCATATGCTATCTATCTGTGAAAATAATTTAACAACAAAGACAGACGAAATCTATTTGTCCAAAAGCCCTTGTCTTCTCAAGTTTAGACAATTTGTCTGCATTGGATTACTTTCATCTTGAATTAACACAGGACCAAAACTATTGTCGTCTCCGGGAATCCGAGTTAGAAAATCAAAATTCGTACGATAAGGATACTTTTGACAACAAACAATTCTAAACACTCGGATTCCGAACACTTTATCCTGAACAAATTTAGACATTCTACCAAAAAGTTTCATACCGATCATGTCAGTGCCTCCGATCCAGATGTTATCAAAGAGAGTATCTCCTTTGCCGCTCAGATCAGGATAGGCCCTTACAAAATCGATCTTATACTGCGGCGAAAGAGTTGCCCGCGTTGAGAAATAGCTATCGCTGGTAACGTGCGCGTGAACATCCGTACACGCGTGATTCCAACGGTCCAGCCTCGAAGCGATGGTAAAGAAGTACGTTCGATCCACTGTTTTTCGGACGCCGTCTTTGTGGCTGTATTGAACTCTGTAGGTGATGTAGCGCTGCAGTGGGCCTTTGTACGCGAAACAAACCTGAGATGAAACGCAGATCGAGGCTAGCAATGTTTTATGATATTGGTTGTCTATTCAGTCTAATCAAATCAAATGGCGTCATAGAATGTATCAGTCAACTCTACTGTTGAATGCTAGGGTAGCTTTCATTCTCCTACCGTAACAAACCAAGCACCTTGAACAGAAAAAGGCTATGACCTAAATGAAATTGAATTTACTGAGAGGAAAGTTTCTGAAAAGCAAAACATTTACCAGTTGCTAATAATTGAAATTTATAGGTCTTAAGGATATCTATTTGGGCATGGGAAGGAAAAACAATTGAAACTTTAACGAAAAAGTCATTGTGCTCAAGTCATAATTTCAACAAAATTAGGAATGAACATAAATGAAAAATCAATCTGAAATGGCGAGAGGCTGGTTGAACTTACTCTCCTGTTAGCATTGAGGTCATATTTTCCGAGAGTGACGCCATTTTTCTTGGTAAAACCTGCTCTGAAAAAGTAGAACCAATGATACTTTGGCTTTATCGACTGGCGTCCGCAGTGTGGCCTCGTATGGGTGATCCTGGTCCCGTGCTCCTCGTTTTCATGAGCTCCTTCGAAGTCTTGGAAGAAAAATCCTTGGCCTGCGATGCAATAAGGTTTCGAATAAATGGGCATTCAGAGTACAAGTACTTTTGAAAAAGCACTCTTAAATGGATCAAATATTTCTAGAAACGAGAGACATTTTAAAAAAAAAAGTCAAACTTGCTGCTGATTTGCAACGGGGACGTAGGGTGAAGTCTTGATAAAAAGCTTCGTAGAAAAAATCGAAGAGTGAAGCTTCGTAACTCTTTAGACCACTTAAATACTTTATGCATTCCATTATCACATAACGCAAATGATCTCATGTACAAAAATTCTCAGCAAGAATATTGTCAAGAAGGGCCTTACTCGTTGCGGGATTGTACGAGCACTGCCACGAGAACAACTTCTCTACTTCATTTTGAACAGTTGCTAGTACAGCATTAGAGAGGATTGGGGACGAGACTCGGCCACCATAGGAAATCCGAAACGAGACTGGCTCTGCAGACGTGACGTTAATGACCTTCAAAACAGAAAAGAGACATTTAATTTCCAAAGAGATAGGCTTCTTTTGCAACAGCCACTAGAAACACTTGGATTACGTGCTTTACTTACAAACACTAACTGTAAATAAAATAGCATAAATCCTTCCAAGATCGCTATCAGTGAATCTACTGTCGATAATATGATCCACCTTACAGAAAATTAATAGCAAACAATATCATTACCCTTAACAATATAATTTGAGAGTGAAAAGCTAGGCGTATTAGACCTCGACGGGTGATGATAGCACATATGGTGAGAATGTAGTCAAAAGTGACATACAATGACCACTAAAAGAAAAGCGCCCATTTATATTCTTGTAAAAAATGGGAGACATGGCGGTCTACTTTATTTAAAGAACCATCGAACCCAAGGAAACTGTCAGGAATTGAATACCGTAAATCCTCGAATTAGCCCCCTGAGGGCTTATTTACATTTGATGTTTTTGGGTGGGGGCTTATTCGAGGGGGGGGGCTTTTTCGAGGGGGGGTCAATTCGAGGATTTACGGTAAACAGCTGTTCCAACAATAGGAGATAAAACATTACGGCTTGAGACTTTTGTCTGAAACAAATGATGAAGAAATTACTAGCAAAATGTCGTTATGTAATAATATTAAACTTGCAACTGAATTACCTGCTTCTCTGTCTTATAGACAGAACTGATTCGAATTCGTTGCAATTCATTGAAGGCATTTTGCACCTGCCCAGCGGTTCTTTCGGTCTTATCCATAAGTACCGCCATTTCTGCATGAATTGCCGTGCCGTAATCGAAAAAGGGAAACTCGAAATAATATGGCTCTCCTTTAGTCAGATTCATCTTCGCTGACTTCTGACTTGGAAACTTGAAGAAGCTTTTGTAGGTAAAACTTGGCGAAGATGCAATACGGCTCTGCAAAATGAGAGCAAAATTGATAAGCTAGATTATAAAGTTAGAGTAAAGTGGCTACGTTTCACGAGTAACCAATCAGTGTTTTAAGCTACAACACCTAAAAATAATGTTCTAAAATTGAAACAATATAATGCGTTAAAACGATGCACCAGGCCGTGAAATAAAGCATACCAGAGAAAGGTGGCCGTGAGTGAATACAACACATTATAACAGCGCTTGCTGAAATCAAACTTTCTGTATGGTACTTAAGAAGTTTAGCACCATCATTTGTAACTAAGACTTTGCTAAGAGGCTAGGCTAACTGAAAGAGAGATTAGGTTACCTTATTAGCAGCAGACTGAGAACGGCTCATGTACAAATCTCCAACGTCATCATTCTTAATCAGAAATGAGTATGACCCGGTGTGAGGAGGGACAAAGAACCCTGTAAACACTCCATGGCTTTTCAACATGTTAGGCCATTCCTTCTCCTCGAATTTCAATGTGTCCCTTAACATGTGGCGAGAATATATTGGAGAGCTTCTGTTGAACTTTGAGAACTCCGCAAAGCTTCTTGCTCCAGACTTGTTCCACAGCTCGAGCGCGAATCCACGTGCACCTAGGGTGAAAAAGAAATTGAGAACTGGAATGTAGCACAAGAGATTAATTCAAGCAACACTAATTTTACATTCAAGAAAAAAATGATTTGAGCTAAATCCGCAAAAATAACTAATGATTTTTCTGAATGTATCGTTCTGTAGTTATAACTAATGGAGTTATAGCAGCGACCCTCCTATTAAAACCATCTGTTTACTCGTTCAAGGGAATGATCTCCTTTTTCAAATTCTAATGCACCTGCTACAAGTCAAAGGTATTTTTGTGAACCCCTATCCAGCTAGAAAGAATGAAATATAGCCTTAACGGAACGATTTAACAACATAACACCAACACACATATATGTAGAAGAAAGAGACTTATAATTTGATAAGCAAATTTTGCTTGAATATCATCAAGAAAGAAAAGTTACCTGGAAAGGGATCAGAGGCATTCGCTGGTGGAGGTGGAGCTTTTCCTGTTTTACACTTGATTTCTGTTCTTGAAGTTGAGAGTACCTTGCAGGGAACACCTGAAATAAAACATATGAAAGTTCTAGACCGTTGGCTTGAAAACAAATAAAAAGTAAAAGGGGTTGAGTTGAGGTAACCTTTGTATATTTCTATTTCCAAATCAGTAGCATCGACAGTAAAATTGATGATTTCTAATTTCCTCTGTAAAAAACTTTCTTAATGATACTTCTTATAGATGGGTAGTCTACGTAAAAAATCATTTGTGTCCACGAATCAAAACAAGCTCATGAAGCACAAAACGAGTTAAGCTTGTTGATTGTGAAAGATTTTTGAAAGCAACAAGAGAAGCATCAGTAAGGTGGCTCACCTCCAACTGTTACACCAACATTTGCAATCTTGCTTGTAAAGTAATTTCCATAGATTGTGATTACTTGTCCACCCATGATACTTCCTTCAGCAGGAGAGATGCTAGACACATCTGCAGAGAAAAAACACAATAAATTTAATTTTAAAACTGTATTAAGCCTTTTAGAGATATTTAACTAGCTTAAAACCGACAGAAGCTAACTAAATATGAGATACAGTTGAACAATTACCTGCATAGGTCTGGAATGTGTATGCAACATCGTTGCCATTAACAAGATATGATTCTTTTTCTCTTCTTGATCGCCCAGTGGCAGAAACAATGAATGAGGAGTTCCATGACCCTGTGGGTAGCACATAGGAAGCATTGACATCCAACGTTTACAACTTCAAACATTATGGTCACATAAGGAAAACTTAAAAATCAAAAAATCTAGTAAGTGGTTACATTAACTTTTTCTTCTGCAGAAGAAATTAGTTTAGCCAGTTCAAAATCAGTTGTTAAGTGAGGATCAAATTTCTCATTTTAAGAGAATTAAACACCCATCAATGATTAACTCCTAGAGTGATAATTGACATCCTAGAATGATGCGGAAGGCTTTGGTGGAAGAGATGTCAGCCACAGGAAGCCCCTATTACTTTATATTAACACCATGACTGCTATACAGACATTTGACTGACACTATTTAATAATTCTGATTAAAAACCATCATCACTTAACATCAAAATATCAATTCATAGAACATATGCCAAAATTCAGGGTGAAAAGAATATGTTAGGAGCAGCATACCAACATCTTTTGTAGATGGCTGGCATTTAAACCATCCAACACAATTAAGGCTTCCCGAACAACCAGGCAGGTCTGCACCAATACTAAAAAGAGGAATTCATAAGGTCAACAAGTTTCATTCTCCTTCATGCTCTACTTAATTTATCAGAGAATATTAAATTTCAGTACATGAAAGTATTGATTTTAATAAGCATTCAAAAAGTATAGATATAGCCTGTTTGCAGACTCTACAGCTCTTACAAGAAATTTAGAGTCTGCACACTGGCTTATTAGAGTTTCCGTAAAATGATGAGCCATTGTTTAACTAGGGTTTTATTGAAAGGGAATTGGAGCCTTTTCTTCAAGTTGCAATGAAACAAAGACAATTAAGGATCCTTTGAAGGGCCTCAAAATCTTGAATTATTCCTACCCAAAGGTCAGGACTTCTCCAATTCAAAAAAATAAACATCCTTAGTGGAAATAGCCATGTATTTAAACATCACTTTGATTTCACTTGAGAACAATATTAACAGTACAAAATTAGTAAGTATCAAATATCATCCTCAAAAGATGGTCAAGTTACATGCGACATAGAAAGTGGAAAAATGGGTCGTTAGCAAAGACATACAGCCTGTTTGTTTCAACATTGAATGGCTCACAAATCTCACTTCCAAGAAATGACCTGAAATATTAGAAGACACAAGATGAGTATTGCATCTGGTAAAATTAAATGGTATGAAGAGATGTGCTCTCTAAACCAAACTATCAAAATATTGGCAAAAACTGCGAAAAGCAAATAGTAAACACATATTTGCAATAGGTTTTCTCTTCAACAATACAATTCCCAAGGTAAATCAGTTCTTTCTTTTGAAAGTACATAGTCATTTACAACTTTGCTTTTGTAGCCCAGTCATATTTGAAACTTTTCAAAAAGTTCTCATTTTTATACCTGAAGTATAACAAATCATCTACTAACTGGCATCAAACTATCCACTTACTTGCTGATTTCTGACTTCTCTGGATCAAAATCAGTTGACAAGCGGCTGATTTGTATTGTTTGAATTTTCCCATTTATCTTCAAAATGGTACCTGGAAAACCAAATATACCATGAATTTTGACTGGATCTTAAGATATAGACTAAGAAACTGTACTTGAAATGAATGATGGTAAATCTAAACAATGGATAAAAACAGTTTTAAAGTAAGAAAGTAAATAATTTCTGCAACAATTCATCAAATAATATTTTCTTACCGGGCAATCCACTCTGAGGCTGAACTGATTTTATGGTTGCAGTCTGATAATTGCGATACTGAAAAAAATTTCATATTATTTTTACTTCAGTAATTGGTGCCAAAAACCTATGGAAGATAACAATTATGCTATATATTCCCTTACATTTCTAAATAAGGATTAGTTGAAGAGGCATAGAAATGAACAGTCTTTACTTTATACAAACAACTGTTTTTGAATTCATTCAAATGACTGAAACTTTCACAATCTTCTAACAAAACATTTAGCCCTAGGGAATCTTTTGTAAATAAAAAAATTGATATGAATGGTACTAAAAGCAATTCAAGACTTCAAATGCTAACATAATCAAAATTGTGAGTAACTAGTGCTCACCCTATATATGCAGTTTCCTCCACAATATGTTCCCCAGACATCATTGTTCAGCCACTTGCCGTCCACCTTTATCTTGACTTTATAGTCAGCATCTCCAGTGGGGGATGGCCTTGGATGAGAAGACAATAAACAAAAATCACCAGCAAATCTTATTCACATAGTATGTACCATGTTGTTGAAAACATGTTCAGCAAGTTAACAATGACTGCATTCATAAAATAAACCATCCTCAAAAAAGTGATAAACAATCAAAGGAATTAATCTTGTGGCATCCAAAGATTACAGAATTAAGACTAAAACAATGCTGCCTTAGAAATCCAAAAAGTAGCAGAGCAGCAAAACTTACCGAGTTTCACACAGGATCCTGTGTTCATTCGTATCTGTTGTGATTATGTCACAACCAAGGATTCTCCCAGTTACAGTATGAATAAAGACAACTTCATTCCCTTTTGTAGGATCGTCAAAACTAAACTGATTTGCGGAAAACCCTAATAGCAAAATAAAAAATACTTTAGCTGCCAGTTTTAGATAAGCGTGCAAAGGAAAATATCATCTGTTTGTTGCTTTACTAGCCTCTAATTCCATAGCAGAACCTACCAAAACTGAATTTGTTTTCCCTCTTACAATCAATTAACTATAAAGGGGCACGTTATACCCCTATAAAATTTCAATCATGACAAATCATTCTGCTTCTAGTCTAGTACTAGAACTGCGATCGCTTTTTTATGGATTAAATTCTCGAAGATTGAAAGACTTGATTTTTCAAAAGTTAAGAACCTAAAAAATAATGATCAGACGATCTTCCTCTCAAAACCAAGGAAGGGATACAATATATTGAAACCCTTTTCTACCAAAAAGAACAAATCTCACCAAATCCCCTGATTTCAAGCAGTGTGCCTCCACGCTGGCTGCCATATGCAGGTATTAATTTGGAGATTTCCCCTGTAAAGAATAAAACCACTGCCTCTAATCATTTGGGCAACAAAGCAAAACAAAGCAGATGCTCGCGTGGGAATAGGCCATGGTCGAAAATCAGTTTTCCCGCGTCAGGACCACCATAATGTTGTTGTTGTTGAGTTTAATATACCCATGAATATACCATTGATACGGGAAAGGAAAAAAAGATTTAATCAAAATTGGAGAAATCTTATGCGAGAAAAGCTTCTATATCATCTGCCTGCCCTTGCACTAAACTTTGAAAAATATGAAAACTACAAAATCAACCACAACACTTGCAGTAGCAAATTTGGTTAATAGTGGCAAAAAAACTTGCCAAATGCGGCAGCTGACTAAACTTTGACAGGTCAATATGACATTAAAATAACAACTAAAGTAACCATTTCTGCAAAGATTGACTTTTTAGGATGAATGATTTTTCATTTTCTTAAAAAAGGGTTAGCTTGTCGGAAGCAAAAACTCCCTTTTAGACATGTTTTTGACTCTTATTGGTCGATTTTACTTCATTGTTGATATTTAATTAGAAGTCCTTTCTACTTAGTCCTTTTTGGTCGATATTGGTTTTAATCATAAAAAATATACTTTGCTGCTAATACATCAAGCATTCGAAGGAACTAAAAAAGCACACACTCCAGTAAGGGAATGTAATGCAGAGATGAAAGAGGCAGGGCAAATCGCTGTCCGACTATAGAGGCTTGAAGAATGAATCAAGGGTTAGCGAGAGGAGAAGTCACCAATCTTATCCAAAATATGACACCTCTTTTGACACGAATAGCACCCCTTCAAGTAATAATGAACCGTATTTCGCAGCTAATAGGCTCGTTGTACCTCTAAGACACCGGACCAATGACCTGTATAACGCCGGATAAATCACACGCCTCATGTTATTTACAAATGAATTTAGTCGTTCGCTTTTCTAAAGATAGAGAAAATCTTAAGTTCACATGCAAAGTTATTAATTTTCGATAATGTCGCACAAAATTTTAGACAGTTGGATTATATTTAAAAGGTCAAAACGTACGTGATGATCGCTAAAATTGTGCAGGAATGATAACTACAGGTTCCATTTACTTCGTAGCTTCGGTTTTTAAAAGGTACTCCAATGGATCTCTAAAATCTCAAGAATGGGCCTTGAAAAGTGTGGAGAAACATATCATTTAGGGGAGACCTTAGATGAGATGCGTCGTTATTGGATAGATCTGGTCTTTAATGATGTCTCGAAACGAGATATTGCTCGGCTCCCGTGAAACAAAGAGCGGACGAGACCCAGTTGGCTCCCACCATTTATAGTAGCCAACCAAGTATTGCCAGTATCAAGGAAGGACCTCATGGTAAAACAGATAAATGCAATAAATGAGAAGATAGAATCCACTTACCAAGCTTTGCTGCTGCTGCCAAGTGCAAGATACCTGCAAGGAAGGAAAGGCGCATCATCACGAAGTTGAGCAGTGCAGGCGAGTGCCGCGCAGACAATTGAGCCTGGGCTTTTGAAGGACAGCTGACAGCACAAAGCGAGTCGACGTCACAGCGCACAGATGGTGACAACTGTTGCTCTGACTATCAGTCATTGAAATACTAGGAGTTTAAAGGGGTGGCTTGTTCTTGACGTAAGAAAGACGAAGCGAACATTGGTTATGTGGCAAGAACTTGACTAGATGGAATAGGAAACAGATGGAGCTGCCTTCGCAGTTTAAAGAAGGACACGGTTAGATCAATGAACAAACCATAAAATGTAACACATCATAATAATCATAATCAGAATCATCGTCGTCATCATCATCATCATAACCACAATCATCATCATCATCATCATGATTCGATTTCATTAATGATTAGTTCAAATGTTCGTAACCAATATTTAGAAAGACAAATTTCCTCCATGGAGAGCAACACAATTTAAGAACGATCTCAACACAGTTAACACTAAAAGTTGTTAACATTAAAGAAAACAATTGCAGAATATTATAAGAAATGCCAAACGCACATAGAAGTTGGTAAGAAACTAGAAAACTTGTCCTAATCAGTTTTTTTGACGTTCCCTGTCTAGGTAACCTTCCAAAACTTGGCTTTTGCATATAACAAACAAACTCAATGTTTTTCCAAAGGCTTCGAGCAAACCAAAGCACCGTAGCCTATCAAACATTTGCCATACTGAAATAAATGCAAACATCAAGCCATTTGATACATGTTCCAAAAGTGCAGCAGACAGTAGTACTGTCACAGTACCCTCCCACGCACACTTCCAATGCCATTACCACATTAGCAATACAAATAGTCCTACCATTTTGTAAATACGGTCTACAGAAAAAGCATTCTGATGATCGTCCTTTTTGACAAAATCCACTAATGTATAACTTGCTCGAATAACTGCTGAGTCACTCGCTGGTCGCCAATCAATACTGCTCAACTAACGCCTCTTGCAATAAATTTTACAGCATACGAACGCCATTATTACTGACCCGGCTTGAAAGCACTACATGCACTTCTTTAACATTCGCTCGCAATTAGAGACCCGAAAGGTTTGATAGAAGTTGTTGGCTTCGAGAGATTTCAATACTACGTTCCTTAAAGGGCATTTTAGTGAAGTGAATAGTGGCATTGCAGAAAGGATCTTAGAAATCAAAGGTACGGTTGGAGGCAAATACGTTTTAGGAACAAGCTGCATTTATTAACTGTACATGGTCAAAATGATGTGGATATCTTCTTTGAACATTGCCATGTTGACTGTGCAAAGAATCATCTAGGCTTTATTGGTCGGGGTTACTGCATTATTTAAGATGAAAAGGAGTGAAGAAAAGTTTCTATAAACAACTATATTATCAGAGTATCGTTGTCAAAACAGACGAAAACTGTTTTAGATTTTCAAAGATATCTTGTAACAAATACGGCAACATAACTTGACAAAGGAAAGGCTCCGTGGTTGCAAGGTTTTAGAATATATCTCCATGGGAACGCCAAATGAGATTTGACAGCACTTATGTACAGAATGGCACGGAGACCATTTTGCAATCAAATGGATTTACTTCTTTGAATATATTTTAAGACAGTCCAGCAATATGATTAAGACCAGAAAAGAAAACAGGTCACGATTAGTTCAAAACTCGAGTGCTTGGATTTTTAAAGCCTTGTCTTAAATGGCAAATAGCGACATATATGAACTAAAACGAAACAAACAGAAGATAAAAGTCCATCGCTGCTCACGGGAAAGATTAAGAAATGACACATATGTGGGACTTTACAGAAAAGTTTATGACGTCTTCTGAGCCCGAAAAGAAATGTAGCGAATAAAGAAAATTTTAATCGTAAACGAAGTTGAATACAATGGGACTTGTAAAAGCTTTATGTTCAGTAATGTATGATCACGTCTGAAAATCTGTATCTGTGTAAATTATCGTAGAACTTTGAAGTGTGTTAAACAATAGAGTTTAAGTACATAAGGCATCATTTTACAAATCATTGTTGCAAGGACTGCAGTTGATGCACGTCTCTTGCGACCCCGTGAAAATCTGGAGCAATGCATGAAACCTGAGAACAGTTTGCCTAATAGTGTAGGTAGGCGCTTGCATTTATCTGAACAGCAGTCTTGGCAGTCGTGACGAAATATCAATCTTGCTATTAAAAAGGAAACTGTCAAACTCTTTGGAGATGTCCTACAAAGAACGCATCTAAACCTAATGAATTCTTGTCCTTTAAATGTACATCAAACTTATGTCTTAATTTTATTAATTTAACATTTTATTATACGTTATACCTCAATTTTAACTACAATGATTGTCAATAGAAATACAGGTCCTTTAATGATAGCAGACAGTTTAAGTCTGAACAAGTCAACCTGTAAAAATATCGGTTATTATTATTATTGTTATCGGTACCATCAGGTCACCGGGCATACTCACTGTACACACCACAGATTAAACAAAAGCTATCCTATCGATCTATTCCTACCGAATGTTGCCAAACCTTTGCAACATTGGAAACCAACCAAGACGACATAATTCCAAAGGTCTTCCACAGGACTTCCACAAGGCCCTTAAAGCCTGTCTCAGAATTCTTTTGTGGAAAGACTGGAGGGGACGGTGCCAGCCCGGCTTCATAAAGGGTCGAATGGTCTTAGGAGAGGGGATTCTATTGACACAGATTCACTATGCGAGATCAACGGTTTCCTTGACTTATTAAAGTAAACTAACAATATAAAGTTCAGCTTTAGTTGTCATTGGTGCGAGGGCGTTCGAAAATCTCTTCAATTCCATAACAGTTCCCCTCTCTATCAACTAGTGTCTCTGATCAATTGACTGCTTATTGTTGTGTATCAACCCAGTTTGATTTTCTTTCGTTTGCAATTTGTTTAACTAAAAGCAATTCAGATTAAAAACGTAAAAAGCGTAGCTGCAGATATTGTGCAGGTGCAAAAGTAGATAATGGTGTATACTTCAAAACTTTTCTCATATGGCATGCTTTTCAATCGTCAACTATTGGGTGAGTGCTTAGACTGGAAGACTATTCTAGCAACGAATCCTTCACAACAGCAACAACAGAAGTAGCAGCAACAGCAACAAAAGTTTTACTCGAACTGGCTTCCCCTTATCTGCCTTCAGGCCTTTATTGAATGTTGGCAATGCAATCATAGGTTAAAGCCGAGTATGAAAAGGCTTCAAATGCAGGTGCTGACAAAGATAGTTTAGAATTCTGTTGCACTGGCAACTCGAAATTGCAAATGTAAACACGTGGTAATAACGTTTTAGCACACCAACCACTAATATTTGCAATGAGAATTAATGGAGTATAAATGTTTGCGTTCTGGGCGCTCTTTTTGTAGGCGGAATTCAACATCAAGAAATTCTGACTTGCAAGTGATCTGTTAGTCCTGATGAAGCAACGGCCATTTTATCTCTTAAAAACACTTGACTCTGAGCAACAATGCATGCATGAAATGGAAGCAAAGCTCCGTGTTTTATAAACCCGCACGAGTTGAATTGGAGAAGAATGCTATTTGAGCGTCTACTGGGGGACTTCAAAACTCTTTCTTTGCTCCTTGCTTATTCATTGAAGGTGCACATGAAGCTTTTTCTGATTATGCAAGAAATTTGACACAGACCCAACTAACTAGGTTTTAGAACTGCAATACTTTCAAGATTACCCCCACGTAAATTTCAAGGCTAGCAATATAAAATGGACCTATCATGTTTGCCTCGGCATTTTGGTACTTGGGAGTGGATACTATGATCCATTTGAAAGTCACTGGTGGATACACAAGAACCAAAACGGCGTGGGCGAGAGGATAATAACATTCTCAGTGTATTGACTGTTGTCTGTGATAAAAAGCCTGGGTCTTGAGCATGAAAACAACCTTAACAATTAGATATGAAGTGCCGCCAAGAATTATTCTACACAAAACCCGTGAGTTATGTAAGAGAGTAATGGTTGCACATATTAATGATAATCAATAAAGTGTTACTAAGTTGGTTTCCATGTCTCCATTATTCAGTTCCACACAAATATAGCACCAGCTGCTCTTGATCTTAATTGTCTCAGTGGAGCTTATCAGATGTACGGCAAAAGGCTTGTGTTCTACGTCACACCTCAAAGGCTTGTTATCAACCCTGGGGAAATAACATGGTCATGCTTTCACAAACTAAACTAGAGTGAAATTGTTTTGCAAGTGACAGCATTTGCAGTGAACAGGCTTTAAGCATTGAGTATGCTCTGACGTACATTTGTTTATGCTGTAAACCTAGTGCGACTAGCTGGTCATTTTCTTGTCTCTGCAACTGTAAATATTTCAAAAGTAACCTACAAATAATGGGGATCGACATTATGACCTAAGCCAAGGACCACCCATTATTACTAAGGAAGGAAGCAGACGAAAAGGCGCCATACTATGCTTATAAAGTTAATGGACGAAGAAGCATCATCCATTGCCTTCCTTCCTGAATCGCATGTGTAGTTTTGGTGTGATACAAATACCATGAATGCAAGTAGGGTAAAATACAACGGGCCTTGGCATGTTGTTTTAGGAACAAAGTTTTTGTAAATATAAAACCAAGGCTGCAAAAGCTTGATTCCGACAATTAGGATTGTTTTAACTGCGACGACAGCTGATTTTTGATAGGCAAGCAGATCCTTGATGGTAATTAACTAAAACATGATGAATTAGCTTGCTTCTCTGGTTTCGATTAAAATTCTGTACAATACAACCAGGTATCCAAAATAGATCTCTATTTTTGAGTGACTCATACATGTTTCAGGTTTATAAAAAGACTTAAAGCTGCCTTTAGGCAACTTTTAAAAGGCACCAATAGCAAGTATAATATATATACTAGGCCTAGTAATTTTTTATCAAGTTTTATGATGAACCTCTTGCCAAGCCAAAATTATTTCATTTTTTTATCTGATACCAGTCATGATAAAAATTGTAATAGAAAGCTTGAAAGAATATGCAATTAGTATAAATGATTTGATCCATTAAGAAAACACTTTAAAAGCAAGGCTATGGTTTTTCTTAACTATGCAATCAATGGTAAAGCAATTAGCTGCGGTCGGTTTGGCATCTCCGTTTCAGAACAAGTCAATTTAAAGTACCATCTATACCAGCATCTTACATACAAGAGCTTGGTGAACCGCCTTATTAAAAAATCATCCATACATTCAACTTTAGGATGATAATGGAAGGACAAGATGGATAAATGAAATCGAAAGGTCATGAAGGTCGACATAGAGTCACCAAATATAATGCACGAGTCTTCAATTCTGTTTTGATAATTTGGTGTTTATGGTGCCGAAAATCCACTCGCTAATAGCAGTCCATGTATACTGCCACAGTCACAGCCAAGTATAATGAAAACGCATGCAATATTGAAAATAAGATATTTAAACATCATTACTCCAAAAAAGGTCTTTATGGAAACTAGACTTATGTCGTTGCCAAGTTCTCAACACTCGATTAAATTCTTACTGCTTGACATTATAATAGTTGACGAAGTAGAGATAGGTCTTAGGGCAAGAAAGGTCTTCTTCTTTAGCCAAGACACGAGGGTTAGTTTCAAACCCGAAACGTTTATCGGCCTATGAAGTCATGGAACAAGAGATAGGTTGACGTTGGAGAATGCTTCCATATACTCTGTCAACTGGATAACTCTCAAATGTGCATTGTTACAATCTTGTGTCACAAATGGCTATGACCTCATTATTTCCTGCATGCATATCAAAGATATTATGGAAAGTTAGAGTAGGAATTTCAAGGATAACAGGAATATAAAAGATTGCGATTTGGGTAGAAGCCGGAACAATTCGAATAAAAAGTATTTTATTTAGCAATAAAAGAGAGAGAGAGAGTTGGATAACAGGTTTAAACAATGGTTGAAAGAGTATAAAATTATTATTCTTATGTAACAATCGATAGAGTCAGTCTTGTGGAAATCGAATCGAAAGACGTTGTTCTGTTGACCACACTGTTGTCTAACTTGGCTTAGGCCTTAGGGCCAAAGCACGCTATCTTCTTCCACGCTAGCAAAGATCCCAAGTTTCGTTATTCATAATTTATTTTTTATTCCTATTTTTTGCATAAGAAGAGCATAAACTGAAAAGAAATGAAAAACATCGAAGTGAAGATGATTGCGGATGCTTTAAGGGAATAGAAGCAAATTCAAATGCCTTCAGGCCAATTAACTTGAGCTGTCAATCAAACACCGACCAATCACAAGTTTCCATCCACCATTTCACGTGATTACTTGCACTGTAGATTGCGTGCAAAACGCCTGCTACGAATGTACTTCACGTGCTCAGTTACGCGGTGACTACATTGCGCAAGCTCTATATAATCCACTTTTAGAAAGTGCTGGATATGTATTTCCATTCCTTTTAAAGAGCTTGCAGATTTGAAGTAAATATAAAACAGGGGTTTTCTTTAGTTATCAACAACAAATACCTTCCCTTCCTATTATATTTACTTTAAATTGCTGTAGAAAGACGAAAACACAGCAAAAAGACTATTTTGAAAGGCAAAGAAATCGGCGTTTAGGGGTGTTTGTTTGCAATATGAAATATTTATATTGACAATCACACAGTTAATGCTGAAAGAATAACTTGAATATCTGTTTATCAAACAAAATTTCGTCCTATTAATTGCTGACAATAACGAAGGCAGCCACAAAGTAGCACCGTTATTAAAAGTGAAAATAAGCGCAGAGATTTAACTTTATTTCTGTTTCAGTTTTGAAGAATTTTGCAGGCGGCTACGCTTATAGCATGCTGTAAATCCTTACAATTGTGGATCATCTTTGACTAAAAATACATCCAGCTAAACTAGGGCACATCGTCTTACGATTTTCTTTACATTTGCTGCATGCGATATTGCACGTACATATATCGCTCATTAATCTTTGTGTACCCCGGGCAAAGGTGATACTGGCATTTGACACCAATCTATGAGAAAGAGATAATGTTTCTTCTGCCAAGGTAGTTGAACTAGAGGAAATGTATGTGGCATGCTAAACGCAAATGCAGCAAACTCAAGTGACATTTCTGATAAAAAATGGTTTCGCTGCAATAAGCTCCAAATCTAGGTCTTTTGTAGCTCAATTCGATGCCAAAATATTCTATCTGGGTGATAGATTAAATAGCCAACGTAATGGAAAGAACTTGAAGATATTAGATTATCAGCTAGTTTAAAATTGGATCATACGTTTTGTCATAGCACAAGAGGTCGAGAGGAGAACAGTATGTACAGAAGAGACAATCCTAAATTTTCTATCCTGGTAATTGTATCTCACATGTAAAAAAGACGAGTAAATTCGAAGCGATAGTAGATTAGTTTCGATATTACAAGCCACCGTCAGTTATTTGCGTTTGGTTTTAAGTTTTGTCCATTTCTGTCCTGGTTTCGATGTCATGTTGACAAGGAATTACACACAAAAGTTATTGGAAGAGATCCAAAGCAGAAAGTCAAGGCTCTTAGCCTGCACAAAGTAATTATCTTTAGGGTTTAGACAGTGAAAACTGTTGCTGCATGTAAATCAAGATATCTTCGTGCATTTAACTTACAACTGTGTTACCGTAAAAGACAACTATTTCAAATGAGAGCATTTCGTCTAGGTTTCATGGTGATCAGGTGTAAATGACGTCACTGAAAGTGTAAAGTATTACAGCCAATTGATTGGCCAGACACCTTGTGCGATATGCAAGTCCTTCTCACATGACTAGCAAATTTCCCATAGTGAAGTGACTACCCTATACAAGTTAACCATTAAAGTAAAACAGCTTTCGATTAAGTATTGCTTCAAGGCCATAACCGTTTGACTCAGAGAATACCAAAGAACCTCTCTTCTTAAAAACTCTTTGGGTCTTAGTTCCAGCATTTTATGTAATTCGTATAATGTACTCGTAAAATGTTCGTAAGACGTTTGTTTTTAATTCTATCATTCGTAAATTAAAGATTACAAAGTTTCATTGGTGTGAATGGCTGTTTTATAGAGACATTTAAGTAGAAAGTATGAAGAAAGTATGAAGTGCTTCCATTAAAACTATCAGCTTCTATGACCGAAGTAAGGTGCAATAAAGGCTTTAAAAGATTATCAATTTGCAGTAGTTTGCGTAAATTCATGCGATGCTTGTTTGGAACATCTTTACGTTAAGACTTTGGCTCAACCGTTTTGGAAAGCAGTATTTTTTGACTTTGACTCTCAACATCTCAACCCAGTCAAAATCTGAAATACTGCGCTGCAATACTTGCAAAAGACACTTTTCAGGAAAAGAGAATGTTTTGACTGTAATGAAAAGCACTACCCCTGTGCAAAAACGGAGCAACTTTTTACATTGGGCAAAGCTCAGCTGATTAATTGATTGACGAGCCTACTGTTACAGATTATCTCAGCATGGACTTTGTTTGTGAATATAACAAGAAAACGTCGCATCGTGAAATGTCTTTCTACATAGCTCGTTCGTTCTTTACTGCAATAAGCACACTACAACATTTATCTGGACCAATCACAGTGTCTCAAGAGCTAGCTTACCCTTGAAATATTAACTAATAAAGCTTCTAAAGGAGGCTGAGTTGCAACTATATATAAGCAAAGAGTGCACGATTCCCTTTGTTAACTAAAAACAAATACATTAAGAAAGTTAAGAAACATAATTAAGCCTTGCACAAAAATATAACTCTCACCAATCGCAAGTATGAAGACGCAACGGGCAGAGATCTCTCGCATTGCAAACGCCATTGCAGCATTGCTAAGTGGCGACTGACAACTCACTGAGATTTTTATCACGGTAAAGCCCTATTCAGTACCTAACCATTGAATCATTCAGAGTGGTAGCAACGGTGGGCTTGCTTTAAAACAGACTGACACATGTGGTTTTGCATTCAGCTTCGTTGATAGATATCTGACGACAGGCTGACCAGCTTTCAACGTTGTACTCGAATTGTATTTCAAGTGATTTAGAAGCAGTTACAACCTACAAGTACAGTGTCTTGATCATATGACATACTTCTTTATCTTCCATATTTAACAAGAGAAATTTTTAGCAAGAGGTACGCAATCAACTTTATGCTTTTCAAGATAAGTCCCGGTCAAAATCACTGTTCTTACCCTTGAGATATCTGAACAGAGTTTGAAAAATCAGTGCCTCTAGTACCTCTGATTATCACAATGAGCCACGAATTATTCGTAGTGCCCACGAAGCACCTTTTTAATCCAAGAAGGGAAATGATTGTTTATCACGTTTAATACAGTGCATAATTATTACGCTCTTGTGACGAGTCACGATTTATACTAGGCCTGCTTATGAAAACCTAATATTTCGAACTTTAAATAATATAATAAATATTCATTCAAAGCAATGTTCATTGTTATTGCAAAGCCCTGTACGTATTGGAGTATTCTATTGAGGAATTTCTAAGCCACTAAAATGCATCTTGTCGTCTATAATCCCCACACGCCAAGCTAACTTTTGAAAACAAAGAAATTTGAAAAGGAGCTGATTAAAGACTTGTATAGCGAAGTTCTCCTTGGAGATACCTGTAAACAAAACTAGAAAAGCGTGTGTGATGACGTATACGTGTTTCAAGTTATGTAACGAAATGAGTCTTGCCATGGACTGAATATGCTAGCGGTGAAGCAAAAAACACTTAGATAACTAAGAGATACAGAAATGGACTAAGAGAAGCAAATTATTTGGATAACTATTTGGTGGCACGTGTTTCTTGATCACATCTCCAAATGCTCAACCAAAGGCCCCATTCCAATCATAAGCATTTCTTAAATAATACACTTTGATAAATTTGTCACCGCAACCTTCTGGAATGATTGTGCTCATTCATGAATCGTGGAAATGTCTCTTAAAGCAAATAGATCCTTCCCATGAGACTTAGCTTGTAAAATGCAACTCGGTTCAGCATTGGGACAGCTTCAGAATTTCCCAATATTCAATCAGCTTTTGCACGTTCAAAATAAAAGGGAAAGATTCTTAAATGAATGACTAATAACTAAGGCACGCAATTCGTATCAATTCGTTGATCGCCTTTAGGTAAATATTAACATCCCATTTCTATGACAATGTTACGATGTGCCAAGAAGTCGTCCTTATAGTTACGTTTTCCTTATATAACGGCACGTGTGCAAGCGACGTTTTCGGATGTCTCTGGGTGGTCATGAGGGACACGGGAAGGAGCTCATATTGTGTGGGCAGCTACAAGCCTCAGTCTTAGAATCGTAACCAACATACATGTATGTTGTCATGGCGACGATATGATAACAGGCATCCGCGTTTACGAAGAACACTGAGGCTTTCCGATAATAAATTTGTCAAATCTAATCAAGGCTCTTAAGTGGCAAATATTGCAAGTGTCCGCCCGCTTACGTTGCCATTGGTGACGCTGAATGGGTGGACCACGATACAGATTCAGGTTCGATAAAAATTTCAAGTCACGTGATTACTTCACTAACGAGAGCACACACCAATAGCAAGGGCAAGTGAAAATACTTGTCCCATGCCCCATTTTTTCGAGACAATGAACGCGGTCATCAATAGAGTTTACTAAAATAACTTGGGTAACTCCATCACGACCACACTGCCTGTGACAACAAATCTTATGTTCCTAATGTCCCAGATTCTCCAATGTCCCTAATTTGACCTTCACGACCACTTTTTGCTGGTTGTGCCTAGCTCTGCAATCAAAGGATTGAATTCTTGCGTCCCTTACGTGATAACTGCAGGGCTTTTGGGGAATTGATATATCCTATAGACCCAGCGTTACTACGAAACGATTCTATCCCCTCCTCGTCTCGGCGTCAAGAAGAAAGACTGGTGATACCTATCTAAACATTCTCAATATCGCACTAAACAATGAGAGTCTTCAAATTTCAACCGCAAAAACATGGTTTATTTGACTCATTAATTTTATAGATACTGTAAATTAGTGAGTTGGTTATGACATGGCTTTGTTGGAACAATGTTTTCAAGTACGTGCAAACTGCCATCGACTCGTAGCCGACCTTAAATGCATGAACAGATTAGAATATCTTTTACTACGTCGACTCTGAATTCAGATTGGACCCTGTAAACAAAAATGCAGACAATCCCATAGAAACATTCACAAAACAAATGTCTTAAAAATGACATGACGTTTTAATGAATCATTTCCTACTAATGTTGAACATCCAATCAATAACCACGTTGACCTCATCACTAAAGAGCCTTCTAGCTTGATTTACTGATACATACATAAATTGGAAAGTATATTCCGTAAAGTTTCAAAATTTCGGTATGTAACACCATACATATACTTTAAGAAACTGTAACCTTAAATATGGCAAACAGCCATCGAAATTGGTGCGATTGGTCCGTGTGGAAATTCTCCGTTGGCCTTTTCCATATAAAATGGAAACTACCCAACACTTCGTGTGATTGCTAGGAGAAGCGCCCTTGTAAGGCATTGCAACCCAGGTGGTTGCAACTTAGAAATAGAGTTAAGCCTCTCTGAGACGTAGCTTGGGCGTTGCTGCGCCGTTTACCATAGCAAGCTCGCACAATGCAGTGCTACGAAGCTATTGAATAGTTTTCAAACTTTTTGGTGTATAATCCTTATGCTATTGGCAAAGGAGAAGGAAATAGTAGCGAAACCGTTAGTTGCCGAGCTGCTGCCAATGGCCCCCTGTTCAGGAGCGTTGTCTTGGCATAAGGAACCAAAATGATGTGAAAGATTCCTCTACAGTTAGTCAGCATAAAAGATGGAACCATACTAAAGCTAAACTTTGATCTGCTTTTTGATAGTCTCCAAATCTAAATAGGCGATCTCAAGTTTGAAATGTTCCGAAGTGTCAGTGAAAAAACTAGTTTGATAATTTCCAAATTCACATTGAGTCAGTTCAGGAATATTTAAGAGCATATAAATATCGAAATATCATGGAAACTGGAAAAGTAGATACACTGATAGCGATGGTTGAAATGCGGGAATCCCCACAAGGCTTCTGTGTTGGTGTTGCCCGAAAAATAAAATTTTCCCAAGCGGTATAGCATAGGAGTTGAGGTTTAAGCGGATTCGTTGTTATCATCTTTAAGCTAAAGGCGAACGTGCAATAGACCATCATTATTATGTGTTTTGATTGCATGGGGAAACAAAAACATTATCAACTAAGCAAAATCGAGAATTCACGGCTAAAAAGCTATCTGTTGAATGAAAGTTACAGCAATCCGTTTCTCTCTAAAAAATATTCTACTTGCATCTTCCCGTTATCAAAAATTGAAAATTAATTCCACTTGCGCTAAGTATAATTGCATAAAGATACGGATGAGGAGATGCGTGCAGCAATACTCCGAAGAAACTTGGTCTGACCCTATACGGAATCTAGCTCTAACCCCAACATTAGCTCCAAAGCTCTCTCTGGGCCCAGTGCACCCGGACAGACAAGCAGAAACGAGCCCCCACATCCACACCAGCTTGCATTTCAAGTATGATGAATTGAAAATGGTGTAGCTATGCCAACTTCAACTATCATAAACAGGCATTTCTAATCAGAAAACAAAGTGTCGGAATAAATCGCTGCAAAAAGACGAACGGGACACAAAGCAAAGCAACAGGTATCTAAATCACCAAGTTTTTCTGCCAAAAACGGTTTTGTTAGAAGTGTTTACAAGATTCACAGTTGCTTTCCCCATTTGATCATCGGCCGAAGAAGACAGGCCTCAAGAACAAGAAACACAACATACCGATGCAGAAGAGATTCAGCCGAAAATGCCAAATTCCCATGATAAGCTTCGCCAATTGGCGTTTGTCTTTTCCTCTTGATTTTCCACTTTATTTGGTGTTTACTCTGTGATTTTGAGCACAGCTAGCTGCTATTTTAATGTTAACATGAGATATGCCCGCACACCAATGTCAACGATACCCAAGTTATAATGCGCGATTCCCAATCGGACACAGCCTATTGTGCAAACATAATCATCAGCCGCTCTTTTGAAATCCGATTCAATTGGCTGCGCTCCATATTCAACGCAGCAAAGAACACTGCTAAAATCGTTCGACAACACGTGTTATTCTCAATAACCTATCGGTGCAATGCAGGTCAAATCTTTGAACAAAATAGACTTTGAATCCGAAGTTGCTATCGCAAACACAGTTTTTGGAGTCTTCGCTCGAATACCAACCTATCTTTCACTATACATGTTTGGTAGCCACTAAACGTTTCAACGGGTGTGGCAAGAAGTAATCAAGTACTTAGAGCCCCATCCCTATATGGTCTGGATATGTCGAAGCTGTAAGAAGACGAGAGGCAAGTGTTTCTGAGAAACTACCTCTTCTCGTGCAAATATCCTGAAAATATCTTTCCAGGCTGATCCCGAAAAAAATATCCATGCGACATGCCAATTCATGCCTGTGCTCTGCTGAGAATCTCGTATCCCTCGGGCTGGACTTTCAAGGGGTATGCGGGAGAGTGATGGGTCATTGCGTCGTAAAAGTTGTCACTATTTCACAACAACACTTCTGCTGGCTTCTTACTCCGTAAGCTTATAGATGTTTACATTCAAACAATGTCTAGTCACTATAGAATGAATGCATTCAGCTTTAAGGTTTAAAACGATTTTCGTGTTATCGACCTAGACGGTCAATATCGCCCTGCCAGGAAAAATGCCTTTCACTAAGCTGACGTGTACTTATATAAAAACACACGCTTCAAATCAAACCTAGACACTTATGTAACCGTAAAATCCAGGGCAAGATAGCGTTGATCTTAAATCATTCTCCCAGAATATGAAACTTTGTTGCAGAAGGCCAACACTTTCTTGAATGGTTTCTAGAGAATTTATAACAAAATTCGCTGAAATGGAAACAAGTAAAACTTCATAACATATTCCGCGTAATTTCAACCTATTTCTCGACCTGAGTAGCATCGGACGAGAATGCTTCTAACCTGCAAAAGCTCCGTATCTCTGTGTTGTCTTGAACTTTTATCTTTTATCTTGAAAAAAGCTATTCGCAATAAGTAAAGTCACCTCGAACCACGCATTAGTATAACCACACCAACTTGACGAAGTTGCTTCGCAGTAACTCTATCTTCTGCGGAGGCGAAATCGATGCAAGCAAAATGGTCGAAATGACCTAGCGGCAGCTGGCGAAAGACCTGTCGCAATTAGTTTGAATCTGAAGACACTTTGTTGGCACCATGATCTACGAATCCATATGCAAGACCACCTTCAGTGTAGATAAAGGCGTATTGAAGGTGTAGTAGATATTAACACATTTTTGGCAAAGGGTAGAAAAGAACAATGCCTTGTTTCCATTGTCTAAGCCAAAATTCTAATAGAGCTCACGACTATATGATATAGAATTTTTATACTGTTGGTCATCGTTTAGTGATTCTGTGGGAAAAAGACAGGCCCTTTGAAACCATGTTTTCAAAGGCTATATTACGCAAAAATGGGAGAGAATCGGCCACATTTTTAGGAATTTACATCAAAATATGTTATTGAAAATATCATAACTTTAGTCGTGGGCTTATCGCATCATCATTTTAGCTAGATGCTTTAAATAGAAAAAAATCTAGAGGTGAAATAGATCTTCAAGATTTTAAAAGCGATAACAATCTATAAAAGAGTTCTGGAAAATTCCAAATTTTGTGCATGCAAGTGAAAATACAATAAAAGGGTCTGCTGAAAATTTCATACTTAAATTTAGTTTAAATGACAATTAAGACAATGGAGGGCATGAAAATTCGCATAGATATGACCTTGCCATTCTACTTGTGTTCTAGAAATATTCATGAAAAGACTATGATAAAAAGGAGAGCAGTCTTGGAAATCTTGCTTTTGGAACTTGGCTCCTTCTTCATGAGGTACGGTCTTCCCACGAAGACACTTTCCTGGCATTGGAACCACGTAATCCTTGATATCGAACTGAAATTGTTAGCGATAACGATTGAACAAAGCTAGCACTCAATTTGTGAAAACCTTCACAGGAAATTGGATTAATACTTTAGTTGGAAGTTGGGAAATTCTGACTCGTAAAAGTGGATCCTCTCAGACGTCCCCAAATATCTGCAGTCGTATAGACTTCCCTTATGATAAGCACCTTCAATGCTAGCGGCATCTTGAGACAAAGACGTATCATCCACCAACTGCAGTGACGTAGCTGATTGATTACCAGGACAATGGGTTGTCTACTGCGCAGAGCCACATAGGAAGAAGATTCTCGCATCCGAAACGAGGCTGTCAGGAGTGACGCAAATTGGTCCTGCTTCGAATAGCCCTTGTGTTCAATTACGCTGCCATAGAGAAGCAAAACTCTTCACTTGCGATTGATAATTTTACAAAATCACCCCTTGGTAAATTATTTACAGCGATCTTGATATGGTTCGAATTGACTTTCACCACCTGATGCATTCATTTTAGGGTAGCGTGCAAGTTAAAATGCCACAATGACGGCAATAAAACCACTACAAAATGTAAATTCACGTCAGTGTATAGTATACTTTCATATTTTAAAATTTAAAAAGAACTCTATTTGACATGCCCATGATAAAAAAGCAGGCGATAATGCATAATGAACGGAATACACATATGTGAGAGGAACGCGGAGCAAATCAAAATGTCGATAGAAGGCCTTCTTCTTGCAGGTAAATCATTGTGGAAAAATGACTTAACTAGGCGTGATGCTTTCCATGCCCAAATAATATTGTTGGCAAACCAAAAGACGTGAATCTGTGTCCTACGTCAGCGTGTCCTTGTTGGTTGCGTCACTGCTACCGTGGATCCAAAAGTAAAGGCAAAGCCCTATTTTCTTATGACAGCATTCAAAGACTTGCACAATCTGAACTACGACGGATGTCATTTGTAGTTCTTTGTTGTCTGTTTCAATGCATTTTATGCATCGTTGAAATATAGTCAATGCACTAATCTTGTTACAGACGTTTCAAATAGAGAAACGGGGAACCTTTAGTTTAAAAATACAAACAGCAAATGCGATGCAAGGCTCACTACAAAAGATGATAACTCTTTGAAACTCAACTTTTAAAGGGACGATTGAAGTACGTTGAAAAGACATTGAAATACAGGAGTTTAACAATGCGATGAGGGAGGGATGGAAGGCTGTCAAAGGCCCATGGATCCGTGTCCAATCATATCATAAAAAAGCATTTGTATGTATAAAAGGAATGAGAAATATAAGAGCAATTCAAACCAATCAAATTTTCAATTCTAATGCATTGCGTATTCTATCAGTATACAAAGGACTATTTTGTAATGGGTAAATAAGCTCAGTATCGCACACTTAACTCTTTGCTGTTTGACCCATGACTAAAATCAAAACCTTTGTCAGTATGCCAGACCTTCGTACCAAATCAATATTCATAGAAGCCTAAAAGTTCTTCCTTTCCACATAATGTTATGCATGCTCTTCAACAGTAAATGATCCTAAGAGCATTATAGAATTAAGAATGAGTGGCGAAACGCAACGAACACTTCGTGGTTGTGGGAGACGAAAAGCAAGGAATCCATAGATTGGTGACCTGGAGTGACCTAATGAAATATTGCTGTGAACTTGCTCATTGCACGTTGATGTCATTCGTTTTCCGGCTTCCAGGCAAAAAAGTTTTTGTTAAACAGTCTAAGTTATATATCAGCAAAGTTCCCCAGAATAGTTGCCCCTTTCTTCGGGTACGGCTGTATGGCTGCAATGTATTCTGGGTCAGGCAGTTTGACGTTTTTCGTGCGTGAGCGTCTCGATTGTGCGGTGATGTGGATACCATTGCACACTTACGTAAGCTGCCAATTCCATGCCTTTTATGCATCAGGATGCATTTCAGTGATTACGAAAATGAATGTTTCCTAGCTTGTGATTTGAATGGATGCATCTACCGTCATAAGGACGTTACACGGAAACCCCCGAAGTATAGGATTCTTTCAAAGAAATTGTAATGGCACAATGTGATTGTATGATGTGGAGAGTAACAGAACCTTATCTGCAGAGAGAGTAGAGACAAGCTTTCTCAAAGGAAAGAGCAGTAACAGCAGCAGCAACAACATGATCTGAAAGACTAACCATTTACCAAGCAAATAAGCATGGCATCAAGGCTTGTAGAATTTCAAACTGCTACAATTGTCCTCCAGCATTTACATAGAAAACGTTTTAAGAAGAATTATTCGGTGTCTGAATCTACAAGTATCAGGCATCGGAATCTGTATAATTTGGGCAAGAAAATCATAAGGCAAGGCTATTGCCAACAAAGCTTTGATGAAGACGGTGGGAAGACGAAGTGAGAAGAACTGTCCTTAGGCTTGAAGCACGTAATAGGAAGCTGTTGGACTTAAAAAAGAATTAATGAGTGTCTGGAATCGGCCTTCCTTCCTCTTCGTCATCTAAGCCCTCTTTGCCTGGAGAAACGAAAGACGAACAGATTGTTAGGGAAACGTGACAGGCCACCCGTGTTCAGGCTAAAACAAAACAAACGAAAAATCAGAGAAGCTTTATTCACGCTAGTAAAAGAGTTCACGCTAGGAAAAGTTAGTAAGAACGTAAAGTGGCGTTCCTTAAGCAAAGTTTCTCTTTGCAATAATAATAATGACAATTTCTATCGCTGAATGCTTTATGATCACCTGCTTATAGTCATATGCTGTTTCATAAATTACAGATTCTGTCAAACGTAGATTTTCAGCTTACTTTTTGATCATGTTCAATAAAATAAGAAAGATTAGTTGTGCCAAATATAGATAGATGTCGGATGGTTACGTAGTTTTATTTAAGTCTTTTAGAAAAGCATGACAAATTTATCAAAGGTTAAACTGCTTCATAGTGATCACTGATTAATAGTATCTAAAGTGGGGCAGAAAGATGTGGGATTTCACTTTCCAATGGCGTTAAGTTATGTCTTATCTCTGCAACGTTCATCTTTCTCCGCGTGCTCATAATTTAATAACGGAACGTCATTAAACTTTCAGCCTTTCTATCATGCTTAAGATGTGCTTTTTGTGCCTACAGTGGGTTGCTGAGCAAAATTAAACAAAACACAGTTTCTCAGAACTGACCTTAATCACCAGAGCTTATTGTGCAGAGCCATGCATACAAAATAAAAAACTGTCAGTCATTTTTGAATCGGCGATTAAATCTTAGTACAGTCTGTGGGGATGCTCGTAACATTGTTTTCGCAGGCTGTCTTGAAGCGAACTATGGCGAATCTCCACTCAAACTAACGATTGATATTAGCTGCCATTTTTCTTTCGATGACGTTCTTAACAGAAGAACTAAACCTTCTTCATAAAAGCTTTGAATCAGCTTCAACTGCATCAATTTTGCTTAATGTAACAATTGCTTTTCTTCATGAGGCGATATAAAAATAATTTTAAATTATTTTTCATTCCCGTCGTTTTTACTTAGCAGTCAGTAATCCACAGAAATTGTGTCTTTCATATATTACCAGCTCGGACCATTCTTAAATATTTCCTATTGTAACCCTCTTCTATTCTTATTGTAGTTAATCAAATTCTGTTGACTACATCATAAGCATCTGCTTGTGGATGTCGAAAACTCTTGACATCGATAACAAATAGAATCGCGCCAAGTAGGGATCCTTGTGGACCCGTGCGTGACGTCACACAGCTACAGATTTCATCTCTCTTTTCGACGTTCAATTGAGAGGACCATTTCAGACTTTGGGACTATCATGCATGGCTTGAATTAGCTCTCCAAGAACCTCTTTCACGATCTTTCACTCTCTTATGTCAACAGCTGACAAGAATGATCAATGTTTGGTAAAGGTTAGGTAGCCTGTTGAAAGAGTCTTTTACGAAAGCTTCGATGATGTCATTTCACTTAAGCGAAAGCACTTAATGAACTCGATAGATGCCATTTCATGTCAAGTCGGCTAAGAAAGCCGTACTTATTCTGAAATACTTTGTGTAAGAACACTTGAATTTATCAATCACCCCCACCCCCTCTTCCAAAGACGAACAACTTGACTGAAAGAGCAGCTGTTTTTACACTGTTGGCAAACTTCTCCTCGCCAAAAACTGGAAAACATAAAATGGTCTTCGAATTGGTGAATCACATGTTCCATGAATCACAATCTATGTTTCTCTCGTATTGCGAGATTGTTCATGTGGCTATACTAAGGTTTCCAGCTTGTGTCTGTGCTGATGTTCATCAAAAGCGAGAACAGAGTAGTTGGTAGAGATCATCGGACACTTGGAAGGCATTCAACACAGACACTCCGCAGTTCACTAGAGGGTTATAGTTCTTTTTTTTGCGTACGAGAGAACTCTGCAATTCTGCTTTCTGCCCACCGTTGTGGTACGATGTATCAGATGGAATATACCTGTGCTTTCTGTCACACGTCATTCATTCAGCTGCATTTGCGTCATGCAATTGCCACAGCAAATAGACATTGACGATTTTGAAATATCTTGCAGAAATCTCTATATGTTAATGAATTCACACAATCGTGCCTTTATCAACATCGTAAATTTAAACCAATTATCATTACGCATCTGAATTGTTTTCCAATTAAAAGTGAAGACAGAGATTCCTCAATATACAAATGAAGTCAATATGGTTTATCAAAATATGGAGACGTAAAATATATCTCAAACCTTCACTCACTTGAGTATCAGCTAAATATATTAACAATTTCAAATATTTGAATCGGGAGACGTTCCAAATTATCAAAGATAACAAATTTTTTTGCGTTATTTGCTTACTGATAAAAACGAAAAGACACTGAGAATCATTAAAATTTATCGAGCTTCATTGAAAAGTCACAGAGTCAAGATGGCAACAGAAAGACAGAAGTGTCCTACACAGCTTTGCAAACGCATCGACAACATCAAACGAAGGGCGCTTCATGCGTTATGTCAAAAAACACTCTCCCATTTACGAATTCCCTGCTTTCAATATTTTCTCCTTTGTCGCAGTATCATGATAGTCATTTTGATAGACATGTAAATTTGGGTGATTTATTTTTCAGGTAATCGGGTAAATCAAAATCAAACCTGTTTTAAGTGCGAAGATGGCCTAATATACCAATAACATAAACATCGAGCCCATCTTCCATAAAAGCAGAGTCTTTGCATTTATTGACTTTCAACTTTTAGATTCCTGAAAAGCTTGCGTTTCCTCCTTCGATACATCAGAAGATTTTAACCAAACATTTTGGCATTTTAATGTGGCCTCGTTTACACCCTCCCGGTTGTCAATTCTCGCCTACTCTAAATCAGAAC
Source organism: Nemopilema nomurai (assembly GCA_003864495.1). Lineage (NCBI taxonomy): Eukaryota > Metazoa > Cnidaria > Scyphozoa > Rhizostomeae > Rhizostomatidae > Nemopilema > Nemopilema nomurai. The sequence goes on along the minus strand of ML133436.1, from coordinate 908,713 downwards.
CTGTTTATTTGTGTGACCTTCATTGCGGTAATATTTGTACAGACTACGTAGAGATATGGAAAATGGACAATATTATATAATCCAAAGCGCACGGTCATCAATACGGTGAAAAACATGCGAATTGAAAGGCGATCGGGTGCATGCCTCGAAAACCGTGCAGTTCATTTGTAGTTCTGCCCCAAACAAAAAAACAAAAGTATCAAATTATGTCTATCGCTCATGTCAACAGTGGTGGGGTAACATGAGAAACCCACTTAAAAGAACCCTTTGCGACCCTTCAGAGGTAGAGAGACCTCTTGATATACATAGGTCGATAATCTTTGATACAACACACCCCTTTTCATTGGCAAAAGAATGTGCCAGATTTAGCATAAAGCTTCACTTTAGCAAGGCAAATCCTATCCAATGGAAACTATTATCTTCTGTTTCATTCTGAATAAATCCTGTTTTGACAAACACGTCGAAAAACGCATCTCATAAAATGATTTTTGAACTTCAGCGCCAAGTCAATAGAGATCCAATTGTGCAGTAAAAGTTAGTTTCGCCTTAACAGCTAGGCGGTGTAACAGCGAAATCATCTTCAAAATAGTTCTGTCAGAAATTTTGATGAGGAGAAATTGCACAATACACGAATACACAAACTCAATACCAGATGAATTACCGACAACTGTTTTGATGTCACTAGGGCTATTTATCTACAGATTGCCCCAAAAGAACCCGTCTAAACATATACCTAATATGGATTGGGCAGAACTCTTTATTGGTAAAGTAGCGACAAGAATCCTTGGCAACATACTCCAGAATTAAAAGTGATGTTGATTCTGAAAACAGTCATTATTTCGTAGATTCCAATCCAATTCAAGATAATTAGGAATAAATGGATTAATATTAGCAATCAGATACAAAATTAAATTTTCTGAGCACCTTTGCGTCACTTGTTTTGCTGGTATGAAGGTAACCCACGCGTACTTGGAGCGACGGGGGGCCTATGGGGAACAGCGGACCAAAAGGACGGCGAAATGAAAACCATTCACAGAGGGGGGGGGGGGGTTGTTGGGAACAGAACTGAACCCAAAACTGGTACGGATTGGCCTTGCGTTTACAGCAGCACTCTTGGGACCGCCCCATCTTGAACTTGTGTCCGTGCTTATTTGGGTCATTCTGCTTGGCCCAAATTAAAATAATCAAAACCGGACCATATAGAAAGCGTAGCTCCATTGCTCTGGCGCAGAGGGTAGTAAAAGATGTTTTCTTTGCTTGCTTTGCTGTGGCGGGCCCAATACTGAAGAAACTTGACGATGGGATAAATATATAAATATAGACCATAGCTATATGGTGTTTTTGCGGCCATTTTGAAAGGACCTGTCCATTCGTAAGATGATAAACAATGATGCTGGTTGCTGAAGTTGGCGCCAATTACCAAGAAACTGCTGCGCAACTTGCTCCTCCGTTGTAGCAGCCTCTCGAACCATTAGTTATTACGGGCGCTGTGCAGCAGTTGCTCTGAGAATGCTAAGGAGGACTCCGAGGAGACGGAGGAACAAAATTGCGACACTGACAGCTATTCGTGGTCCAACAGGTTCAAAATATTAAACCCTCAGTTAATGCGTGAAAACTGAATAATTTGTCTCATTGTTCCTGGCACACGTCCAAAGGCAAATGCACGTTAATGGGCGAGGAATCCAAGCTGGTTTTGACAAATCAGCAAGGTGATAAATTGTTACTGCGTCGGTTATTTGAAACTATGATTAACGGGAAAACAATCCGACTGTTACTCTGTAATTATATCTCAGTTACTAACTAAAAACCTCCCATTCAGAGCTGGACAGAAAAGTTTGATCCTCCACTTTCTTTTCGACTTTAAAAAAGTACACAGCATGGGGAGGGGAGTTAATTGGAAGGTAGGCCCTGTGGGACAGCAACGCAAAGCATATGTGGATAAATAATATAAAGGACAAAGAGCCCTCCGTAATTACAAAATTCATATTGTCACATGACATCTGTGTCTTTGACAAAATATGTATTCACACAGAACGCTTCCTTGTTTAGTCGCCATACCGTGTGACAAATCCAACCAGGAAATTTTTGCAACGATATTTGATAGTCGACAAACAAATCGTGTGATTTTTCTGACGTATGACAAAAGCCTCGAACTTAACGGAAGGTCTTTGGGTACATCGAACGCAGGCAAATATGTTGCACAGGTCCTATGAGAACTGCACAGCAAAAAAAAACATAGATGACTTATTCAATGCTGTTCTCCAAGATGCCAGTCTCAATTTCAAGATTTTTCTATTACTGACACAGTGCGATTTTTAAACTTGAGTTTCCGAATGTTTTCTACGTTACGATGGGTACTGGATCCGATTACACCTTCTAATGCCAACACCACAAGTAATCGAGTGACCTAAGAAACCAAAACACTGAATAAAAGTAACTAAAAATTAATAAAAATTGAAACCACTGTTTCTGGAACCTTTGTCTTATATTTGGGATACGGGTCACGGAGATAAAAGAAACATGGTTTTATTATCCACATCAATGTTATTTGTCAACTTTTTTAAGTTTAAAAGCCTGTATTGCTCATATTATCCTTCAAATGGAATCTATTTCTTCAGTATTCCTCGAAATTGAGATATTCTGGAAAATATCACATTAATATCATAATCATTATTATCTTTATATAATAAAATTTCATGACATTACATTATACTAAAATATTTCATACTAATTCATTATTAACTTTTTTATATTATCTTATGTTATTTTATCTTATACCTCACCTCTACGTTCTAGTTTATCCTGTAGCTTTTTTGTGATTACATTTTTACATCATTTTTAACCTGCTAAAAAGATTGGCAGATTAACAATCAAACCTTTATTTTACTTATGAAAGTCAGAAGTGTTTATAGGATTAAAAACAAAACACAATCCCTTTTAGACTATAGAAACTACAAGAAAAAGGAGCTATAGAAATTGAAATCGTAGTGTATTTGGCAGTTTTCAAACAAGTGAAGTTTACGATAATTTGATAATGTTTTCTTGCATTGATAACACGCCTAAAGAGATAAATACTCCTAAGCAATTGCACAAAGTTACTTGCGATTAAAAAACGAGTGTTTGCTAATTAAGAACTTTTTTGGGTTGCTGCCTTTGAGCTCTAACACTGCATATTATTTGCTTAGACATCATGTCTTCACTTCAACGTTCGTTGCAAAATGCAACAAAATTACAACATATTCGCCTTGGATCCTGGAATGGCAGAGTGGAAATGTATCGAACACGCATTAGGAGTGCAAGCTTCATGGCATAAGGACAGATTGAAATCTTTGCACATTGACAATTACACATTGTATAAAAGAAATAATGGTGAATATGGGATGAAGTGATTCAAAAGGCAAGAAATCGAAAAGAAAACAGAAAGATTCAGCTCCTTCATCACCATACAACAAAATCAGCTGCAGAAGCTTTGATGCTATGTCTGTGTTTGACTACCTGATCAGCAAACACTGTATCCGACTTGCAACTACTATTATCATTGCGGTAATATGGACTTTTGTTGAAATAGGAATTGAGTGTACTTTAACCGTCGACTAGGCGAGAAAGCAGCTGATTAGAAATGCAAGGATGTTTGTACGGTTGATATCGGGATGTGGGTTTGTGGGCTTGATGAACTGGCTGGATTACTGTCGGTAATTGCAAGACAATGCACCACCGGCCTATCGCCTTCCTTCCAGTTATCATCATCAACATTATCGCCAGAGGCCCAGCGCTTTTAACTAGAGTTGCTATCACAGCACACTGAGACGGTATAATACAGTTTTGGTATGAATAAAAACAAACAGAGTGTCAGGATAAGTTTTAACTCTACAGCTAATCAAGACGCCTACAGTATGTTTCCACTTCAAATAAATGAAAGTAAGAGTACTTTAAAGCTAGCTGTTTTTACAAAATAATTATAAACCTCAGATTTCAATTGTCAAAGAGCTCAAATTAAAGTTGAGATTGTCTAGGACGTTAAAATAAAACCAAAGCGATGTTGAAGCAACCACCATGTTATTTGGGAAGGCAAATTTGCCCAGATGAAACATAAAACAGAAGAGGGTAGCTGTCATTGTATCCTTCTTCACTTGATAAATAAACAGTCGTTTTAAATTCATTAAACACTAGCAATAAATACTAGAAACTCTTCAACATAATTCAGCAAGACCGGCTTTGGGAATTTGAAAGATTCACCGTCTAGAGCCAATTGCTGTAATTATAATATTATCTACACCATTGGTGCTGGTCGTGATATAAAAATCTAATCTGAAAATCGCACTTTGGATTTACATAGCACTTCGATGAGCAAAAGCAGTTCAAATCGAGGCTTGTCTGTAATCAGAGCCACATTTGGAGAGAATCAGTAGGAGGTTGTTATGCAACTAACAGGCCACGTTAAGGCCACGTTAAGGCAATGTTAAGGCAATGTTAAGGCCATGTCAAGGCAATGTTAAGGCCACGTTAAGGCAACGTTAAGGCCACTTTAAGGCCACGTTAAGGCCACGTTAAGGCCACTTTAAGGCCATGTCAAGGCCACGTTAAGGCAATGTTAAGACCACTTTAAGGCCACTTTAAGGCAATGTTAAGGCCACTTTAAGGCAATGTTAAGGTCACGTTAAGGCAATGTTAAGGCCACGTTAAGGCCATGTTAAGGCCATGTTAAGGCCACGTTAAGGCAAAAGCACCGTAATCTAGCCTACTAGCTGGGCTTTGTAGATTATATTACAATGGATGTATTGCCATAGTGTCGATTTGAATCGTTATTCAAGTATTGATATGATAGGTCAGTGATTTGAACATCGATATTTCTCCGATGCCTTCTGAAATACTCGTGACGCAATACAAACATGCTAGAGCTATTGCTAGAGTAGTCAAGATGATGTTACACCAAGAAATAACATTCAGCAAAAGCTGACAATTTTCCGGCTATGATACGTTTCCAAATTTCCATTATTCTGCCCGTCCACCATCTTGAAGTTGCAACTATATGCAATGTTTCTCTTATTTCATTGGCTGAGAAAGCAGGAACCATCAAACGCCACGTGTATGACATCTAGCACTGAATCAAATAAAAGGACTTCTTGTAATCATCATTAGCTGCTATTCATTTTGATCTATGCTCAGCGACTGAACGATTCTGTTTTGAAACGCGACTTGTTTGGGTGCCTCTTTCACAACCCTTAAACCAAGTTTTGCATTAGTTAATCGGGGCTCTTTTCCAAGTACACCGTCTTTGCATAGAAATACAAGGGCATTTAGGAACGAATTCACGTACACAATATTGTAAGACCAAATGTTAACGAGCCTCAAAGTCGAAATTGGCAGAAGCTGACTACTGAAGCTGAGTAGGAGATTCGTAAGTATAAAAGGCCCGTAGCATACGACAAGGACGCAAATAATGCGCGTAACTTTCTTGGCGAAAATGCGATTGTAGTTAAATTTACGAGACATTCGCAATTTTGTCGAAATCGTGTGCTGATGAACGGAGCAGTACGCACTCACGTAAAGAAAGATTACGGCAACAAGAGTCGCAACGTCCAAAATGATAAACGCACCAGAGATCTGTGGGTACAAATTCCTGTTTGAGCCAACCGTGACAGAGATTGCGACAAGTAAAGAAATTGCGGGCCCAGCGGAAGAAATCAGCACTTTGTACAGACGTGTCTCTATGAACGGGTGGGTAATTATGCTTTTAACGTGAATAGACTGTTCAAAGGCAATCAGAACTGTAGTTCTTCCGGAAGACCCGCCGAACATTGCAGCACTAAACTGCGCAATAAGTTCGAGAGCACACTGGCAACTTGACGGGTAAATAAGAAGACAGAACGCGAAAGTTGGCAACGCGATGCCCCCTACAAACAGATCGGTAATGCACAAGACTTGCAGAAGTCTGCGAAAATTTCCTGGCACGTTTGGTCTCTTTTTCAAGTGGAGCAATAAAACCAGATTGGCAACAATGACCAGTGGGATGAGGGTTGAACTGAAAATACCAGCCGTCTTCAATTGCTGTGGCGACAAAACCTGCCGTCCCGAAAGGAAAGTGAAACAGTTGGTGTGCAAGTAACATGCATTGCTAGACGTATTCTCAGCTTGGGTAGTGTTGCTCATTTCCAGAGCTGCCTCTTCCAGGCAAGAAGAGCAATTGCCTCCAGCACGTCGTAACATCCCTCTAAATTGAACTGATTACCTGTTCCAAGAGGCGACTTTATACCAAGCAGGTTTGTCTCCAGGATGAAGCTGTGTATTAGATCAGCATAAAACGAGACAAGAGGGTGACAGGAACGCGGAACTCTACACGCGACAATGCTAGATCTGATAATAACCAGTTGCCTGTAAAGAGTTTTGAGGAAATGAGCAGATGCATGGAGTGGCTTTAATAATGCAAGATATCTTGCACTGCTTGCAACTGTCAATGTTTTAGACAATGTCTGCAAATACAGCAGGTGCCAGAAGGATGATCACGTGCAAGTATACACAAGGTTTGAATGCAGTTGTGTGCAAATAGAGCTCCGTTCATGCACTTACGCGCATCCACTTGCCAAGAAACTCGGCTGATTTGTGTATTGTAAGATAGTTTTTCTTCCTGGAGATTCTACTTGAGGTATTAACGAAGCTGGCGAATCTTTAAAGTAGACTTGAGCAAGTATATGGTATCTTACGTGAAATCCTGGTTAATCAATGGTTAATCTATCTTCATGATGCTGTTGTAGAATGCCTTGAGACTTTGTTAAGAGTGGTAGCACAACACCCACAAATGCTTCCGAAATTATGACTTCGGCAGGCAGCGGGTGGCCAGGTCATCAACCACTTAGATATTGACTGACGAAGCACCAATATTTGTGCGGGTTGTATTTAGAGTTTAGGACTTTAAATAAGAGAAATTTTCCGAGCTAGTTTCTACTTGTAAGACTCTTTAAATGCCAAAAAACAGAGTTACAATTAAAAGGTTAAGGCTTTTCAGATAAAACTTTCTATGCATTGACAAGAACGTTATCGTCACTTTTTTGGCATAATATTAAGGTGACTGTATCTGCTTTGAAGTTGATTATCATCCTAAATCCATTCTTACAAATTGGCTGTTGAAAGACAATATATGATGTCATCTTGCCATGAATTGTAGCAAATCGGACTACGCAGTGAAATGAAGCGAAAAAAATCCCAAATTGCCCATACGATTCGTAAAACATCATGCCCTTTTTGCATTTTCTATAAAAAATGGCGGAAATCAAATATTTACTATCGCGTGGATTTATCAGTCAGTTTGAGTAAACAGAGTTGAAAAAACCAGTTAGCAAATAATCCTTTTATTATAATATATGACTTTGGTTTCTGATGGTCATGTTCCGCAATGCAATCAGTACATCTGACACCTGAAGCATATACTTCTTCCTCATCCAGATCAAAAACCTTTTCCTCTTGTACTTCTTTCATCTTCTTTGATTCCGACTTATTTGGGCCTACTTAATTCATGGAAAGCGAAGGGCTTACTTTCTTTGGCCTTAAAAAGGTCACAGCCTGAAGAGTCATACGAAAAATGGGCTACTGGAGAGTTAGGTGGTAGGTCAAAACTACATCTATCACAAGATAGGTCACAAGGTCAACGCCCTTTCACCTTCATCACGCAAAAGCCACTACACCCTTGGGTAGTGCTTTGCCAGCAGTAAAGCCCAAATCGCAATTCTCACTGCAAATCAAGCAAGACACAAACCAAAGGTCTTGATTAGATGGAGAAAGCCATGTATTCTTCCCAGAGTTATGTACCACTGATGGATTTTAGAGAAATTACTGGGATGATATGATAGGATTATGATGCTATTAGGTTGAGTGCAGGAGTGTTTCTTGCGGCCAGCAATGACCACCTTGAGGCAAAAGAACTAAAAGTGCTGGCTGACTTGATGCGCAATTGGTGGAGGGTCAATCCAAATAAATTGGGAACTCGATACTTGAGTACAGTCAAACATCTACTTTATTGAGCTAAGAGTTACACCAAGGCAAAACAATTCTGGCTTCACATAGAGCATTTAGGTTTTTTTATCCTGCAAGTTAAGAAATTCAAGTTAAGAAATTCGAGTAAGCTGTTGCCCTCGGCAAAGAGCCAGAAAACTCAGATTATTGGCCTGCAGGGTGGTCCATCTTTAAGAGCAGTAAGTTATGGGTAATGAGTAGGCTGTACACGGTAAACTGGTTTGTGGAATATCAACTTGCATCAAAACTATTACTTTATACTCTACAAAATCAATCCATACACTTGATAGCATGCTTGAAATAATATCCTTGGAAAAGAGTAAGAATGATTCTTTGGCACACCACACGTGTCTGGCACTGCTAATGCACTTTGGTCAACATTGCTCTGTGGTCCATTGGCACTGTGGTCCACATTGCTTAAAGCACAACAAAGGAAAATTGCTTCTTTGTTCTTTAAAAAATCTTTAAGACCTTTATCTCTAGTTACTTTTTTAGAAGCACTTTGTCGTGATCAGATGATAAGCCAAGCTTTGCTCTTCTTCGATTTACTCGAGCACATGGCTTCGTTGCTTAAACGCTCAATATAACATTTCCAGAGGCATTGTATGAAAAGATGATCTTTGTCTGGTACACTAATTGCGACAATTCCATTCAAAGAATTGCAGGAAGATTGAAAATAGTTGGCACTGATCCAATGCCCAAGGGGATATTTGAACTGAGATCACAAAACAACGCTCAGACCGTTTGCCTGGAGTAAAGTGAATGCTAACTGGATTTACACGTCTGTGCTGAAAACCGTTTCACTTCGAAATAAAATCAAAAGAAAACTGACACATAAAGTTTACTTCTACCCTTCAAGGCTAAACCTTTTGATCCATGTCCCTTTACTCTGGACAAAAACAAAGTTATGTAACGTCATACAGCTTTAAATCGCGTTGTGTATTGACGATGGAGGTTTCGACAAAAAGAAACTCGAACACCGTTATTCATACGCACCGACAGAAACGACGAGGAGAAAACTGTGGAAGCAAACAAGGACTACAAATATTAACCTACACTCGCATATATTCTAGAAACTATTGACTTTGCAATAAACGTTTTCTCCACAATTTCGAGACTGTACATTTGTGTGGGACTTGTGTGTAATTTTGTTGGCCGTATTCTACTAGCATGTTTGACTGGCAAACACGTAGCCTGGTCGTAACTTTCATTTTCTAATATTTTTCATGGTCATTAACTAAGAAGGTACCAGAGTTCCTCTCGGCTAATTATGCTGGAAGCTCGGTAGACATGTTTTACCAAAGTCGGCAAAGTTTCCGTACTTGCCAATTTAAAGGCACCTTGACCCTGATTTGAGAGTCGATGATTTCTGGCGAGCCAATGTTGGTACACATGGGCCTCCCATTAAACGGAGGACCAAAAATATCTTTTTCCACAAAAGAGGACAAACAACACCCCTTTTTGATGAGCACCCCATTAAACACCCCATTTAGTAAATGACAGTTACAGGCACACTCCTTCATATTGAAATACAGACAAAGTAAAGAAACCTCAAAAGAGAGCGATAAAAGGCAAAACGACAAAAAACAGAACAACAAAAATCGTGACTGAAAAGAGCGAAAAAACAGAACGGCAAAAACAATGTGACAAAATCAAAACGATAAAAAAGTCCTCTGAAAAGTCTGCTCCAGCTGATGAACTAAACTAAAAGAGTTAAAATAGAAAACGAAACAGAAAAAGAAAATTGAAGATCAAATGGAGAATGAAATAGAAGATGACAAAATGAAGATGAAAATTGGAAAAGGGGATAGCAAAAAAATCCCCGTTTTATTTTCTCAGTCTTTCCTTCAAACCCAGCACTGAAATACAAAATTCAATAATGAAACGAACATTGTTTCTGAACAAGGCTCCTTCTCAGCGACACGCCCGTTTTCGCAGCGGCATCTTTGCAACTTGAGGTTGGCTTGAATTTTATATCAGAATAATTTGATGATCCGAGTACACACCTATGCACACAAGGAAATCCCAGTCAATTAGCATTGGGTATCCACCTGTGTTGAATAATAACAAGGGTTGAGTAAGGCCATTAGTTTAAGACAATCTGCCACGGAAGGCCCTGGAAACGACTACACTGATTGATACTCAGCCCAAATATCGCGGTTAATATCGCTAAGCATCGTTAAACACTGTGAGCTATTACTGTACTTCATGGTCATGGTAGTACGTGACAGGATCTTATTCTTAAAAGCCTTTCTTTGTTGTTATTCCAGGAGTCCCTCTCTACAAGTAAAAACGACACCAAACAGGCATCGTTGGAAATTTCTCTATTTTTTCAAGAGGCGTCGTTTCGCACTTGTATAGAAATTGGGGATAATTGATGCATATGTAATGAATGTAGCCTGTAATTGATCTATATGTCAGCATCTCTGTATCATGCTTTTAATGTACTGCTGTTACTGTGCTGTGTACTCTGTTGTTGTTGTTGATTGATGGTAACCAGATTCGTGTTTATAACTAAGTGTATTAAGAATGCGAGGCAGTGCTGATTCGAACGATCAGGCATATAGGCATATAAACCTGTGTCTGATTACCGTATATGCTACACATGTTGTGCAGGTCGTTTTCCCCAACTAGTAATTGTTTTTAAAAGTACACCCAATTTGCCAACAAAGAGATAGTGATGCATCATTTACAGTTTAAGATCACTCTCTTCGTTTTCCCGAAAATTTTAAAACGACGATATTACTGCATTGAACAACTTACCCTATTTCTGCTCAAATTGGCTAACATTGTACATGTGAATAATCAAAAATTAATAAATGAAATCAAAGTAAATGTACAACTTATATTTGTAAAATCAACAGTTCTAATAAATGTATGCTGAGTGAATGAATTTAACAAGCTATAAGTCATGAAAATAAATTTAATTTGGAAGCAAGAACATTTTAAACATCGCTCAAATGTTGATAAATACATGTTTTACGCTATAATTTGGGAATTGAAGGTGAAATAATTATATTATCTCATATTTAAAATACCTATAAATCTAACCATTCAAAATCACAAAATAAATATTTTTTTATTTATACAAATCTAACTACTGATGATTTTTAAATTTTCAAACTGATTTTCCGGATGGACAAATATATACGCGGAGAAAAGCGCGTAAACTTTTTATTCTTTTAATATTATTTTATATTATAGATCATGCAAGATTCTTGTAAAGTTTTACATGAATAGAAATTAATTGCACACCATTTAAGCTAGCTTTAGACTTTAATTTCTTAATAACACAACTTTTTGGTAATGTAAAATGTAAACTTTAAAATGAAAGACTAAAATATTCAATAAGCCATTATTAAGAGCTAATCAGCTGATTATGACTCTATAAAAATCATTGTTGCCAAAAAGAGTGGTGTATCAACGACCTTCTTGCAACGATAAAATCGATAAACCACAAAGAATCCTTTAAAAGGAAACACTTGCTTCACATGCATCTCCAGTTCTTTTTCTTAGCACTCATCAAAGACTCTTAGGCTATTTGCAGCTTTTCTCAACAAATACGCATCAATTAAAAACATCATTTTCTATCTTACATTTATCAACTCCGAGGTAAACTCAAAACCTAAAGTTCTGACAACCATTTCTAACAAAAAACCATTTCACTGTACACTAAATGTCATAATTCAGATAACTACTATGATTCCTAAAATTCTATAAAATTCTGACAGATTTTTTTCAAAGTCCAATTTCCGAAACACCTGCAGAAGAACTAGTGCACACTTAACAAACCTAATTGCATATACCATTTCGTTCTTTAGATTTGTATAATTTAAGTTTCTTAGGTTAAATATATTTACACAATGCTCTTAGCATGGCAATTGTTGAAATCAGTCACTTTGGCCAAGAACCAGTTTTGTAGAATCGCAAAACTCATTGTCGAATTCGCGCCGTAATGCAACTTCAAAGGATGTTGAAAAGTCAGATCCTCATCGTAAAATGTCCAGAAATATCTGCCATCTGTCACAGGCTCCTCGCCGACCCTGCCTGGCAAATAATTCCCGCGAAGTGTTTCGAAGTTCTCCACACGATCGAGCATTCGAAACATCGTCGGCACCGCTATTTCGAGGAAGACCTCGTGCTTGCGAAATATCGACGAAAGCATGCTGAACGCGTTCGCGAAACGACGAGGCACGTAAAATATATCGGATCTGCCGCGAAAACAACGGTTGACGCCATTTCCGTTATGACGTAATGTCGATAGCATCTCCGCAGCAATAACTGCCGTTTCGGGGGAGCTTTTGCTCATATGATGCACTTCATCGTACGCTTTTTGGCAGTGTCCTTTGCCCCAACGCGAGCGCCACCAATACCATTTGGTAGGGGCAGAGAACTGGCCTACGGTCACGGGCTGCTTGGGGCCTTCCCATAACCTATTGAAATTGTAGTCGGGCAGTGTCCAAAAGTTCAGCAGCACGTCGTCCATAAGGAAAAGGTAGCCAGAGTAATTCCTGTTGCGAAATATTGCCTCGGATAGACAATCATATGCATAGTAGCCCTTGTGAATGGGAAGGAAATTCACAGATTTGTGAGCCTGATTGCGGAAAGTCCGATTGGTCTTCGGGCCACACACGAATATATTTGGAAAAGAGCTGCGATACATGGAGAAAAGGAGAGGCAGACTTTCGTAAAGGGGAAAATTGTATGCTATTACCAGGAGAGTGTCGTTGAATCTACCATGCAGACAGGATCGGTCGCCACGAGAACGCAGAGCATACTTGAATAGGTTGCACGGAATCCACAGTGAATCTGAAATCAAACAAAGTATTAGAGTGGTCGGTCACTGTCAGATAAAACGGAATGAGGGGGGGGGGGGGGGGAGGGGTATGATTATCTCAATAAAGAAATCATCCACCTAGTTAACAGAACTGATCTTCTTATCAGCCTTGGCTTTGGTGTATTCTATCTTAAAGAGTTGGAATTCTCTCATCTTTCTCACCAATTGAGGTTGTTTCAAGTTATTAGTAAGATGTATACCAAATTGAAATTAGAATAAAATTAAAGTAAGTTAACAAATTTTATTTTGAGATACGCCATTATCGCAAGAGTATTGGGATGAAATGTAGATGGCAGCACAGTTAGAAAGAAACAAATCAATGAACATGGTACGATGATGTCATACATGTAGAGTAGCTTTCCAACACCATTTAATATTACCCCGCCGTGAAATAACACAAGTACAACAGAATAATAGAAAAGATAAAAACAACACAATCGTTCTTCAGTTAAAAATAGCAAATCGGCAATATCTTCCAAACGAAATCGCAGCTATTAAAATGTGTAGTTACCGAAAGAAATTACAAATGCTACGATACCCGATACTAAAAAGCCCCTGATGATGGTAGGGTCTAATGAGATTCGTTGTCAACACCCACGGTAGCAAAAAGGAAAAAAGAGAAGTATCATTCCGCAATGGAAACCGAACGCTGACCTCTCCAAACACCCCAAAAATTGACAACCCCACAAGTCAAAGCTTGGAATGATGTGGATGCATGAATCACGTGTTTAGTTCAGTATTGAAGTACGACCAAGCAACCATTGTTTGTGGCAAGGAAATGAGACGTGAAAATAAATGTAGTTAATTGACGTCAAAATTAAAAATATGGACAGCTTATGGGTATAAAATAAATGGATAGTTATCACGTACACAACTTAAGTATGATGAAAGACGACGGCTCTCGAAGCAATATGAAAAAGTATGAATTAAATTCTTACCAAAATACTGCAACGCAAAGTAGGCGATGATTGCCAACCATAGAAGCAGAGCTAAAAGTGCTCGCAGAATATTAATCTCCGCCATCGTTGGTCGACCGGGCCCAACGAACCATGCAGCCAAACAACATTTGATCCTACAGCCAGTCTGCAAAAACAAACGCACACTGCCTTCATATACCAACAATTAGCTTTGAATTACAAGGCCTTAGAAAAATTGAATGCAAACATGCCTGTAAAATTTATTTTTCACACTCGTGCAAAGATGCCTAACTATGATATAAATCCATTTGCTGTTTTCGAACAATGAGTTCTATAAAGCATATTTATGACTCATTAGCAAGGTTGAAAACAAACTGCTGGCCTAACCTCTTAATGAACCCAGTCATTTGCCGGGTAATAAAGAAGACAAGTTGAACAAAAACGCGACAAATTCAGCTCAAAGCTCGCCAATCTACAAATTAACAATAGACTGAAAAGTGCAACTGTTCTATCGTAAGAAAACTAGAAGATTCTAAAGCGGTTAATTCTTTAAAATTTCAACAAGCTGTCTTCGACATTCTAGTTGCGGCTTCAAGCGGGTACTTGTTTAGTAAAAACTACAAACATGGCTGCATGTTCACTGAATTCGGTTGCGTCTCTGAACAGTGTTTCTCTTCGCGTGTCGATAACAAGACTTTAAAACCCAAATAAGTGTCACAAATAATATGTTTATTAATATTGTGTCTAGTTGTGTTATTGTGTTCAATTAGTCTGTACCAAAGTAGCAAATTTCGCGGCCATATTGATTTAGGCCAGCGACAAAGCGACTCGCGTGCCTCATTCAAAAAGTACATCAACCTGCAACAGGGGATCAAGAAACAAGATTGACCCTTGGTTCAAGAAGATATCACCGTTTAAAGGAAAGCATCACATGACATCAAAAGCAACCGTCATTTGTTAGACTCACGGAAAATTAAGAACCTGGGAAATTGACAACCTTTCGCAAGATGTTCAAATAGCTCTAATCAAATACATAAAATTAATTCAAAAAATATGAGTTGTCTTTTCAAACCAAAAGATAAAACAACCTTAGTGAACCTTCATAACTTTCAATTAAATCAAAAGCATAAATAGGTGCAGTTAATTCCTTGCTGAGCTGGTTACTTTCCAATAGGCACCGCAGAGAGTTGAGCCTAGTGGGAATCCATCTAGCCACTTTGTCAGCAACAATAAGGCATCAAATTACTACATCGCATTCGTCTTTGCTATTGCATCTTTTTCTTTAAATCATTTTTACTTAAGCTTTCGGACGTACATTCTGATGATATCTTCATTCACACTTTATCCAGTCGTATATGCTTTAACTTCTACAGTTTCCAGATATAAAAAGCCAAGTAAATTTAGCGAAGATCACTTTTCACTTAAACTCCGGTAAAAGAAAGCCTGGAGTGGACGCAAACTGGACGTTAGACAGCCAATCCTGCGCTCTACTTATAATCCTCTAGTATTTTTCGATCCACAACTGGACACATATTCGTAGTCCTTAGTCCTTTCTGGCACTTACATACTCCCAGGAAAAGCTTTCAAGAGCCCGACGTTTCTTGCTATCTACTAGTCAAGACTCAGCTGCATCTTCAGCGGCCAAATGAAGAGAGCAAGGAAGGAAAACTCATATCAAGATTGGAAACTAACATTGGCAGAAAATGGCGGAATGGACTGGTTATTTTCATGCAAAATCAAAGTTGTCATCTTTTAGCAATACTTCCTTGCCAAAATACTTCCTCATAAAACTCATAACAAGCACAAACCTCAACTTGCCTGATTATTTTCTCATCCTGAGCTCCATTTTCAAAAATGCCTTCAGGTTTTCGTCTGGAATTTCATTTAAAGCCTTTTCAGCCTTTTTGCCACCATCTTTGAAGTACTTCTTGAGATCCTCAGCGTATTCCAACCACACACAATTCTGACACCCACTCATACAACATAAACCAGGTGGGGGTGGTGAGGGTGGCGGAATGTCACTGTTAGGGCTAGGTTCCCCTTTTTGATCCACTTTTGATGAAAAGGCTAGAGGATAAGCAGGCAAATTAAAATGTGGAACCATTTTACGCAAATAAATGCAACATTTCCCTTCATTCATTTCTGAAAGTAAGCTTTTAAACTTTCTTCATTGAAGCTTTCATAATGAAAATCTACCAAACAGTAAGAGATCTATTTTTCCAGACCATCATTGCTGAATATTGTTTATAAGGAACAAAAGTAGTACAAAAACATATTACTGATTGAAGGGGATGCAAAGAAGAAAAAAAATTCTGTTATCA
The DNA here is from genome assembly GCA_003864495.1 of Nemopilema nomurai. Classification (NCBI taxonomy): domain Eukaryota; kingdom Metazoa; phylum Cnidaria; class Scyphozoa; order Rhizostomeae; family Rhizostomatidae; genus Nemopilema; species Nemopilema nomurai. The sequence goes on along the minus strand of ML133436.1, from coordinate 892,631 downwards.
TAATATTACTTAGAAATCTTCTATACCGTAAATCCTCAAATTGGCCCCCCGCAAAAATGCCCCCTCCTCAAATAAGCCCCCACCCTAGAACTACAAATTTTCAATAAGCCCCTTCTCAAATAAGCCCTCCCTCGACTTGTTAATTTTGACTCCTGAAGTTGCCTTTGGAATCTGAGTGAATTACCGCAAAATTTATATTTTTGTTAATAATTTAATCAAATGTTACTTTATACTAAGGTTATTTTTCATATTATGAAAAGAAAGAAATTTCAAGAATAATCTTTTTATGTGGCATGTTTCGGGTAAATTTATAAGCCCCCCCTCAAATAAGCCCCCCCCCCCCTCAAGTAAGCCCCCATCCAAATATATCAAAAATAAATAAGTTAAGGGGGCTAATTCCAGGATTTACGATACATAATTATTTAAGCAACACTATAGAAAGCAAATATTTTCAACTGCAAATCTTACATGAGGAGGTAGACAATAAATAGTTGATGTCACACACATAAAAATGAACAAAAGAGAAAGAAACCATTCACTTAAATATCCTAAAAAAGATATTTTAGTTCAGTTCTTTGTAATGGGCTAGCAGACTTATTTCAATGATAAAATGAAAACTGTCACAAAGTGTCATCAAAATATTATAAGCATGTAATTAAAATATACAATGCATCCATCAATATGATATTGTAATATATTGCTACAACAGAATAGAACCTCCATGTGGGGGTATTTTGTTGCAATGGGAAGGAACTTGCCTCTTTTACAAATTATTGAGGTGATCCGCCAGAACTTCACAGAAATGGTTGGAACAATTGAAGACATCAAAATGTACAAACGTAAAGTTGCAACTATAGACCTGTAAAAGATATAAACATTGGTAAGAAAGAAAAAATTTTAAAAGTTCAGTTGTTGATAAAATGCAAGAAACAATCCCTGGGAGTTATTTGGATTCATAGAAGTGCTAACAAGACAAATGTCATATATGTGAAATTCCATTGAAACAAAACAAAATGCCAGAGAAGTATACTAATAGCTTTCCCCTTGTAAAGTTCTTAATATTCCCCTTGTAAAGTTCTTAATATCATGTAGGCAGAGGTGAGTAAATGGACATGGTGTATGAAACATGATGGCTTTAGGTTGCTGCTTAGATGGTAACCGTCATTGCATATGACAATTGCTGAAGGCTGTTCTTTGGATTGTATAAAGGATCAAATTTGGTCTGGGGATCTTCTGATCCATATGAATAAAAGCATTACAAAAATTATCAGGTTGCACAAGAATATAAGAATTTTAATTTAGGCCATTTATACATATTAACATTTAGACCAAACTAGAAACTAGATAGAAACTCATAAAAACTCATTCCTATTAGATTTGATAAAACTAACGCAGAGAATTGAAGCAAACAGCACAAAATTGTCGAATAATGCAGGATTTGCATACATTGTCTAAAATGAGTAAATTCTATCACAAATAACTTAAACAGATGGGTTGAATGCGAACAAACAGAAACAAGATTGATGATACAAGAATTACCAAATACTATTGGGTCTTATTATTTTCAAAAGACCCTAAACAAACTTACTAACAGATATTTGAACTTGAAAACATCATAAATAAATAGATGGCTGAAGAGCACTCAGTTAACTGACCTTCAAAGTAATACAATTCCAATTTTGAGTTCCAATACTATTCAGAATACAACCATAACAAATGGGTCTCACAAAATCAAATTTCACAATCCACTTTCCTGATTTGATTGAGCATATAACACAGGAAAATGATGAGACAAAAAACAGTAAGTATCCAATGACAGGAAGAGTGAATGATGGAAAAGTCCATCAACATTTAATATTCCATAACAGAATTGATGAACATTTCAATGGTGGTTATAAATATTTTGAAAATTAGTCAAACAAGTTCAATCAAACAGCTTTGGATAAATTTGTCTGGATAAGCAAAATTACAATGAAAAGATGTAGAAGGCATATCAGACTTGTATTGAAGTTTGGAGAAATCACATGAAAAAAGTTCTTGAAAATCATGTACTCTTATCAGAATATATGCAAAACATTGTGCACAAAAAGGGGGAAAGAACACATCCAATGATGATAAAAATTGAAGAGCTAAATTCTAGGGCCATGTTTTTTTCTGCTCAGTAAGATATAAAAAATTACAACCACTTCTTTGATAAATGGCTCGTATAACTTTGAAGGGAGAAAATTCTGGATCCCTAATAGTTATTTAAAGTGAAGCTCTCTTTGAGATATCATGTCCATATTTCACTCAAGCATTTTATATCTACAATGCTCAGTTTTTTCTCATCATAATGCTGTATATAAACAAAGACAATTTGTTTATCAGGTGATAATTTGCCGTTAGTCGCAACGACATGTCGGCAAAATGTGTAAGTTTTCCAAGTGGACTATGTGTAAAACAGGTTTCATATATTATGGTGTATTAAGCCTAAGGTGGTGACCCACTAATATAGTCGTTAGCGAGCCCTTGCTCCAAATTCTCCATTAAAGTAGAAATTAAATATATCTTCATTTAAAATAAGAAAAGAAACTACAGTTTACCTCGTTATTGTTCATATAAACTTCAATTTGAAATTATCCAGCAGTTTTCTAAGCAAACTAAACCACATCCAAAACGAGACTAGTCTCAGTTACACGTATTTAATTCAATTCAACCCCAATATGGCCTAGTCACTTGTTCAATGCATTCTAGAAACTAGATTCTTACCTTTCTTATTTCCCACGTCATTTCAACTCCCAAGGATGGGACGAATAGCAAGGCAGAGAAGATTTAAAAGCATTGATCCTTTCGCAACGAAAAATGTGACTGGTGCCGGTAAAAAGTGAGTGCTGTAGTGCTAAATTTCTTTTAAGTTCAAGAGCACTGATATGTGGTTTCTTCCATAGTGATAGGGGCGATGGACAAGTTAAGGAAAAGAATCGAACTGGACTATCTGCTCGAAGAAGATATTTTTTAAAGCTGTCTTTAATTTAGATAATATTATACTTCTTAAAAAGCTTGACAGTACAAAGTTTAGGTGGCAATTAGAACCATATATATTGAACAAGCGATTAACACTTTTCTGTTCTCAAGATTTCTGGTAGAATCTTGTTGATGTCTGCTTTGAATAAAGAAGCAAATCGAAACTCTTCTATTTAAATAAAGAAACCAATCCGTAACTAATCAGATATTGTTAGCACCCCACTTTTTATTTTAACCTTTTTTGTCAAAGTACAATAACCTTTTGGTGTAATTGCTGTTTCTAGGTATGACCTTGCTCCCAAATCTGCAGATTTAGAAGATACCAATGATTATGTTCCAAAGAAAGCCAGAAAAGTGATGAAACTTACAGAATTGACAAAAAGCTCTCAGGGTAATTTGTTCTTGTTTTTCAACAAGTGATCATTATGAATTCTAAAGATGAACTTTGCTCTCCTTTCCAAGTTTTTCAGTTATAACTGATACTCTGTCATCTAGTGTGTATTTGATTTGTTTCTACCTTGCATCCGAAGGTAGTTTTAGGACACTGAGAAGCTTAAGCTTATCGGCAGTGTCCTGGTCCTTCCTCTCGTTGTGACCACACCTCGTGATTCCTTATGCCTGGAATTACAGAGAGCTGGCAACTCTCCTCACTCTGGGTGAAAGTTTGGTCATGCCAGGGACACAAACCATGGACCCTTGGGTCCGTAGTCAGCGCCTCTAACCACTGAGCCATCCTCGCACCTAAGTTCACAGCAATCAACTTTAAGTTCATCAGCTTGACTTGCACATTCATTGTAGTTATCACTAAACAGGCCTCTGTTATGGATCATTGACAATGAAGGATTTCGAGGAGCAGCCTCAATATGAACACCATTTATACGGAAGGGTAGCTAGGATAGCTTCATCAATCTTACAACTTAATAGAGTCCAGTGAACAATTTGCTAAAACTATGTTGCTTTTAGTCTATGTTTGATGATCTAAAAACAGGGTTTGTACTTTTTAGTGAGCTACATAGCATTGAATTGAAAGAATTAGATATTGAGAAGCATGTATCACATTCTTGGTTGTACTTTAGTTTAGCCATTTCCCCCAGCTTTCATTTGTTGCTCATTAATTACCAACTATAAAAGTCAGCCATTTTTCAGGTGTCATGAAAAAAAAACACAAGTCAAAGAAAGCAACCTCAATGGCAAAGCTGCAGATGAAACCAGGTGAAACCAGAAAACAATTTCTAAACCGTCTTGATAAGCAAGCCAAGGAAGCCTTGGGTAAAGCAATGGAGGACACAAAGAAACTAAGGGGAAAAAGAAAAGAGTAAGATATTATTCACCACCTATAACTTGCATTCAAAATTCTATCTTATCAAAGTTACAGACCACATATTGGATTTTCATTCATTCACAAATATTTTTTCATTGTTTGTTGTGAGAGGCACAAATTTTATTTGTTCAAAATATTATTATACATTTTGAAGTTTTCGTATCTGCTTCCTTCATTAGGCATTTAAAAAAGCGTGACATGAAGATGAAATCAAGAAAATCAAAGCAAGATATGTTTCCTCAAGAGCAGGAAGGAACTCAGCAAGGTTTCTAACATTTTGAAATAATGAAATTTCGTTCTCAGTTCTTTCCCCCTAACAATGTCAGTACTTCTTTTATATAAATCTCTTAACAATGAGCCTTTGTTTTCCAGTCAAGTTTGGAGAAGTTGTTTCTCAACCACCAACTTTGTCAGCTGTCCCCCGAAAAGCAAAACCAACAAAGGTAGTTACAATGTTTAATTTAACAGATTCTTATTATAAACATAATTTTAAGATTCTTTTGTCTTCAGGATATCATATGAAAAAATCTGATTTTCATGTCATGACTTTCAGTTCAGCAACAGCAAAATTTCATTTATTTTTACTGCTCTCTTCTTTAAGTTCATCTATTGATTTAAGCCATCATGGCTTGAAAGCATGACCTGATAGCTCAGTGGTAGAGCACTTGATGTACAAAGTCAGGGGTCGTGATTTTGAGCCTTTGTCACTTATTTTTCTGCACTTTTATGGTTTATTGATTTTGTAGGTTCTTACTGTAGGAAAGGCTTCCTTTTTAGCTACAACTTCAATGAACACTCAACAGCTTTCACTTTTTTATTTTACAAAACAATAGACTAACAAATAACTTTTAGCCCTCATTGATTTATTATCTGTCTTTATAGACTGTTCTAGACTTGAAGTTGCTGAATATCATAAAAGGTGATAACAATGACAAATCAATGGACAAACTATATAAGAAAAAGAAGAAGGAGATGACAGATCAAATGAAGAAAACTCATGATTTAGAACGACAAAAAGCAATCACAGAATACAGGAAAATGAAGCAGAGAAAAACAATGAGAACTTAGTTTATCACTCACCCACCATCTGCTTTTTAAATTCACTGCAGCTGTTTTATGGCCTTGTAAGGGTTGCACAATCTATTAGGCCATATCAGGATCAGCCCTAAACATTGGGGATATTTTGCAGGGCTTTGCATATGGGTTATGCAAGCTATCAAGATAGATATATGATGGTGAAATTAAGTGAGTGAATGGAGAAACAACAAGATCCAATCCAGCCAAAAGATACCTTTATTGGGCTCCTTCTATGAATCGTGTGTAATAATCTAGTTGGATTTGAAAGAAGTACACTAAGACACAACCTTGGAAAGTACTCTTCATTTTATAATCCTTTCAGCAAATGATTCATTTTGTCTGCCACATGTTCTTTCTTAGGTGTCTTTCTCTAGGTGTACAATCAACACATGATAAACTTGGTCACATTATTTATCTTCCATGTATATTTTACTGTGGGAGAACCTCCTAGTTTTTGTCCACACACGTTTAAGAAAGTCATATTTTGTGTATGTATATGAGGAATTCTGTGTATTTATATGCAGGTTTTGTACAACCAATCTCATTTTCTTGTACCTTGTCAACAGTAAAGAAACTCTGCTAGGTGTTAAAACTCTAAACCATAAGTACACAGTATTTTTAAATATGGTCTGTATTTATAAACATACACTCCCATTTGTATTCCTGATGATAACTTAGTCAGCTGTCCCACTTCTCACGATCCTACAACCAATTAACAAAGGGAATTTGTGTGGATTATAATGTGCAAAATATTTAGCAATAGCTGTTTGTTTTTACTCTTGTCACTATAAGAAAAGTACATACAAGAAATTAGTTATTTTGTTGTTTGCCACTTCTTTTCCTTTTGCTGTCTGCCTGGGAATAAACATTGTTACTTTTGTAGTGAAAAATATTTGCAGTGAAAAATACTTGCAGTGAAAAATATTTGCAGTGAAAATATTTGCAGTGAAAATTGTTTACAGCTTGATATTATTTTTTCCACGTTATTTCACATTGGAGACTTTGGACACATTGGGAATTTAATAAGCCTGAAGAAATTTAATTCAATATTCTTGAAGTCTATGCTGGTGAATCCAAATGTTGAAACAACTAAGATATAAGGGGGGAAACTATGCTGAGCACAACCAATCATACATCAAACAATTTTTTGGCTTATTTCTCTCAAAACTTTGAAACAGTCTACATTTATAACCAACAAGCTGGGTTTCTCACACCAATACGCACAGCAGCATTATTTGTAACTTTTTGAGTTTTGAATATTTTCACAGTTACTTATGTAGATAAACATGAAACAAGATGAAATTTTGTTAATGAACCATGATACTTGAACCATGGCAAAATAAACTGATTTTTGTAGCTGGAAAAAGTAAGCATTTGGCATCAGAAACAATCAAAAGTTGAATGGTATGAATGTTTGGGGAATGAGTGCATTTAATTAAAGTTTGGAGAACGACTGGAGAAAAGAGAGGGAAGTAAAGAGAGCTGGAAATGACAGTTAGAGGGGAATAATACGAGGCCACCAAAGTCGATGATTAAACAATAAGCAGAAATGGTTGAACAAATGAAGACAGAAAAGAACTGCAAATAAACGCAACACCGCTAGTCTGAAAATTTATAATATGACGTAAACTTTCGCAAAAAAATTTGAAAGGCAACAAAGCTTATATAGATTCACTTGCGTTAAAAAGCCCGTCAGGCAATAGCTTATTGCCGGTCGAGGGGCTGACGGCTGTATGCGAACTATTCAGAGCCGTTGTCGACGGGCCACTGTTCGTTGACCACGGTCCATAATTAGGGGCCTGATTCAAGAGTCCTTGTGCGGGTAAGTTAACCGGCCAGAACTGAGAGGGGTTTACCATTGGATCCGATCTGGCAGGGGGCCACTGGCCCAAGTGGGGGCCTAGTCCTAGCAAATTACCGGGCGCCATACCAGGCATTGGGGGCGGTGCGAACGGCATAGCTGGGTTAATTGTTCCGATTTGGCCGTTTGCATCCCAGAACGGCTGCATGGCCGGGAACTGGGCTGGAGGTAAAAATGGCTTTCCCGGGGCTTGAGGCATTCCGATTTTGGAGTCGGGGACATTCGGGACTTCATCTTCGGTAATCAGGTTGGCGACAATATTGGAGTCGAAAATGATACGGCCGTTGAGTGCTTTGCGCGCATCCTGTGCTTGTGATTGGCTCTCGTAGCACACGAAAATCGAACCTTGTCCTGTTCTGTGTGCTAGGACTATCCCGTATTGTTGACATAGCATCCGAAGTGGGCTGTATTCAACCTGAAATGGCGGATCTCTGTATGACACATTGAAAAGAAACATGCAAAAGGCAGCACAGCGTCGCTAAAGCTGCCATGGGGTTGGAGCGCGTCGCCTTCTTTACTGATACGCCATTAAACTCACAATCAAGTCAAGCTATCCTTGAAGCCCTCACATCACCTGTTAACTGGGTACATACAGGGAGAACTGGAAGAACTACTATGGAGGCGCTTTGCGGCAAAATATGTTTTGCAATTCATATAAGTTCTCTATCTAAAACAACAACATTCCGAATTTTTTTATCACAACCGAGTGCTTCTTTAAATTAACAATCCTGAAAACATTACCAGCCTATTTGTTGCTATTAATAAACAAACTTAAGTTAGAAAGAACTAGGGATAAGAAACGCCCAGCGATCCACACTTTGAAGTTGTGCATCTAAATAACGAGAAACTGACTTGACCCACAAGAGGACCAACTACAAGCGCTATAACCTTTTTGCCATCCTGTATACGGACTTCAAATTTTGAAGTGGATAGACTTTCTTACTAGCTCATACAGCGCCTAATTCGCGGGCTGGTTCAAGCAAATAGCCCGATTCATAAGAGGACGTTGCGACCGCGTGTAAGCAACTTGCATGCCTGAGAAGTATGACACAGATCGCAAACCAAATGGAATCTTACAACACACGAGCACGTGACTCACCGCTGGTTTCAGTCCGGACAGAGCGAGCCACTGCTTAACACCCTTTATGTTTTGATCGACGGCCGAAGAATCCAACAATCCAACTTGAGGTTCCGGGTTGTTAAGATCAAACGAATTCGTGGCTGCCAGTCCGGGTGGAGGCCGGATAATCCCAGCCGCTGGGACCTTTTCGCTAGCGGACAAAATACCGTTGAGGCCACCTGCGGGCGGGTCCTTGGACTCAAGGTCTGGAAAGTCAATGTCTTCCGGTCTCTTCACATCGTCCCGTTCGAGCTCCGCCTTTGGCTTCCACAAAACGCCTGGCTTGAACTCGGATGGCGTCGGTGACAATCTGGGCGCAGCAATAACGCCCCATTTTGCCGAAACAGGGTCAACAGTGACAGGGGCACCAACTGGGGTTATAGTGGCACTTGCAGAGCCTGTTACCGAGGTAATGCTGTTCCAAGAGGCATCTTGCTCGGACTGAGACGAAGACGCGACAGTTCTCTTGATTCCATGCGAACTTGTTGGGTCCACTGCAATAGCTTGGATTTCTGAGGTCCTGGATTCGGATTATTAGCTAAGGGTGGCGATATGAAGGGGGCATCCGTTGAAACAGGTGCGGGGGGCAGAATGGTCTGCTGGGGGAATAAGGGTGGTTGGGATAAACCCTGTGGCTGTTGGAGAATATGATGTAGATTTGGTCCTTGCCCAGAAAAAGGCTGGGTATCATGGCTAAAATTTGAATACGCCGACTGTGTAAGCGACTGGTTGGAAGAAGAGCCTGCGAGCGATATCTGCTGATTAGTTCCTGGTATCGATGGCTTGGCAGGGCCTAGTAGGCCTTTGTCGTCTGTCGGAACTGGCCTCTGAGGATTCTGCGACGAAAGCTTGGAAGTGCTACGTAGCGGAGATCCTATCACACCCACGGGCTTACTTTTCATAACATTACTATCCGTAAAACGGTTCACAAGATCGGTTGGTAGAAAGGAACTGTTCGCAATGGAAGCCGCACCTTGGCTTGGTGCTCCCGTGATTTGGTCCACGCTGGACTTTTCTTCTAGCTTAACCTCTGCAACAAAATCGGATTTTTCGGATGGGTAACCTTTGGCTGTTTGCGCCCTACTGTCTTCAGCTACGACAGAACGATTTTCTTTGGCTTGTCCCTTTTTGCTATTAAGCCTAGCATCCATACCCTCGTTGGGTGCCATTTGTTCTTTTCTTCGACTTGCCATGCCATGTGACTGCTCGTTAATCTTTTCCGTTGTCGTCGAATCGGTGCGACTCAGAAGATCGCCTACAAATTGATGACGTCAACCATAAATTGCTAAAGGTAAGGGCCTAAGCCAACAACAATACAAAGTCCTGAATTATAAGCTCAAACCAAGGCAACCACGTTGCTGAACCCCTCAAATTAGAAACATTTAGTAGGGATGCCATCTACTGTACGAACGGCTCTTGAGACGGAAGACTTTCCTACGTGTCATCAAGTTGTAGCAGTTTTGCCTGGTTACTTCAGTCAAATCTGCTTGTGTCATTCGCTAATATAACCATATGATTTATAAATGCAAGTCTTGTTTAAGTTCACTAAAGATTTTCAAATTGTCAAGAGTAAAAATTATTTTCATTAGTGGATTAGTGGTATTATGACGTAATAGATCTCCAAGACAATTCAGTGGTGGTTCCCGTTTACCCACGACACAAGCTCAGGGTAAACAGAGAAAGATGTAGCTAACACTTAGATAATAATACAAAATACATAAAGAACCATACTAAACGGGACATGGTAAGCGTAGTACTTACTGACTGCACTCTCAATGATTCCATTGTTTTCCTTCAAGGCTCTCTCAGCATCTTCAAGCTGTATGTTCAGAAGAATATTAATTTGAAAAGATTACGAGGTTAAAATAAAAGCTTTTTCATTGTAGTTTAATTACTTATAATATATAGTAAACTTTATGTAAATTGTATTTATTGAATTCAAAATATAAGAAACTGAATTTCACCGCTGAAAAAGTTGTCTTCAAAAGTCGTTGAGCAAACAAACAGATAAATGGCTTGAAGTGCTGATACCTCGCTTGTTTGAAAACACATCTGACAATAATAAACGATTAAAAATAATCAACCACTAACAAAGTCTAAACATTCAAAAAAACAAATTCCAGCTGATTGAATAGACAGAAAGACACCACAATGGTACCCACTTTGAACCCCATATCCAGAAGCTGCTTCAACGAGCGGTTCATCCACGTATTTGCGTCCTTGTTTGAGCTGGGGGCATTACTGGGCTTTTGCTAAAAGTTCAAAAATAATCCTGCACTTCTTGGATACTAAGCAACAGCAATATATCACTGAAACTATCTGTAAACAATGTTCAAGCTTATAATCATTGAAAATTATCAGTTTCTTTATCATGACTTTTTCGTCAACGAAGTCACATGATGTCTTGGACGATCCTTCTTTAGAAAAGAATGTTGGGCAAAACAGCCGGGCAAACTACCATTCGGACAAACTTATCCGTGTCTATCCTTGGAGTTTAACGGTAAAAATTCATTTAAGACCAGCTTTAAAGTAAAGATCTTCTAAATGTCCTTCTACTTTTAAGAGCTGTCGACCGTAGGCAAGTAAAGAAATATAATTTCTAAACAATACCTTGCAATAAATTGTTCAAAAACGCATCTTGACAAAAATTTGCTAAAAGAACAGCAAACCCGTGTAGAAGCTTATGCATTCAGTTCAAATTTATAAAGCGCTAAAAACGTTTGAAATAGCGCTGTCTACAAAACAAATATTTACCAACATAAAACCAGGCTGCATTAGACGCATTAGACAATCAAACGAATTAAACAACGAGAAAAATGCACTAGAAAGCTTTTATTTCTTCATAGTAACACGGGGTTTACCAACTGGCATAGCAATTTCAAAGCCAACTGTCCAACAAACTTTAGCTACCTGATTGTTAGAAAGGTTGCCTAGGGTAACGGGTAGCTCTCCTACGAATATGACATCTATGAGAACAAAACTTCGCGATTAAAATGCCGCTTTAAAGCCTAAAAGAGCTAATGCAACTGTGTTACACGCCTGCAGAATTCGGTCTAAATTATATAGTGCTTTGAGTATAATTTCAAATGACGTCATACCTTGGTTTTCTTTGACGATGCAGTTGTCCATCCCCATTCGTCAGCCTCCCTTACGCCATCGGCCTCTCTTACGGCACTTCCTTTGTCGACGGCTGAAGTTTTTCCTGGCTGTTGACAATGGCTGACCACATTTTTATGGTTATTAGTGACAACATTATCCAGCTTGCCTCGCGCATTTCCATCATCCTCAACAACACTAGTCTGAGGTAACCCCGGACCCTTATCGTAACTAGGCAGCGGTTCAAACCCATCCAGACCGGACCACCCGGTTAATTTTGGTGCCCTGGACCCCTGCGAATTGCTTACCTCTTGATTCCTCGTCCCGGTGTTAACTATAGTTTTTTCCCCAGGCTCGCTTGCCGGCTTTTTCTCTATAACGTCCTTATAAAGCTGCTCTCTCGCTATTTACAGCAGGTTCATGCCTTTCCGCTGAAATGTCCGCACTTTCAACCGAGTTAGGATCAACGACCGGAACATCCTTTGCAGATGATACCGGTTGCCCAATCGCTCCGAACTGTCCACTAACCGAGTCTTTCTTTGGTATTTTACCGCTTTTCAATTCACTACCGATGGTCCCTATTACCGAGGCTTCACTCGTTTTTGGATCCTCTAATTTAGTCACTTCCTGGTTTGGTTCCGTCCAGTTCGAGCCAAAATGTGATTCACCAGGGGCATCCCAGTCTTCAGTTACATTTACAGTTCCCCAATCAGACAAAGAGCCCCCTCCACTACTAAGTTCCTGCCCCCAGTTTTCATTACGAGCCCCTCCAGAATTCTCACTCCATTTACTCCGAGTATCTTGAGGCTTGTTACTATTGGCTAACTCATCCGCGCCATTGTCCAAATCTGCTTCCTCCTTCTCCTTTTTTTGATCTCTACGAGCTGTTTCTATGGAAAAGTGAAAAAATATTAATAGAAAGACATTGAACCAGTGGAATAAACAGGTCCAAAGGAATCAACAAGCACTTTGCTAATGCAGCCAATACTGCCTAAGAGAACTCTACCTTTTGTTAGTATTCTGTAGATGGCGAATCATTGTAATTTCCCACGGTGAAATGAGCGTACTTTAATGGCCACTGCACAATTATCAATACCAACGCTTGTTGATAGTCTTTCGATCAATTTCAAAATTTTCGATCAACTAAATGCATAACAAAAATATGTTGTATACTGCTAAAGGCTTCTTTAAAAAAGCCAATAACAAATTTGATCAAATCACCCACGCAGCGTCAACGCAAACAATTTAGCAGCATTCCCAAAATTATTTGAAACTAATTAAACAAAGGGACATACGACTTTTCTGTGGCGGATTCTGCTGCTGTTGTGGTTGCTGCGTCGGCTCCGCTTCAGTTGACGCAGGAGTTTGTCTCTGTTGCATCTGCCTTAGAAACCGAGGCGGAACCTCTCTTGGATATTTTTGTTGCTGCTGCTGATACTGTTGATATTGCTGTTGATATTGTGGTTGGCTGCTAGCTGCATTTCTCTTTGCTCCCTGGTGTTAAAACATAGAAACAATAATGATTAAAATAACAAACCTAGCTTAAATATAAAGAGATTGACTGACAAAATCAAATAGAAATCGAACAAGACAAGTCAAATAAAAAATGATTACTTTCGTACAAAGCAGCTAAATGAAGAATGTAAAACTAGAGGTAGCCAATAGGTCCTAAAAATACTGATGCTTTGAAATGGGAGTTGAAATTCGTTATTAGCCACACAAACTTCCATTTTGGATATTGGCCTTTCTTTGATCAATAGCTACCAAAATCAGTTATATTTAGAGAACAAAACCTAGCGTTTTATCAAAACAACCACATCGAGCGCCAACAAGAAAAATTAGCACGCCTAGAGATACAAGAAGATTATAAGATGGCGGCTCGTACCTGCTGCTTTTTAGATTGATCCTGTTTCTCTTTTTCCTCTTTTTCTGTTCAAACAAAAACAGAAATAATAAGCTACATAGTTGAACGCCGCGAAGAGCAAGCATGGCTAAGGAACGGAGTCTAGCAACCTATTTAACTACCTGTGCTTAAATACTTTAGCAAAATTAAATGTACAGTGTATAGTAGGTTAAATATATTAATATCTCAGATAAATATATAAGTAGATAAATATCTCGTGCGAGGGAGGTGTGTGGTTAAGATACACACTGATCAGCACCAGAAAAAAAAATTGGTGATTAAATCACAGGATTGAACTTTCAAGACTTTAAAAGATACGAGCAAGCACGCCTGATTGAAAGTGTTTAAAAATCCATGCGTGAGTGCATGCTACCAATGCGTTGGGAAAACCTGTAATAATCGTAGAAATGAACAATTGTTGGTGCAGCTGTTGTTAGCCGGAGCTGTGCATCTTAAATCAAAGGCACTTCTAAATGCAGTGCAGCTCGTGTTGGATTTCACGGCCTTGGTGTTAAAACGATCGCCTATGCTGCGAGCGAAGCTCTTCAATCAAAGCAGAGCGATCTAATTATCAAAACAGGCAAAGGCAATGTTAGCCAGGTGTGATTTGCGATAGATATAGCAAAACAGCTGCCAGCAACACCGCTGTTGATACTGAGCATAGATGGTAAAATCAACATCAAAAGGAAGATAATCCTTAAAAAGTATGCCTAATCAAAAACGCTAGTCATGGAATGAGGAAACACGCAGTTTTAAAGCTGCTCGTTACGAGATCTGCATGGAATCAACGGAGATCCATCGCACGCGTGAAACGGCTTCTTCAGCCGGCTACACACTTAGAACATCTGCGAACTAGTCCTCAGTTATAGGTACGACTTTATAGAAGACTTCCAACATTAGAAGATTGGAAGGCTTCCAACATTACTTCGGTAAGACAAGGTAACAAATGCCTATAGAAACTTCTTGGCATCTAACCAGAACCCAAAAACTGCTACCTTTAGATTCTCTTAATGCCTTCGACTTCGCCGCCTTTTCCTCAGCTTTTCGTTTCTTTTCTTCCTCTTTTCTTCTCAATTCCTCCTCTTGCTGTTTCTTTAACTTTTCGAGACGTTCATTTTCCTTCTGCTGCTTCAATTCTCTCTCCCTATCCTCTCTGAAAGTAAACAAGACAAGGTTTCAAAACGAAGCAACAGGTTAAAGGCGCATGACATGCAGAAGCAACAAGACTAGAAGGCCTTCCACTAAATTCAAAAAGATTAATATAAAAAGAGACAACTAGTTCTCGAACAATATAACTTGTTTTAACTGAGACCTTAAAAGTAGGCAGGAAGAAGAGAATTTGATGCAAAAAATTCTTTTTTGCAAATTGGGCTACCGTTAGAGAACAGTCAGTGTGAAAAAGATATATTTTGGTACAAAAATTTTCCAGATGGAGCTCATGGCCAATCTCAGGGAACATTTGGAACAGTTGATCCAAATAATATTAACGTTATACAAGTTTGAATGGTAATAGCGACAATAATTAGTGTTTGAGCGTATAGCCATTGGCAGAAAAACGGCTCATTTAGCAAGAAAAGGTATGGAAGCTGAGTGACTTCAATGATGATCTGTTTAGTAGGTACAAGACATCAAGCACATGCTTCTGAGGTGAGATTCCTTAGTTCCAGGTCTACGCACAATAACAATCACACACACACCTCTCTTTACGTTTTTTCGCTTGAGCCGCTAATCTTTTTCGCTCCTCTTCCTGTCGACGCTGCTCCTCCTCTAGCTTTCGCTGTTTTTCTTCCTCAAGCTGGAAATCAACGTTAAAATGTGAAATAATTGAAACACAAAGCATCAACAGGACACAGTATAACAAACTCTGTGAACATCCACCATCATGCCCGCTTCTGTGTGGCTAATACCTCTAATAAAAAATTAAAGCAGCCGTCAAGTTTTTCTTAAAAGATATTTTAAACTTTTTGTCTACAACCAAAACGTGAAGAATGCAAATGAATGTTATAGATGGATCCATAGTTCTGTTATACACATTATTATAACATGTTAAACATAAAGATCGTGCAGCAGATACTGAAATCGTGAACATGAAATTAACTTGCCTGTTTCTTAGCAGTCTCTTTTTCTTCCTCTAATCGCCTCTTTTCATCCAACTCCGCAGCTATTTTTGCCATTTCCTGGAACAAGAAATTGGTTCGGCCTCGTTACAGTACCGCGAAAAAGAGACAATACCTACAGGAGTTGTATATGAACAAAAGGAAAGCAATCTAGGGGGGGGTGGTCTAGGTCAAAGCCCTATTTTTCATAAAGTAACGATGTTGGAAAAACTTGATCAAAAGGGACTCTGAATACGGCTCGTCTCTTTTTCCTTTTTTAAATGCTCGTCTCATTTTGCATTCCTAGTTTTCTATATTCAAAACGGAATTAGACCAAAAAGAATGCCAAGCATTGAAAATCGTGGATGCAGACGGAACTAGGATCCCTGAATACACAAAGCAACACCAACCTTCTCTCGTCTACGCTGTTCAGCTATGATTTGCTTTTTACTTTTCGGTTTGGGCTGAAACAGAAAACACAAGATTAATAACAGAGTGAGCACAAAATCGCATTGCGAAAGAAATACATGGCCTCCTATTCCTACGGGATAAAAACAAAATACATTATGCTTCTGAAGGAAATCCAACGGGACATTCTTAGTCTGGATGACAAACACTCTTGTGTCACGTGGCAATCTTTGAAATGCTCTGTATCACCGTTTGTGTATGAGAAGCAATTTGCAACATGCACCTTCGTTACAGGAACCTGGGTTGTCGCTTTTGGTTTCTTGGTTGCTGTTGTTGTTATCTGCAAATGAAGTAACTATTTTCAAAACGCATACACCACTGTTGTTATTAGGCTGCGAAAGCCACATATATTTTCTTGCTAATAGAAAAAAGACGAAAAAAATTAAAAATCGGAACATTTGATAAGGAAATTATGTTTAGAAGCAGTAATCAATAACTATCATTAGGGACTGAACTTATCAAACCTTTTCGTCCTCTATACATTTCTTTGTAGCTGTTTTATGTTTAACAAAGTCTTCCTTTAATTTTGAAATCTAAAAATTGAAAGGTGAAAGTAATTGAAAAGCTTTAGAAAGATAGTCGAACACTTTGAGAAATTTCTGTGGCAAGGCAAACATGTATTTACTGATGTGCAAAAGCTTGTGCCAACCAAAACCAACCAAGAGTGATTTATCATTCTCAATAAACATCTTGAAAAAATTAAATAGAAATCTTCCTAATAGCATGAAACCCTGCTTATTAGTCTAGAGAAGATCTCATTTCTACAAAAACATTAAATCACTTTTATTATAGTATAACCTCTTTTGACACAATTCTGGCAAAGAAAGAGCATGGATAAAAGGATTAAATGTGAACCTTTTCTTGTGTTAGACCAGCCGGTAATGATTTTCCATTTTGTAGACGATTCTGTAGTTAACAAAACAATTATCATAAGAAGTTATAGTTCTCGACAAAACATGATCAGGTTTTAACTATAAAGAAACCATGGATTAACTTTAGTTGTTCACTAATCAGTTTTACAATACACAAAGCTTCACCAAACCTATCTTAAATATCTCATTTAACTTGTGAGTACTTCTGATGTAAAATAATTCTTTTTACCATTAGAATAGTAATAAGCCTATTGAATTCTGTATCCTCATCTTCTTCTTCATCTAATGCATCTTCTTTACATCTGCAAATGAGGATTTAGTTTCATATTTAATTCCATGATAACAGGAAAAAACATTGGGGCTATTAACAAAAACATGGCTTTGTAATGTTTTAGCATCAAACTAACACTTCAGTTTATAACATGATCTTCTCAAAGCCTGGGCAATATATTTCCCTAAAATTATTCTCTTTAATTGGCTGTCAATACATTAGCCAAAAGAATATGAATATTGGGTGGCAATAATTGAAATAACCACATGAAAACAATAATTACAATTACCACATTATAATTTCAAGACATTTTTAAGATCTTTAAACATTTTTAGGTTCTTCTTTACCTTTGAAGCTTTTCAAAAAAGCTTGTAGCCTCTTCAAAATATTTTTTGGCCTTTCAGGGGGTTTTGTAAGCTCTTCAATGGAATCATTCAAGCAATAGAGTGAGTACATAATGACCAGAAAATAACTTTCACAAACCTGTATTCATTATCATTTTGAAAATGTGATTTATGATTTGATAACTCTGAAAAAAGTCCATATAATGCTAAAAAGAAAAGGGTAGCAGATTTAAACTGACCCCAGAAACAACCTCAAGATGGTTAACAACATTATTGACAAAGTTTGGACGACCTAACAACAATTGACTGTGGATCTTGCACAATAAAACATTAGCACAAGTAAACAATTAATTTTTTAGAAAATCTTAACTTTTAAATTTTTGTGCATGATCATTATGCAAACTTTGAATTAAAAAAGTTGGTGTTACTCCAAATGCCTACATGTATATGAATTTTTACAAAACAATAATAACAGTAAAGTTTATGCTTTCTAATTATGGCAATTTCATATCAGGTAACTTTGGAATAACCAAGGTAAAACCTTGACACTGTTTTATGGTGAAGGTAAAAGGTTCTTATCAGCCACAACTTTCAAGTTTTAGCTATCATTATGTTTGAAAGTGAGCTAGATTTAGATTTCTTACAAGATTACTCAGCATTTGGATGCAAATGAAACTTTCAAAAAACCAGTAAATTATTTTTGATAAAAATTGTTATCTGTTTTAATAACATTATAACATAACTGTTGTTGAAAGATTAAGTTTTCCTCACGAAGAGAAGGGCCACAAGGGAACAAAAAGAGAATTTCTGAAATACCCACTTCAAAACATTATATGATTCTTAAAAACAATTTGTAGCCCTTTCTTAACATTTTTAATACTTAAAAAAAATTGTTGACTTCTCAAAAACATTTTGTAGCCTGGTCACGACATTTTAAAGATCTTTAACTAAACATTTTTAGTCTTTTATTTACATTATAGCCTCTTCAAAATATTTTTGGGCCTTTCGTGGCACTTTGTAAGCTGTTCAATACATTATGTAGTGTCTTAAAACACATCATAGCTATTTAAAAACCAAGCACATAGAAGCACACTGTTTGTAAAGCATGACTGTGATGTAATCTCTACCTGCTTTTGAGTTGTGTTGTAATGAATCTGCTAACAGACTGAAGAATATCTAAAAAGAAGGATAAAGCTTCTGTTATCATTGGCTTATATCAACTTTGTTCTTGTTCTGTTTTTCATGTCGTTTATTGGAACATGTGACAGATCTTGCAACTTTACAAGCAGAGTGATGCACCAACATAATGCTAGCATATACATAAAATATGTAAATATATACAATATATACAATCAAAAATTGTCATAAATGATTCAAGGATGACACAGCTGAAAAAAAATTAGATACACAATTTTCTGGCATAAACAAATTACAATAATAATGAAAAATTTCACAAAACATTGAAAGATAGCAAAAACATGCTGTTTTTAGGCTTACTTCATCACTTTTATCAACATTCCAGTCAGATGTGTTGCAATGATCTGAAAATGACAAGAATTTTATTCTTCATGTGGCTATGCATTTTTGTAAGGGAGCCTGAAAGGTGCCTTGAACCTTAACCTTTTATCAATCTTTGGTGTTGGGTCTTCTGATTCAAAACAAGCATCCTTGTTTTCAACTGTACAAGAATGCTAATAAAAACAACAAAGATAAAAGTATGTAAACAAATGTAATCTGCAAGCAAACTGTAGCTAAAAGATAAATCCCACATTGCATGAGTACTTGTTTTCATTCAGAAGGAAAATTAACAAGATTTTCTTCTTATCTTTTACAGAAGGAATTTCGTTCCTTTCCACAATAATTTAAAGTGGCAAGCTTAATTATCTATCAAAATCTACATAATTTGTTGCAAAAATTGATGAACTTAGATAAAGAACTTAGAGATATCATGAAAACTACAAGTTACTGCTAAAAGTATTTGCAAAGTTCAAATTCAAAGAAAAGGCTAACAAGTTATAAACACAGTTTACAGTTTGAAAGCACAGTTTACTTTATATGAAAACTTGCTCTAAAATGTTTTAGCCTCTTATGAAAAATGTATCCAAAGTAGATAAGTAAATCAAAGACAACTAGACAAAACAAGATGAAAATGAAACAAAGTGTAGACAATAGAGAGAACCAAAATGTTAAACAATCTTTTTGGTAGTAACAGCTCGCATAAGTGCAATTTGTTATACAAACTGTGCAAAATAGAATCAAGTTGCATTTAGTTTTGAAATAACGCTTAGAAACAGAAACAAAAACACTTTGGCCTAGAGGGTAGAAACTTAACCCATCACACTAGGTCTTACATGCAGGATATCACTTTTTGCCTGTTTTGAATGCTTCTAAAATTAAACAAATTATTCTGCAAATGTCTGAATATCAAACAAATGTCTAGCTATTAATGTTTGCCAGCTCAAGTTTGCATTCTGTATGCTGTCTACCTAACATTTTAGCTCTTTTTCATAAAAGTGAAAATAAACATGTTTAGTGTTATACCTGATGTCAAACGTTTGTAAGCTTTACACACTTCGTGAAATTTCATTTTGATAGAATCATCTGGACTCTAAAATGGAATAATTAATTAATGTGTAGATTGGGTCAACTCACAAATCTTATGATATTTTAAACTAAGTAAAATTTATATCATATTACTCAGATTTAAATGAACTCTTCTGGAAATCTTAAAAATGAATTGTTTATCAACCATTCTGTGAAGAAGCACTTGAAAATTGGAGCTACAGGTAGTTATTATAACAAACCTACCTTGTTAAATCTGTCTGGATGCAATTTCAATGCTAACTTAATAAATGCCTTTTTCTTATCATCTGTAAAAGAACAGAACAATTTTAATCATTTTTTCTTAAATTTATGAAAGGTTTGAAAGGTGATAAATAAAATCAAAACTCATTTAAACATTACACATATAGCTCTACCAAATTTGTGCACAATAAAAATACTCAATTTTACAATCAAGAGTGTCTGAGGGAACCACTTTATACTTGGATTCAATAATTTGGGACCGTTTTACAAGTAAGCTACGAGTGGAACTTTCTACCAAGACAATCCAAAACAACATTTTCAATCCTTCCTCTGGTGATTTGTCTAATAGGAAAACTCCATTATGGAAATAATTACCTCAGTAAGCTTGGAAATATTTTCTACCTTTCTCTATTATTGTTCATGGTTTTGCAATCAGTATAAATTGCATCTAATAAGTCTATGGACTTGGAATTTTTATTAAGTAGAATAAAAATACTAAACTGAAATTGAACCATTAAACAGATAAATCATCTCCTCAAACAAATCAACATTCTGGCAAAAATCAAAAAGGCAAACATCTCTCGAGTATATAACTTCCTAAAATGTTTACAAATATAGCACCTGTTAGACAACACTTATTTTAAAAAAGAACTCATGTCTCTGCTCAGGTTTATGTGATGCTTCAGTTACTCTGGATATTCAAAATGAATTCCCAAGCAGAGGTCTCTATCTCCTGATTTTTCTTTTAATACAAAACCAGTCAATTTTTTTAACCAAGGCACATTCTATAATTTTAATAAGAAATTTAGCAGGGCTGTGATTGTGTTGTAAAAAGGGACTATGATCACTTTATTACATGTGATGTAATAAAGCTGGTAAAAGAAAAATTGAATTTCAAGTGTCAATTCCAAGCTGATTTTCTCCTTCAATTTTATGGGGGTGGGAACCATATCGACACAATGCTTTCATAGCAAAACAGCTGGAATGTCTACCCATAAAATCACTTCCTTGATCCCTAAATAACCGAACAACATCCTACAACGAAAGACAACAAACACCACGATGCGCCCATTAACTACACAATAAACGTATTGTTTTTTAGGAAAATAGACGTTCAGTTAACTTCAATAAATCCAACACCACTGAAAAACTTCTGCGGTAGCCTCAAAATTGAGTCTAGCTGAAATACACTGGTTATTAATAAAAAAGCAAATTACACCAGGAAAACAACACTTTGCCGTGTTTGCGTGACTCTTTTAGAGCTTCCAGAAATTGTGCGTTCTGTTTAGAATACGCAGCACGAGTATTTGGAAAATGTCTTGTTTCCTCCCTTGGAAAATCTTACGGTGTTGAGAATTCAAAAAAATGGCAAAAACGTTTCCTCGTCTGTTATAACCGAACGGTAACCAGCCTTGCATACGTACCTTCCGATGCAGACAATTCTAGTCCAAGTATCTCCAGATCGCGTCGCACTCTGTCCTCATTTTTTGGCATTATTCTTATTTCCCAATTTGCTTGCTGCTTTCAAAACAGGCTTAAGCAATAAATGTCACTTTCTCACTTTTTGGGGGCGATATATGGCTTCAATAACATGAAAATCGACTTAGTTTTACACTAGCCTACGCTTCGCTTATCTTGCTCTTTTCGCCGGAACACTGAGAGTCAAGATGGCGGATTTTTAATGTCCTACGTCATGCACCGCTAGGCCCAGACCACTATTCTATTTCAATGCAACTCATTGCGCAGTGAAATCCCTTCTCTATCCGCTAAGTCTCCCAACAGACAATAATTTAGCACCCTCTAGATCGTACCTTCAATACTTGTACAAGAGGATTATTGCACTTCCAGAAGTAGGTTGCAAACCTTTCACTCAGCTGAGGGTAATAAATGTTGGCGCAACTTGAAGTCTTTTTGAGAATGTAAAAAGAGGAATGGCTTTATTTTTTGAATTAATATTAAGAGTGCCTTGATTCGCTGCCCTTTGAAAGCTGCATAAAAGCAGACTCAATTTTCTTGTCTCTTTGTGTTTCATGAAGCCAAAGTATCTACACACATGAATCAAACTTTCTTGAAATGAAGAAAGAAGAGTTGTCATGATCAAACTATAAATAGCGTTTTCTCTTTCAAACGGTTGCTTTATTAAAAAATTTTTAACCAGTGTTCAGACCCTAAAGTAGATTATATATGACGTGGAATGTTCGATCCTTGGCGACCAAAAGCAAAGCTATCACTAGAGTTTGCGCCACTAAAGATCCGACAGCAGTTTTACAGTAAGACTTGCCATTTAAATTTTATTGTCTTTTGAATACTCCAGCAGATTGGGTACCTTCTGAGTGAAAACTTATAAATGTTGTGACAGTTCTATAATTCGTCTTTCATTATAAATGCCAATAAAATCAAGTATATTGTCTTTATGAAGTGACAATCCACTATCGCTATCTCGAATGAAAGACAACTTAGTTTTCTTTTTTTAGACGTTAAAATAGAATCAAAATTCATTAAAGATTTCTCCTTGAGGCTCTTTCCAAGCACTTACAAAGCAGACAATTTTTACCGATAAAAACGTATTTTTCTGCAAAGACGTTAAACATGAATTTGTCAAAATGTTCCTTATATCTATTAGTAAAAATTCCAAGCATCAGATTTCATATATTTGACTTAATATAGCTTCACTCTGTGCAATTGATTACTGGAAGATGTGAAAATGCCTACTCGTTGTTTTAAGCTCTTTGGAAAATTTTGGGACTATTTCATTTCAGATTGTCTTCTTTTCTCATAGCAAGGCGAAAATAGAATCATTTCACTTCTAGTACTGACTTTTTCTGAAATTATAAGCAGTGATAAGATGTTTATTTATACGCGATTTCAGTAAAAATTATAGAAACAGAAGAGATGTCTGTACAATACAGTCTATCTTTTGTCCATTTGCATGGTTTCTAATTATCGCATTTTGTGTCTGGTTTGATGCAGTTTAGCTTCTTTAGTGTTACTGACTTAGAAATACAAGTTTTCAGGACTATTTGAATCCAAAGATCAGGGCCCCCGACGAAGGGGGGGGGCTGGGGGGGCCATGGCCCCCGCACTTTTCTGTAAAACAAAAGAGCTTTTCTAAATATATTTTGTTATGATTGTTAAAATCTTCCTTGGCCCCTCCACTTTCCAACCTGCGTCGGAGCCCTTGAAGATGAATATGAACGAAGACAGAAAAAATGAAACTTTATTGAAATGCAATGTTTCTGGCGATATCTTCTGCGAAGGAGCTGACAACGTCGACAACATTGTGGAAGGGCTGGAGAAATTATCGCTTTGAGAATACCTTAAAATAGAAGGGAAATAATTATGGCACCACTAGGGGTAAGCTTTTAACTATTAGAGAGAACTTCAAAGTCTGTAGAAAATTTGACTTATATAAAACCTCTTGGCTGTGAGTAGTTGACTCATGGCTAGGCCCATTTTGTATTATGGTTTGTTGGCTAAGAACAAATCTCATTTCATTTGGAATAACCGAATAAATTCACCACTGAATGTAGTAATAGCCTAAATATTATCTCCTTTGAAATGAATAGCTATTACCTCTTGTGGATGTTTTTCTCTTTAACAAATAGTTTTTATTCATGACAGGCCAATTTGGATGATACCGAAGATGTTTCTCTCAATTTTGAAGATGATGCAGCTTCAGAGAAAAAGTCTAAATTTAGGTATGAAGCATTTTGCAGAAACCAGTTAATTCAAAATCTTCTTTCTCCTGGAGAATAGTTTGATGAGAACTTGCGGTGAATATGCATGGTCAGCACTTTAAGTAATTTTTATTATTTTCATGTACATTCTGCAAGCATCATTTTATTCTGATGCAAGCCTTGCAGTAGCTATATTTGTTAAAAGATGCATCCATCATAGATCTTACTCTTTATTGAATTCAATATTTTAGGTAAGGAGCATCCATAGGCAGCTTTCAAATTGCAATGTTGTCAGCACAGCCATTCCAAGTGTTCTGAATTTAAACTTTTTGACCTTATAAAACTAATGACTTTTGTAATTTTAAAATGTGGCTTACACCTTGGAAATTTGCTTTTATATCAATTCTAAGTTTCACAATTATTCTGAATTACATTGTGGGACTATGCAGTCATTGTACGGACAGGGACCTATTTCCACACACATATTACACATCCATTACTTTTTTAACTGATTTGTTAGTTGCTGGACAGTTTTGGGGATAGATTGCTCAAATGTGATAAAGCTTAATATTTTAATGAATGAAGGAGCATTTACATTTATGTATTTGACCTGTGCCTAGGTTCCCCAATCATGAAGCACACAACTAAACCCAAACATATTACATGTAACTCTTATCATAATATCAAATAAGTTATGGATTTTATTTTTCTCTGCAGGCACCCATTTGCAGCTTTCTTCCACCTGTTGTTCAGAGTTTTGGCAATTGTTGCGTACTTGATTTGTGGACTGTTTAGTGATAGCTTCATCACAAGTTTTGTTATTATTGTACTGCTACTCTCGTTTGATTTCTGGACTGTGAAAAACATCACTGGCAGAATCCTGGTTGGTCTAAGGTGGTGGAATTATGTTGATGAAGATGGAAATAGTAAATGGATTTTTGAATCAAGAAAGGTAGGCTTTATTTGTTTTTAGCAAAGGCAACTATTCACCAACTGAGTATGCAACGGAAAGTCAAGTTGAAGTAGAAAGTGAGAGGCTAGAACTAATGCCCTGACTTTGTACATCAGTGTTCTACCAACAGATCTATTAGGTTATGCTTTCAAGCTATTGTCCAAAGTCAAGCCAATTGCCCGCAACACCCTGTTTCATCTGCCAGTATGCACAGAGGAGCCATTGCAGCTCCATCATAACATACATAGTTGGTAGGGCACTGATGTATAAAGTTGTCATGGAATTGGTATTGCATCATCAATGTTGAGTGGAAATATGTCGACTTTTATTCAGATGGGTGAAGTTTTACTAATTTAATCATTCTGAATATTTTATTGGCAGTTTTCTTTGTATGTTTTTATTTTGAAGGGTTTTTTTTTTTAATGCTTTGTTTTTCTTGTTGTTAGATGATTCGTTTCTGAAATTTTCATTGATATCTTTGTTTCATTAGAAAAAGAGTGGAAAGAAGATGAATGCAACTGAATCAAGACTATTCTGGCTTGGGCTAATTATCTGCCCCATCATATGGGCTTTTCTTCTTGTAGCTGCAATTTTCTCTTTAAAAATAAAATGGCTGGTGAGGCATTTTTATTAAATTTTCAGTTTTTCCTTGAAAATTACGACTTCCTAATAGATGTTTGAACAATTTTCTGATAGATGATTACGTAATGTTTGTTTCCACACACAAAACCTACATCAAATCATTTGTCAATGATTTCTTTCATAAAAAATGTTTGATGTTCAATATATTCCATACATAACTTCTTTCTTGGGTTGTCCCTTCCACCTGAAGGTTGACAAATTAATGTTTGATTTATGGGCCTATTTCCTCAAGAAATATTTTTCCCTAGCTTATTGTAATCGTTGGCCTGACATTGAATTCTGCAAATCTTATTGGATATATCAAATGCAAGAAAGATGCAAAGAAACAAGTAAAGGATCTTGCCGGAAATGCATCATCATTCCTTGGAAGGCAGGTTTTGAGTCAGGTATGCAAATATGCATTTTACCACCAATTGGCATCTCAATTTGAAATATTGTTATGAATTCATTTTAAGCTGGCAGCAGCCGTCCTATCTGGCACTTCTGATGTGCCTTGCCTGTATTTGTTATCTGTGTATTGGTGTGTCTGTGTTTATCATAATTAACTGCTTCTTTTTGCGGTTGTGCAGTGGAGAATTGCCTTTTGACAAACATCCATTCCATCCAGAAAAACAGCAAAACATCCATTCATGAAAGCAAAAAACGGGAACTTGATTTTTGAATGCTTAGAGTACTTTTTGTCTTACACACCTCAGGGTATGCAAAAACCAGAAAACAATCAAAAGCTTACAAAGTAAGTTGCCAGCACCTGTTCCATTTTACGTATTTTTCTTCTTTTAGATGCTTGGTAGAAACAAAAAGTCACAACCAGAGGCAACTTAAATTGCAAGCCTATATCAAGAACATTTCTGTATGCAATGCATAATAATTTGTTGAAATACATCTTGTAGATAATTTGACATCCATTTGAACCCTTTGGGAAATTGTGTATTTTTCTTGGGCATTCCTGAACCAATGAAAAGAAACATAAGTGATGCCCACACATTGCCTCAGCTTAAAATGGGATTTGATGTCATGCAGAAGGAAACTTTATTATTTGGAAAGACATAAGTTTTGATGGTTTCTGTTAAATAGCATTGATTACTTGCATCACATTAAGCTTTTGATAATCCAAAAATGCTTAAATTCTAGTAAATATTTGTTTGGGTTTCTATCAAATATTTGTTAGAGTATTTAAGTAGGAGGAGCTTGGGCGAAAAGTTAAACTCAGCTGCTTTTGCTGGCTTGAATGTGGTGCGATGTGTTTCATTTATCTCACACAGAATTCTTATTTACTGAAAGCTTTTTATGAATGGTTATGGCACTGAATCTGATGGTTCTCAGATTTTGCGATTGGCAAATAATGAACACAGTCAAAATTGAGTTTAAAGTCTTTTTATAATAATTTAGAATATCTGGATATTCTGGACCCCCTAAAAAAGGGTGCTTAGTTTGTGATTAAGTATAACCACTTGCTGCCAGATAGGTGGTTAAGCTGTAGACAAAACCCGATCTACTCCACCCCTGCCTTATCAAGCCTGCTTCGCAGGGGTCTTGTTCGTGGCTGTGCAGCATATCAGTACAATCATCCCAGTAAATGATTGCATTAGTGTAAAATTATTGGTCTCACTCATCAAAAGATCACTGCACCCCAAAACGCATCACCCGCCAAGGTCTTGGCACCCCTGCACGTCCCACCCACCAAAATATCTTTGTCCCCAAAACGCCTCACTGAACAAAAAGCCCTTGCTCTCCAAATCGCTTCAACCATAAAAAGCCTTGGTACGCCAAAAACGCCTCACCTGTCAAAAGTCTTTGCACCCCGAAAACACATCACCCACAAAAAGGTCCCAGTTTCTATTTCCGCGACGAATATGGCGTCTATTAATAATTGAGAATAATTAACTGCCAAATTCTGTATGTAACAACACATTGTTGAAAAACAGGCAGGAACTAAAGCTCTTCTCGTTCTTGATGTAATTGGTTTTTGTATGAAACTATGTTTTTGAGTTTTAAAAACAGTCTAACTCTGTGAGTTTTTTAATTTCCTATTATTCTGAGTGTGATGGGCCTCGTTGCAAAAACTAATCTCCACACGGTTTTATTGAAACGAATTTCTAGTAAAAAGTAAGTTTATGTGCATCTATGCATTCATAGTCAAAACCAAATTCGCGGAAATTGTGCTCCGTCCAACTCATGGCTTCTGGGCATGTCTAGAAACAACCTTGCGTAATACTAGACATTCCACGTATTAAAACTGAATGTATATACACAGTTAGCAGGTGTGGCATTTTGAAAGATATTGCACAACGGTTCGACACAACATATGCAACATTTTGGCGGAAACTTTGACGTAAAATTAGACGAAAGCTTAATAATGTGTAGCATACTCAAAAATTGAAAGGCATAATCTCACTCACGTGCCGAGGTTTCGTCTTGCATTCTAGATAGAATAAACTTCTCCGCGATGGAGGTATCTCAAACTTTGATATGCAATAGGCCTTTTGCCAACTGAAAAACATTTCGAAATAGGCCACTGAGCCATGTCAGTTTTGCATTCACGTTTCCTCAAGGGAATGGATTCATTCGAGAATTATCGTCTCTTGGCTTGGGCACTCATTGTTGAACCATTGTTGGAATACAAACGAAAAGTAGCGAGACTTGTACATTTTAGAACAATAAGAGTGCTAGACGCTTAAAATTCATAGAGAATGAGGACTAGGCCTTAAATCTCCACTAGTGGTGGTACAATTCTTGTGTTTTCGCTTTCAGCCGAGAAAATTTTACTGAGAGTGGAAGTGACAGCGACTGGAATACATAAAATGATTGGTTAAACGGGCCTCGTTTTCATGTACGCCTGGTCACATTATGTGCCCTAGTGCCGAAGGGTCTCAACAAAAGGAGCACGGAATTCACACTAGACTATCTTTTAAATTCAAAATACAAAATTTCTACACTGACTGGCACTAAGAGGTTGCAGATCACCTGTTCGGAGATAAAACTAAAATACGTTTCAGTCGAAAAATTCAACTAAAAAGCTTACAGCTTAAAAATACAATTCTTTTATATGCATCGTTATATGCGATAAAAATACACCTGTTTCAGTAAGAAACATAAAGTCCGGGAAATGCTTTTCTCTATGCAAAAATGATAAAAACAAAATTGGGCAGGGCTGGTTACCAAATAGAGGCAGTGAAAGGGAAGACTTTTTCTTTCCGTGACATATGTTCCTAATGAAGAAACCGCAGTACAAGGGGGTATGGAAACGGCTACAGCCTAATTTTAACATCCAACATTGTATATTCTACCCACTAATAAAATCTGTACTTGAAACTGGATGCCGCCAGCTAGATATGGTTCAATCCTGAGGTGTTGAAATCCTGTTAACTGCCCTTATATGTCACAGGTGCAAACCAATAGGACATCATAAAAACCAGATGCGCGGGCTCACTAAATCACCCGTTAAAACATTACTTCGTTCATCAGTGTACGTTTTGGGGAGATAGCCAACATTCACTTCGATCAAAGATTGCATGAAACATATGGAAATGGGATTTGGGTACTCAGGTTGTTGTGTTAATAACTTTTGATTAATACTGCAACGCTGTTAGATAAGACTTCGTTAAATAAACAACTTGCTATCTAATTTCTCTAGTTGTTATGAGTGCGTCAGGTTTAAGCATAAATTTATTCTCACATTAAGAGCGCTACAACTAAAAATAAAAATAAAACCATTACCTAATTACAACTAAAAAATAGGCCTAAAGTAAGAATAATTGTTGAAATACCTTGTTCTGAATTGATAGAAAATCAGCATGAGGCACCAATATACCTCTTCTTTACTGCAACAAATTCAATCTCATCCAATCCCTTTTCAGCTAAGTATATATTCAGAATTCCATTCCATTTATATGACTACTATTTACACAGCTAAATTTACATTCATATAGCAATTATTCATTTAATACTCTTTACTTACTGCAATGGCTGTGAAGATGCGGATTTCTACTGATAACAATGTATTTGCTCCTCCTCACTGGCAAGCTCCTCCTCACTGGCAAGCTCCTCCTCACTGGCAAGCTCCTCTTGCTGCTTTCCAGTCCACCGAGCCACTGTGGACATCTAAAGATCTGTTCCAGCGTATTGAAGGCTGCTATCAAAACATTTCGCCCTGCATCTAAAGAGACGAATCTCACAACTATCTACCACAGCTGTCAATCAGACGTCGGGGAGAAATCTCTCCAACAAATCATGTAACTACGCCATTAGGCCCATTCGTCTGATTCAATAATGGCTGCCTTTCAACGTCTTGCGGTATATCAATTGACGTCATTTTGTCCTTATTTTTGATGTTTTTTAAAAGCATGGCCCTCCTTAATGGGATCGGCGTTCCTTCAGTGGGACCATTGCCCGGGGGCAGCTTGTGCTTCGTGGACGGTGATTGGGCGAAAATGTGCAACGACAGCGTGCTTCTTATTTGCATATTCTCGCATCGCACGCGTTCGTCGTTCTCTGAAATCCTCCGTTTGTGCGTAGCCATGACGTCTGTGAGCCAAAATGTCAGTATTTTGCCTTTGCCCTAGAAGATGATTGATAACCTCAGTGATTGCAATTATCGCTCACATTAATAATCGGGGTATTCTGCTTTAATAAGAGGGTAATTTAAAACAAACGACCATCTAGACCCCTTACTTGAGTCATAAGGAATTAAATCATTAATCGATGCTTGAGAAACGTTTTTCAGTAAAATAACTGTAAGCATTATATGAATCAATATACAAAAGTGATATTTTTACCATAGAAAGCAGCGTTACAGTTAAAGAAGGGCCTATTTTTACAACGTCGTGCTCTTACCACTGTAAAGGAAAACTTTCTTCCTCAAACTATAAACTAAGATGTATATTTGACAACAACAGTTTTACCTTGCAGAAGGTCGTGCCTCTTTTATCAATCTGAAACCCACCGACAGCATCAAGGGAGTCTTTCGTCGATTCACTGATGTGTATTCTAGAGGCTAAATAAATGGCGAAGCTTCAATCAAAAGGTATTCACCCTGCGCTTCTCTTATTACAGTAGAAATGCTCCAGCAACTACATAATTCACCATTCACCGTTTCAATTGTTGGGAGGGATTAGGTACTATCTGAACTGGAAGAGGGGGCAATTACTGAACAGTGACAGAAATTAAAAGACAGGTGGTGCCATTTTTTTGAGACACTTTGTGCCATCATTTATGCTCTCGTTCTTTCTCGCATATGCTTGAAAAATATATCAGCAAATAACAGAGTAGGATGGTTTTACTGAAGCAATTATTTTCGTTTGACGATCGATAAAATATAAAGGAGTATTCTTTGAGTGCAAATTGTTGTTGAACGTTAAAAGAGGCCAGAAAATTTTAATTGATGCTGAAGTGTTTTGATAAAATTCAGAATGCACCAAGATAAGATTAAAGGGCTAGCTTCTTACGTGCTCCGGTTGACTCCATCCTTGAAGCAGTGTTTACAGTATCGCCAAAGAGACAGTACCGTGGCATGGTGGTCCCCACAACACCAGCAACAACGGGGCCTATAAAGGAATAAGATTATTCAAGCATAGCTTACAAAAAAAGTTCAGTTCTCATCGAACTCCAACTAGACTAATAGCAACATGTGATTTGAACATCGCATGAGGTACCTTCAGTGGTACCAAGCGGGTGATGATGTAGCTAGATTGACGGTGGTCGGGCGAGACTGGAAATTTCCCAAAGGCGTATGCATTGCTCAGGTGGTGGGGGAGGGGATAGCTTGGTACCCCTAGCTACGCGAATGCAAGCAGGTCTCGGCAAACATTATGAGTGAGGGCTACTAAAGAGGATGTTATTGTGTTTGACCTTTTTAGATATCAAATATATAAAATAGTGCCAAGCTTTAAAACATCTTGGATATGGACCCCGCCAATGAGCGTTGATAAAGTTTACATGAGTGTAATTAAAAAATTGACACAAAAGATAAGATTATCACCCATTTTTGGTGGCAATGTCAATTTTTCAATTTTTGGGCCGCAGCAAACAAACTCTGACAAACTGATTTCTTCAAGTCATCTTTGGGAAGCAATCACCAACCTTCGTTACCCCCTGGCAATGAAACTGAGTGACTGGGATGCCTTACCCGAATTGATGCCAATCCTAAGCTGAATGGAAGCATCTGGACGGTGGTGCACTTTGAAGTGTTTGATAGAGCTGTTGATATGCAACGCCATCAGAGCAATTTCAGAGGCGTGTTCTTTTTCATTCCTGATTGGCAAACCGGATACGACCATGTAAGCATCACCAATGGTTTCTACCTGCAAAGGAGGCAGAAAACAAATGGGTGAGTCACATAGGTTGATTATAATGATAATGGAGCCAATAAGACGATATTCATTACCACTTGTATGTAATAGAAGACAATTTATAAGCAAACATGATATCATATAAATAGAAGAATTAAAAATATTCAATTTATAAATATGCAGAGTCTAGAAAAATTGACGGCTCTACGGCTTGGGGCCAGAGAGAGGTTTTGTCTGTTGATGTCATATTTGAGGAAGGTTTCTTTGTAAATTCTACTTTACAAAATATGTTATTGTAAAAATAAAATGTTTTCGTTGGTGATGAGGAAAGTTTGAATTATAAAAATTACTGTCAGAGGTATAAGGTATAAACAATTATTCATTAACGGTTGATCGTAAGCTAGGCCCTTAAGAGACATTAAGTGGATATGGCGTACCTTGTATACATTGTAAAACCTGATAATATTGTCGAAAAGGGTGTAGAGGTCGTTTAGAAGCTTGACCACCTAAAAAAGAAATACAATTGTAAACACAGTTGTTATGATGAACATTCGTGATGAAGATGACACTTAGATAATCATAGATACTTACAAGCCTTATCTGGTAAGAATGTGTACGAATATCAGAATTCTGTATCTGTATCTTATCAGAGTATAAATTCTTGAAGACTCAAGCACAAACATCATTCTTTTTCTCGAAATAAGGATCACAGCCTCCAAGCTTCCAGATTCCAACATCAATAAAAACTACGATTCCCCACTTTATATTGTATACCATCGAAGTACCCCAATATTTGTCATATGTCTGCTGAAGATCATTGGTGCAGCATTAAAACCTCACCTGCATTGGGTTGCTTTCTGCACACAGCTCGGTAAAGCCAACGATATCACTGAAGTAGATGGAAACATTTTTGAAGGTTTCCGCTTCGACCTCCCTTCCAAGTTTGAGCTGCCTTGCAACCGAGGCTGGGAGCATCCTCTCCAGAAGGTTCTCGATTTTGGCCTTTTCGCTGCGCAGTTCGCCCGTCTTCTGCTCCACAACGTCCTCGAGATGGTCGGTGTACCGCTCCATCATGTACGTCATATGGTCAACAATATTGGATTTGCTGCAAAAAAGATCACTTAGAACTTAAACAATCGGCTGTGTTGGGTTCAGCAGGGTCGGCAATTTGTATCTGAAAGTGAAGGGGGGGTGGGCAAAAGTGAAGATTACTAAAGGGTATAGTAAAGGCGGCAACACTTTGATATTATATATAATAATCAACGGAAGTCAAGGCCCTTCTAAGCAAAATAATTACAGAATATTAGGCCTTCTCTCTTTCTACTTCTAAACTGCTTCTTATTTCCTTCTCCATGGCCCTAAAAATATTTTGTAGAGCGCCATGTCAGGTTTCGCCGGCCCTGTTAATGGACTTTCAACGAGAAATGACAGAAAACAAACCAAATATGATGGTCAGTAATACCTAAGAAACAAAAAAAGGAAAAACCAACAGGAAATGCTGACCAAAAAGGTCACATCTTTGTAGAGGCTCAATTACATCAGGGAAGAAACTTAATTTTGTAGACAAGGACGCAGACTTACAATCCATTAGCTTTCATCAAAGCTTCGATGTCCTTGCACAAATCTTGAAACGTAGGCCTAGCCTCCGGAGCCTCCAGCCAACACTTCTTCATGATGTCCCGCAGGCTCTCAGCCGACTCGACCAGATCAGAGACAGTTGGACGAAAAGGAGGCAACTCGGCAGCCTGAACGCGGCTGAGGATTTCTATAAAGAGGCAATAACATAAGGGAGGAGTGAGCTTAGATCGACAGAACAGAAAGAAGTGCACGACTAAAAATTGAATTTCAATCGGATCTAGCGCGACAGCTTGGCGCTTAGAAAATCAATCTGATTCGAAAAATGTCTAGATCTGCAGAGCAGTATTTTCGGTTCTACTTTAAAAAGATCCGGTTTACATCATATCGGAACATGAATGAGATCCCACGTTATTACGCTTAGGTCGCATCCGATTCAAACTCTATCGTCTAAAATGCATCACAATAGGGCCAACTTAGATGGAATCAGAAACTTTTGTAAACACAGCAGCAACATGGGCATTTCTCTAGCCCACACCACAAGTGGACGGTAGGCCTCTGTTGGCATGCTTACAAATTATTTTGGTTAGGCGCCTGTTCGCTGCTTGCTTCGAGTACTGTTTTAATAAACTGCGTGTAAACAGTGAAATCTTGGACTAGGTAGAAAGTGAGTACAAAACTGTAAAATGTGGAACACTGTAAGTCTTCTGCCTCTACAGTGCTGTATTGGGTTTCTCCCTTGCACGTGTTAAAAATTGGTTGAAAAGCAGCAAATGCAGCTCAGTCGTTTTAAAAGGGTGCCTAAAATTAAATTGCTGGATGCTCCTTTTCGTATTGGGTAAGGGTGCCTAAAATTAAATTGCTGGATGCTCCTTTTCGTATTGGGTAAGGGTGCCTAAAATTAAATTGCTGGATGCTCCTTTTCGTATTGGGTAAGGGTGCCTAAAATTAAATTGCTGAATGCTCCTTTTCGTATTGGGTAAGGGTGCCTAAAATTAAATTGCTGAATGCTCCTTTTCGTATTGGGTGACCAGTTCTACGTCAAATGCCA
The DNA here is from genome assembly GCA_003864495.1 of Nemopilema nomurai. Lineage (NCBI taxonomy): Eukaryota > Metazoa > Cnidaria > Scyphozoa > Rhizostomeae > Rhizostomatidae > Nemopilema > Nemopilema nomurai. The sequence continues at coordinate 858,210 of ML133436.1, read as the reverse complement.
ACCAAACTGGTACCTTTATTAGAAATGCCAACGCCAGACCATGGCCCTCTTCGTGTGTGACACTCTTGAAGAATAATGGCAAAGCTATAAATGTCCCCTTTCTCTGTTCCATTGGGAGGAGGACTTGCTCTTCTCAGCAGTTCTGGGGCACGCCAGAGATACTCTGTAAACGACAGGATTGGCATTAGAAATGAGGAAACCTCAAAGGTGAAGATACTGTTACATGAATACTTAGAAAATGTAAGCAGCCTTAGTTGTAAAACATTATATCTAATATTATCATGCAGTTGAAAATACAACGTAAGTGCTAGCAGTCAAGACGAAAAGGTTAAAGCGAAGAGAATGTCTTTGAGCAGTCAAACTGACTGTTGCTTCGATAAGAAGGAGGCAAGAAAACAATATCGTACGTTTAAGAGTGCTGTCAGGAGCCTCTTTCAGGCTACGCTCGTTCCTGCCTCGTAGCGAATGCAAGCCGAAATCTGTAATCTTCAAAACCCAACGACTGTCGATGACGCAATTTGACGACTTCAGATTTCCGTGAGATTGGATTTCAGTCGCATGCAAGTAGGTCATTCCCTAAAAAAGACGTGGCCATGTCAAAAACGGTCTTACAATACAAACAGTTGCAATTTCATGCAACGCTTTAGCGACGCAATAATAACAAAACGATTCTTTCAGACAACCGTGTGTGGCTTCTGTGTCAGAAAAAACACAACGCCATAAAACAAGCAGTGAAAATCAAAGCACAAACCAAATATTTTATAAATCTTTTCCAAAACGGATTAACATGAATTTAGATTGCACGAAATCACAAGGAATGTTCTCATTATCACAGAGTATCATTATGTCGCACAGCAACAGGCTAAAGAATTTAGGACATTGTCGATACAAAAGACAGAGAATTAAAAAGACGCACAGCTGACTAGATTAATTGCCATCATACGCAGTGGCAGGAAGACAGTGAGAAAGGTCAGGTCAAAGATGTGTAGAGCCGCCATAGCGAGCAAGGTGGGGGGCAGTATTGTCGTGGGCAGGAGGACAACACAATTGTGATGGAAACAACAACAAACAAAGGTGATTACGACTGTGGTATCGGATGAAATAAAGCACCTTTAAAATAGCACTTGTGTGAGATAGGCACGGGAAATACACAAAGAAGGGAAATCGTGAACATTACTGCATCTCCGGTGAGGTCACGCGTGAGTCCGCAGATGGTTCAAAAGTCGGGCGGACTTCAAATACGACTTCACTTAGTAGCTGTTATAACAACTCGCACGTGACCATTATTAAGGGCAATTTATATAAAACCACCTAATTCTTATCATGAACGAATTCGATTCGACTTGCAAAGTCAGGTTCGCTTTCCTGCGACCAATGCTGGACACGACTTTTTAAGTGTCTTGAAGAACATATGTTGGACACGATATCTCTTTATGAATTACATGATTTTTTGCTCTTTTAGCAATAAATTTAAAAATCATCCATGCAAAAAAACTATTATTAATACTTGGGAGGTTCAAACAAATCATAAATAGTTAAAACAGCTAGCTACAAGTAAAGATAGTTTGCAACTTTTAGGTGCTTACCCTTACGACATCATTGATCAACGAAAGTAGGAAAAGAGTCTCCAACTTTATAGAGCCATCCAACAAAACATCCTACAAATGGAAACGAATGATTGCTAAATAAATGGCAAACACGAAGGGAGCAAATAAGACATTGTATTATTGACACAAAGCAACAGCTAATAGTTCTTCAAATGAATGAAAGTTCTTAAATTTTCTTAAATAATTAGCTTGCAGTTCCCGGGATTTCAATCACCACACAACAATAATTTCGAGTCAAACCTGAACCAGAAAATTCAGATTTGTTACGTAACATGGAACTAAATTTCATTGTGTGCTCACTGTCACAAAGAGAGAGGCGCGTGTGTGGCAGGGACAACCCCTCGAGCAGAAAGCCTCTAAAACCAGATGCAACTTCTATGTTTGTTTCCCAGCTTTTTTTTGATTCAGTTAATAAAGATAACTGAATACTTTGCTTCTAGCTGATTCTACTAGCTAAGTGTTGAATTGCAGCTGCAAAATACTCTTAAACCCTGTGGTAAGTGTAGTTTTGGGCCTATTAACACCAAGTGGTCCCACCTCGAGGCTGCCACGTGCAGCATACTGGGTCACAATAAGAACCCTGTCCGACTCAACTGAGGCTCCGATAAACTGGCTGATGTTTTCATGTCGCATTTCTCTCATCTAAATTTGGGAGGTAAAAAATCGGCAATTCAAGACATGCAATAAGGCTAAAAAACAAGGGTCAGATGGACCTTCAAGACTTTTAAGCTCAATTGTTGTAAAGAAAAGATTCATATAAAGAAAACATGTCTTAAAGTAATGGTAATTTCACTGTACGATGTGAGCATATCTGAGAAGAGCCTTTCTGCTTAATACCTTAAGGAATCGCTATGGAACTAACTTCACAAATGGATTAAGTAGAAACATCGAAGTGTTGCTTTAAAAAGAACTAATTCTGTTAAGAAAGAACAGTTTACAAAATGGTCAAAAAGCACTTTCTCACACAAAATAAAGTTCAGGTGGAACAATTTCACATAAGAATGTTTTTCAACAAATTCTAAAGAAATAGTTAACATAATGGCATTAAAAAAAATTGTAGTCAATACAGATAAAATTCAATTGGTTGTTTATATTTCGCTAACTGTGAGGTTTCCGAAAACGTTCAATCGATAGGGCTCCGAAAAGTGTGTTTATGATGACAGACATGTAAGAAGACGTAAGATGGCTCTGACCTAGTACACCATACTTTAATAAATTGAATACTTTGCTGAAGGAATAAACACTACTGGGCATTATAAGTTGACCTGGAAAACAGAAGGAACATTCTTTCTATTTTAGGTGAAATACTGGGTCGGGATTCTATTCGGACAAACTTAAAGTTCGTAGGTTAACAGAATGCCGTTTTAGCAAAATGCGATTGTTTCATGTGAGCCTATCATTTGGTCACATGAACGATTCATTCTGTTAGATGTCTCTTATTCACAAAAGCATGTATCCTCACATACTGGAGAGTTCCAAAAATGAGCAACTCTCCCTTTCAGCTAATACTCCGACGTAGCGGCATTGTAATCAATATTTTTTTACACAAAGGCATATCTAGTATGCTAAAAGTATCCTAATATATCCAGGAAGAATTCAAACGCACACAGTTTGACGTGAATGCACAGCGTAGCTTTCATGAAAAACCACAAAACTGATCAACTCTGAAAAGATCAGCTTAAATCCCAATTGGCTGTCTTGTGATTTGTGAAGTGTCACTAGCGAAGACATAACTGGTAAAAATCGACAATACTTTGGTCCTATAAGAGACTTAGTGTCATGTAGAAACAAGATTTTGAAGGACCGCGTCAACGAAGCTTATTCAAATACACCTCTGTGCGCATAAAATCCGACAGACATCAAAGTAAAACACAAATGAATATTAATGCATCCGATCAGATCTCGCGCTAATCACATTATTATGACTTACTTCCCTGCAAAACTCTTAAGCTGCATTTCTATCAGGTCTAAATCGACCGAAAGCCAAAGAATAACAGATATCGTCTTAAGGAAGATTCCTGTGTATTTGGTTGGAATCAGCCCAAGGAAATTCAACGCGTTTTGGAGACAGAAAGCCTGGTGAAACTATTCATAGCGCATGAAAAAGACTTCTGAGCTTCAGATGAGATCAAACTAAACACATTTCAAGCTTTCAGCCAACAAATCACCTCGTAAATTCTAATAAGCATCATCTTGATATACAGAGAGACAGGGGTCAAGAAGTTATTCTTGTGACTCTTTCTTCTCTCGGTCCATGCGTATGAACAGATACACTAAGCTATACACTTTCCACATTGGATGCTTTCTAAATATTGTGTCTCACACATTTTATACGAAGTGGTTATGTATGTTGTTCTTAACACATGCCAAGCAGACTTAATGTTTTCATTTAACTGAGCTGTCAGATCGGACTCTAGGGCAAATACATATTCATTTAAATTCTCTTATCTTTATTTTATCGATCTTTTATCACGGACACCACTAGGCCTTTCAACTGTAAATTAGACGTTCCATCTGGGAATACACGAGACAACCCAAATAAAGCCACCGACTGCCTTGCCTAGGCCGACGGATTAAGTGATGGCTTTAAATAACACCATAGATCAAAAGATTGGGTTTTGTGATCTAAAAACAACATTGATGATATTTTCGAGGCTTCTCAAATGTCTGGTAGTAAAGACTAGGTCGTGTCGGAAAGACTAGTAAAGACATTGTCGTGTCTGATTGTGTCGGAAATGAGTCGGTTTCTCCACCAGTACTTTCAATTATTCCAAGCCGTCTATCGATAAATCCCGTTATTTATTGCCATTGCAAATCACTTAGAAGAATGAAGGCCCTGTAAACATACCAGTTTTAACTCCAGCAAAACATCCCTGTTCAGTTCAACAGACTTTAGTCTGGTCTCCTTCACAGCCACGTTGGACCCTTTGAAAACAGCAAAAACTGTACGGGAATCCTGGTACTGAATGACGTCATCCTCGGGGCGAGATACGGGCATCAAGCAGCTGTCACTATTCTGGGGGGAGAAAGGGGCAACAATATAGATTCAAAGCCCCTGTTGAGGGGTGTAGGTAACGTATGCGACAGTATTAGTGCATTGAGATGCAGTAACAGATTGCAACTCCAAGGATGGGACAGAGTATAATTCCCAGTCGAATTCACAGACGAGGGATATGTGCCAACGCATGTGTGCCAAGGCAGGTGTGCCAAGGCCTGTGTGCCAAGGCATGTGTGCCAAGGTCTTTACCAAAATACATTTGAAATACAAAAACCGTAGGAATGGGAAACAGACTAATCATTAATGTAAAACTGAGATCAAGAGGATGATATCATTTCGATTCAAATAGACTCGAGCAACACTTTTAGTAGTCCTGAGGATATTTTGGACAACAACCATGCCACAATAAAGTTGACAGAAATTAAATCTGTTTTTCAGCATTTTCGAGATCCAACTATAAGCGTACATACTTGGCACGGATTACATCACTGGTAGCTGTGAAACCAGTCTAAAGCGGACACCTTGGAGGTTAAGGTTACTTGAAGGTGTCCGCCGCAGAGGTGTCAACTGGGACAGGTTTCACCGCCCAGCGATAAACACAACCAATAGAAGCATGGCGATTAATAGCTCTGCATACCATACTGTTCAGTGATGTTTGACTGAGTGATAGAGTTGAAGTGCTGCTGGAATGTCGATTAACGAAAGTGAGATCGTTAATCGACACCCTCCATAATTTGCTTGTCAGCAGACGCTCTAGACGGTACTGCCTGGAAAATATAACCAGAGACAAATAAAGACGGTATAGAATGTAAAACCAAATTGTCTCCAGACTGCTTAGTTCAGTCCAAAAGAACTAATCACTGTTTTGTGGTGTAGAGTTCAATAGAAGGGTTTTGGTTACCGTCAAAAGCTATCCGAAAGCTTGTAGAATCATGTTACTCTACATAGGCAGTTATGTAAAACATTGTCTAGCTTTGTCCAGTTGGTCCACATTTAAAGTACAGCTTGGTCCAGAGAATGCTCGAAGCTCGAGACGAGATAAAAGTCTCTTTTTGAAATGCGCTAATTATGTTTTTAGTGCGCTTGTCTTACTCAAAAAATAACGCACAAGACTTTTTGAAATTGAAAAGCACTCTTGCTAATAGGCAAATGACAGGCTCTTCATGTCTCCGCAAACTAGAGAACAAAGTTGTCTTTAACAATCTAGAACGAAACGTTCATTGGTCATTGTGTAATTGGTTTTAGCAGATAACGTGATTACAAACAACAACAACGTCACAAATAATGAAGTCATGCAGATGATATCGCATGTATGAAAATGCACATGCAGCTTACCTGTACATGAAAATTGGAAGCAGGAGAAGAATGACTCCAATGACTGTGATTGACACAGATATGGCGATGACGACAGACACTGCAAAAGGAGACCAGAGTCTGGGTTATGGGCCTAAGTTGGATATTTTTCTACTTTGATGCTAGAGATGAGTAATGCCTCTGATACAGAGAACTATTGAAATGGATATGCCACAATTTGTAGCATTCACTAGCGAAGCAAATAGAAACTTCCAAAACAAACAATGGGATGGATTTAAAGAAGTCATTATTGGCGGTTTGTTGCCAGAAAAGAACACAAGACAATTATATGCGATTATTGCCAGTTCATCGGCTAGCAATTAAGGCCTAATTGAGCCATTCACGAAAAAGAGGCATGATTCACGAAAAAGAGGCAAAAACAAGAACTGCTTATCGAATGATTCAAACACGTGTTCTTCACTGGCAAAATTAACAGCTTTTAACTCGAGAGCAACTAAACACAATTAAGTGAGATTGAATGTTCTAGCTTTTAAGATTACACACAAGTATTTCTGGGTTGCTTGGTGGTTAGAAGCATTACACGAGGTTTTTGTTTTTCTTCTTATTTTGTATAAAACACCTACTTGATATACCACCAGTGTCTTCTTCTCGGCAAAACTCGTTATCGAAACCACACTTTGGTGTATCTTTGGGTGGACCATGTTTTCCCCATTTGATCGCGCGCTTTTGCTCAAAAGTAATCTTCCCGTCTTGGTCATTGAAGAAGCCAGCTTCAGTAACAACTAGAAAATATAGGAAAGCTCTGTGAAGTCATGCTTAACCTGACAAACACAATGCAAAATAAACGCCCCCTTCAATAGTGATTATCAGGTCTAGGCAGATCGCCGTTATCAAGTATACACATGGTGCGGTGTGGGCGGCGCTCAAGCCCTGGGCGTTTCGCGATCCACAATCTAAGCGCCCTTACCTTTAACAGGTCCCTTCAAACAGCCCCAACACTCTTTGCAAATTAGGCGATCCAGTTACAAAGACAGCCTCGTACATGATAAACAAAATCCATAAATGAGGTTACAAGACCAAAAAGACATTACACATCTGTTTGGCTTTACTGGTAAAATGATTATATCATAAGCAACGTAGTCTTCGACATATGCCTCTAATTGGGGTTTTTAGTCATCTGACACCAATTTCCTAAGTAAGTTCACATAACAACCTGTCCAATATGAAGATCAAATCGTTTCAACACCACATCAAGAAAAATGACACTCTCTTTGAAATTATTCCTGGAAATCACATCATAACGACCTTGTATGAAACACACTTACTCATTTCGCCAGAGCCATTTTTGTAGTCATACGCAAGCAAACTATAGAAAGCTTCAGAATTGAGATCTTTGTTCATTTTCTTTTCGCTTCCATCAATACCTGTTGACAAATGAAGCGATTACAACATTCGAACACCAAAGCTTTCCAGCACGGAAATGGCACCTGAAAACTGCATGTATTACTGCATCGGCACCTCAAAACGTTATCGGTTGAATGCTTTGGTTTCAAACACAACATACCGAGTGGTCTATCTGCAGCAAGATGAAAACATCAGAACAGCTTGCTTTCTACAGCCAGGCTTTAACCAAAGACAATTCTGCTTCGACTTAGCAATGAAAAGGTGGCTAATGCACTTACTTCGATAGCGGAGCTCTTTCATGTTTTTCACAACTTCGATGCCGTCGGTAATGTGCATATTTCGACTTAGTGTCTTGTTCAGTGCCAATGCTAATACCCAAATTGCATCATACAGGTAAATATTTTCAAGTGGAACCGGCAGCTACGGAGAAAGTTAGAACGTCTTACATACGCATACATACCTCCTAAATAGTACAGTACAACCAGACATAGATTGATGAATGAACTTTCACGTTCGCATGCCAAACATTAAATAATTTCAGCAAACTAGCAAAGATGATAGTGACATAAGTCAGACTATGCATAAGTCGGAATCGTAAAAGTCGGGCTGACAAAAGTCGGGCTCAGGCAAGTCGGATTCGCCACTCATCCAACCATAACATTCTAGTCCCACGGGTATTCGAAGGTCTTTAGGGATTTTATAACACTAACCGGATTTTAAGTCAAGTCTTCATATAAATCAGATTTGACTTGAGTTGGATTTTACTTAAAGTCACGACTAGCATACTGAATTTAATAAGGGAGAAAATTGTTGACTATAATAAGAGTTTTACTTTGGGGAGAAGGCAGAAAATACCTTCTTCTGTGCAGATGGTCAAGCAAGCAACATCTGGGGATAATTGTAAAGCAACAATGCCGTTTGTCATTTGTTTGTTTACATTTTTTGCTCGTTTTGTTTTGTTGTCAGTACACGTGCGTCATAGCCTCGCTTTTAAGTGCCACTTCTAATTGGTGTACGCCCATATCTCACAGTTTGAGTCGTGTCTGCAGAAGCTAAAAGTGTGAGTTTGAGTTCCATTCACACTTCAGTCATTAATATTGTAAAGAGTTGCTTGTATTCTATAAGACATTCAACATTTGAGTCTAAGATCATCACTTTGTCTACGTCATCACTTCACGACTTCGCAATATCTTGTTCTCCCATCTTTGTCTGTGTATATTTAATGGGAGTGGGAAAAGTCGGACGACTCTGCAATAAGTCGGCGAGTTCTTGGTCCGACAAGATCGTTTCATCATTCAGAAAATCGGATAATCGGATATGAAGTGGCTAAAAACAAATCCGAACAATACATAGATAAGACAATACCGAGGAGCCATATGCATGACTTTGGCCGGTTCCATTGAATCGGCACAAAATTCCTCGGCAAATTACACATGCTCAGGGGAATCGAGTGGACAAAACAGAAAATGATTTGAAGAATAGAGGGCAGGATAACTAGCAAAATCGACAAATGACGTCAGTTTCTTCTTTTTATCACCTCAATTTCAGGTCTCATGTCCCAGCTGTTCGTTAAGAGCTATCGATGCCTTTGAAGTGTCTGATTCCATTTAAGCATCAATATCACATGACGTAGAGAGTGAAGGGCTTATCACATGGCATTAAGGAAGAGGGTCGGCCCGCCCGCCATTGACGCACGCGAGCATTCAATCTAATCGGCGGGCAAGCCGATATCAAGGAAAACTTGGGGGCGGGAGGTGCGAATTCTTGAAAGACAATGATAGGGGGTCTGGAATGAGGTAGCTTACAAAACCAATAACCAGCCTTTTTAGCATCTTTGTGTTTAAATTTTCAATCAATAACGAATAGAAAAATTAGCAACTTTTAATTCACCAAATAACAAATCAGTACGGGTGAGTGAAATTAATAAGAGAAAGTTTATGCAAAAACAGGGGTTTGGTATGAGTCCAAGAATTAACGAGCAGAGTGTTCGGGACCATTTAATACTGGAAAGAGCTTTTGACTCCAACCATCCACATGAGGCCTGCAAAATGGGCCTAAAGAAAACCACACAATACATACCCTACTGCTGTACAATCCAGTGTAATATGGACTACAAAATGGACGCTTTCGGATTCTTGCTTTTAGCTTGACAGTGTACCGATCATAATCCCGCCGCGAGGATCTGTCACCAATCTTTACCCCTAGTATCAGCGTGGAGGGAAACATTTTCTTGACTGCCTCGATGTGGGTTGCATTATTTGTAACGGAGTAACTGGAGACGAACCACTTGAAAGGCACGTCCAACTTGCCCTCCAGACTCAGCGAGTCGAGCTCGACTACTATGAAACCGTACGATCCATTGTGCATTCCAAGCCTTGACGCGCATAACAGTCCCTCTCTTGCCACTTTGTAGTCCATGTACAGAATTATAACTACGGTAATGAGGAAATTCAGAGGGTTTATAAAAGGACGTGTGTTTTTAAGGCATTAGGGCGTCAGATGAGAATCGGGGGAAATTATGGTTCATTTATCTTAAAGGCACTAGGGCGTCAAATGAATTGGGGCTAAATTCATGTATCGTAAAAGGCAATAGGGCGATATGTGGGTGTGAGGGAGGAGGGCCTCTAGGAGCTTTGAAGTGGAAGCGAGTTTATATGAAAAACACTAAGCAACTATCCATTCCAGTTCATAGACATTATACCGCAATACAACACATTAAGGCACGCATAGGTACAGCTCGAGAAAACGGGTAATGATTACTTTGTTCATATGATCATTATAAATCTAATGCCTGACAAATCTGTTTTAGCTGGTATAAGCTGAAAAAACCATATTGAAATCGTGATTTTCTTCACCAAGCCATAAGGCAATATCTAAAAAACCTCATTAGAAATGCACCAAACACAAAACACTTAGGCAAATCGCTCCGAACTTACTTCGCGCTTTCCTCCGCACGTCCTTCAGGATATCTTCCAGGGGGTTCTTCTTCCAATCATATCGCACAGTCTTGATGCCCTTATAGTACGATATATTCTTCTTCAGTTTGTGTAGCAACTCCCCGCTAGTTTCTTGGTACTTCGCAGAGTCACTTGAATATATAACCGCAACTCGTTTCCATTTGAACAACCGCAACAATGCCTCGATAGATGGGAGGACGTATTTACTAAGAGGATACGTCCTGGCAAAAGTCGGGTAAATATTTTTGTTTGATAATTCCTCACCGGAGCACATCTGAAATGAAAAGGGAGAATTACATCAATATCACTTCAACATCAAAAGCAGGACACTATTACCATAAAAATCAGATTCATCTACAAAAATAATTGCATAGATAAAAAACCTACGAGTCAAAGCTTTATGTATCTCCGACATTCTCTGAAATTTCAATTAGCTTGAGATACCCACTTCACTCTACAATTAAGTTATTATTCTTTTTTTGACCATTATATCCGGATCAAAGTAAAAATACCTAACTAATTTCTTTCTTTAAAAAATGCAGTGTTCAAATTATGGAAGGCAAAATGAATTTCCATTAATTCTTCATTTGGAACCCGTTTTCATATATTTACATGGTGGCTTGCAAACACAGCACAGGAAGGCTTGGGAACCTCGAACCGTGGTTCTCTACGGAGGAGGTATCAATTGGATGGCTAAAGACTGAACTTTGATCGCCTCCCCACACCCCTCCGTCACTACTACAAGACTTCTTTCCCAGTTTCGTTATTAAATACTTATTGAAATCTACTCTCATTTAGTTTACAAATTTAGCTTACACTGTGACTATTTTGAATAATTGTATTGGTTTACAGAATGGTTACATAGAATAAAATAAGCATTTGAAAAAGTAAGAAAACTTGTCAATCAGAGGTAAGCAAAAGAAGTGATTATATTGTGGGTGAACCCATAGCGAGAAGTTAATCATTTTGTGAATGCAGAAACATAATGTAGAGCCTGGCCTGTCCGGACACGCTTTTCGGACACGCTTTTCGGACACGCTTTTGACAAATTACATACATCAAACCCGGTTAGGACTCGTCTTTCTGCCAAATTATTTCGAGCAAAATTCATCGATTGCAAAAATTAGGCAAAAACAACCATGGAAGGTAGTTTAAGGCTGAGCACTTCCAACCGCTGAACCATATGTTACTGCATTGAAAAATAATTTCCTTTCAAACATAAATACACTAACATGCTGGTGCTAAGAGAAATCTAGTTACAATATGTAATTATTCATTTTGATGCAAAGACGCTTTGAGGCACTTTTAGGCCCTCGGTGGGGATGCATTCACAACACATCTGTCATAACTCGAGCCCGGTGGTGAATTATGGTCTGCCACGCCTCAACACAATATGAGCGACTGCGGCTAATATTGAACAGCTATCTGAACAAATACAGCAATGAGAACTGCCCTTGTTGCAATTCAGGTCAATATGCAACACGGGCGCCAAAAAACCACACAACTTTGAATTTAATATCGAAGAACTTAAAATAGTTTGAGCAGGTGAATAGCTAGATAAAAAGACACGCACGCAAATACTGTTATGGCTAATTTTCTTTTTATACGAAGACGCGAGGGTCGTCCACTGACGATCTCACTACCATATTGTTTCTGCCTCTTTTGATGCTGATTGTGAAAATCATATCGAGGCCAAGTTTAGGCTTCTGTCGTTGTGATGCTGTTCACTGATAAAGAAGCCGACTGGCTCATGAAAATCGACCAGAATTCAATGCATATTCAATGCTTTTGTATTGGTATCTGGGAAAAGATTTCGAGTTGGTTGAGAAAATTTCAATAGCTTCACGGGAACTTGGTGCCAACAAATTGAATGAGTCAATAGAGGATTTCGACAAAACTTCAATCGAAGTGGTTAGTTAGGCCGTTGTTCTCAATCTCTCAACAGCAGCTAGCATTTCCAATCTAGCGTCCAGCAGCTTTTTATACCCAGCATTTAGGCCCAAAATCTTTATATGCCCAGAAGCTTTAGCCGCCCAGTTTTTAAGCACCCAGTACATTTTAGCACCCGGCATCTTAAAGTGCCCAGCATTTTTAAGCACCCGGCATCTTAAAGTGCCCAGCATTCTTAAGCACCCGGCAACTTTAAGCACCCAGCCGTTTTAAGCACACGGCATCTTTAAGCGCCTGGCATCGTTAAGCGTCCAGCATCTTTAAGCGCCCAGCATCCTTAAGCACCCGGCAATTCATGCGCCCAGACGTTTTAAGCACAAGGCATCTTAAAGCGCCCAGCATCTTTAAGCACCCGACATCTTTTAAGAGCCCAGCATAGTAAAATAGAACGCATGGAACCTTATGAAAGAAGAAAAGTTGATCTTTGAGCGACATTTTCTCTGCTGGAAATGTTCGACGCACCACTTGCGAACTGGTGAATCATCCCTCTTAAAATCCAGATATTCTGTCCTTAAGTGATTAATTGCTGACTTAGGTAAGAAGGAGGGTGAGAACAGAAACAAATGTGTTTTCAATCGTGTTTTCCATTTCCATTGCCAAAAAAATTGTGAGGGAACGAAGTGGAAGCATAGCTTTATTAGGCCCTTCAACCCAAGCAAAGCCCCATTATACTCCAAAATGCTTATTTAGATCCGCGTAAAAAGTTGCATCAAGGGAAAGCAGTAAATAGAATTATTAACTATCCAAGATAGTTTTTGTAATCACTACGGTAGCCCTTCTTGTCTGTAAAACTGACAAACAATTAATACGATTTGAAAGCCATCAGGGGGACCTCGACAGCCTCAAGAGCTTCAAGAGTTTTTTGAGAAATAAATCTTTCGTCTGGATCTATTGTCGACCGGAGTTCTGTAGAGCACAGGGCCTAAAAGTTTAACAACTTAAGAACGGGCCACCAAGATCGAATTAAACCACGGTGGTTTTAATGCGGCGTACAGTAGACGACAATTAGCCTTTACTGTAAGCGTAATTCCTGGAGAATGAAGCAGATATGTTTGGAGATTTATCGCATTTTCAAAGGTAATTAAAATTAGAAGAAACCAAAGTTGTTTAAGGGAATATATGCAGACAGACAAAGCCAGTTTTAACCCGTGCGGAAGAAACAGGACGCAGACATTTCAAATGACTTTTCCAAACAACCTCCAGGAATGTTGTGTAATTTGCAAGGATTCAAGCCCAACTTTAAGCCTATGAGCTACTCAAGGGGCTGCAATTTGGCAACCAAAGCAAGCTAGGACAATCTTTTGGCTGTCTAGAGTTGAAAACTGCTTAGATGGTTCCATAAAGAATTAGGCAAACATATGTCGAAGAATATCTGGTCAATTCACTTGAGCTTGGGATCATGCCTAAAGATCACAAAGATCAAAGCGACCTAGCGAGAAGCCATGTTACTGGTTATTAAAAGTCAGATTGCATCTGAGAAGCTCATGATAATGGTTTAATAAGGGTCTATGGATTGCTAGAAGCAAAGTAAAATGTCCATAGAGGTCTATTTTTGTGCATATTTTTGTTTGGGCAACGGTAGCAAAATCAGGATAAAATAGGGAGTCTGGAACCAAGAGAAACGAAATAAGAGATAACGGAATTGAATGTTTATGGCTATGTCATCCAGGTTGGCCTAACATTCTATGAAATGATTAATAATGACAATTTGTCTTGAAGGGAAAATAATGATTTCAGTGTATAGAAGAAAATGTACCCAAAACAAATTATTAAAAGGGCACTTCTGTCTGCATTCCTCCTATAAAAATAGGGGGTCATGACACCCCTAGTTTCAAGTTCGGCTGCTTCAAATCAAGTGAAAGCCCTTGTTTGGGAGTGAGATTGTGTTTTTCTGATAAATTTGAAGGGCTAAAGCGGCCGAATTGTCAAAGGCGGATACCTGCACTTACGCATTCACTTTCAATGCAAACATCTCGAATCACCTGAAAGTGGCAATATACGCAATGCTTTTACGGGTCTAATTAGCTGATCGATTTTGTGGCTGGGCTCTCCACCATGAGAAACAGTAGAAAACTGGTCATCCCATTTTATTCAACATTGCCACTTGGTTTGCTTGCATATTTAGTCAAAATAGAACCAGCTGTCGAGAAACAATTGTAGACAACTGCCTTGCAAAGAGATTGAGTTAGAAATAATAGTCCCAAACTCAATCATTAACCCATTCTATCTCATGTATGACGAAAAAATGGTCTTTTTATGATAGCCAGAAACAACGATCCAACTGCAAAACATTTACAAAGTTGAATTTGGCGATTAGGTTAAGTGGCTGAGATTATGAGTATAGACAAATGTTAATGATGAAGGATGGTGATTAATGATTGGTCGTTGACCCATAAATGATAAGTCATTGATTAATGATGATATCTGGGTTCAATGTGCTATAGATAAAGACAAACAATAAATGAAAGGTAACAATTACCATTTTCATTGAGGCGGTTGATGATAGTTGTGATTATGACTGATTGGTGATTACTGATTGATGTTGTGATCAAACATGATTATAATGATTGGTGATGATAACTTTGTCCATACAAAAAGGAGCTGATTAAACCATGTTGAGTTGTTTATTATATTTATAGTCACAAATTTGAATATGGCACCAATGTTGAAAGTAATCCCAACCCATGTTTGATTTATCTTTAATCCCTTGATTGAGCTGCCATTTAATAACTTTGATGACTTTCAAAAATTCTATGATTAAACAAGAATAGATAAGTCTTTCATAAATTATTCAGCAACCTGCTTTCTAAAAAGCTTTTCTACATTTAGATCAAGAAGTGCAAGAATCGTCACTCTATGTTAACTATGTTAACAAGAATCGTCACTCTATGTTATCAACATTTGCATGATAACAAGTTAACTTGGGAGCCACAATTCTTTATTTAAGCCTTGTGAAACAGTTACACTCCCTCTAGTATAACTTATATATTTGGTAAAATACTAGTAAAACTGAAACATTCAAAACTATTGATGTCTTTGCTTTGGAGCCTTGCTGGATATTCTGCATAATCCATGAAAATTTTATCACTGTCAGAAGGAAGGGGGTTTCTTGGTTTCAAAGAACAATATTTTTATGTATACACAGAATATGATTATTACAATTATTTTGATCAAACCTTGCATCAATTAGACTTAAAAACATTTTCTTTAGATAAACTTGCCTAGCAACTTTCTAACATTCACTAAGATCCCTTATACGCATTAAAGAGGGAGAATGGTTTCCAACTCAATATGAGTCCTATATTCAATGTGATCAAAGTAGAGAGTAGAATGTCATTACTTATGTCAAGCAAAATTTAATTTCTGTATGAAAGCCCTGGCCACTATCGTCCAGTCGTCCACACATGGTGCGAACAACCATGCTCTCTCAATTTTCTCCAATTTTGTTTCATCAAAACATTGCCATAAGACAGTGGTAAGCATGCAATAAGATCTTCAAAAGTGCAACAAGCCTGCTGGCTAATGTAACATAACTGTGATGATAATGGTGTTTGAAAATTGTGACAAAAGGAAAGGTAGCCTTTCTTTTGCAGCCCCCATAATAGCTTTCCCTTTACTTTAACAGCCATCCTTTTCCTGTCATCAAGTCACATCCCTAGTTAGTTAATGGCCTCTACAGATGTAGTGTTGATTAAGACTCACTACACTTGTTCAGTGTGGCTCAGCAAGGTGCATGCTGCTTGACCTTTTGAGGCAACAGGACTATAAGACAGGTAGCACATGGCTACATTATACAAATAGCAGGTCAAACAACCTGACCAATAATTTTAACACTATTTGGAGTAAAACAGAACAACAATCCAATGACTGCTCCTTATAAGATAGATCAACAGAAACAAAACAGAAAACCTGCCAAGGGCAATGGGAGATTGAAGAGCATGGCTCCAGGCAGTTGGCTCCAAAAATTTCTTATTGTAGAGCCCTTTTTAGCATAATGCAGATGTAGCCATGTTACTCAGTGCAAATCACAGAATTTTGAATGCACAGAGAATAGCTTGTTTTAAGAATTCTGGTTAGAAATTTAATCAAGTGCATTATTAGTTTGGTGTGGAAAAAAGCTTCTCGGATATTACACAATATTCTGTGGTAAATCATTCCATGAAATCAAATTCTCTGATATATATAGGTTTGAAATCATTCCATCCTGGCAGTAAAATTTGCAATCTGTTCTGTTCAACTAAATTTTCATTTCTACCTCTTGCCTTTTCCTGTGCACTAGCAAATCGGTGTAATGGAGCCTTTGCATAAACAATGTGTTCAAAGCATTAATATTTATGGCAAAACACAGAAACACATTCAGACTTAGTAAAAAGTTTAGAAACCTGGCTTAGATGGGAAGTGACTTGACTCAGTTTGGTACAGATATTTTGGAAAACTATAGAAGTTATTTTAATGTTTTTGATTATTTGTTTTTGGTGCCCGTTAGATCAAGCTGGAAATGTATGCATGAAGTGAGAACTTTACGTCCAAATATAATTATATCCTTTCGGTTTAATCTCCTCATCATCGTTAATAAACATCAAAAGATAAAACAAATCTCGTTAAAATAATCTGCTGGATAAAGATTGTCTGTAAGATGTTTAAAATCGTTCGGTTATTGGATGTTTATGGACTCCAAAGGGGTTGTTCTTGGTTGCTCGACAAATACAGACAACAAAAACGACACGACTTTAAACGAACTCAGCTTGCTTTTCTTCAAAATTCTCTCGGAAATGTATTTTTCTAGCTGCAGCTTCGAAATAATTGCAGACAACAGGAAATTTCCAACAGAGAAAAAATCCTTTCTCAGTTAAAAGTAACACAATTGTTACAATAGAGGAAACCAGTGTTGACAGTACATCTCGCCTATAAACATTGCACGACAGAGAATTTTATTGTGTTAAACTTGCGAACAGAAAGATCATAGAGAGCTGTGACCCCAGGAATGCAATTATGCAATTTACTTCCTACAACTCGGCTGTACTATCATGAGGGGTTTCCTCTAAAGCAAAAAAGGTCTCTAAATATTTGAGAGCTGATAATTATTAGACCACATACCCAACTCGAGGTGCTGCGACCAAAGATTAGTTTTAATTTAATCGACAAAGCACGTTATGAGGACGGCTTTTCATGATTTAGAAAAAGAAATATTCAAATTAAGAGCGATTGAAAATCCAAATTGATTGTAGGTTGGAGTTGAACTAGATCCTAGAAACTCAGCCAAAGTTAACATGTTGAATGAGTAAGAAATACCGAAGCGACTCACGTGTGAAACGACAGGGACCTTCATCGCGCTTGCAAACTTAGCTGCAGTACTGCACTGGCATCCTAAACCAATAAATCCATGAATAGGCAAGCCTTTCCTATCCCGTGTTTGGTATTGATAATACATTGCTCGAATGCCATTTAGTTCGCTGCAATGCGTGTTGTTGAAGACGTAATCTAATTTGTAGCCTGGCAAAAGGGAACTATCGTTGTTTATCTTCTCGACTGCCAAATTGAAAGCTTCGGCGTAAAATTTCGCCCCACCTCGACTGTACTCACCACCATGACTTGCAAAAGTAAAAGGTAATAATAAGCCAATCCATATTTGTTTCCGTTTATCATCAAAACTAACAGTTCCGTTCGTAACCCCAGTGTTGTTAGCAGGACAACTACCTGAAGTCAATACACTCCGCCTTGAGCGACGACCGTCCGAAACTTTCAACGTGGAGTCAAAAAGTTTTGCATCCGCTTTCCTCCATAAATCATTAGCAGCACTTTCCAATGATGCTACCCCAATACTCCAGATAAATAAAGAAAATATACAATCTCTAAAAATCATGCTTAACGCTGTAACCTCAACACTGAGTCACTTCCATGTTATGCTTGTGCGACGAGTGAAGCGGCCTATTCAGACTTCTCAGAATTAACAAAGCACAGTTGATTTCGCAATTAAACTTCGATTCAACCATTGATCCGAGTATATTTTACCTCGGCTGGTAAACTACTCGACTGTAGCTAATAATTCCGCTGTTCGCTTAGACACAACTTTTTGAAACAGCTTCAATCTGCTGACGTCCGGAAGTCAATAATAGCCTCGGGCGACCAATCGACTTCTAAACATGTCGGATAAACTTAATTGACAGGTCGGCATCAAGTCAGCGTTGTGTCCGGAAGACATCGTGTCTGGTCTGAGTATGATAAAAATCATGACAAATCGAAATAGTCCTATGGTTAGGAGATTTTCATGATTTCATTATATCACATTTTTCAAAATGAATGCCTTCATGGTTTAATCAAAGCCTTTTTTTTAATCGAACCTAGGAGGGTGACCATTATTTTTTAAAAATTACTTGACAGGTATCGGTAAACAATCAGAAAAGACATTTTACTCCTTCGTTGAAGTTAATTGACGAATTTTACTAAATTCTCAAAACTTTCTTAAGTCTGTATAAAGCATAATAAAAGCAGATGGCAAACTATTTCCATAATATTACAGTCATTCAGTTAGAACAAAATTTTTTATGCAGGTAACATTTTTAGCAAGAAGCTAGAAATGGTGCTTTCGATCGAACACATCTAACCCAGTTATTCATGCTTAAAATGTTTTTGCTCTTGGTATTCTGAGCTTCACCACAGACACTTCAACTATTTTCATAATAGTTGTAAAAGATTGTCCTTCTAGAAGAATCTCTGAGCCAATTAAGTCAATCACTTTAACTTTGGGCCTATCCCCAAGAGCTTCTATTTGAAAAGGATATATTCTCGTATGTACCACCTTCAACACAGCTGTAATCATATCTGTTGTACTTCCTTAAAAAAATTTTATCACTTACGAGAACCCTAATTTCAATATGGAAATTAACCACCATCAATATTATTTGAGTGTCAATAAAAACAAAACACCAACGCAAGACTATTGTCAAATATGATTTCCCATTAAAGTAGAATTAATTGCCATGCAATTTCAACAATGCAGCACGCAATTGGTTGTTTCAACCGACAATGTCTGATTCGCTTCACTGCCAACTGCGACACGATATATCAATAGAGTAATATTGCCTATCAATATTTTTCAAAGATGGCGGCAGGTCACTCTCAATGGAGGCTAACTATCGATTTGATAATGATGGCAATTTACGTGACATATCAGAAATAAACCGTAATTCAGTTTTGCATCATGTTCATTGTTCCTAACGTAATATATTACAAGCAGTTTTGAAGCAGTTAAATGAACTTTCAAAAGAAACTTCTGTTACGGGAAACAAACATATCAGCTTTGTGGAAGTTGGTGTTTGTTTTATGAAAACAAACAAATGAAATCAAACAGCAAATGAACATGCTAGATACACGAATCCTATGATTCCTCCTGGAAATTACACATTAAGACTTGCTCCAACCTACAATTAACCAGCTTGGCTCGTTCCTTTTGCCTGCAGGAGAATTGACCTCTCTTTTTCATTCTTCTATAAGTAGCCAGTGACATGTCCATTGAGTAATTTATTATTGGAAATTTATACCACATTTCTTGGAGCACTTTCAAAACCAAAAGAGATTAAAAAATCATCTGACCATAAAGTTCGTTTAAATATATAAAGAATATGCTTTAAACCGTACCAAGTATAATTTAGAAATAGGCGAAACGATTCCAAAAATGAGTTTATAATCCCTAAAAGATGTGATACATCTGAGATGCCTTTTAGTAAAAAAGGTGTTTCTAGACCTAATTGCTTCTTGTTTTATAACTATATCCAAGACTCGACTTAAAGCAAACCAGTCAATTTCACACCGAAGCAAATGCAAGTTTGTGCTGTATGTTTTAGAAGGAGAAATATTGAACAACTGCCGGTGGTGTATTACGGACAAAACAGCAGGAAGAGTATCGTTTTTGTATAATGGCAATGATTGGCGTGTTTGCAAAGACACTGTACTGGTTGAATGGACTGTGCTTCTCAAGTAACACAGATACAATGACAATTTTAATTATTTTCAGCGAGCCGGGCATGCAAGGATAGTGATTCAGCCGCTTTAATAGTTTCCTGATCGGCTTTTCAGGACAAGAGGAATGACAGTCATCTATAAGTAGCGATATCAAAGTGCTTAATAATGCAAACGAGCCTTTCTGAAAACGGTTTTCACTTGTTTCGAAAGGGTTGTGAGAAATAGATGTAACTGTTGTGATTCTCAACCTCATGATGACGAGTTCAATGTGACTTCTTATTTAAACATCCTGTTTCATCTTATGCAACTCTAAACAAACTACCAGACCAACTTACTTAGGTTCAAATTGGTGACCAGTATTTAAATTGGTGACATGGAAACCAGGTCAAGGTCAGTGAAGACCTTTGCCCAGAAATTGTCATTATCTCGTTAACGGTGCTGCTGATCAACCAGATTCCCTCTGTTTGTACAATCGACTCGATCTGCTGTCGATTATTTCCGTGTAAGCGGTTTTTGTTGATACTGAAAGCGAAACCTCAATCAGAACGTGATTCAGAGATTTGGAATCCTCCGAGTAACACAAAACAATAAAGTGTTCTGAGGTGAAGTCAAGCGGGAGTCAGCTTCCATCATTTTCGTCCAACTTTTTAAAACTCGTTGCACTCCTCCATCTTATCAGAATTGCTGAATACACAAGAAGAATAGAAGTCGGTTTTCCAAATCTGTTAAATATTCTGGTTGAGCTTTTGACAAAGCATCTTTGTTTAAAACCGCAATCAATCTTTCCCTGAAGAAACGCCCTTGATGTGACTTATCTGATCTGATACTTGGAATTTTAACGCCTAATGACGTCATTAGTTTCCAGTCCTCATTAGAGAAATGAGAACAACAAAAGTTCTGTTATTGATAATGTAGCCTCTGATTGGAATCATGAAAGGAGACATTAAAAACAGCTTCAATCAGTATTTGACTTCGTTTTGCTGTGCAGCCACTCTGAATCTGATGAAGATAAGGAGCGCTATCAGCGCGAAATCACACAGATAATCTTATAAATTATGAAGGCGTTATCTCATATTGCCCTGAAGATTAGATAACCGTGATTCTCTTTGGGCACTTACAGAGGGATGCAATCGAAATTGCAATTACGTAAGAGGGAGGTAAATCGTTGTTGATCGTGTGATAATTTCCCAAATAAAAAATAATCGACAATATATTTAGTAGCTGTTTACATATTCAGAGCTGTATAGCATGCCAAACTAGGCCAGACTCGAAGCTTTGTTGATATTTTACCATTGGAAAGCTGAACTGCATTGCCCCAAACGACTTTTGATGACCAGTAGAAGGAGTTTAAACGCGCATAAGGAACTGTTTCAAATCAAATGTATATTTGTTTGGGATTCTTGTTATACCCAGAGCAAGATATTGTCACACGCATTTTAGCATCAAATATACGTTACAATGCCACCAAAACGAAAATTCAATTCTCACCACGAAATTGAATTCCATATTTAACATATTAACGTGAACAAGGAAGAAAGTATGCAAGACATAAGAAGACATTTCTTTGGCCGGCAGGTGAGATAACTTTGAAAAATTAATTAAGTGGAATTGTACATTTTAGCAGGGAAGGCACTGGTAAATCCATAATATCTGCGTGCAAAGTTAGAAGCTAAACTATGGCCTAAAGCTCTTGCTGGCAGAAAAGAAGATTCCCAGCTAAGTGGGACATCACCGTAGCCTGTGTCATAGTTCATGGAGTTGACCATATATAGTACTCTGTCCATGCTGCCTCGTGTGCAATTGTGTATCCTGCCTCGTGTGCAATTGCTCCTTAAGAATTCTACTACACCTAGTTGCATTGCGTTGTTGTTTTATTTTTCAAAGTTATCATCAGTATTTTGTTAACAATTATTATTGTAGTAGAATTTGAATAATAAATAAATCAATCAATCAATCAATCAATCAATCAATTGTGTATCCTGTCTCGTGTGCAATTGAGTATCCTGAAGGGCTTGAAATTACTTTCAGATACGAGGTGAAATGTCATAGATAAATACCAGCATCTGTCATTGCCGAGCTTTTTATACCGCCTTAATCTAACTTTATTAACAAATTAATGATGACCAAAGAAGTAGGTCAGGGGGTCTGTGGGCTCAATGCAAGCAACAGTAAAAACGGGGGGGGGGGATCGTTGAAGGGCGCAGTCCTATTTACTGGCTATCAAAGAT
Source organism: Nemopilema nomurai (assembly GCA_003864495.1). Lineage (NCBI taxonomy): Eukaryota > Metazoa > Cnidaria > Scyphozoa > Rhizostomeae > Rhizostomatidae > Nemopilema > Nemopilema nomurai. The sequence continues at coordinate 835,790 of ML133436.1, read as the reverse complement.
TCCCAATTCCCATTACCATCAGTTTTTATACACGTTTTTAGTAGTATTCAAGCCAATGATTTTGCTGCACTGTTCTAATACTTCAAGGGATTGCTGTGTAGTGGGGAAATTCCCAAGTTCTAATTATACATTGAAACATACAACTTGACCACGTGATCTGCAACTTCTGACACGATATTTGCTTGCCCTTGCGAACTGTTTTTAAATATCTCGAAATATCCCGTCTGCTTCAACCACAAACGTTCCACCTACAATTTATGAAGTAATCCTAGATTCGACGTCTTGATATACATTTCTCAAAACTCTGCTTAAATTTATCGTTGACACTCAACAAATTCTCTTTGAATTCACAAAATTCTTTAACAAGAAACAATACCCATCTATCGACGAGAGATTTGATTTCGCATCTTGAAATGAAATTGTCTGCTATTTTTGACTTTCCAGATAAGTGCAGCAGAGATTGAAAATACAAACTCTTGCCAAGGCATGCCTGGTTGACTTGGGGTTACTGGAAATGCTACGAAAAAGTTCTTATCAGATACCCATTGGACTCGAATTGTTACAAAAGGGCAGTATTCTCCTTCCTGCCAACTTATTAAAAGGGTAATATATGCATTTCGTATTATCATATCTGAAAGCACTATATACACATTCTGTTTTCATCACTGCTGGAACTTTCCTGATGTGGCCATTTCCACAAGTGCTGGTCTGCTTACTATTCTGTACTACATCCACTTTATTGATGCCTTGTCCATAACCAGTGGCGGTTTTGGGGGGGCCGTGTCCCCGCGCTTTTGTTAGCCCAAAAGAGACCTCGCATCTAAGAAAATTTGTAAAAGCAAAACTACCGTAAATCCTCGAATTAGCCTGGGGGCTTATTTATTTTTCATATTTTTGGATGGGGTCTTTCTCGAGGATTCGAGAGGGGGGGCTTATTTGAGGTGGGGGGGGGAGCTTACAAAATTAACTCAAACATGCCACATAAAAAGATAATTTTTGAAATTTCTTTCTTTTCATAATATGGAAAATAGTCTAAGTATGAAGTAACATTTGATTAAAATATTAAAAAATTTTTTTGTGGTTATTCACTAAAATGCCAAAGGCAACCTCAGGAGTCGAAAATCAACAAATCGAGGGGGCTTTTTCGAGGAGGGGGGCCAATTCGAGGATTTACGGTAGAGGCATAACAATTTAATGGAAAAGAATCTTTAAGAATAGTATTGGCTAACAATTTTTAAACAAGGGTCCTGCAGATGAATTCGGCCCCAGGCCCCGAAGCCCCTAAAGCCGCCACTGGAAATAACATTGAGCCGCTTGGGTTTCTCCGTCCCTAAGGTCCTCGACCCATCAAGGATAGTGGGTTTTTGCTTCCACTCTTCCAGGAGACCCAGCCGATGCGCACAGACGATGCTCTTTTCCTGAAATGTGACGTAGGAGGTTATTGTGGCCGGTAATAAATAGTGGGTGTTATACAAGTAACAGTGCAAGCATACACGTTTTTTCTTTTATAAGAAATCTAGTTTGGGTCCTACTTCTAAAAGTTTTTAATTTTTCACTAGTTTCTAGTGCTAAAAGTTTCTTAAAATTTTATTATTTTTAGATAAGAATTTAACATCAAATTTTGCGGCTTCCTTTGCATATTAATTGTATTAAAGTTTATAACACAACGGTAAGATTTGATATCGTACCTCTTGTTCATTATTCTTATGGAAACAGGGGTACTTTTTTTCGAGACACCCGGTACAGTGGGCTTAAATTGTTGTATTATTTTCATATTGTTACCGAGACACCCGGTACGTACTATTTTCCGGCTCAGAAAGTCATTTTTGGAGTTTCTTAATAATGTTGATTTAGTTCTAAAAGTTTCTTAAATTTTTGGGGCTCTAGTACTAGGTTCCTTATAAACCGGTTTCTTATAATAATAAAAAACGTGTATTGCCATTATTTTTCAAGATAAACAATTTCGTGGTAGAATTAAGTAAGAAGGACGGTAGATACTGACAACTCTTCTAAGCAGGGGGTAGGGAGTATATCCGTAGGTGTTGGGGGCACAAATGCAGGTCCTTTTGAAAAAGTTCCCCTTCATGACCCACGGGAGTGCCCCTTTCTTGCCTTCGTGTGCCCCCTTTAAAGAAAAATTTATACTTTTTAATGGAGAACTGTAAAGGGAACTTTGTCAATGGAGCGTTGTTCGCATCCGTCTCAAAAAAAATTGACAGACTTAAAAGACTTAAAGGTCTAAGGTCTTTCTCTTCAAAATGGGCGTGTAATAAGATTTTTGAAAAGATAGCGTCTCTTATCGCTTTTGCTAGTAAAAGAAAAGAACCTAAATGTTTGGTAAACCATATTTAATATTTCATGATCCGTAGAATTGCAAGGGCGAACAGATGCATGCTCTGTGTAGATTTGCGAAACAAGGCGCAGCGCAACTTGTAATTTTTCTCTCACGATACTTCTGCGTTAGTGATACCACAACAGAAAAGGACGTCACCTTATCGATCAGTTATCCGTTACATCCCTGTAATTCTTTATCATCTTTATCAAACTACAGCTCAATCCATCGCGTAAATTTCGCATGCATGCAAGGCCTTGTTAAATGCAAGAAAGTATAGACATGAAAGCGGAAAGAAGAATTCGAAGTGTTTTTTTGAGCTTTAGCTTACAGGAATTAATGAGCGGTATTATCAACAAATAAATATTATTTATGTCATTTCTCTTAAAAGGCTCTTAAAATGACAGATAAAAGACTCGATATGCTAAATAATCTAAATTTGGGATTGTTTACTAGAAATTAGAGGGTCCACATTACGCTTCGAGAAAAGGAAGGTGTGATAACAGGGCCGGCGAAACATGGGGGCAGGGGAGCCATGACCCCCGTCTTTTTGTAGAGCAAAATATTTGTTAAGCCCATGTAGAAAGAAATAGAAAGAAGATCATAATAGACGTCAATGACAAGCATAAATTAACATAGTATTGGCCGGAGTAACAAAAGCAATAGTCCAATATAATACCAATATAAATGCAAACATAAGGCAGTGGAATGAAAAGTTTTACACGTGGAGAAGGCTAGGTGTAAACCCACTACGATGACTTGAAGTACCAAGAGTGATACGAGGATTAAGGCAAAAGTGACAGCAGAACTTAACCAGAAGAGACGCCAGAACTGTGAGAAAGAGATTTGCAAAAGTACAGGAAGAAAAAATGGAACATCTGTATCAAAAGTGCATTCCGGTTGAGCCAAAAGTGGGAATTCACCCTGATTGAGCCAAAACTGGGAACTGACAGGAAATGCAGACTGCTGGGATATTACCCAAAGAAACGGCCAAAAGTAATTGAATAGCTTTAACGAATTCTAGCTACTTTTGTTGGTGCATCTAGAATTATTACTGAGTGACATACGTCTCATTACCTTCAGTGAATTTTGGCAAGGCTTACCTGTAGATGAATGTGCAGACGAACAGACACGCAAGCACAAGCAATATGGTAAACAGCGACACAACCAAGTCTCTTAGCACTGCAAAAAATGCGAGAAGGTCTATATCTGTCGAATAGTGGGGAAAACAAAGTATGATGCATAGATCTTCTAAATACACATTATGAAAGTCAACTGAGCAACTTTTAACTATCCGTCAAAAATAAATATTTGTTTATCATGAATCATTTCCCGCGGAATCACTTGTAGGACGGTTTTAGCCGCTGGCCTTCCAAGGAAAGATTGCAAACGAAAACCAGCCATATGCACAAAAACACCAGTTAATTGGGCATTATCTACCTTCTCTGAAAGCACTTTTACATAATCTAAAAAATTCAGGCGACGACGGGTAAACTTCTGACAGGTTCCATGTAAAAACAGGGCCTTAGGCCTGTAGAATCCATCTTACCTCTACACGATTGATCGATATCTGGTGAGGGCTGGCAAAGCTTCCCGCTGAAGCCGCATAATGGGGCGTGACGCGGGAAAGCGAGTGGTCTCCTCCGCACTAGCTGGCCATGCTCGTTGAAGTACGCAGCTTCAGTGAAAACTAGAGATCGAAAGGGCGGAGATGTAATTGTTGAATTATGGAATTCAGTCTGTTGCACTGTGGGCTATATACAGTTTATCAAGCCTTAAAGGAGAAGTGCTTAATCTGTATGTCAGTATGAAAGATAAACAGCTAAATACAATCACCTTTCTATGAAAGATAACAAAGCAAAATAGGGTCTTCATTAAATATTGTCAATTGCAAATCTAAAAGGCATCTACAACTAAATAATGACACTGCTATGGTAAAGTGCATCTACACCTTACTGTGATATTTATTAAAACCTATATGTATATTTGCTATAATAGTTCATTATGACCACTCTAGTATAATTCATAAAGTAAATATTGCAAGATGCATCGTGCATTGCTTGAGAAATATGCTCATACTTGCGTGAAAGGTTTGTTAAGAATAAAGGCAATGCAAGAGTGATTAAAGCTGTCAAGTGGCATCATCTAGCCAAGCTATTTACAAGTCAGCTGTCTAAATGCAGTTGTTCTAGTCTGTTATTCCATACTAGTTTTTTAAATAGAAAATGAAGACAACATTGTTTCCATATCCTATTTCATACCATAGCTTTCATTTACTGATTTTAAAAATGTCTGTTTTAAGCTATTTTGATAAAGAAAATTGCCATAAATTCCTTCATCTACAATAAATGATATACAAAACATGCTAAAGTGAATCAAAGAAAGAAATGATGATTGTTAAAAAGCGAATATATACTCTTTCTGCCTTTCGTGTCGTAGTCATATGTGAATAAGCGAAAGTAATCTTTATAGTTCTGATCATTGCCAATCTTTCGAATACTTCCATCGACACCTAAAGTAGAACAGAAGCAGAATAAACGACAAGCTCCCACTCAAACTATGATACAAAAGTTTAGCACATTGTCTTTGCTGTAAAATCGCCAAGGCAAGATAAAACAGCCTCAATCTTTAGGAGATGACAAAATAAAAGACACTCAACCTCAGTCAGCGTTATAATGTTAAAAATATACTGTTAAAAGAGCAAATAAAAGTAATTTCGTGGGCCTAAGGGTCGATATTGTGTTTAAGCAGCTATAAGAATGACCACAACACTCGCGGCGGCATCTGGTTATTTCTCATGCCCTCTGTATACTTTGATCTTAATATTATCCTGTCAACAAATGCAAGACTTTAGAAAAGCACAAAGACTACGAAAAGGAGCAGTAGAGCACAGTTCTATCCCAGAACACATGCTTTCTGTATAATTGAATATGAAATAGCGTGATTATTAACAAGATTCATTAAGCTCTTTAACTGTGGCTGGGAGCAATAACTGGCCGTCATGACTTTAAAATTGCATCTAGAAGTTTTAGGCCTTTAGAATTATCGCATGTGCGATCCTGTATTCGATCTTGAGCATCTATGGTGCTTTTGATGCTTTTGGCACTTAAGGGATCTTTTATGCTTTTTGGTATCATTTGACATTTAATAGGGTTTGGCACATTTTCTAAATCATTAGAATATTTTGATACTCTTTGGCCCAGACCGATGGATTTATATGTGGCTACAATGGCTTCCCTAACAAGACATTTCGTACAACAAAAACTTCCCCAGAGCGGGAAAAGCAAGCCGCTTGATGCTTGATCAATCTACTTTAAAACAGGTTTAAGTGGCATCTCTTGACAACTTAGGGCAGCATTTATAACTAAGCACACAAAGTATTTACCAATGAGTAGCTTAAAGAGATTATCTCATTTAAGCACCACGACGATTGCAGCTTCTATCTACAAGACAAATGACTCGATTCTCAACTGATTGGGTTACTAAGGGAATACAATATCAACTATGAGCTATATTTCAGTTATAAGTGACAGTTATCCATATACATACTGCGGTAAGAAATTTTCCTCAAGCTTGCCATCACCTCAAGGCCATCGCTTATTTTCTTCCCTCGATTCAGGGTGTCGTTAATTGCCAAGGCCAACACGTGAACAGCATCGTAAAGGTATATGTTCTTAAGAGGCATTTTGAGCTGCAAACGAAAGCATCAAACAGTGTGAATACAAAATAACTAAATCCATGTGAAATGATCTTGAGATCTCTGAGTGGTGTTATGCAAATTTTGTGTCAAAAGTCAGGTTTGTTCTTTCAGCGTTTTTTGAACCTTTAAAGCTAAATTGAGCTAAGCAAGTTTTATTAGATCGATTACATCTGCAAAAGTATATTTCAAAGATTTTAGATCGTAAGCCATGTTATTTAAAATAATGCCCTAATATGTCCCTAAATACTTAAGAAAATCAGCTCAATTAGTTACCTGTCAATATACTTAAATTAAAGCGCATGATGAAATATTTTTTCAGCTCCTTACAGAGTCAAGGCTCAAACGTAGGACTTGTAAGAGAATTTTAGTGCTGACGCCGAAGGGCTAATATCCAAAGAGCATCCTTTAGAGACTACCCTTAAAGAAGTCTCTATGGGTACTTAAACATTGTGTAAAAAGGCAACATTAAAATCCAAATTGAAGTTGTGAATAAATGCATCATAAGGCTAGCCAGGTGCTGTCCTGTAGACTACTTCATGGTAAACGCTCTGGCTGTCATTTGATTCAATCTAGTACCAATTATTGATCTTAAACAGGTGTTATCCATGGTGAGGGGGTACGGTCATATAAAAGCATTTTTGAGCTTAGCAGTTCTTTCTGTTTGTGCACATATGGCGTTCTGCTTTATGCAGGGACATAGGGAGCATTTAAATAGTGAGGAGGCAGATCCGAAATGGGGCACATGACCCCTCTTATTTTTATCTGAAAGAGGCATATTTGGACCTGGCAGGTGTACTTTTGCGCGATTAGCAAGAAATTTGAGGAGGCCATGGCCCCACTGACCCTACGATACACCCCGGTGTAGAATTGGCTGCAAAATGGCGGGCCATTGCTTCTGTTCTTCAGTATTTCAACGTAATTTGCGTATTCTTCTTGATAACGTGGGTTTTCAAGCTTCGCAGCAAGAACTATCGTGTAAGGAAACATTGCTTTGACTTCGTCTTGGTGTACGGTCTCGCGTTCAACAGTAAACCTAGAGATGAACCACTTGAATGGCAATTCTAGTCTGCTCTTCAGGCTCAGCCAGTCTTCTTCAATAACAACGAACGTGTATTCCCCAGAATTTAGGCCAAGCCTCGAAGCGTACATAAGCCCCTCTCTTGCCACTGCATATTCCATTAACAGAATTACGACTGAAATCGAAAAATTAATATAGTAATAAAGACAAGTAAGTGATGATTAAATATTCATCCAATATTATCTGCCGACTTCTCTATCTGTCCTAATACTCTCTATTTTTATTCAGTTTTCTCGTCCTAATGAGCCTTTTATATATCTTCCTAAAATAATCTAAGGATCTTGAGATTAATTTGAGTCCCTGGAAACATTTTACTGCCTTTTTGCCTTTTCATATGCGTGTTGCTAAGATGATCAAGTAAAGTTGACTTTTCACTGGATTTAACAAAACCTCCTTTTGGCTTTAGCATCTTTCTAAACATTCTCTGAATCAAATATAAAAGTATTTCAAGGTCAAGTCCGGCGCACGATGTTGTTAAAGGGACAATTTCGGAATTTATTTATCCATGCTAGCTACAACGTTACATCTAACCTTGGTTAATTTTCCTCAGTCTTTATGTCTCTTTTATAGTCTAATAAGAATGTCTGGTGAAAATCTCAGAACAACAAAGTGCATTGAGTGAAAATGGGCATCTACCTCAAAGTCGTACATATGCGTTATAAAAAGTTGTTGCTCCAAATCTTATACTGAGCAAAAATTGATGCATTGCCTCTCACCTCTAGATTTCATTTTCACTTCCTTTAACATTTCCAAAAACACACCCTTGGGGTTATTTCCTGCTGTTTTGAAGCCTCTTCTCCAGGAGATGAGTTCCCCTAAACCACTTATAACATCAGCGCTTGCATCTTTGTATTTCACCGAGTCATTTGAATATATAAAAGCAACATTTCTCCATTTGAATTCCTTCAAAAGGGCTTTGATCGACGGTGTAACGAAGTTCAGTAGCGGATTCGTACTTGAAAACGTCGGGTAAGTTTCCTGGTCCGATAGTTCGTGGCTGGAGCACATCTAAAATAAAACCAAAATTCGTCTGCATTTCAATCAGAAGACGCCTTTTAATACCAAGTGTACAATATGTACGTAGCTGGAGAACCAAACCAGATTTGCAACTAAACAGAAACATTGGCCTGAAAGTTTGAATAAATGATGTGTAATTCCAAAGACAGAAGCGAACTTTACTGAGACAAAAGGTTAAGGATATTGTCTTACCAATGGCTAATAAAGTGCTAGGAAATGATATGGTAACGTTTTTTAATAATAAAAATCACACTTATTTATCTAGTATTGGTAACCCTATATACGACGCCCCAATTCAGTGTGGTGTACAGCTTGATGTGGTGTACGCCCTGATTCGTAGTATAAGCCTTATCCTTCATGTACCTTTGCATAGCTTCATGGTCAGGTCTAAAATTGAGAAGAAATGTTCTTATCGAGGAATGTGTTTGATCATCGGAAGAGTTGATGGCATAAGAAACATTTCTGCATATGTGACGCAAGAAGCGGATCAAGACCAATTAAAAGCGCAAAGCTCTAAATCGTTATCAGATCGGCTTCTCCAACACAAGGAATATAAAAAATGCTAGAAAAATTAGGCAATTTTAGGAAATTAATAATTATTTCTCTCCGTGCTTGAGTATTCCCTTTTATATTGACTTGTTCGCCCGTTTATGATCTAATATCTAAAATAATTTGGCTCATGGCAATGCCACTAAATGGCAATACAAAACAATGCTGCATGGAAATTCATACTGATGAAAAGTTCAGCATACAAAAATCAATATTCTGATAAAAATAATTGCAGGCAACTCCGACGAATGAAAATGTGGCCCAATCTATGCCTCATTTTCAGATTTAGAGCCCGGGGAAGCATTCATCTCGATAAGGTTGGTTAAATATTAAACCATTTGATCAGTAAATCGCTTATTCTATTAAACCATTATTTGCATTGCTGGTGCTAAGGACAATTCTAGGCCCGAATATTCAAGCCGGTGAAAGAATTGTATAATGCAGCTGCAGTGAAAAGGTAATGAAATTTATAGTTGCTTTGCTACAGAAGTTGAAAACGACAGTGTTGTGGTGACATTTATATTTATTTTATTGGTAACTGAACCAGATTATGCAAAACAAAACAGAGTTTGGTATTTGATATGCTATTAGGTACCAAAAACAAAGATTGCCCAATACAAAGCTGGATCGTGAATCGTCCGGCCACATGAAAAGGCAGAAGAGAAACGGGGATTTTTCGATGTCAAAAAATTTTGCAAGCGGGCGCAAAGTAAGGTTAAGAAGACTCATTCTCAAACCGACTGCCATTATGATCTCACCGCGAAGGCGAGATTAACAATGTCAGATGACCATATTCTGACATAACAAAGCTTCGAAAGGTGTTGACAGGAGTGTCCTGTCTGTACTTTCCCTACGGTTTGGTTTCGCATGAACCGTTTCAGAATATTACAATACGAACTAAGAAAGATTTAAAAACAACACCCAACCACTGCTCCTCCACAAGGCAGTGTTCGGTGGGAGGAATCCTTACGTGAGAAATGACGGGAATATTCAAAGCACTTGCTAGCTTGACTGGCCCTCTGCAGCCACAACCAAGTCCCACAAACGCGTGCACCGACGATCCTCGATTCACTTGGGACATAAACTGGTACTGCATGGCACGGATGCTGTCAATCTCATTGCAATGAGTGTTGTTGAAAATGTAGTCAATTCTATACCCAGGCAGGAGCGTATGATTATTGTTAATTTTCTCCACCGCATAATTAAATGCCTCCGCGTAGAATTTCGCGCCACCGGAACTGTATTCACCCTCCGGGCTTGACATTGTGAATGGGAGTAATAGGCCAACCATAATTTGTTTTCTATTATCCGGTAGTATGATGGCTCCACTTGTTCTGGAGACATTACAGACGTGGTCTTCACGCACGAGTCGACGCAGCCGTTGCCGTAACTGCAAGAACGGCTTGGTAGTGTCTCCCGCAACGGCCTTGCTACGCGTGTATTGACACAGGCAACCAAAGACAAGTGCCCAGAGCATCCAGGAAGACATCCTGTTTGCAATATAGTTTCGATACGTTTAAGCCAATATCCTCACTGTTTCTATTTCCATTGGTGTGTTTCGTTGTAATTCAATCTGAGTCATGGTTGCAAATAACATCCTGAAGCTGTTCACTCTCTCACATGATTCTAAACGGCCAATCATCGCGCCAGGCGTGTCCGAATAACTAGCTGCTTTGACAAAATGCAACAATGAGAAGGATCTTGTTACATTTGTAAACTGTGTCATATTCGCATCACCATACAGGCCTGAATCTGTTTTACGTTCGTAATCATCCACTTTGACTTGTTTTCAATAAAGATTAATCCTGACAAAATGGACAGATCAGCCGAGTTGTGCAAGTTTTGTCTTGTCCTAACTGGTTTTGCAGTCGTTATGGGGTCATTGTTATCCCGTATGCATGGAGTCCCGCGAGGAAGGACCTGTCACAAGTGTGTCCCAGTTGTATAGAGACACGAAGAAATGTATTTTGATAGCCGTTTGGAGTGCAAGGAGGTAAAGATAGGAACATTTCGCTGACAAAAGACTATTACAACACAAGGGTAAGAACATCCTTCTTTGGAAAAGCGCAAAGAACATTTTCAACGAAATATTTTGCTATTTGAAGCAAACCAACACAGATGCTGAAGTTGAATACTTGCACCGTGAACACACTTCAGGATATCTCGGGATGAACCAGAAGAACTTTTCCACCGAACTGCACTATCAAGGCGTACAATGCCATTTTTCATGGCAGGGTGGTCGAAATCCAAAACTGGACGTGGATCCGCAATGTTTAGTAAATTTATTTGCTTCCCTGCAACACTATCTTGAGTAACAAGGCAGTGCAAGAGATATTTCTGCATTAGCACGATCTGCTCCAGGCACTTGCTTTGAGAATATTCGGGATTCCTAACGAAGGCTGCGATTACAATGCGTTATTGTCCACAGAGAACCGTAAAAGATAAATTTGAGTTGCACCCAAAATTTTGATAAGGGGCATACTTGACAAGGGTGCTTCATAAAGTTGTGGCTGGACTTTAAAGAAGAGAAATTACCAACCACGAAAAGTTTTACCAAATTGCAAGGTTAGAACTATCTTAAACACAGATTTGTTAATACTTTTCCTAAACACACCGTCCCTTTTTGCCCCCGTCACTCTCCCAATATTGCCACTTCTAGTTCTCATAATACTTCGTAAACCAAGTATGAAATACACTTGGCTTTGAGGCGTTGCCATATAAAAGGACTATCAAACCTGTTCGTATTAATAAAAGCGATTGACACATTCAAAAGCCAGATTACCATATGAAAGGTCAATAACTGATGATTCATGGAGGCTAGAGCTAAAAGAGGCCACGTCTAAACGAGGCTTCAAGTCAAGGATTCAACTTAGAGAACGTCGTTCATTTGAACGGGTACTGGATTTCAAGATGAAATATAAACCAGTTCGAGTCTAAATATATACAATATTTGTTTTAAGAAATAAAACTATTATTCTTACATTCATTATTATTCTTTATTCTTACATTGCTCCCGAAGGGTTTTTTACAATTTCATTTATTTCAATCCACAAAATTTACAGTACTAATATTGACACTTACTCAGAACCTAGATACTGGTTACATTGGAAAAGGATGTCAACGACTTCAATAAAATAAAATACAGTGTGTTCTTGTATATAAGAAAGAAACAGCATGAGAGCTATGTAGAGATTGTGTAACGGCTTGAGCAACATGAAGTATGGGCTGCCAATGAAATTCGACATTTCTAATGAAATGTGGGTCGACCTGCCTTACATTTGATATCTACTGATAGGAGAGAAATGTTAATAGGACTAAATCGCAAAACGACGGATAGTAGGTGAGTACAATCCCAGTATACATAGAGGTGCGAAAGAAACTATTTTTCAGGATCAAGAAGTATAAAAGGAGTTGGAAAAGCATGAATAAGCCCCACTTGTGCGGAACAAAAACCCAGGAGAGGTTAACGCTGAAATAATGATTCAACAAGAGCCTTTATTTAGATGGAGAAAGGGGATGGGGTACGCCAATGTTGTGCTGGCGCAAAGTAGGGGGTTAGATTGACAAAGTTGGATGTGAGGAAGGGGAACCCTTTTGGGACTTATTGTAACAAATGCTGCAAAACACGGGGGAGGGGGTGCCAAAAACTAAAAATGGTAAATGCACCGGGGCAGACAAAGACAGGCTTGCACCAGACTTCTTGGATAAAACCAGTTGAGGGAAAAACCGAATAGGGCTCGTAAAATCCTTAACAGTACTAACTAATACTAATATTAAAACCTCCGGAATTACTAAAAACAATTGCAGAATTTGAAATTTAAAATTTTTAAAAGAACGAGGAAGGAGTTTCTAAAACATCAGCAGCTGCAGCAACTAGGAAATAAATCAGACGGAATGAAAGAGCCGTATTTTGGCCTGCGATTGCTGTGTTTTACAATGCATAGGAACTTAGCACACCTCCTCTTCAACTATAGGTAAAGTCTATTGAACGGTTCCAATTCTTTCGTATTTCAAGGTGGCATTAGAATACTCTGGTAGTACCAACTAGGCAACCCCGTTTAAAGCTGTGCTGGGTGTGACTGAAATTTGGAAGAAAAACCAAAAAACAACGGTGAACAGCTTTGGTATTGGTGGCAAACTTGTGGAACGATGTTTTGATAGCGGGAGCTATCTTTAACGCGTCACCACATCCGGGACATGTAGAGTATGCTTCATGGCACTATGGCCTAAATCCACTGACTGGAGAAAAATACGGAGAAAACTTTTTCACGCTTTAGTCTCCGTCGTCGTTGGAAACAAACTGCCTATATCCTCTGTTGGTGTAGTCTTGGAGGTTTTTAGCGCCAACATACGATGACTGACATCTAAACACTGTAAATCCGAAGGAGCTTCCACTCTGGCTCTATACCGTGATCCTTTGCGAAAAAGACCTGGCGAGGAGCTGGGTGATGGACAGAGGGACCCCTGTGGAGTACCCTTTTGGGCTCTTTTGTGTGAGACGAGTGCTGGGGTGCTAGGAACAGTCTCTTTCCCCCTCATCGCTTCAGCCAATAAAAGTTCGTGTTTTATGATTGTATTTTTGTACTTTTCGTCAATGTCCGTTAGCCAATAGGTAGATATGACGCCTTTGCCCTAGAAAGCAACGCGGTTAAAAGTGTTACTTGAAATCCAACTGGAAATGAATGAATTTAACTTGTTATCGGAGCAACCCATTCAAATAACTCTGTGCATGAAATAAACAAAACCCAGGAGAATGGTGGACGATTCAACACAGAATACTACGAAAGTATCCAGGGATTAAAGAGGCAGCACATTGAATCACTCTCGGGGGAACAATTACAAAGACTCGAAACCCACTGAGACGTTAAACGCTACATATGGGGATAAACTAAGAAAGTGCCGTTTGCTTTTTCCACCTTAAGTCGTACAAACTCTTCAAGAAAACAGGAAAACGCAAAGGCTGACTCGAAAATCGGTAAGTCCTCAGAATTCTCCAACCTCAGAACCCTCAGAGCGAATGACCACTAAAATGGTTTTTCCATAATGGTGTTAGAGGTATCTTTGCCAGCAGAAGCCGATGCATTACAAAATACGTTTCACGAAATCTCTTGGAATCCTTTTCATTTGGGCAAGGCTTCAAGAATACTCCTGCGCTGAATATTTAATTAGGTATGGAATTAAATTTTCCTTGAGATATCCTAAAACATACTTTTCCATGTTTACGAGAAAAAAGAAGAAAATTAATTGGTATAGTTTATTAATGAGAGATTAAGTTGAAAAACTTATGTAAATTCCTTGCTCTTTCATTTTATTCCAACGGGTAGGTAACCTAGTTGTGTTGATTAATTTACTTAAACTGAAAGCTAAATTTCAATTGGAAACAAGTTTGACGTATCAAGGTCCGAAGAAGTCTGGTGTCTATTAATAGCTCTAGGTTGTAATCTTTTCAATGGTGAAAGACAGCGTTTTCAATCTTATCACAGCTTGGGTGAAAGCGGCAAACGGCGCATGACATCAGCGAAATGATCCCCTCGCAAACCTACAAAGTGACCTGCTTACTACAGAGCTAGGGAATTATCTAGCCATTGGCCCATTGATGGAGCCAGCGTGAAGAGCTTTGATCTAGACTGATAACTTTGCCTGAAAATATTCCGAATGAAGGCCTTATCTCAAGCCTGTTATTCTTTGCTTGGTGTTGACGAATGCTTTTCAATTTAAATCTTCACGCTTCGTAACTTATGGTCGAATTCTAAAAGCTCTCAATATATACTTCCCAATGCATGCTTCGCTACGTATTTCTCCGAATGCATCTCTCAAAATGCATGTGTTGCAAAGTGAAATAAGTGGCTCACTTCCTAGATGGTTCATAGAAACCTGTTCTCAAATATCTATTAAAGAAATCCCTCTACAATGCAATTACGAATAGCTTCATATTGAGGCACTCCTTCGGATACTGGCAATCGTAGGCAATAAAGCTTGAAGGGGCCTTACCTTAACCGCCAACTCTTCCCTTGCCTCAAGTTGAAAACCACCAATAGCTGTTAGAACATCTTTGGTGGATTGGCTAACGTGAATTTTCAGGGCTATTTTGAGAGGAAAAATATCCCTTTAGTGATAATCGAAGCTTCTAATTATAAACCGAATTAAAATCGGATAAATTGGAATATGATGAAAACCAGTCTAGTGACACACCTTCCCCAGTGGACTCCATTCGGGATGCTGTGTTGACAGTGTCACCAAACAAGCAGTACCTGGGCATTGCTGAGCCAACAACTCCAGTCACTACCGATCCTGTGGAACAAACCCATTTATTGAGACAATATGGCACTTACAACAAAACCTCTGCAAGCATGTTGTTTGAGTTGGAAAGATTTTGACGCGAATACACAACTCCAATAGTATACTCCAATGCTTAATGACCCAAAAACAACGCTAAGCCCATGTGGGATTTGAAGGATTATTCATGTTTAAATATAAACCATTTGAGAATTCGAGTATAAAGTTGCAGCTTTCAAAGGGAAGAAGTCCTTAAATGGCAAATTAGCGCTTTAATAACAAGTCAATCAAATCGTATCTTTGAATGACTTTAATTTGCGCTTCTAAACTAAAACTTGAACTTCAAGGCCAGTTTACACGATGCATGTTTTTCATTTGCTGACTTGTGAGTTTTCCGCAATGCATTAAAGTTTTATGTGCATTAAATGAGCATTAAAGTTTGCTGCAAGGCTGATGCCTAAATACCTGAGTTGATGCCGACTCTAATACGCAGTTTGCTGTCTTGCTGATGCTGGATAACAAAGCTCTTGACTGCATTCAAAATGTGGAAAGCCATCAACGCAATCTCCTTCGCATGCTGATTTCCATTTCGTACTGGTAGACCGGAGACTACCATATACGCGTCCCCAATGGTCTCAACCTGGTCCAAAAACAAAAACATCAAGGACCATTTACTGACATTCATCTCTCGCCCCATCAAGTTCTGCTAAAAAATTATCAATTTTGTTTCTCATGCAGCAATTCTAAAAAAATTAGCAAACAACAACTTTTAAGTTATTTTATCATTTATCAATGTCTTGATACGAAGCTGTTAAGATCTTTTTATTCAACTAAGGGTATTCCATCGCAAATGCAGAAATTCAACTCGTGTTTCAGTTCACCATTTGAAAACTTCCTCTTGGTACTATCTAATAGTGTTATTCCTTCAACAACAAATACCACGATCACATTTTCATAACAAGCGAGTATATAGCCATGTAAAGTGCGAGACATTTCTTTACCCATGTACAATGAATGGAATCGAATTTCTAAGTACACAAGCGAAAAGTACCGACTATTGTTAATTTTTGCTTATAAACATTTAACCAAATGATTGCTAATAAATCTTCATCAAGTCATAAACGGATAAAAAAGGTAGATTCAGTTATCATATGGATCAACAAATGAATAAAGTCTGTCGATATTAAACCACAAAGATTAGATAACATGGAGGGGAGCGTTTAAAGAAAGAAGAAAATATGTTCACCTTGTAAACATTGTAATACTGTATGATGCTATCAAACAACGTGTAAAGTTGGTTCAGGAAGGTGACAACCTAAAAAAGGCTTAGGAGTTAGTGCTGTGTCTTAAGCAGCAAGCAATGAATGAATTAACATAACCATCAAAATAAAGAGGATAAGCGTCAATGGAGCCAAGTGGGTCAGTCGACCTGACTCTAAAAGCTGCGACCCACTTTCTCTGCGCTCTAAACGAGAATCATTTTTGGATTTGAGATCCTTAGCATTGAGTGTCATTTCATCGAAATCCATTCAATGGATGCGAGCATTTGGCAAAGGTCACCAGACATAGGCACTGCGGCTTGTGCATGAGAGATCCAAAGGAACGCAACTTTCTCTCGGTGACAAATCAAAATAGATTTATTACAAGATAAATTTTTTAATTAAGGAAATCGGAGGCAGTACGTTCTGCTCTGGGCGTTTTTGAAAGCAATCAAGAGGCGCAAATTAATGTCTAAAAATTACAATATTGGTTCAAACTGCACAGAAAGACCCTTGCGTTGTTTGCCTCTGTACCAGACGAGCTAACAAAATGGCTAGCTAACAAAATGGCTAGCTAATAAAATGATCTCGACCCCATAGAGAGATGTCTCCACTTCAATAACTCGCTATATATTCTATGCCACATGCCTAGGTCACAGTTAAAAAGATGTGACCTGAAGACAGTTTAATTTCTCGTGTTTCGACGCCAAAAGTCGTAACATTAATGTTGATGACACTTTTCGCATTATTTCTCTACTTTGCCAGCGAGCAACGTGGCTTGTATTCTACCCAGCAAGTCAAAAAGGATAAAGCGGCACAAATGTAGGGGGAGGGGGAGGGGGGGGGCTATCTAACAGAGAAGACACTGAGAGGTGGCCAGATAAGGTGGCGGTTGTGAGCTCCGTCCCCGCGGCTTCCTCTGCGTTGCATTGTGGAATACGTTTGGTGTTGGGTCAAAGAAAGGCGTCAAACAGATTGGCACAAGCTCTTGGTTTAACCTGCTTTGTCTAACCTTTGCAATATCCAGAGCAGCAATCCAGTGCTTTGAGCACTTAGCTCATCATCAATCGAATACGCGAGTGAATATCCATGGCCCTATCTCATCTTGCCAGTGTCAAAAATTGTGCATAGCTTTTAGAGAATATTTGGTTTCTATTTGACAAAAGGAGACTCGTTTGATGAGAATTTGCCAAGCACTACGATATCAGCTAATAAAACCATACACAAATATATGCTGAAATAGCTTTGGCAAAAACCATGAAGCAACTTGACCCCATTGACAAACCAATGACCTAGCCAAGCTCTGGTCATTACGAACTCACAGCTAATAAGTGAAGGCCAAAATGGAAACATGTCGGTATTCTGGCTGACGTCATTGTCACACTATCAAACCAATGCTGTCTTGTTGTACTGATTCAGCTAAAGGTATGGATAATCACTGGCTAATGCATCAAGTCTGATTAGCTGGCTGCAAAGTGCAAGGCTACGACTTCTGGAGATGCAAGACAAGATAGCGCTGTCTCACACTCATCAGCATTTGAACATTTTTGAGAACTGGTAAGTGCTTCTTCGTAAGCGGTGACAAAGTATCTCTTGTAATGAAATGAAACATTGGTGAAATGATTCCTTGCTGGGAATCGCCAGTATGAATTCCATTTATGTAAAAATGCAGAGGATCAAAATGAAGCACCTGTGTTTAAGGTGGGGCAATAGTGGTCCTTCTCATGACACAATGAGCCAAGGTCATAAGCGACAGAAATCAACAACAAACGCAGATGACTACAGTTTCAACGCAGTGCAGTCTCAACTCGCACTTGAGAGAAATGCAATTTGCATTCTTAAAATGAACAGGATCAAGGGGGCCACTTCTGTAAGATTTTAAGGGGGTCGGTGGGCCAGTCTGACACTGTTTGGGACTAACTATTGGCATGGCAACAATGACTACCAAAGACAACATAAATAGCAAGTCCACAAAAACATAACAAAATTCGCAGCCTCAAAGTGCATGACACACTAAACTTTGTTCAACGATTTCTGGGGAAGTGTCATTGCGATTGACTTGAGCTTGATCGTCTTTACAAGAAAATATGCTGACATTCGTACCATAAGCTGTTATATAAAAATAATCAAAAAGACAGGTGACAATGGACTAACCTGCAAGGCAGAGCTGGCGGCACACAGCGAAGTGAATCCGACTATATCACTGAAATAGATTGTCACTTCTCTAAATGTCTCTGCTTCTACTTCTTTCCCCTTGGCCAGTTGCTTATAAACCGCACGAGGCAACATTCTTCCCACCAATGCTTCGACCCGCTTTTTCTCTTCTAAAAGCTCCTTGTTCTTTTGCTCGACAAGGTGCTCCCAATTTTTAGCATACTGTTCCATTCTGTATAGCAAACCGTCGACAATATTGCTTTTGCTACGAGAGAATGTTCTCGTGGTTATCATCAAGGTAGTTTTGTGTTTCGTTATGCATCGAATTGAATGGTTTATAAGCCCTTCTTTGGAGAATAGGAGAGTGGGCAATACTTATACAGCGATGGCTAGTAACAAGCTTATATTGCTCTATCCAAATTTAGCAGATCTTTTTTAAATGCTGGATTTGATCAAAATGGCACTGTAGCTATGGCATAGTGATAAGATGGGCTTTCAGACAGTGCGATAGATGTCCCTGAATTAGTTTTGGAAAGAGCATCCTCAAAAGAACAATTTCAGCTCAAGCCCAACAAAAAAAGATTTGATGCATTGAACTAAAATCCACTCTAGGCCCCCTTAGGCTATGCACGGAGATTAGAAAAGCAACTAATCAAGCATCATAGCTTTACAGTCCATAAAAACTCTTGTGGAAGTTGAAGGATACTCCGCATACTCACAAGCCATTGGCCTTCATGACCGCTTCGGTCTCTTTGGCCATTTCAGAGAAGGACGGTCTTTCCTGGGGATTTTCACTCCAGCATCGGAGCATCATCTTCTGCAATTCAGCCGCATTCTCAATGCTGTTTGGAACGACGGGTCGAAATGGCGGGTTTTCCAACGTCACGACGCGTGTTACGATATCTGCGAAAACGAGGCTATTCAATAATGGTCCTGTTGCATGCTGAGGTGTGCAAAGAGGTTCGTCCAATGACAAGATCACTAACTTAGTTAAAACCAACCCCATCCCCTCCTACCCCTCCAAGAACTAATGGAGACAAGGTAGCCTCTTTGCAACGTTTAGGTTTCAGAAACAACATAGAAAGAGTATAATCTTCTGAGCTTTTTGATGTATATGCAACACGTATCTGGAAATACTATGAGATGATAGTGCCACGAAGACGAAAAGGCATAATTCCCGGCCTCAGAAGTTTACATTAACTAATTTGGAAAGCAAGCGCTGTTATGACAAATAAAAACAAAATGATTAAATATAGAGTGCAACAGAAGAATACGAGATCTGTGTTCTCGGGGGCTAATGTAGATTTATAATGATTGCGAAGCCTTTCTCAAATTTTCTTTTCCTATAAAGTTTACGCTGGCTCGGGTCATTTCAGCAACCTTAAACTAGGATGTTAAAACCAACAGCAATTATCATAAAATTATTTATAGGAATAAATTTCTCTTTCATCGAAAAGCGGGCGATTCTTTAGATTCCATTTGGGTAGGACGTTTGCATGTTAAAGCAATCAACAATAACTGAAAATGTTAATTAGGCACTTTGACTTTTCGAAAACATTGATCAGAGATTTGAAGCACCAGCAAATATGTAATAATGAAAAGTGCATTAGTTCAAATGAAAGATCGCTTTATTCTATTTGAAATTCGGCTGCGTTCCTATTCACAATCACTTACATAATTAATACGACTATTATGGCTAATTAGAAATTATTGTAAATTATTCATAAACTCGTTAGCACATAATAGTAAGTCATACAAGCCAAATTGCAATGACGGACCAGCCCCAAGCCATCTGGGTGACTTTTTGACTTTCGCAAAAAACAGAAAAGTGTTTGACCAACCTTTCTCCAGTACTTAGTTATGTCATAAATATAACACCATACCAGCTTATCCGCAAAAATTCCCCTCCGCAAAAGACTCGCAAAAATGCCCTCTATAATCAACGCCTATGGGGCGACCAATGGCTTTATTGTCATAAAGATAACTAACTGAGTTTATTTAAGTGCCTATGAAGTCAAAATTCAAGCCATCATATTTTTTCTTTGTTCGACTAAAGTTGGTGCACTTTTTCAATTGGTGCTATTTTCCCCCACGATATTTTCGCCCGGAGATGTCTAAAATAAATCTCAAAGATGCGAGTTTTTGCAAATTCCTTGCAACAACAACAGCAGTGTGCCATGACGTCACGTGGTCTGCACGCAAATAATGAAATCAAAACAAATCAATAGCGTGAAAATGGCGGCCGAGTTGAGACATTGCAGGCCAAGATGACGCTACATAGAGTCCCGTATGCACTAGAACAAAAAGACATGAATACCTTCACAGCTCAAGTTGACGTCACTCCAGGGGCCTCGTCTGGTGTGACACTCCTGTAAAATTACCCCAAAACTGTATACATCTCCCTTCGCTGACCCCCTAGCTGGGGCATTCGGGTCTCTAAGCAGCTCCGGTGCCACCCACAAGCGACCTACGGATAGCAAAACTTTGGTACAAAAGCTGTTTTTCTTGGAAATATAAGGGAGCACGTATAAGAAGCCACTCGAGTTTACAACAATTATCTGAGGAAACAAGCTTTGAATACCAGTTATAGCCTCTCAACGCACCTAAATAGAAATTCAGAAATTAAATTTCATTGCATTCTGCCATCAACCTATTGCTTAAACCAACTACCAAAGTCATCATAACATGTACAATTCATAGACTGATGCTTCGAAGATTATTTCATCCATCCATTCTTTTTTCATTCATTAATCAATTTATTCATTCTTTCATTCATTCATTCATTCATTCATTAATTTATTCATCCATCCATTCTTTTTTCATTCATCAATCAATTTATTCATTCTTTCATTCATTCATTTATTCATCCATCCATTCTTTTTTCATTCAGTTATCAATTTATTCATTCTTTCATTCTTTCATTCATTCATTCATTTATTCGCTCATTAATCCTTTTATTTATTCACTTGTTATATCATGTTATAAACTAAGCTGCGATAGATATCATACTATTCAAGCTTGTTACATTTTCGTTCAACCATCGAAATATTTAAACCTTTAAGCTTCTCTTCAGACCCGAAACTCTTATCAAGCTAAAAACCATCTGCAAATCTACTGAGTTTGCAAGGAAAGCTGTTAACTAGAAAAGCTCTTTGTGTATTTATATTTTAGTTGCGAGATTTACACGCTTTTTGTACAGTGCCAATACCTACAAATATTATATAGATAGCAAGTAAGTATGATTCGTCATGTTAAGAATAAATTTCATATTTACTTCTGCTATCAAGCAATTCGCTGAATTCCATGGCCTTGCCCCTTCTTTTAAGGGTGTGAAGGCCAAAGTCTGTTATCTTAACCAACCAGTTACTGTCAATCAGGCAATTAGAGGACTTCAGGCTTCCATGAGACAAAATGGGACTACTGTGAAGATAGACCATGCCCTGCAAAAGACGAAATGAATTTTCATGGACGCGAAGGGATCATTTTCAATACTGTCGAAGATCAAAAGATGACTTGATTAGAAAGAAAGTCGTGTGGATGAAGTTATAAATTGTTGAGGTGTCCGCTGAAGAATTCTACAACATGTTTGCCAAACTTCGAGGAAAAAGGTTTTCTAGAGGAAGGCTATAAATCGGCCGGTCTCCTTTAATAACAGCACTACGATTGCAAAACGCGCAAAATAGCCGGCTCACATTTGCTGACAAAGGATAAGCTCTATCGAACGATTAGTGGCACAAACTACACGGAATAGAGACATTTTGCTAATTAATAAAACTGTCTAAGACTATTCAGTCATGATATCTTGTGTTTAATTTTACTAATGTAGGCATAGCACAGTCGAACACGATAAATTAAGACAGATGTTGGCGCCAGGGAAATGAGTGACCTAGCGTAAAAAAATTTCTTAAGAAAGAAATTTCTTCGGAAAAATACAAAGCATACTAAATGTTTCTAGACAGCATACTGTTTCATTTCTGTGTGCAACATATTCAAAATTTTTTGACATTGTGGTTGAACTTTCAATAAAATGGATCTTAATGAAACACGAGAAAAATTCCAAATGAAAATGATGGACTTTGATGCGCGTACCTTCGGGCACCAAGATTCGCATTGGAAATAGTTTTATGATCGAGTGAAGATCTCGATAAACTCTGACAGGGATTTAAACCGAGGCATCAAGTAGTGGTGTTTGTTAAAAGCCTAGAGCCCTAGTCTAGAGAAGTCAGTTTAAACTTGGGACAAATGTTAGAAAATAGCTGTCATTTATTTCTATAACAAACAGACGTAGCTAGATAAAAATTTAAGATAAAGCAGGGTATATAATGCCGCCAGATAAGTAATGAATGTTGAGATTGGGATTAGATGGGGATACCAAACAGTACTTTTCAAAACGTCAACAGCATTTACCTTTGTGATATCTGATATCAATGATATCAGAAAAAGCGTTTCAAGCTTCATATCTTCGTTCTCGAGAACATCCTGGGAAAAATCAAAAAATCATTTTCATCACTGTCACATGTTTTTGACACTATCATTTGCTAATCAACAAAATCGAGGTTGTGTTGCGAATGTAACAATAGAAAGCACTAGACTAAAGAGCACATTTCACTAACAAGAATAATACGCTCTAATTTGTTTCCTCTGAATTCCAATGTTGCCTTAGTCTACAGCTAAAGATAAATATATATTTTACTTTTCAACAAGAAAGTTTGCTTGAATTATACCTTAGACCAGGAGTGTGAAATATATTTCTGCAGAAAAATGATGGGAAAAGCCAAGTACGAGATATTTAACATAAACGAAGAAATGTGTAAACATAAACAAAACAAGTTGTTTATAACATTTGCTAAATGGCAACAAATTCGAGGAGTTACCTCTAAGCTACCATGGGCAGCTATTTGAGTTACAATCAGAATTCTTCCTGGCTTAACGTGTGCACCAATAAACGGGTTTATATTGTCATGGCGAATTTCTCGTATCTAAAGTAAAATAAAAAATTCGACAAGATGTGTCTTTGACAAATTCAATTAAAAATGAAACGCTAGGAGGTGACGACGTGGCGATAAAATGGTTCAAAAGGTAACAGCTGTTTGGAGAGCACACAGCAACGGGTCACCTTGAACTTCCATTACCAAAGTTAACAAAATTTCCCTGTATTGTTTTCGAGTGAGAAAGCCGTGACCCCATGTGTGAACAAGTAAACGATTATCATAAAACATTGCTGCTTGTATTTTTGTTTAATTACTTGAAAGCTTATATAGGCACAAAGCTGATGCTAATGCCATTATGAATGGCTTCTATACTCGGCCTTTTAACAGAGGTGTAGTCATGAACACAAAACATCGATTGCTAACATAGGGTTTGCCCCATGCCGGGAATTTCGTCACGATTCTGGGAAATAAACCGCTTTTGCGAATTCCCTGAACTATGTGTGGGTGTAATATTTGCAGTTAACCCCAATACAAGGAGGTCAATGACCCACACACCTGTTTTAGTTCCAGAAGTGACTCTCGCTTTAGTTCAACGTTCTGAGATTCGATTACTTTAACAGCCACCCAGTCCGTTTTGTAGATTGCACGTACTGTTTCAACGGTTGACTTCTTTCGAACTGGTGATAAAGGCATTTCTTTCTCGATACTCTGAGATGGAAGCAAAAAGCCATCAGGACATTTCCAAGATGAGAGAAAGTCCCCCTTTTGATAATGTCACGTTTGTAGATTAAGAATTGCACTATTTATAGAGATGCAAGGCATTGCACGAGATAATGCAACTAAAGAGAACCACAACAGCTATTCTGATTGGCAAAACTCGATTGCCGTTTCAATAATACGGCATTGGAAAAACAGATCATAAAATACAAAGCGCCTACCACACTTGGTGTGGAGATTGACTGTGCAAAGGAAAAGTTGTGAAGCTTCAACTCTGAAATATCGATCTCCCAGAACTTGTTTGTTAGCGATCTTTCCAGGCGATAGCTCCTTGAAAATAAAGTTAGAGACCCATTAGAGTGGTTGGCGTCATATGGGCTAAGAATTTAGATTAAGGTGCTTGTAACAGTTTGCCAAATTCATGTCAAAAATTCCTTTAAACTAAAACTATACATCTTTGCTGTTTTTATGCTTGGTTTGTAACTCTTAAGCCGAATACTGAAATGTGCTACGAGAAAAAGCAAACTATTTACATGGTAATGAAGGGTTGAGATCTGATAAGGTCAAGGTTATCATGTCAAGGTCATAAGGTCAAAGTGACAAGGTCAAGGTTAATGACGACGACTTACCTGTATTTAAACACTGGTAGTAACACTAGCATAACGACGATAATAGAAACGGAAATGGAGATTGCCAGGACTTTTGTATCTGAAAGAAGAGACAGAAACATTTCAAAAACGAGCAGTTGAAATAGTGATTTGGTAACTGCTTCGAAATTGGCCGAATAAATTTTAATACAAGAATATATCAAGCTAGAAACAGAAGAAAAAACCGGAAGGTGGGAAGGTTGGAAGCTAGTCAGAACCGAGCCGGAATCATGCCTTCCATAGGCCAAGTGGTCGACTTCACTCGTCAATCTCGCCGTTCAACTGCTTCTTGATAAACAAACATGCAAACCAATCCAAAAAGAGATTTCACACAGGGCTTTTAAGGATTTAAAGGATTTAACAATCGGTGAATCCAAATTTGCCTTTCAACAGTACCGGTGTTAGCCACTTTAATGGGTTTGTGTGGACAAAACATACTTTCTAATGAACAGCTGCTATAGATAAAATCGGTAGGAAACAACTGGGAGCAAAAAGTTTGACTTGCAAGGGTTCACCCTCGACTAGCCTACTTTAATACTGCTTGAATCAAAATGTATGATTTCTGCCATGAAAGTGGTCTTTGCTAATAATATCAAAGTTGATTATCAATAAAGAGGCAGCAGAAGATTCACGAAGCTATTAGATATCCTCATACAAACATGACCCATCGATATCACTTGTATCACTCTAAATCAAACAGTTGCAAAAATTTCCCATCTCTCGTCATTCATGAATACCTTGTGATTGAAACCTACTTTTGACATGATATCCTTTCGTTCAACGCTCAAGAGCATCTAAAGATCAGACTTTGAAAAGTATTGCCTTGCCAAACGATAGTAGGTGCTTCAATCAACAAACTGTGGGCTAATATTAGGCTACTTAATGGGCCTTTGACGTCAAACATGCAAGCTGATCACAACCAATGCAACACTTGTGTTCAAGTGTCTACAAATACACAGGGGCTGAAAGGCCTCTAGGGTTGGAATACAACACTAGCAATATACGATGAGAGAGTCCTTTCGAAGACTCTGTGCACGTTTTGAGGGAAAAACAGTTAATGATCATGAAATTGCAGAGTTTTCCCAACGTCAATCAATTGTGCAAAATTTGCCCTATCAACAACAATATTAAATCGACTGTGAAAGCGAGGTTCGCACTCAAGCGAGGATTCGAATAAGCCAATGGGCTGGACCTTGACAACTGGATTAACAAGGATAAACTATTGCTGCTTCTTAAAAGCTTCGCGAAACCGATTCTGATTGGACACTTACAGTCTTCGCTGGCAACGCTGTCACACTGCAAATCTCCCATGATTCTCTTCGGCCATCTGAGAGGCTGGCGTTCTTTGTAGACCAAGGTTGTTTTGTTGGAAACGAGGTTACTCGACTCTTCAAAATAGGCATTGTACGAAACAACTAAAAAAGATCAGTCCACAAAAACTTAGCACCACTATGAGGAATGTGAAGAAAAATCAACAGCGAACAAAAGCACCAGATCTCCTTACCACAAATTATTTAATCCTGGTTCTTGACAGGATTATAAGGATTGTAAGAATCTAAATGTCGAATTACAATTTAGTTTCTGTTTCACTTAGCCTTCACAAGAACAGCAAACTGATAAACATTATTGGATCACCGTGAAGGTAAACTTTGAAGTGACAATCAAAGCAATTCAATATTGATACAAAAGTTACATGGGCCACCACGAGGAGTATAAACGCAAAAGTACCAAAGCTCTGGTATAGTAAAGAGAAACCAAAAACCACACCAATCACAAAACGTAGACTCAAATATATACATTTATGTGCTACATCGATGATAGTTGGTCAAGTTATCTCAGATTGAATTTGCCCTAAAGTGACCTCTGCATGCAGCAATGATCTGATACTTAGAATTGGCTTCACACTCGAATAACCGCATGCGCACAATCATTTGGCTGTGCTGGCAACATGACTGCTTTCTTTGAGGAAATTGGAAGCATGAACTGTTGAAACTCAAATGAATCCCTTCATGCGATAAAGCACTAGATAAGGACACAACAGGATATTAAGTGGGTCAAAGTAATATGAATAGTCTGAAGGAGAACTTTGTACCAACCGGAGCTTTCGTTAAACGTATAGAGCATGTAGTTGAATTTGACATACAGTCCTCGGTGGTTGAGTTCATGAACAACTAAATTGTGGCCTAGGATACCTGGAAGAGGAGGAGATGCTGATAAATTCATACTCTATGAACATTGAATTTGCAGCCTTGCCAGAAGGCACACTTTAACAGCACACCGCTACAAAATATATAGTATTTAACCATATAACACAGTGCTAGTGAATACCGAATTCGACCACTAACAAAGTGTAAACTCCCCAAATTTAAAATATTCAAGATTTATCTTAACATTAAAGACTTTTCAATATTCAACTGTAATTGTCATCTTTTATAAGAAATACACTAACAATAGTGATTGAAAATGGAATTGATAAAACAACAGGATTTGATAAAGGGTAAAGGCAACAGGATTTCTTACGATTTGATAAAAGTACATTAGCTCAGCTAGCCCTAGATTTCAATGAGCTGTGCATTCACAACATCACTTATGCATGATACTTTATTGCCGTCTGCTTCGATTGGTACTTTTTAAACATATGAACAACAAAAGATGCATCTCTACATGCGTGCCACGGCTCCCTTTGCCGGCCTTATAAGGTGTATACGGTTTCAGTTCACTTCGTAATATGCTCGAACAGAAAGCTTGTCATACAAACAAAACTAATCCACTGATTTGCAAAGATTATGCAGTGTTAATAGCAGTTTAAGGTCGTCCACTTTCTGATCTGCACAAGTCCCAAGCGTGCCTTAGAAGATTTTTCACCAGCGAAAATTATTCAAGAAGAAAGAAAATACAGCAAGACTGCGAAAAGAAAATGGGAAGACGTTCTCCTAGCTTTCACTGTTCTTACGCAGGATATATTCAGCGAAGGGGTATGGCGGTTTAGGGGGGGGGATCATTTGGAAAAGTCACCCCCTGCCTTCTCCCACTATTACACCCACGCTTGTATGCTTACTGGCAACTTCGAAGGCAGTGAATTGGTCTCATTTATAGGAGGAAATGATTCTGTTTATAACGGCGAGGCAAAGCATACCATTTTAATCTTCATCTAGATTCGACGAATCGTACAGACCATGTTACTTCCGCACCAACCAATGTTTTGTGAATCCACTTTCCAGAATCCCATGTTATTCTATTGACTTGTGGCTTAATTTCTCTCCGTGTTTTAGGAAAAGATCTTGATGATTTGCTTAAACCGTCGGCGGCAATCAAACAAAGTTTTTCGGCGTTTCTTAAAAAATATTCTGTCGGAACCAAACTCAATCAATTCACAGGATATATTTGGCAAAGATATAAAGCGACTTTTTCCAGACGTAGATGGTCTTTCTTCGAAAGTGAGAATGATTTAGATTGGAGTACATCTGTCTAATTACTGTCTATATTCGTAATACAAATAATTAGATAATTTGAAAAATTAACATGGAATAAAAAATTACAAAGATGTGAATTATTAAAAATCAACAGCGCGGTTTCAAACAATTTGAAAGGGAAATGTTTTTTTCCGACTGGGACTTAAGGACCGCTATCAGTAGACAGTATGTAAAAGGAAAGACATGAAGCAGGTCAAAACTGAGACACTTTTTATTAACTTTATGAAGGAGAACCCCGTTTTCTATTGAGATATTGGTTTTTATAATATTTTCATTACAGTCTGACCCAACGTTCTTGAATCGCAGTATTATGAGAAAAACAAGCTCAAATTATAACTAGCTCCTGCAACGGGCTAACAAACAGGGTTTCGTCTCAAAAAGGTCTTCAAAATTCCGGAAAACCCCTTGGAGATCCTTTGAATCTCTATTTTCTCTAAAGGAATCATAGAGAAACCCTTGGAAATAAAAGAATACGTCAAAGCTAGTTAAAAAACCCACCAAATCTCATCAATGGGACAATTCAACATCTGCAGGATTATTGACCGATGCGCAGGCGCTATCCTACGCAGTGTGCAAGGGTATAGATTTGTGTTCATTCTGCTCATTGGAAATTTCTCAGAATGAAGTAGGCAATGCTCGGCCCCTTGATCCTTAATACAACGCTTGAAATATTTTGAAACATCAGAGGACGGTCTTGAGAATCATTAAAGATAAAGAGAAGAAAGCACATGGAATGTGAAAATCATGGGACGACTTTTTCAAAGCGAATAGGATAACAATGACCTTGGAAATCTAGAATAACTAGGCCTTCAGAACAGTGAATAGAAAACGTTACAGAACCATTTCGTTTTATATCTAGTGAGCAATAAGAGAAACGCTTACATCACCGAGGTATATGACATTGTATGAATACGCACATAGTAAACGATAAGAAGAAAATCTCACTTTGATATGTCATCCCTTTGAGGTTCTCATAGACATCAGTGCCATTGTTGATGTCTCCTTTGGTCATTAGGGTCTTGTTTGCAGCGAGGGCATAAAGAAGAACTGCATCGTAAAGGTAGTAGGCAATCTCAGGGATCTAAACGCAATGAAAACGTCATCAGAACATCACTAGTTACCAGCCCTTTTCAACATAAAATGGTGTACAAACAGGGCCTTAGGTTGTTGGACTTAGAAGAGAACTAACTTATGACGTCATCAGAACATCACTAGTTACCAGCCCTTTTCAACATAAAATGGTGAACGAACAGGGCCTTAGTTTGTTGGACTTAGAGGAGAACTTATGACGTCATCAGAACATCACTAGTTCAACATAAAATGATGTACAAACAGGGCCTTAGGTTGTTGGACTTAGAAGAGAACTTATGACGTCACACAATGCAGAGGCGGATCCAGAGCAAATTTGAAGGAGGGGCAGTTGGTAATGTAAAATTTTCAAAAATTGATGACAAGAGTACGCTGCATGCGACAATTAAAGATTTTCGCAATAAACAACATAACTTTGAGGTAATCCTTCAAGCAAATCAACCTATCGGTCTCAGAAACGTTTTCATCTGATTCTCATTCTTCAAAAGGGGCGCAGAATTTCCAAAAAGGGGCGCCAGACTTGCTTCAACTCGTTGAGGGAACTGCCCCTAGTTGCCCCCCCCCCTTAAATCCGACACTGACACAATGTATTCCCAATACCAGGATTCTACAAATCGATGTGGGAAGTGGTTGGCACAGAGTTCTGCTTCGAGTCGTAGTAGGCCTTCTATTTGTGAAATGATTACCCTTGTGCATCTGGTAACTGCACTTCAAAAGCAAGTATGGACTACGAATCAAAGCTGCCCATACTTTGACATTCGATAGCCTCTTACTAGTAGTGCCATCAACATGAAAAAGAAGCCACAGTTGCTATTAGTGATACTGACCAAAAGGAGGCTGACACAATAAATGTGGAAGCAAACGGATCATTCGTCAAAACAAAAAGCAGCTTCATTATGGCGGGCGTACGTAGACTGTAGAGTATGGTTTCTTGCGAAACGTGCTAATCGCCAGTTGAGGAGTCTGAGTGCCAACAAGATCCTTCGGGGAATACTTCCTTAGCAGCATTGCTGGACTATTTAGGCCCACTATTTAGACTAGACAGGATATGTAGAAGATATTGGGAAAGTCTGGGAAAATTGGATCAAACTTTATAAATCCATTTGACACAAACTTTGAATGGATCGACAGAATGCTTGATAAGGAACCTAATATTTTAATGAATTGATGAAATTAAATCAAATTGAGTTGCGTGGTTTGAATTCAGTACATATGGACAGGAATTTAATGGTCTCTTTTCCTAATAAAAGGAGTGCGTACTTTTTCTGGCAGAGAAATTGGTCGCAGAACAATGTATAAAGTGACAGAGTTTACCAGAAAATTTTGTGAATTTAATAACATTGATGAGCCACAAAGAGGATCAGGTCTTTGTGAATTTGACTTAGATTCTGACTCCATTTCCACAGCCGTATCAGATCAAAATTCCAAGCAAAATAGTGAAGAAAATCCCAAGAGGATCGCGCTTGTAACGGGCCTAAAAGCTAATACCATCTGATTGCATTCTGGGAAACTTTTCGGCATTTCGTAAGAAGTTACTAATAAATGATAATCTAGATATTAAAACGCTCAGGTATCTTATAAGAATTTCGAGACACTTGATACAAAACAAATCCAAGATCTACCGCACAGAACTGATATGACTGCCGGAAAATAACCTCAATCGAGGGCGGGTTGTCCCGTCAAGGAAACACACATAGGTCAAACGATTCACAGCGAATACATAATTAATAATTCACAGACCCGCTAAAGCGGTGCGTTGTAACAACAGCGCCCATTAAATCCGAACTTTCCCGATTCAATTAAAAACGTAGTAGGTTCCTTAAACGTGCTGACCACCTTAACGCTGAAAAAACCAACACGGTTATTCAATCATTCGCCGCTCTACAAGGAAAGTCTTTGCCAAGCAAGCAAATAACTTTCTGTAACTAATTGCAACACACGCGTTCTTGCAAAAAGATCAAACAAAAGTACAGTAATTCTGAGTTGACAATATATCCAGCTTCAAATTGTCGTGCGACCGCCATTAATAATTCACGTGGAAAGTAGGCAGTTTGACTTGGCAATCGCATGTTCGTCTTTGCTCACGAACAACACAATACGTGCATATTGTAGAATTGAATTAGTACGGGACTCTTGAATGTAAAAGATAAGCTAATGAACGTGAAAAGTAGGGCTCAACTGTTCGCAGGCTGGTGGCCTAAATATAACATATTCTCTGCAAAATGTCGCCCTTAAAACTGCTTGGTGCTATGAGGCTTGGAAGTTTGGATGCAGAGAAGTGTATTGCATAGTCCCTGGCTCTTCAACCACTGCGCCATGACAGATTAATGCGCTACCCAAGCCGGTCGATTGTGACGTGGGAGACTATCAAGTTTGATCTAATTTGATCAAAAACATTTTTCTGAATACAATGCTCCCATTTTCCACGACTTATCAAGATGAAGCAACTCAAGTCTGGCTTCTAGACAAACTAAAAACAGAGACACTGAGGTCTACTGGGGAGAAGCTTTTTCAATTCCCGCCACAATATCACCTCTACGTTCATCTATATAGGCCATGATTTCACACAAATTGAGAAAAACATACTGACATTATCAATTTGTAATGGCAACTCTGATTTTTCAGTGCAAAGCAGTGCAGTATCAACCAGTTATCATTGCCTCTTGTATGTCAGTCAGTCGGACAGTATGCCTTTCACTGGAACAGCATTTTGAAAGCAGTTTGAAGTTTTCAGAGTTCTTGTTTCTAAAGTGTCTGCTTCTACTGCGGCATTTTATGCTACAGCTGTACTTCTGAAGTCGACATAAAAAATTTCCGATTTGATAAATATTTTTAGCACTTTGGTAAAAAGAAGTAGCCTGTAAGCACAGATTACTATGGAGCTTTGGTTTTAAATTAATTGGCCTGGTACACTGAAAATTATTCAATCAAACAGAAATTTGTGGAGAGGCAGATAAGACATAATAAGCATTCTGTGATGAAAAGAGGGACTACAACCAAACTAGCATGGCATACAAAATGGACCCTTGAACACCGACCTCTGGTCGAATAATTGCCATAAACCTCTTCCATTCCCATGCTAAATTAATCAAAATCGTTGTAGAACAAATTACCTAAATAAGTATGAAACGCGGTCCCAAATCGACTAAATAGGCTGAGCCATTATGAAATTAGGACAATTGCTTTGACCTTGTGTAACTGTGTTGAAATGATCTATCCTCGATGATTCGTAATTATCTTAATGACCATCCATAATACGTTACTTAAAGGTACAAGCTCGTTTGGAGATGGTTCCATCAGTTTCATCTGCACGAAGGCCAATTCAACCCTGCTCCTCCAAAGGCTAGCATCGATGGTGACGCCATTAGCCTCGCTTTCGTGTTATGCTCAGCTCGTTGTATTATCAATCGAACACGAGATTCCAAAATGGAGTAGCAAGTGTTTTCTGTTGGTGTTCATCTTAAACTCTTAAACATTGATAGTGGATTCTTTATAAGAACCTTAATAACGTACAAACAGGCTTATTCTTACTGAAAAAGGAGTTTTGACGCGAGATTTCAAAGGAAAAGCGGGCACAACATGCAATTAGGGCAGCTAGCGACAACAGGGTATCTGCAGTCTTTTGATTACGCAAAGATTGGCATGCCTTTTGATAGATTCTTATTAATCATGGTTCTTTCGGCCTCTCTTAATTTCTGTCCCCAGCTATCATGCTACTCCCCACCCTAAAACGCCATGTCCCTAGCAAAAACAGACCATTGTGCATACAACCCAGATTGTGTTCTTGGCATTACCTGAAACAATAACCTAAAAATTGGCCTACATGCATCTGCAAGTCGCAGATCCATTTTAAGTTGAATAAGTAAAATCGACTTACGGATCTGTACGTTTTCTCGCGGTAAAAGTCGCTGTAAAACGGCGCCTTGGAACTGTTCGCTTCGAGTCTGGTGACAAAACTGTCGAATCTCTTCGTTTCGTTGATAATGGGGCCTACCAGAAGTGCCGTCTTCAAAGCCTCCATTACTTTGTTCGTAGACGACTCGGACATTTCTTCGTATTGCGACATTAGCCATTTGAAAGGGTATTTGATCTTGTCTTCAAAGTCCACTGGCGACCTGATGATTATTATGAACACGTAGTCTCCACCCGTCATGTTTAGCTCCTTCGCAAATACAAGGACCTCTCGTGCGATTTTATACTCACACATGAAGACTATCACTGGAAAACAAAAACAGTCGAAAGGTTGGGGAACCAGAAATGAAGTGCAGATAATTTTTCTAGATGACTGGCAAGGCTTGGTACAAAGACAATGTATGGTAAAAATTTATGGAAAAAGGCCTTGATTATTTCCCCCCTGATTGGCCTTGTTATGTTCAAACTGCGCAGGGTAACAACACGAAACCCCCGTGCATAAAAATCTGAACATAACTCAACTGACCAAGTGAGTCACAAACTAGGGCAAACGACCGATAAAATAGCTAAGAACATTCAAAGCAACCACAACCAATCACCGTGTCCTCAAACAAACTCGAATCTTCACAATCTGAAAAGCCTCGTTTTGGGATAACTCACCTCGTACGCACTTGTCTTTGACCGCCTTCAAAGCATTCCTGAGGTCTGACCGGTATGCCCCAATAAAATCAATGGTTTCTGGCAAAGATTCCTCAAGTTCAATGTTGATTCCCAGCTCTCTGAACTGGTCGGAAATTCTTTTGTTGCCGCTCATTTGTAAAGCATTCAGCTCCTCGTTTTTCATAATCGCGATTTTTTTCCAGTTAAACTTATTCAAAATGGCGACAATTGTAGGAACGATCTGAGTCGTAAGCGGGTATGTTCTTGCAAAGAGAAGTTTTTCCTCCGACTTCTTGTTGGCCATTATCGAGTCGTCATCTTTACAGTACTACAAAAAATTAACAAAATATTCTTATAAATTGTGAACATGAGTGTTTCTACGAAAAAGGAAAACATTTTCACATGTTAAGACTTCATTACCGTCCCGTGATCCCCCGGAAAAAAAAATTGAGAGCAGAGCGATCGAGTGGCAGTTTGAAGTGCAACCTCGTTCTGAATATAAAAAGCCTGGGAAAATATCTAGTCAGATTGAAAGTTGATTGAAAAACACAACCTAGCCTCTCTTTCTAGATGCCTCGAACTGGATATAGTGTGGTGATTACGCGTGTCTGAATTTTGAGCCGTATTCACGATAAACTTGGAGTCTGTGGGGGCTGGGGGTGGGGTGGTGGGTTGTAAGTTATATCAGTTGTGGCAACAAGAGGCAGAAAACATAGCCTAGGTTCTATGCCAGTTTCTTCCATTCAGTTTACACCATAAACTAGAGCCTTTAGGATCCTTTGTCTCACGATCGCTATTGCCCGCCCTTTTCATGTTGTGTGCCAACATCAAAATGAAACTTATCAGGCGTTTTTTCAATCTAGAGCTATGG
This sequence comes from Nemopilema nomurai, assembly GCA_003864495.1. Lineage (NCBI taxonomy): Eukaryota > Metazoa > Cnidaria > Scyphozoa > Rhizostomeae > Rhizostomatidae > Nemopilema > Nemopilema nomurai. Next base: position 801,125 of record ML133436.1, on the reverse strand, counting down.
GGTCGTCCTAGCTCTAAAGAATGGCGAAGTGCGCCAGGATAAGACACTGCATGCCTTCGCAACCATCAAAGAAGCCAGAATCAAATGTTGCACATATTCCAAAAATTCTTAGGCATCCACTACAAAAGCCTCATTAACTTAGCATTAACTTCAACTTAAACGTTTTCAAAATATCTTACCCGTGTACGAGTGGGTAAACTAGTTTATCCACGAGACGGCCCTCTATATTTATAACGCCACAAGTATTTGGGTTCCAACCAGAATAAACAGTATCAGGTTGTTTCAACTACTAGATATTAATGCTGAAATGTTTATTTTCGGCATGCGGTGTGAATTTGGCTAGGAAAAGAGTTACCATGAGTATCACGTTTATACAAAGCAGCCAATTAATTAAGCCCTTATTGAAATTCGATGAAGCAATGTTGGCAAATAAACTACATTGGCTGTGAGCGGGAACGCCAGACAAAATGGCGACAAACAGAGGTGGAACCAAGGTGCCCTGGGGGATAGCAGCGATATTTCATGATAACAACCAGGCATATGCGGAACCCCGTGTCTCTGTTGGTCACAAGTAGTTTATTGTATTCAAGCGTGTGCTTTAATTATTTACACAAAACGATCCTCGTACGGGGAATGTAGTTTAATATGCTGTGGGATATGAATTTGAAAAATTGGCAGAACACGAGCGGTGGGGTTTTGTCACACTGGTTGACGTTTTTAATAATGAAAAATAGCAAGTTTGCATTGGACACCATGTCAATGATTATTGCAAGTGGATAGGTCTTTGATGACACGTTCAAACCTTAAAGTCGCGAGTTTTAAATGAGGAGAGGCCTCGCCCATGTTTTACCAAACTGTGAATTACCCTCCTTGTTTTAAACGTCTTTCTTTCGCCATCGTCTTTGCAAAGTCGAAATGGTTGAATCAAAAAGCTTAAGCACATAAGGTCCTTGATATAATGATATTAGTATGAATGGGGGTGCAAAAACCAGTATCGAGTCAATTGGCTTCAGAAGTAATAGCTGCCACTACTGTTTTACATAAAAAGCCTTCAAGCAAGGCCAAAGATTTCGAAAGCATCTACAGAAAACACAAGTTATAGTTTCCACTGGAAAGCAAGTACTTATATAGAACTGCTCATCTTTCAGTACAAAAGGTTCCTAATTCCATCCCAGCTGCTTTTTCTGTGCTATTATTCATAGATTCAGTAAACACTGTAATTTGCCAAATCCTCTGTCAATCCAAAGGCGATTCACCAATAAAAAACCAATTGTTTGCCATTAGCTTCTGGGATCTTGAAAGAGATGAATAATATCTGATATTGCATCATTGAAAGGCTTTGCAGTTTTGAGGGCTAATACCCAAATGGCTTTGACAGAGCTATCTTGTGGATCCCTCAGGTTCAGGAATTCAGGAATTCAAAGATTCAGGAACTTTTTTAGAGCACTGAGGTCAAATAAGAAAACTAGAATAAAGCTTCTAATGACTAAAAATAAAACACTTGATCCCAAATCCTTGACAAGTATGGCTCCTGTGATATAGGAACCTTTAGCAGAAAATACAGAAAAATGTTGTTTGCATAGAAACCTCTAAACCACCTAGCTAACAACAGATAAGGATCAAAATTTATAACATGTTTTTGACCATATTTCTTATTTCTATCTTTCTTTCAATTTTTTAATTCAAAAATGATAGTCAGGTGTGTATAGTGCAACCAAGTATTATTTTGCAATTTGGCAGCAATATATTAAATTTGTGTTTTATCATTATCATCATGGTTATTATCGTGTTTGAGACAAATTAACATTTCATATAATTAATACTTACATTATATAATTTAATCATTATAGATTTTATTTTTATATTTGAGACATATAGCATACAATGAAGATACTTAAGATAATGACAATTAATTAATGTGACAAATTTATTAATGACATTGCATACTAATAAATGCTTTAACGGAGGGAATGAAATATGGCATCACTTAGAGACAAAATGAAGAATGAAAAGATCCTGGTTTTCAGTTTCGCAAGGTCCTTTCCTGTAAATTTCATGGGAGTATCCAACAGCAAGTATTACCAACAAATAACTGGTTTTTTTTTCTTAGAATACTTTAGGAATCATGAGCAGCAGCCATTGCTAGCGTATCTTTGAAGATTTATAAACTATTTCAAAATACATTGAAAAACTTTAGTGGACAAAGACCCCTAACGAGTATCACAAATTCTCCAATAAATTTGTTTTCTCAAATGACCTTTCAACTTCAATCCATTTTCCAAAGTGAAAATCCAAAGTTGCTCTTGCTTGTTAAAATTCCATTTATCAAATTCTAGACTTTGCTAAAGCCACTACAGCTATTTCTGATAGTCATGCTATATGAACCCTTTTGTTTGTAAACAAAAGTAAAGTAAACAAACAACATTTGTAAACCTTGCATACAGGTAGTAGTAAACATCTGACGAATAAACCTGCATTTGTAATGTAGGTGTTGGTTAAACTTGCTTTATTTAGTAATGATAAGAGGTGGAAAGCTAAGACCAGCAACAGGCTGGAAGTGACTCGATTAGCAAGACCCCCTGAAATGTATCTCACGGCATAGGGGGCTTAACCAAAACTTTTGTCAGAACCTTGCTAACCCTGTATTGGTCATGGAGTTCAGCAGGGGGTGCTTGTCAGACATAAACTGAACCTTTTAGCACCACAATATACAAAAAATGAAAAGATATGAGAAATATTAATCTTAAGTATGAGTAAATAGTGTACTTTCATCAACATTACTCTGTGGAGTTTTGTCTATACTCATGATAGAATACTTTTAATATGGATAAACATTCTGAAACATAGCTATTAGTAAGAAACCATTAACTTATTTACCAAAATCGGCAAGCCCTTTTCAAATTGCATTTAGAAAGCTAAAATCTACTTAGCAAACTTTAATTTGAAAAAAGCTGTGGTCAGCTGCATTAGAAATTTCTTTATGGCTTCTCCTTAAACGACTTTCTGTAAGCAAAGGACAACAATTCTTGGTCCGTCAAAGATTGAACGGGTAGAAAAGCAATAAATCAAAAAATAACCGCAGGAATGTCCTAACTGCGAAAAATCAAACGACTCAAACCCCAACAAACAGCAATTAGTGGATAAATATACGGACAACAGATTAAGTGTGATTAATTGCAGGCCCAAAAAAAGACCCTCACGAAGCCCAAAACGGCTGCAGGTTGTGTCTGGAAGCAATGGTGATATAAGAAGCAAATAAACAATAAAACGACGATTCCTGTTTAAATAAAGCAAAAACCAAATACTGACATGTTGAAAAGGAGCATAATCTGAAATCTTATGTAGCAAAATGTCAATTGAATATCCCAGGAACAATTTATCTAAAATGAAAACAAATCGAAAGCATTGAAAGATGCTCTTCGAGCAATAGTTCCAAAACAACATTGCGGTAAAAATTTGCTTACTTACATGCGAAATGACGGGAACATTAACAGCAGATGCGATTGTGGACACGGAATGGCAAAACCAGCCAAGACCAACAAAAGCAGAAACGTTCATTGCATCTATCTGCTGATAAACTGCCCGGAGAGCATTAGCTTCGTCCGAGGTTGAGTCGTTAAAAACAAATTCGATTTCGTGATGAGGCAACAATGCTCCGTTCCTGTTAATGTCGTCCACAGCAAGTTGAAATGCATAAGCGTAGCTACTGCCATCAGTTGGCGGATCCTCTCTGCAGTAAGTTTCACAGCCAGAAGCCTTGTACGGCATTATTAGGCCTATTTTCAGGACTTTCTTCGCATTTGATATATTAAAACTATTTTCTACCGACCTCGCAAAGCTTGAGTTCGAAGTGGCTCGTAATCTAGTATTGAGCATGATAAATAATATTCCTAGAAGCAATAACAGCCTGCTTGGTGAATGTGAATCACAGAAATTCATCTTTGGGCATTGTATTCAGATCAAAATTCCCCTCCTCATGTTTTCTTCAGTCTCGTGTCGCTAATTCCGCAATTTATGGGAATAATGCAAATTGTCATTTTCCTCGCGGTGCTCTATCCGTCACAGGGAGCCAGAAAGCCTCGGCATTCCCGTGAAGAAAGCAATGACGTCACTTTGTGCACAATCTGAAAAGGATGACCATTAATTGTGACACAGAAATGACCTGTGACTGATGTTTCGATGGGGCGACAGTATGACATTTCTCCCCGACCACATGCAAGTAGAAAATTAACCAAGGAGTGGAAGTAAGAAACATAAAAACTCAAAACAAGAGATGTCATCAAAAAGAAACAGGTTAAATTACTTGAAGTGGTAAATATCGCCAAGTTCTCTAATGTCTTCCATTCCCTAAAGAGGTAGGGAGGTAAGGGAAACTTTCACCCCTTTAATTGGAAAATTTCATCCCTTTGAAATCACCCTATAAGAAGGATGCAACTTTTCTTATTTAGGAAAAGAGCTTTTATTCTCTTTTTGATACCTTCTTTAGCCTACCCTCCCCCTTCCAACACATAGTTGAAAAGTTATGCTCCTGTTACCTCAAATAATGAAGAAGAAGAATGCAACAGGACTTAAAAGTCTGTCAGTTAGCTGGTCAATTTAGTAATAGAGCAAGTAAAGTTATATGATATCTTGCATTAAACATTTTAAGTAGCATTCTAGACATTTTTTATCTCAAACATTCTTTCCTAGAGCTATTTTTACCAATTCAGTGCTTGCGAAGAAATCTTGTACATAACGTTTAGAATCCTGAGTCCTATCATGTTGCGAGGAAAATACATGTTTACGCAGGTGTTCTTTGGGTTTGGTGAGCAATATTGCACAAATCTGGTTACGAATGTCCTTGAAAAGTCCCTCTGATTTGACAATACGCAATAATGAACCTGTCACAAGAATACAATGATTTGACAGGCTCTTGTGTTTCCTCTTTTGCAATAAACTAGGCACTTGAAATTAGGCCCGTGGAAGCCATTGCAGCTGTGAATATCGTTGGGGATACTTTAGGTTGTTAATCCCATCCACTCCATTGGAAGAGCGACAGAGGAAGTGTAGTTCAGCATATAATTTTAGAACATTGTACAATGAAATGCTAAATACAAGCAGAGAAGCTGATGATAGGTGTAAGTACCAATCTAAGACGCGTGCATTGATCTATACTAACAGACATGGTTTTATACAAAGTGACCTGAAGGATAAATATGTTCAGAGGAAACTTTAATTTCCTTTGCATGGTCGTTTTCCAAATGAACTACGCGCTATTTCGCAATTTTTAATAAGTTAATGTTCATCTGTTTATAAAAGAACGAGTTGCCGAGGTTTACCAAGCAGCACAATTCTAGGCTGAGTGAATCAACAAACGGAGGCTGAATTTCAAATTGAAGGGAATTTTTAAAGCCAATTTTTATAGAGAATAGGCGGAATTACGACAGTATCTACTAATTAGAAGAACACCTCTATGCAGTCAGATTAAACGAATTTACACAATCCCGTGTTTGGTGACTGCATATTTATCCTACAAAAATACATTGCTTTGCAAAGACACGAAGGAAAACCACAGAAATTAAAGGAAGTTCTGCTTTGTGTTTGTTCAGCAGAAAAACAGTAGATTATTTGCAGGATAGTTTCCTTGCAAAAGTAAATTGGGCTTTGGAAAGGATTAGAAGACGGGCAGACTTAATATTGCAACATTAAACAGGACATTGTTTTTAAGGATGACTTTCAACTAAGAAAATCTGCAGCTACTTCTTACAGCATATATTTAAAGAAATCATAATTAACACAAACCTATTCCATGCAAGTAAATAATAGAAAATCAATACAAAACACTGAATTTGATAATATTGCACAAGAAACGGTGAAGTTAGATTTAATGAGATGTCTTCCTAGTTGGCGAAATCTTCAAGATCTGGCATATAACTGCACAGGCAATGTTTGGAGCCAAAGCTCAAAAACAGCTGGTTCCTTGTAAAGTTTCTGAATATTATTAACTTTCAGTCCTTTAAATCTTAGTTAGATGAGAATGCGAAGTAAGATAAAGAAAGTGTACTGTTCATTAGCAAAATACACATCTAGAAGTTTGGTTTCCAACCGTAAACCCATCACTTATAAGGAGTCATACGAAAAGATGTAGTTTCTTGCAAATTCCATCCTGCCTCCACTATGACGTCACACACAGCAACCAACGGTGCGTTTCGCAATGCTGCGCCAACTTTTTCGGACATATGTCAGTTAAAATAACCTATTATTTATTTTGGTTGCCTTACAAATTTCCAGTATGGTTTTGATGTTGTTATATCTTTTCCCGTTTGGTTGCATCTAGGCCCTTATTGGCCACTTGTAAGGCCTGTTCCCTTTTCTCGCTGGTGCTTTGGGAGTATAACCGTAAGTAGAGGCTTTGTTGGTCATTAGGTAGTTGTAAGATGGTTATCATTAACTGCAACAATATAAATGCGAATATCAATAACAATCCTTGCAAAGTTGCTGATTAAAATCACTTGTAAGGTTCTTGAGTAAGAGGTAAAATAGTAAACATTTCAAGTGATCGAGTTATTAGTTGCATTTCTCTCTTGGATTACTTTCTCTAGAAGCAACAAAACGCAATAATTAAAGACTGGTAAAGAAAGGTGTTAGCTATGGACAATAGTTGAGCATGCTTGTTATTAGGTAAAAGGGGGCGAAGATAAAAATACGCCTTGATGACAAAGACACCGAAATTTCAAGTCACCGTTAAGGTGAAAAGGAGAGATAGCTACAACAGAGGTTAGACTTGCATAATACAAGGTAAAATTCGGTGAAATAATACACAGTCATTGGGTTCCTCTCTCTGGTAGCCCCCGTCGTGGGCACTAAATGATTATTGTCGCGTTGAGCTTGTTTGTTTGTCGACCAGATTGTACCCAAGCAGGAAGGTACTCCACCCCTTTCACTGCCACCCCACCCCACCCCTTCTAACCGTTAAAAGGTTCCTGCTTTTAGAAACAACTATATACAAAATAACATGCACACTTTGAATAGAGTTCAAGCGACATGGAAATACGGTACACCGTAAATATGCTCGTGTTACGCGTTCATTCTGTCATATGTAGATTCAAGAGCTCCGGATTGTCTGAGTAGATTTGCCAGCCCCGTTAATCAGACACCCGCACCAATATGGCTTCTTTTGAAAACCCCCAACTCGTTCACAATGTCCTTAATTCCCGTTACAGACAAACGGCGCTCGCTCTCTTGAAATCCATGTCTCTCGTGGTCTGGTTCTGCTATTCTTTTTGGCAGTCTGCTATGGTGACCAGACCAGACTTTTTGTGCCAATTAATTTCATCAGGAGAAACAGTCAATCAATAGAGACAGCTGAACATAGCCTTGAGCTGAATGACATCCAAGGTTAGAGACTGCCGCCAAAGTATTTTGAAACAAAGCTTTCAAACACACGGGTTTAGAGGCATAAACCATCCAGTTACTTGTAAAAGCATTAGTGATGTAACGTAAACACTACTTGACTTAATCTTACAAACGACGCAATATTGAGAAACAAGCAATGCTTTTGACTCACGCTATTGTTGGTTAAGATGTCTTGTCGTGACAAGACGAAAACAGAGCACAGCCGATGACAATGCTTGCTAGCATGAAAACAACATTTTGAGTATCAGCACAGAAAGAAAATGAAGCTTTAACATAAGTAAAATGATAAAACACCACGTAATGAGTCAAAGAAAGTTAAAACTGTACATAGAGAATGTTATGATTCGCTCTATATGGTTGTAATGTTATCCCACAAGGGATGTTAGGTAATGGCCCAAAAAATATAAGAGGGAGATAATTAGGACTTTTTCTGTGCGTTGAAATTTTTGGTTACCCAAGAGATCTACAGACTATGACCATTAAGGAAAGGTATTTGGAGGCCGAATAACAGCTCTGTCTCAATCGGCAAACACCTTAACAGGAGCCTGTTAAGTTCTAACAATTTCAATATCAAAGCTTTAAATTGCCAGTAAAATCATTGGAGGGGAAATCAAGAAAGTAGGGTCACAAATAGTGTCTGCGCTTTATTTCGAATTATCAGACTTATCTGGTGAAAGCACTAATCTAGTGATCTCCCTTTGTCAAGACGCGGCTGTGTGTGGACAAGACGTATCCAGCCACCCAAATAAGAATACACAATGGCCTGCCATCTTGCAGCAGGAAGAGTTAGAAGTCAATAAAATATAGGAAACAAAAAGATAAATCCGATTTAACCCCGAGCCATTGAAAACCTCTTCGCCTCACGCTGCTCCTACACTCAAACTGATAAGCTGGCAGGCACGCGAAAGCATTCAATAAATTGCTTCATGTTTTGCTGAAAGAAAGAACTATGTTTCTAAAGAAAGATCGCATACAAATGATTAGGCCATTATATTTACTTGCTATAAATGACTCATATCAAAACACACTGGTTTTAATAGGAATCCTTCTGCAAAAAGCCCGTGTTTCTATTTAACAGGTTGTGATTTTAATTATTTCGTCCAAAAATTTCCTCTTGTTTCATAAAATGACCACAAAAGCAAGCCTGAGCTCTAGACTTGAAAAAGTCCTGAAACCTTTAGTTTGGGGCCTGTAACTCAGGCTAACTACACCAAGAAACATCGGAAACATGATTTTAGCAGCACGTTTTCGTGCGAGACTCCTCAGAGTATGGAAACGACGGGAAATAACAAAAAGCTGGAAAAATTAATTGCTAGTTGCAGAGAAAAATGTTAGTTGCTTTAGGTATGCAAAAATTGTTTCCGCTTTTGTGAAGTATTGTACCGCGAAACATTTTAGGAGAAGTAGAAGTGGAATGATATCCGCACCCGGAATACCAGGAAAAAAATCTCCATAAACCGTTAATTCGTACACATGCAACAACATGGAGATCGGGCACCTCCGCAGCATCTTACATCAACTGTTTGTGCTCTACTGCGAAGGAGATTATTGTGTTGCAGTAAAAATATCACAGGTACAAACGCTGTTATTGCAATGACTTGAAATGATACCTCGTAAACATAAGTGTAAGATTTATTAACATCAATTTAGCAAACTACTTTGGCGCATATTTAGCTGCGCAGGGTAGATGGGTGTGATGTAGGAAAGACTTTTGGGCCTAGATAAATGAGTTTGAAAAGTAGGCCGTTTGACAAAATTATACAATTCTGCTTGCACGAGTCTGGTCCACAATGCTTTTACCTAACCTTTGTACCACGATATAATTCAATTTCTTTGAGATGTAAGTGCTGTGCCTCCACAGCTATTTCCCTAGTAATGCACGCCTGCAACTTCAAACTGCACGCCATTAAGGCAAAACTATTGTTAGATATAAATATGCAATACAAATTCTTCCAATAAAAGTAAATGTTACTTTAATTCCGTATTGCTGCGACATTAGTTCTAATATTAAAACTGTCAAGTACTGGAGTCTGGGCCCTAACGTAGCCTTAATGACTCATCAACAGCATTTAATATATCCCTTTGTATTCGTTGTATACGACCTTTCGTAACATACTTTTCGTATTATACGCTCATTTCTCACGTTTTCACGTCTATCTTATCAATAAGTTATGCAGATAGTTTACGAATCATTGTCTCTCTCTCTGTACTTCACAAAAACGAGCCATCTTTTATTTTGCAAAGAGAGACAATTTCAACTCGTAAAATTTGTAGATTGAATAAAAAGGTAACAGGATCGATAAATGAGGCATATTGATTTCCGATGCAGATATGCCATTTCACGAGCTTGTTGTCTTCTTCGGATCACGAAAAAATTGATTTTTGATCCAGACTCTAGAACATTTCAAAAGGGAAACCGATGGAATGCATACAAAAATAGTCTTATTTATGACATAGGCAACACGCCTCAGATGGCATTAGCCCCTGCTTGTTTGTCACGCTTTAGGCCAAAACCGTCATACAAGGCTTCTTGTCTCTCATACCTAAAGTCATGCAACTTGTCCGCGTACTGCTTCTCTCTTGACAGAATCTTATGTTGTTCCTCAAGCTGCTTTTTGTGTTGATATAAAACCCGCGTGTCCTGGATTAGGCCAAGTAGCTCCTTCCTCAGCGCCCTGTTCTCCTCTTTGATCCGCCAAGTGTGGTCCTGCAGGCACTGTCTTGCTTCCTAAAAACAAAAGCATCCAAAGACTAGCGTTTAGAGTTTAGATTGACCGAATGACTCAAATAGTTATCTGTACAAGGTTCTAATAAGAGCATCTGGAGCAAGATCTATTGATCTAATAAAAAGCATCTTCTTACGGGGACAAGCGTTTTCCATGACTAGAAGTAGCGGAACTAGTTTCTGCTAACATGAAGTACTTTTCCGTACGACACTCCTCAGAGTAAGCATCCAAAGACTCTTCCAAGAGATTACTAAGAGTTTCCCATTACTAAAAGTAGCGGAACTAGTTTCTGCTAATATGAAGTACTTTTCCGTTCGACACTCCTCAGAGTATGCAAACGTCGAAAATAGACCATTTGTCGAGGTCAATTGTCATGACAATGTTGATTGGTCATTTACAGCCAATCATACGCTCCTCCCAGCACCCTCTAGGTTTACAATCCGCAACTGGCTATTTATTTTGTCAGCTTTTGGTCAATTCTACATTTCCATACTCTGAGGAGTATCAGATTCCACTATTCTGATTAATGTGAAGTTCTGTACCAAGAAGCATTTATTCAAATTGAGAGTTTCGGCCGAATGCCACTTGCAGCTTATTTGATCAAGGTTGCAGTAAGAGTATCTAGAGCAAGACCTAATGATCTTATTGCATCAAAGCACCAGCACCACTGCCTTAAAACTATTTGGACTCCATATAATTTGTGATAAATCATTCTAAATGCGATGCACCAGAGAGAATCCAACTTTGGAGATTTAGGGGCAGCGCAAACAATGGCTAAAGGATTACTGAATGTAACACGCAGCCTTGAAATAAATGGAAATTTTTTTGCAGTACATCTAGGGGTACAAATGTAAATCTTGCCAGCATGTACTTTTGCAGCATTAATACGAATTTGTTCTTCAAAATGGGATTGGTCTATAGCTTAACTAGAACAGTTCCTAAAAATGTACAAAGGATCTTCTATAGGTTTTACTTTGCTGATGGGAAGCAACTATAGCTTGCATAGGGCACTAGTGCTACGAGAGCCTACTGGAAATAACATAGAGAAACAAGAGCAAATTTTCTGTGTTAGTATTCAAGTATACATGAACAACAGGTTATGCAACTAGAAGATAAAAACATTTACAGGACTTTGAGCAAAAGTTCGTTTTTCATACCAAAAGGATATTCTAGGTACCAAGACTAAACATCATTTGATGAAAATGGCATTTAAAACAGCATACCAAATTTGCTTCTTTTGTAAGTTTGTTGATCTTCTCGTCCGAACTCTTTTGAAAAGTGCATTTTTCTGCGATGAATTTTGCTTTCAGCTTCTGAACAGCATCGGAATGTCTTGCCCTCATGTCGTGCACTTCCTTTTCAAGCCTTGTTATTTCTGACTCTTGCTCTTTTTGTAGAACCTAATTAAACAATACTCAATGAACATCCAGTATTACTGTGCGTTGGATACTTAATAGTTCATACATGCATTTAAAACTGCTTGGTTATAATCTAAAGTTATTCAAAGTTCATATTCTCTGCTTTCTGCTATCACAAGAGACAGCGTCTTTCAGCTGGTTATTTTACTTGCGCACGCTGCTTCTCTCTTCATAATCATTTTCTATTGATACATATTGAGTAGCCACAAAATGGTGACCCATATGTCTGGAAGATCGCTAATGGGTGATTTGTTCTAATTCCCTCATCAACTTCCTCAACCATTTCCTACACACATGACAGCACCTACTGACGTATGACAAAAATAGTTTTCCTACTCCAGTCTCTCTTACCATTCTCTAAAAACATCCGATCTGTACCCCCTTCAAAATAGGCCCATTAACCACATGCCCATTACAGAAATGCATCATGTTTTCTGCAAAAATCAGGAATACCTAGATGAATCTATTTAGTTTCCGATAAAAGGCTCTATATTTCTTTAATCAGATTCATAAACCCCACCAAGCCTTGAAAGTTTCTTTACCCAATTTCTCGCTCATACCAGATAGATTTTATTTTCCAAAGGCCCCTATCGCCTGACCTCCCTTTCCTTCGGGCAGAAACCTACTAACCACATTCAAACCGCTTTCCACGTTTCGTCTCTAACTATAACAAACTCATGGCTGTAACACCACTAAGCTTAACCTTTCCACCAACTCTATAAGCTTACCAAGCCGAGTTCTCCACAAAGGATTTTCGAAAGATCATTTTCAATAGCCTATCGCGTTTTACAAATTACAAGCTTTGGCCATCAAATAACGAGGAATTTATTGCAGCAGAGAAATAATAACGGCATATCTAAATATACAGTCAAAAATAAGTCTCAAATTTCTGTGGTCATGGTGATAAGAGCCCGTCAGCGAATTGTCAAGGTCATGTGACATAGTTTCCGAGCGTTGGATATGTCTGGTGGTACATGTCTAGGGACAATGTCAAAAGAGAGGAACGCAACTTCATAATACTTCAACATTCGTTACATGAGAAACACGTGTATATACCTGGTATTCCTTGAGGCTTTCCAAGCCTCGTTTTGCAGAATCAAGCTCAGCCTCTTTTGCGAGGATTTCTTCTTGTAGAGCTAGAAAGAGATTTTGAGGCATGATAATAAGGAAACCCAATTCAAGAAACACTTGATGTGGAAACCCAAGTGCAGAGCAAAGATTTTGAAAAGCGTAGACTTCAAATGCAAACTTTGTTGAGGCAGTTTTCTATAGCTTCCAAGCTTTATACAGATAAATTTTAAAACAGAGTTTGATGGAATATAGATGATATACATTTTGCTTGCATATTGTAATAAACTTAAATACCTCAGATTTTGGAAAATTCATTAGGTTACATGTTAGAGGCGGGTGCTGCCTTGCAAAAAACTCCCTGTAAATCATTTTTGTCCCCAAATTCAATTATCTATCTAATACAGGATGAGCTAAAAGAAATTAAATGACATTCAAGCATTGTTCCCACTTAGTGTTAAAGGATAGGACTACAGTCATTGTTTTGTAGGTATTCTTATGAATAGGGAGGAAAGATCAAGGTATATATCAGCTGTTTATAGCTCTTAATGAATCTTCTCCAATTCAATCGCAAATTGATTTTTGTGTCTTCATCTGCTAATTTACCAACATTGAATTTGGATTGTTATATTCGTTCTAGGTGTTATTATCTGCTGTTATTTCTTCAAAGGAGTGCAGCCCCTATGTTCCCTGTTACACCGAGCATTGCCCCTTTGCATTCAACTAGGTGTCCTGTTTGTAAAGTATTATGGACCTGAGTACAAATAGATATCCTTTTGCTCGTATCACTATTATCTTGCACCATTTTATCTCCATGTTTCAAGCCAATACAAAGTTGCCAAGTTTTAGCCTTCTTATAGACTAACTTGTACAGTTTGACACTATGATATTTTGTGCAACAATTTCGAGCAAATATATAAGCTCTTTAGTCAAATTTCTGATACAACTGGAAAGTCCAGTATGTACAAAATACAAGCCTAATTGGAGGTACCGTTTATCTAACAAGTTTGCGTACTGTTGCGGTTAGCTTTAAGTTTTAACCTCAAACAACTGTCGTGTTTGTCCAATTGCAAACTAAACGAAGGAAAATACAAATAGCTAAGAAATATTTGCTCGCGTATCAAACACTGCGAAAAATTTTGATGGAAATCGCAGCAGCAAAACTGTTCGATGTAACAAGAGAGGTATTAAAATTCTATTCATTGCCTGCATTTATCAAATTCTATAAAATTCTGACTACAATTTCATCTTTCTCTATAGCTCTATAGGACTAACACTGTCAACTCTTTCCCACTCACCTGCCTTCGTTTCATCGTAATTCTTTAGCATTTGTGCCTTGTGGTTATTTGTCTGTTTGATTTCATCTGCATTCCTGTCACTTAGTGACACGATAGCTGACTGTCGCTTCTGTGTCTTTTTTGACATGTATGACATGTATTCGTGCTGAAGATGGAGCAGAAAGAAATCAAATAATAATTTGATATGATGAATGATTATGTCAAAAAACGGACAATCCTACCTCATGTCAACTCAGAAACTAACGAAGGGGCACAATTTTAGAGAAAATCCAGTTCTGCTACAATAGCTTTGAAAGGTGCTTTTTAGGCTAGCACATGAGTTTGGAATATATCATCACCCTGGTAGTCGCTCAAGGCTTATGTTCCCATAAAACGATGTTTTATAGCAAGGGTAGGTGAGACGTAAAGCTAAACAATAATCAGGTATGCTCCTTTTATTTATGTCGATTCAAAAATAAATTGATTTTATTTATATTTTATTTTTTTTTACAAATGACTCAAAAAGACTATTAAATGAAAAGTAAGACCAAATTCACTTTAATATTTTTTGAAAACTTGCAGTTGAGGATTCACGAGTGATAACTTGCTGCCTCCTAATATATTTCATCTATACTAAAATGCATCCAATGACGATTTTCACAAATGACGAAGCTGTTTGCAATGTGGGTTTAGGCCAATTGTTGAATATTTTTTGAACATTTCTCAAGTATATTTTTGATAAAATTAAAGAAGTTTATCGCCGAACTGACTTGAAAAAGCTTACTTGCCAGATGTTAAAATTTAGCAGTTAAAAATTGCATCTCATTTGGTATTTAATATTACAGACATTAGCGATTTGTATTAACGACTCAATTTTGGTTGCAAATTATAACTGAAAAATTACTTTATTTACTCAAATCTGCATATTAGAATACAGGCTCATTTTGCAGATTTCATACATTAAAAGGGAGAGAGTTTGTAAAGAATTTACTTGAAATTCATCGCAGCCAACGGAAGAAGAAATTGAGAAATAATCGTTAAATTAGATTTGGCAAACGACTATTCAAATGGCGAACATCTTTGTAAAGGAAATTTTTCGATACCAACTAAATTGTGATCCTTGTAGACACAAGAGTTTCATAGTATAAATAAGTGAACAAAATGCATCAAAAATTGTTAAAGATAAAAGAAATCGATAGCCATGGATATAAAAATAAACTTACACTCTCAATCCTAACTTCCTGAGCTTCTTGTTGCAACCATTCGTTCTCTAAGCGACTGCCAAAATGTAAAGGGAAAATCTGGGGGTTCTCATCATAATTTGTCCATGAATATGGTAAGAAAATTGAAGAAAAGTTGACTAGAGGCTGAGTGGTGGCTTCTTTGAATTTGGAATTGAAACAAATCACTGTAAAAATCAGGGCTTGAAAAAAGTTTTTTCTTCCTGGCAGCAAAATTAAAAATTAAGAATTTCCTGCGAAACCTTGAAAAATTTCTGCAATAGCAAGTAATATCTTAAGTTGCTTAATATTTTAAATATTGTCCTAAATATTAACTGTCATACTACCAAGGAATTTATTGTTAGTCAAGTCATTGATTTTTAATCATAGCTAGGAATGGTCGTTTAAAGGAATTATTTTGTGGCTTGTGTCAAAACCTTTATTCGAACATAAGCTTGAATCATTTGTTAATACTGTATTAGACAAACTTAAATATAAACGGATCCACCCTTTTCTCCATAACAACTAAACTTGTTTTTTAACAGTTAAGCTGCCTAATATTATCAAATTGTAGTTTTAAAGCTTTGGTTTTGTTCTTTATAATTGCATGAAAGGTAGCCTTGAGTTCTCTCAAAGCAGTTTATTTATAACTTTTGACACACCTGGTGCATCAAACAACTTTCTTTCACTGGCTTTTTTCACAAAGCGAATGCCATTCTGTCCCTTAAAATTCTTTTTCATAGCTACCATCACAACTTTGTCACATCTACTTGGCAATGGCCTATTTACACTTTTCATCATTTCATTAAATGCAGTTTCCTCTTTGACGTTATAAATTTATCAAAATGAATTTCAAATTTGGAGGTCAGTGATTCAGTCACTGAGAAGAAATGTCTTGTGTGAAGTTTTACTTCATGTTGAAAAGAAAAAAGCAAGCAAAGCAAATTTGAAACGTTTTCATTTTTAACCAAAGAATTTTGGCAATTCAATTAATTGGCAAGTTTTTTCCCAGCTGGTTATTTTAATCCTTCAAAAACATAGTAAAAGAAAGATGGTTTGATCTAAATCTGCCTATGGTCTCGTGATATTTGGTCTGACTTTTTGTTTGCACATTGCCGTAAATAAAGGCCTGCTAATACAATGCAAATGAAAGACAAACATAAAATGAAGTGCTGGTAACACCAGATAGTTGTAATCTGAAAGCCAATCAATCAATTGTCCAGAACAAAAATTGAATATCACAGGAAATCACCGTTTGTTTGGTAGAAAGTGAGCCATATAAAGTCAATTAACAACATTGGAGATTTCACACTAAAAATTTCCTGCATAATAGTAAAACATTTCCTGTGAGGATTTGCTGGCAAAAATTTCCTGGCAGTGGCACTGCCGGACATTTTAAAGCCCTGGTAGAAATAAGTTGTCACTCTTATAAAAAGGTAAGACTAAGACCTTAATTCATTCCAAGTTTTCGAAAGCAGACTGCCTCAAATTGATGTGGAATAGATTGAATACACTCACTGATATATTTTCAAAGGCTTTAAATTCTTTTTTTTTTTAAATTTCATTTTCGATTTATATTTCTGCCAATTATTCTTTTAACACATTCAGCCTTTTGACAGCTCTTGAAATCCTGACATAAGTCAGATTTGGTAAGTTTATTTAGTGCTAGAACAAGCTATTGAAAACTTGTCAAATTAATCATAAAGCATTCATCAAACGTGCATGGAATCAGATATATCAAACTTTCATGATGACGGCTAAACCACATGAAATCAGTAGTCAAAATGTATAACTATGGTCACAAGGATTTTTGTGGTGGCATCTAGTGGTATATGACATCTAGTGTAACATAATCACCCAAATTCCAAAGGCAAGATGATTATGAGGAAATTATCATGTCAGAACAGAAGTGCTTGCAAGGAGTCATCATGTGGTCTTTGAAATTGTTCAATGTTTGATGCAAAAAAATTTGTAGCATGTCTTTGTGATGATATGTCCAGAAGTTGAGAATCCTTTAGAGATTTTGCTTGATCAGTACTGACCAAATAAATATTTCATTTTGATTTCTATGTGTAACAAAGACTGAGCTGAAATTCGAAATTAATTTTTCTTTCAATGAAAACTCCTGTCAGTGTCACTGGCACAGTGGAATAATGAAATGTAGTATCAAACAACACATTGAAAAAGGCCTTCTTATTGTTCTTTGCTGCCAAAAAATATGCAAGAAAATATTCCCATTAGTTCTTATTCCAATTCTGGAAAACGCAACCACAAGTACTTCATTTCTAACTATCAAAAATTAATGATTAATGATTCAACTGGCCACATCTATTGTTTTTAAGTAAATTAAAAATAATTGCCTGCAGAAGGATATTTCTTACAATTTTGAGAAAAATTACACAAAATAGAAAGGATACAGGTCTTCCACTTGCTTTTTGAGCTTATCTAATTCTGCCATTACTTTTTCTAATCTGAAATAGAAAAAATTAAATTAAATTGCAGCTCAGCTAGTCAAAGCTAGCTAGCACTTTTAAATAAAAAGGAAATATAGCAATTATTAAAACATTATCAGCCCTAATATGAAAAGACTTTAAAGTGTAAAGAGAAGGAAAAATGCTTTCAAGAATCTGAGGTCTCTTTTTCAAAGACTTTGGAAAATGACAAAAAGCATCAAAGTGGTTTTAAACATGCAACCTTGACAAGGCCAAGGGCAAATTGCAAGAGGGGCAGGTTGGTCTAGATTTAGGGTCACCTATCGTCCCTGTTGTAGAGAAAGGCTTGTGTTATAGAGTGGGGTCTTTATTCCAATATATCTAAAATCTCAAGTAGAAGTTAGAGTTTTCACTAGGAGGCATAGGGTAGTATAATTAAAAATGACGTTAGCATAGCAACAGTGTCCTGAAATGAATGCGTTTAGCTAACTGACACAAATGAGTTAATATTTCTGTCGGCCTCTTAAAGGCCTATAATTGTTATAACATAGGATACCGTGTTCATTCAACGAAGACTCTGCAACAAATTGAACTAGCTGATGATGTTTTAGAGTAACACCTTCTCATGAATAGAACAGAAGCATGCAATTCTATTTCTGGTGATTTTGATGTCTTCCGCCATATTTTTAGTTCGAAGTTTCACTCATAGGACTCTAGCACGCTATAAAATCAACTCACTCTTCTTTCATCTGTAGCTCTCTTTCCGTAGGGCCTTTTGACTGTTTCTCTTCTTCGCTACCCCCAGTATCGTCCTTTTTCTCGCCTTTCCCTGCTGCCTTCTTCTTGGGCGCCATTTTGAAGTTAAAGATCAAAACAGCTTGTCGCCTAATGCCAAGCAACCAGCCTCTCTTTCACAAGTCGTAGACAGCAATCTCACTTCAAGTATAAATTTCTTCGCACCTTTAAATTGCCCTCCACTTAATTTATTTAAGTGAATTAGCGTTACTTTTAAATAAATCACTTCTCAATACGGATTTTTCTCCATCCTGGAGGCACTTAAACACCTTATCATTGCATCAATCTAAGGTGGTTGTTCAAGAAAATTTCAAGGGCAATATGGCTGAACTTGCCATAGTTATTTCCAATTAACCATTTTCTCGGTTTCATTCTTTATGTTATGTATGAAGCAGTAGCCAAATACGCTTCTACTGCAAATTTAATGCAGTCATCATAAATGCCTGCGTTAGCTATTTGCAATTGTCTTCAACATGTTTTGCCAAACGTGCAGGCTCATTGGCAACTAGGGTAGGCTGTCCCTCCTTGTACCCCCAAGGCCACCCTTTGGGGTCCATCCACTCTTGAAAATCAACCCAGAGAAATATTTACTCTGGCGGGAATTCAGACCATCAAAATTTTCAATCAAGAGATTCAATCCTAAAATCATGCAGTTGCCACTGACCAATTTTGAAGGTCCTCTTTGTACCAAGTGCTCAATCAATTGTTCAAATCATACACAATCAAAATATCAGCAGACATACTTTGAAAATTGATAAATTATCACCAAAATGTAAGCCAAACTACAACTTATGCCAAAAACTTTCCTTCTAAATACATCCTGTTCATTCTTCAAATAAAACATCCAGAACTTTTTTGTGGTAATTGCTATAAAAATTTTCAATCATCTTGATATATACTTGTCATTTTTTGACACTTTTTGCAACAAAAAACTTTAGTCAGAAGAGTACAGACTGTTATAACTAACCTGAGGCATTTTTAGCCAATATTTAAAGCTGAGTACAGGTGACCATTATTTTTTGCAACACAATAACATAGAGGTAATGACCTTTATGCTACATCAGAAAGGACAAGAAAAACAAATAGTAGTTGTAGGTAGAGTTTCTTCATTTGATATCATCAACCTTTTGAATTTAAACCTTGTAGCCTCTGCTCTTTCTTCGGCCTCTGGCCATTTCAAATTTACGTCCCCTGGAGCGTACATGTGGCCTGCAAGACAGAAAGGTAAAGAGCTCAGTTGGTTAACAATAGCTCTGTAGCAATAACGTGGCCAACATCCAATGCAAATTTACAGCAATGGTCTAGCAGGACAAGATACTTAAAAATATCAAGTCTCTAAACAAGAGGTTACCAACAACAGCAAAAGTTTGCAGTGAAATAAAAGAGCAACATTCAACATAATAGACATTCCTTACAAAATTTTGTATAAGTAGTAATAATTTTGACTTTTTTATTGGCTCAAATTTGCACACGATAAAGATAAATAAAATTTCGGATATGAAACCTCCTTTATATGATCATGACATTGATGATGATGATGTTGTTGAAATTATTATTCATGCATATGAACTTAATGTGTATTGAGTGAGCTAGGGCACTGAATGGAGGGTGAAACTGTTTTAATGGAAAGCTGCATCGTTCAGCCATCTGCATCAATTTGGATTAAATTTGAACTTTTATCCATTTGTACAAGAGACAGATAAACAACATACTTAGTCTTGCTGTGTGGAACACCTGGGGCAAGGCCAAAATGCCTGCAAGCTTCTCTAGCCTTTCTTGGGCCTAAGGGAAAAATACACATTATCACCAGTTATGTAGCCAAATTTGACATGTTCAGCATTTTTGATTGCCATTTGAAGGACTATATGCATTCTTGGATTAATCAAACTTATATATATATAATTATGGAACATCATTTTAAACTCAACAAATACTAAACATACAATCTGTATGAAAACATTTCACCAATAAGTGCCTTTATATAAAGTTGCAATGTAAAAACAAAAATGATCAAACCAGTTGTATAAAAACACCAGAATATAGATATATTCAGCCAAGTTTTGAAGGTTTTCAAGAAAACTATGATTTAATATATATATAATCCACGATAAACATACACATTTTGTATTCTTGAAGCATATTTAAGATCTTCAACTTATGAGCTGGCACTTTATGTTGAGGCTGCCCAAGTAGCTTCAAAGAGTTTTCACTGCTTTCACTGGTTCTTTAATATATACAAATCACATTCTTCGTATATTTTATCACCTTTAGGTGGTGAATGTTTAGCATAGGGAGAGAAAGCTGCTTTTCAGGTATATATCTGAGAGAGAAAACTTCTTATATCAAGGAATTATATACACTAATTGACCAGTTATTGATAGCCCCCTTGGGTCCTTGTTAGTCACAATAACTGAATCAACCATAATTATTCATACTGCTGTACACAAAATACAAGCCATACCTTGCATCAAGAGAGTCTTCTTGCCAGTTGGCGCTCTCAAAGCCAGTTGATCAAAGGTCAGACATTCTCCACCGGCCTTGACAATTCTGGCTCTTGCTCCCTCAGTGAATCTCAGGGCACAGACAGTCAGCTTGGGTACAACATGGATCCTGTTGTCATCAGTAACAGTGGAGACAGTCACAACAATTTTGCCATCATTGCCTGGCTTCTTCACTCGTCTCACCTTAGGTTAGGGAGAAAATATGATACATCCAATAAAAGAATAATTTTCATACACACACACACACACACACACACACATATATATATATATATATATATATAGAAATTTGTTGACATTTCTGTAGTACAGTGCTCAATACAATACATATTCTGAAGAGTGAGCTATGCACGAAACAGGCTTGTAGAGATAAAACATGTAGTTTTATTTTATTATATATATACAAAATTCATGAAACAATTTTTGCAAATTCTTGTTAATTTGGGTTTCAAACAATTTTTCTGACAACCTGACAAGAATACTATTATGCAACTGTGAATTGAAAAATATGCTCATTTATTTATGCAGCAAAATGTTTTTTTACACTATAACATGTAAATTTCATTTGCAAAACAAATATCTAATGCATTACTGAATTGTGTAGTCAAATAACAATTTTGTGACAAAATAAAAAGCTCATGACTTAATATGATGATGGGGGGCAATACAAGTATGAAAACAGACAAGTCTATACAAATGATACAGAGACCAGCAAATATATATAAAAGCTGCGTGGTTAAACTTACAACTCTTGCCAGTGAAAGAGGTGGCCTGTTAATTTTGCTCATGAAGAGCCTCTTCAAAACCACTTGGTTGAAGGATGAGTTGGTTCGGCGTGCCAAGAACCTGTACAACTGCCGACAACAATAAAATAACCAAGTTAACGCAGGATATCAAACTTCAAAATGATAATGTATTTCAATTTAAAACAATAGACACTTCACATTTACACGAAAGCTTATTATAATCAAGCTTATTGTAAGTCCAAGACCAGGTTCGTCTGTACTTCCACAGGCCTTATATGTGGCACAAATAGATAGCGACCACATAACTAAAAACTTAAGAAGACAGCTCGCTCCTAACAAACAAAAAATTGTTTCCCAGTGCCTTTTGACACTAAATTAAAATGCCAATATTAAGTTCAAGCTGCTCTTGTAGAATTTGACAAGGAAAGGAACTCACTTTCACAAGTAGGCGAAGGTAGACATCTTTGGAGGCAGGCTGCTTCCTTTGCTTCTTTCGTTCGAACCTATGGTCGATGTCGATACCCTAAATATGACAATATATATAAATATTATAAGTACGAAAGGCTTTTGCCACTAAGAAGGGTCAAAATAAAGGAATGATTGGTAAAATTAAACGAGATTTTCCGTACTAGTTTTTCATTAACCTACCATTTTGGTAACTTTAGTCAGAGGACGGGACGAGGGAAGCCCCACGAGAAAGAGGCCCAGGCCTGGGCCTGGCAGCCTCTTACTGGCAAGTCGGTCAATCGACTACGGATCAGTGCGATCATGATGCAATCGACTTGACTTCGATTGATTGTCTCAGTATTTTGATTGAATTCATTTTATACTAGATTCATGTCACGATTGCAATAAAACTCATGAGTTCACAAAATAAGGCAAGCACTCTTTTCTTAAAAAAGGTCCTAATTTTCACAGAACAAAAAATCTTGACTGTCTTTTTTGCGGTTTTTTTGTTAACAATAAAAGAGAAGATTTTGTGAGAGGGTAGCTTATTGTTATCTTGAAGAAGATAGCTGGCATAGTTTATTTCGCGCTTTCTCCACCTTTCTTGCGTTTACTTCCAATGTCCCTAGTAACAACATGTAATAAAACATTAAAGCTTCAATCGCTGCAGCAAGAGAAGTCAAACAGGCGAGAAGTCCACAGTCGACAGAAGAAGGAGTAACTAAGACATAATTAAATGGACAAAAATTTCATGGTACAAAACTAAGCATAGTAGATTGGTGTCTATGTATAAAAAATTTACACACTTATGCACTCGGAAATCGGAATAGCTAGAATTCTAACAAAATTAGGTAACATTATAATGTAGCTTACACTTTGTTGAATTGAATGCGTTGCTTTAAAATAAAAGGTAGTAAAACAAATATAAATAGGGCTCTTCCACAGCACAATAATGTTAGATGTATTGGTGTATCGATTGTGCTAGGCAAAATAATGTAAAATTTATTCACAAAAGAAGCCATGAATGTTTTCTGACTGCTCAACACGACTCAATTTAGATAGAAGACCGTTGAATTATGAATTATTCCGCCAAGATCATTGAACTTTTGCTATCTTTAACGAGTAAAACATAAAACGGATCGATAGAAAGCAAAAGTGTGTATAATGAAAAAAAGACTCCGAATCCCCTTCCCAAACTCTGGGGCATGTGGTCGTTTTCCTATGTCCCGGTGTTGTAATTCGACACCATAATGTCAATAGACGGGGCTAGGAATCTTCCTTGGCGTGTAGTTGCTTTGCTTCAAGGGTTGATTGTCGCTTGTTGAAAGCACAAACTTTGTAGTATGTATGAATTATCATTTTGCAATCTATGGTCGACAAGCTTTAGCCAACGCCCTCTTGGTGTATGTACAGTTCTTACTCCTATTAATGATTTTAACTCGTAGGCCCTTAACTGATTCAACTGTTGTTTAACGCTGCGTTACCTACCCTGGGTACCAGACTCACTATATGTAAAATAATAGAGAGTAAATAATTTTCTTTTATACATAGTGAGTCTGGTACCTAGGGTATGCGTTCCCATAACTTTACCCATACGGTTTACTGTACATGTGTGTTATAAACAAGAATTAGATAGCAAACCAATATAATTTCATCCCTGAGTGGCAAGATAACTTCGTTCCACATCCGACATTAATTACTACCAAATGTTATTCTTCCCAGGTCCGCAAACTAGTTCTGCTCGAAACTAGCATTCTCAGGGTATTCGTTACAAAGTCACTAATGAACTTGCTGAATTTTACATTGGGAATAGAAGATGGTTTAGCATTCAGTTTAATTCTAGCTGAGACAAAGTATATGAAGTGTATCTTCTTTGGAGGTAAAATCTAGTAGACGAGACATTGAAAACTCCCCTTATGGCCCCATATGGGTTTGTGCGTGAGTGGGATGTATTTGCAAACAGATTAATAAAGATTGGTTTGTAAAGAAACATATTACACAATGCTCAAGGTTGTGAGCTAAAGTCCAAGGCATAGAAATGTTGCTGACTCATGTTCCTTCTATTGAATTGTTTACAATTAAATTTCTTGATAATTTCGACTGGTTTTTCATTAACGAGATTTTCACAACTCGGAGAACCAGTGGCCCATCTTCTGTCTCTAAGAAAATGTGGCAAAAAAACACACGGAGAAGTTTATTGCTGGTTTGTATATATTTAAATAAAACCCATTTCAACAAAATGGCATACAGACATCAAACTGTACCAACAAGCTTTTAAAATAGGTAGCTTCCCATAAACACAAAAATACTCCATCTTACAAGCTGTAAAGTTTCGCCAAAACATCAATTAACCAACATCAATTTATAAACAAACAATTAAGTAAAACAAGTAAATCCTATCAAAGATTTTTCTTATCAACCTGAAACAAATCTTTATCAAAATCCAATAGCGTAGATGAATAACAAATTAAATGGATTAGTCTGACAAAAGCTTTACTTGAGAGATTTTACAAAAATCATAAATCTTGCATGATTTATTTAGTAGTCAATCAGAATGAAATTTATAGCTGGCAATATTGCAAAGGTTTCTAGAACATTTTTTGTTGCGCAAAACTGTTAAAAAAGGCAAGAAGAGGTTAGA
This sequence comes from Nemopilema nomurai, assembly GCA_003864495.1. Classification (NCBI taxonomy): domain Eukaryota; kingdom Metazoa; phylum Cnidaria; class Scyphozoa; order Rhizostomeae; family Rhizostomatidae; genus Nemopilema; species Nemopilema nomurai. The sequence continues at coordinate 776,459 of ML133436.1, read as the reverse complement.
ACTATCAGGTACAGTTTTGCTTGTACAAAAATACTGGCTATAATATACATATTTATGAAAAATTATTACTTGTGCCTAAATTGACTGCTCTAGCATAGTATATAGCCTGAGTTGGTTCATGCAGGAGGGGTATATACATGAGTATTCCAAAGATTTAAAAGTCTGAACACCTTTATGTTTATAGATTAGTTCATCAATGTTAAGCAGCATAAATCTTGGATAGAAAAACATAATGCCCGCATTCTGCAAAAGTACAAAAAGTGTGGCTGCAGAAGATTTCCTCCACAAAATCTCTCGTGTTTGACCTACATCTTGTTGTCAGACACCTAACACTATCAACCACACAGGCAACTTAAACTAAAGACACAGTTGTGTAGCTACTAACAAAATTAAGATAAAATCTAAACAGCTTAACATTCTGAATAATGAATGGCAAAATATGATATTATTTTATGTGACATTTCAGTCCTAGCATTATCAAATTGATCTTATCTCCTTTCTAGGTGCTACCCATATCTGAATTTGTAAAACTATCAATCTAAGGCTGCATGTGAAAGCTACCTATATATAAATATGTACCTTGACCATCCACTCAAGTTTCTTGTGTTACAAATTGCAAAGTAAATATGATGTAAAAATTGATAAAAAACATTAAAGGCAGACAGTATCTCAAGCTTGTGATAAATATGTAATGGATGGCGCATTGCCCATTCAACCCCCAAATAATACAGGTTTTAAATAAAATCGAAAGCTGGATAAATAAACAAATTTAGAAATGAAGTAATAAATATAGACCATGTGTTTCAAATGATTTCTAAAAAATTCGCCTAAAGTTACCCAATATGTGAAATTACTATTCAAAATGAATATTGCTTAGAACATGATGTATTCTTATAAATAGGAATGTTTGCATCTACTGGTGCTGCATATCTGCTTCACTTCTCTTCAAAGGAGCAGAATTAAATGACACTAACAATATACCAACAACATAGCAACCAGCCATAAGATAACCTCCAAGATCACCACCCCCATTTTCAATTGCTGCCCCAACAATATAGGTTAGTATTATTCCATAGATATTTCCAACCAGCAGGAGTATACCAGAAGTTGTGCCCTCTGGTACTGGATAAGTCACTTCAGCTACATGTTCTAAGCCTGCACTCATGTATGGATAAGAAAAGAAACCAAAAGCACAAAAGCTGACAAACAACAGTATGAAATTGCTGTGATATTTAAGGAGCAGAGTGAATATCACCATGGTAACAGCGCAAGCTGTGAAAATGGCAACAGAGAGACTTTTGTACCTCCTGGTTTTGTCAAGCCAAATGCCACTGAAGAATATTGCAAAAAGGCCACAGTTGACAGCAGCAAACCCCATGTAGCTGATTTGTTTCTCTTTGCCAGGGTACTGTGAAATTACCATTTGATTTAATATAGTGTTGTAAGCAGCAAACAAACCAAAGTAAAAACCATAAGCCTGGCAGATAAGATGAAATGATTTATCTTTGGCAAGGATTAATAATGATTCTCCAAATGCTGGCACACGGGTATATTTGGCTGCAGAACTTTGTTCTTTGTTGTGACTTTCTTCACTTTCAGTCCCATTGCCAAGCAGGGCGTCCTTCTTTTTGTTGACTGTCTCTTGTTCATCACCTTCTTTTGGGATGCCCGTTTGTTCAGTAGCATCTTCAATGGTGTGCATGTCTTCTCCATTTGCACTCAATTCGCCTTGCCATCTCAGATGTTTGAATTTAAAACCCAGCTGTGAGAGCGGCTCGGTGGAGTGGAGGGTGCATCCTTTATGACCACCAAACTCAGGAATGCCATAACAGAACAGAAAATGGCTTGGGACAGAAGTAGCACATGCATTCCTTGCCTGACGTCACAGTCCATGTTTTTACTGCTCGGTACCATGGTCCCGCCCATCAAGAAGCCCAATGCAACTCCAAACATGTTCATCAACACGCCAATCGAAGAGGCAGTCGCTCGCTCGTGGTCCCCAAACCATACAGAAGCTAGACGTGGCGGTACAAACAGGATGAAGCATTGAGCCAGAGCCGCCGACGTGTTTCCAAGGAACGCCAAAGCAAAACCATCTCGATTGGCACCAATCGCTCGGAGGCAACTCCCCATTGCATTGAGGAGCGAGCCAACGATTATAGTGAAACGAAGGCCATATTTGTCAAGGATGTAGGAAGAGAAGACGACAAACACGTACAACAGCATGTATATCATCGACAACCAGTTGACTGATATGGCATCGACCCGGTAGTATTCTTGAACGATACTTGTTATCGATGACAAACTGATCCAAATAACTTCATTGGTCATTGATATCAAAGAAAACAAGGCTAGGACAACCCATCGCCTTTTATACAATTTGAAGGGATACATTGCTGCTTAATGTCAGATAGTACCTTGATGTGATCGTCAGTTTTTTGCAGGTACACTAACCTCTTGCCGCCATTATTCAGTCTGTTTCCCTTCTTTCTTTCGCCGCGGTTCGTTTCAGGAATGAAACGTCCCTGATTTAGGGATTTATCCACCCAACGAAAACCTCGTTTAAATAGAAAATGCAGCCAATATGAGGCCACTCTGTTGATGCTGTAGGCCTAGCAATGGCACGGAATCGACCCTCCTTCGTACTTTTCTCGTGATCTGGCAGATGGAACCTTTGGATAGAAATATAAGAAATATTGCCAGTGTGCCAGAGCTTGATTCTTTCTATTCTGTTGCATTCTCTCGGTAACAGGGAACCAAGTGGACAGCCTCTACATGCAAAGGTTCAACTGCAAGTTTTGTTTTGCACCTTCGCGTTCAAGAACTAGTAGTCCCATATACAGTACCTTCGATAAAGGCCCAAAGTTATCTTCTCGACGAAGGCCGAGGCCAAAAAAGGCAGCTGAAAGTTCACTGGGACCGGGGCATCAGCAACCCTGTCACTGGAATTGCGCATTTTTTTATTTTACACAAAACTCGTAAATAAAATTGGCGTAAATAGAGGGTGGTCAGTGGGGCAAAAAACCTAAATAGAAAGCTAAACAGTTATTTTTCTTAGTTTGATAGATGAACTTTATTTAAAGAGAGGAAAAACCTGATTAGCCTAACAACTGATCTTCCCCTGGTTCCTCATACCTATACCAAACGCTTTTTATAAGGAACCACTTTATAAGGAACCTACATGTAGAAGGCCGAAATATATAAAAAACGAAATCCCTAAGGAACTTTTCGATTTGAAAATTGTTTATAACTGCAAGCATCAAGGGCTTAAAAGCCCGTTCCATTAATTTGCAGCCAATACTCGCATAGATTGTTTGCTATTTGTGTGTCAAGTGCTTTATGGAGTAGTTTCCGCATAGTCTATCTCGCCCCTCTCTCTATTAAGTGTTACGGCTTATTGATGTGCAGTGAAAATTAAGGAACTTTTAAGAAACTTTGTTACTAAAATCTGATGACTTGAGGTCTACGAATAAGGAACTTTTGGAACTAGGCCTTGTGGTAGGTTCCTTATTAAAAAGCGTGTATAACGTGGGAGGATACAAATTTAAATTTCTTCAGCTGTTCTGATTTGTAGTTGCCTTTAATCAGGCACCAGTGTGTTGAATCAATGTACCTTGCACCAGAGATATCTGTATCAAATGACAATTTCCCATTGTTTTTCTATTCTTTATTGGCACATATTCCATTTTAGCTTTATATTGCCAAAATAAGTGACACTTTTTTGACTAGACTGTAAATAGGAAGCAGGGGTGGTGCGTAGCGCTGCCGGAGTGGTATTACTTTCCCAAATAAAACAACATGGAGTTTTTGGCCACACCTTTCTTTTAAATAGGAAATGCCCTTATAATGACTTTTAGATACAAAGCTCATTGCAAATGCAGAATGGTGCAATTTTTCATTGCTTTCAAGAACAGTGCACAATAAATAAAAAACACACCTGAAAGAAAATTCATGCCTCAGAAAAGAGGTATTAGACTAATAACAGCAATATCTTCAAAGGCCGCCCCTAATAGGAAGGGTATCAAATATCTGCATAATATTTCTACAATGAACTAGCAGCAGTAAAGAAATTTGGTGATAAGTTTGGGAACAGAAAGCAAAATTCCCAGAACCAACTTTTTGGTGGATATTTTTCAATATATCTCTTTTTTTGATTAACCCAAATTCTTTGCAGGTTGTGCTAATAGCTAAAGCATATCCCTGTATCCCAACTATAACAAACTGAACACACAAATTAAAAAAACCTACCAATATTATGAACCATTGCATGCATTGTGTATTGAACCATTGTGTATTTTAGAAACGTAGCAAAAAAGACTCAGTAGAAGGTTGAAAGAGCCTATGAATTTCTTGTTATCTTTGTTGTCCCCTTTTGCTGTTTCTCATCAAATTTTCACAATTATTTTGATTAAAATTTAAAATTTCCTTACAAAATAATCAGAAAAAGATCTTTCCCTATACAGACTACTCCATTCCTGCATTCTTTAATGAATAATTGAACACTTAACTTCAAGAATAATTATGCACAATGGTATAAAATGGATACATTTGTTTTTAGTATTGATTAGAGCAAATTTCCTTATGGAAAATCATTGTGAAGAAATATGGCTCTTTCATGTTAAGCGAAGAAGGGGACATGTTCCAAATTCAGGTACTGAAATGCCCAGTCTAAGTAAAACACTGAAATGGAAGAAAACTGGTACCTTTTTCTTTGCCACGTTTTCAAAGCATATTCTCTTTTGGTTATTCATCAATGTCTAATGAAGATCAGTGTGATTTGTGGGATGTTATGGCAATTGGGCAAAATGTGCCAAATTTTGGTACTGGAATGCCCAGTCTAAGTAAAACACTGAAATGGAAGAAAACTGCATTTTTGTTTGCCACGTTTTCAAAGCATATTCTCTTTTGGTTATTCATCGATGTCTAATAAAGATCAGTGTGGTTTGTGGGAAGTTATGGCGATTGGGCAACATGTGCCAAATTTTGGTACTGGAATGCCCAGTCCAAGTAAAACACTGAAATGGAAGAAAACTGGCACCTTTTTGTTTGCCACGTTTTCAAAGCATATTCTCTTTTGGTTATTCATCGATGTCTAATAAAGATCAGTGTGGTTTGTGGGAAGTTATGGCGATTGGGCAACATGTGCCAAATTTTGGTACTGGAATGCCCAGTCTAAGTAAAACACTGAAATGGCCGAAAACTTGCATATTTTTGTTTGCCACGTTTTCACAGCATATTCTCTTTTGGTTATTCATCGATGTCTAATAAAGATCAGTGTGGTTTGTGGGAAGTTATGGCGATTGGGCAACATGTGCCAAATTTTGGTACTGGAATGCCCAGTCTAAGTAAAACACTGAAATGGAAGAATATTGTTTTAGAAAGCATTGAATGTTAAGCTATCTAAAAGCAAAGATATGAAGTTATTATATGCAATAATCTTGTACCATGTCATTTTCAGCTACATTGTTTCACCTCAAAGAGAATTCATGCTGAGATATAATTAAGCCAATGTTATGGAAGTTAAGGAGGAATGTGATTCTTAATATTGTTCGATATTGAGGTTTTAGTAGGACAAGAAACACTGTTTCTTTTTTTAGGATCTTTTTACGTTTATTTTCTTTCCTTCGAAATAGTTGAAGCCCTAAAATACAGAAAAAATCTCAGAATTAGAGCAGATGTCAAATAAAATGCCTATCGTTACGTCTTTTTTATGAATTACTTTGCTTCGTTAATCGGTTTCTTGCTTCTCTCTCCAATTGGCAACCTAAGCTCATTTTGGAAATTTTAGGTACATTGCGGATAATTTCCAAGGGAACCCCAAATGCGTATAGGACATTGGCGGAGGAAAGGCTGGGAATATTACAACCGGGTTTATCACTATCATTTCAGAGCTATTCGGGTAGTTCCCTCTGAATAAAGCCACAATAATCTAGAAAGCAACCCTTGAGCCTTCAGAACTTGCTACGTAGGTGATTCCAGTACAGATTATTCTACTTATTCCAATATTTTCGAGTTTCCCATTTTTTCAGGTCTCCGCCAGTCTAGAATTTATTAACATTGCGTTTCTTATACAAGGGATTGCGGGATATTACTGTACAAAACTTTTTCAGTGCTTCACATAAACTTGGACATTGCCGAATCTAAATTTAAAACTTCCATTTCAGTGTTTTACTTAGACTGGGCATTCCAGTACCAAAATTTGGCACATTTCGCCCAATTGCCATAACATCTCACAAACCACACTGATCTTCATTAGACATCGATGAATAACCAAAAGAGAGTATGATTTGAAAACGTGGCAGACAAAAAGGTGCAAGTTTTCGGCCATTTCAGTGTTTTATTAGACTGGGCATTCCAGTACCAAAATTTGGCACATGTTGCCCAATCGCCATAACATCCCACAAACCACACTGATCTTCGTTAGACATCGATGAATGACCAAAAGAGAGTATGATTTGAAAACGTGGCAGACAAAAAGGTGCAAGTTTTCGGCCATTTCAGTGTTTTACTTAGACTGGGCATTCCAGTACCAAAATTTGGCACATGTTGCCCAATCGCCATAACATCCCACAAACCACACTGATCTTCATTAGACATCGATGAATAACCAAAAGAGAATATGCTTTTTAAAAGCACCAAACAAAAAGGTGCCAGTTTTCTTCCATTTCAGTGTTTAACTTAAACTGGGCAATCCAGTACCAAAATTTGGCATATGTTGCCCAATCGCCATAACATCCCACAAACCATACTGATCTTCGTTAGACATCGCTGAATGACCAAAAGAGAGTATGATTTGAAAACGTGGCAAACAAAAAGGTGCAAGTTTTCTTCCATTTCAGTGTTTTACTTAGACTGGGCATTCCAGTACCAAAATTTGGCACATTTCGCCCAATCGCCATAACATCCCACAAACCACACTGATCTTCGTTAGACATCGATGAATAACCAGAAGAGAATATGCTTTGAAAACGTGGCAAACAAAAAGGTGCCAGTTTTCTTCCATTTCAGTGTTTTACTTAGACTGGGCATTCCAGTACCAAAATTTGGCACATGTTGCCCAATCGCCATAACATCCCACAAACCACATTGATCTTCATTAAACATCGATGAATAACCAAAAGAGAATATGCTTTGAAAACGTGGCAAACATAAAGGTGCAAGTTTTCTTCCATTTAATTGTTTTACTTAGACTGGGCATTCCAGTACCAAAATTTGGCACATTTTGCCCAATTGCCATAACATCCCACAAATCACACTGATCTTCATTAGACATCGATGAATAACCAAAAGAGAATATGCTTTGAAAACGTGGCAAACAAAAAGATGCAAGTTTTCTTCCATTTCATTGTTTTACTTAGACTGGGCATTCCAGTACCAAAATTTGGCACATGTCGCCCAATCGCCATAACATCCCACAAACCACACTGATCTTCATTAGACATCGATGAATAACCAAAAGAGAATATGCTTTGAAAACGTGGCAAACAAAAAGGTGCCAGTTTTCTTCCATTTCAGTGTTTTACTTAGACTGGGCATTCCAGTACCAAAATTTGGCACATGTTGCCCAATCGCCATAACATCCCACAAACCACACTGATCTTCATTAGACATTGATGAATAACCAAAAGAGAATATGCTTTGAAAACGTGGCAAACAAAAAGGTGCCAGTTTTCTTCCATTTAATTGTTTTACTTAGACTGGGCATTCCAGTACCAAAATTTGGCACATTTTGCCCAATTGCCATAACATCCCACAAATCACACTGATCTTCATTAGACATAGATGAATAACCAAAAGAGAATATGCTTTGAAAACGTGGCAAACAAAAAGATGCAAGTTTTCTTCCATTTCAGTGTTTTACTTAGACCGGGCATTCCAGTACCAAAATTTGGCACATGTCGCCCAATTGCCATAACACCCTTCAAATAATACTGTTCTTCAATAACCAAAAGAAAGTATGCATTGAAAAAGTAAGAAGAACAGAAATGTACAAGTTTTTCCACCATTTCATAGTTTCACATAGACAGGATATGGAAATTAAATGAATTTTTAAGCTAAGATTATAATGAGTTCAAATAAGTCACAGGCCAGTTTTTTTCAGATTAGTCTTTTATTCTAGTCTCACAAAAATATGCTCATGTATTCAGCTGAAAATACTATATCCTAAAGAACTAACATATGATGCCATTCAAATGCCATTAACTTTTTTCTCTGCTCCAATGTCATTTCATTTAGCTTTTAGCTCTTTTTATCTCCCTCACCACTTAAAAAAGTTGTTTAGTTCTGCCGCCCCTGCCAATTTTATTACTTAAATTTGAAAAGTTAGAAACAAAATTAAATAGTGCCTAGGTTTTATGGAAGTTGAATAGAATTTACTTTTGACAATTTCCTGAACTAAAAATTCATCACTTTGAAAAACAGGATTCTGAAATGGCTTGTTTTTCATGACGTCAATTAACTGGACTTGGCTATCTCTTAAAAGTGTGTTCATGCACCCACTTTCTTCTGGAACCACCAAGTTATAATTTGCTTCTGAGAAACAAAAGGGTAATTCTAAGTTTAAATACACCAATTTTTTCTAAATAGGTTTTGTGCTCTTAAGGCGCCTTGAATAGTATTCTTCAAATAGTTTGGAGCGTACATCCACCATGTATTTAGGGCTTTTTGGCAGAATAAGGAAACAGAAAGCAAACCCTTTAGTAGGATCGTTTTGATAGCTGATAATCATCAACAACAAATTGTATGGTATTATAATCATAAATTTATTGATGTATATTACATATTTGTGTTCATATATTAGTTTTAATTATTAAATTGATTGAGTCATTAAGTTTTTAATAAAAAAGAGTTATAGCTTCCTCATTATTATTTGTAAAAAAGAGGAAATGAGAGCATCCATCATAATCTCAACTTCTAATCAAAATGAGATTCTTTCAGGTTTTCCTGCAATCATCCGACTTTGGAAATCATCTGATTTTGTCTTGTTTGTGAATGCAATAAGCAATGCGCTAAAAATAAACAAATAGATGGAAATATTTATTCAATGCTGTGTCAGGGTGAGTGACCATTATTTGCCCAATTTAGGTACAAGAATTTCCAGCTATGTGTAACACTGAAAGGGTAAAAAATTGGCTTATTTCTATTTGTTATTTATCAAAGCATCTTAGAGGCAGCTTATTGGAATAAAAAATGTACTGCAATTCAAATTGTTAATGTTTAAAACATCACTAGTGCAAAAAATACCAAATTTGCGTTGGACAACGAAATTCTTTCTCACCTCTGGAATCAGTACATTCGTGTTCAGGGTATTCCTGCTGGAAACTGACACTTTAGCGTACTTGGATGGAAAGCTTGCAGTTTTCACGTATAATGTAGTTTCTAACAACATCTGGAAAAATCGCACAAGAGCTACAGGATGACGTTTTTAGTCAAAATTTTACTGCTATTGAATACGATATTGCTTTCAAGGTGATTTAGAAAAAATTACAGGATTACCAATAGAAAAGGACCTCATAAACAATTCCACCAAAAATATAAAAATACAAGTGGAGAATTCATATCCTTAAAAAGGTTTTTCGAAACAAAATCTTAGGCCGTTGCAACTTACCCAAGGAGGATGCGTTACTTGTATCGCCGCTTCGTCATGGTTAACTACGTGGGATGCACAACATTTTCTTCGTCTGTGTTGATTGTTTCAGTTCATACGAACCGCAATTGAGTAACTGAGTGAAAGATTGTTTTGGTGTCTCATTGGCAAATGCTGTTAAATGAACAAACTTGGGAATGTCTGGCCTCCTATTGGCACTGGAGATTTTAAGATACGAGGTTTTCGTTGGGTGGATAAATCCCTAAATCAGGGATGTTTTATACCTCTTCGTTTGAACAAAACAAAATAATGGGATGGGCATGGGCCTAATTCTCCTTCGCAGAACCAACATGTGGCTTCCCCCGTAGTTTTCGCGCCAAGGCAAAGATTCCCGGAAAACAATTACAATTCAGAGGAGGTATGGGATCAAGGGAAGAAATAAGGAGATGCCGTTCAGTATCTCGTCGTGCTCTATCAACTGTTAAAAGTTTGTGAACACAAAGGCTTGATTCCCAGAAAGCTTTCAGCTGCAGAGCTTTCACATCGAAACAACACAACGAAAAGGGGTAACCAAATGTTCCCTCCTTGGCGTAGAAATATATTGCCCTTTATACGTCATTTATACGGAGGGAGATGTCCGTTATACTTTTAAGTTGCAATACTTTTGCCACGGCCCGCAAGAATTTTTGTGAATTAATTATATTGCCATTAGAGAGCAATAAGTTTCATGTTGAGCGGGAAAAAATCGAACAACTTGACAAATTTGTTCAACCTGGAAACACGGTGACTGGAAATCTTGAAGAAATTGGCTCGGGGTGGCTCGGGGTAGGGTGATGAAAATTTTGGAGAGTTGCTATTGCCTCGAATGTGAAAGCAAGACCCTGGATAAAGCAACATAAAAATTCTTCGCTAGCTCCAAAATGAGTAATTAATTACATTGAGAGGAATGCTGAATCAAGCCTTTCGGAGATCATTTTAGCCTTGATTTTCTGTAACATTCTTCTGCTTTACGACGTGTTTACAGCAATCACGTTTTTAAGTAAACACTTTGAGCATCTGTTAATTAATGTTTTTGCTGAAGAATATTGTAACCATACTTGGCTGTGTGTTAGGGAATCAAAACAAAATTTTACGTCCTATGAAGAATTCCAAATACAACTTTTGCCTTCTGAAACCACGATTCGATATAAGCAAGTGTATGGCAACTTTAGCCTCATCAAAGCCCTTGTAAAAACATATATGTTAGAAATGCAAAGATTGCTTCAATTTATTCGTAGTTGTCTTCGCGCATGGCAGGAATCTCCTGTGTTCACCCTGCAAGCACGTACATTGTAGTGCTTCTAATTCAGGGTTTCAGAAATATTTTTGGTCAGAAGTCTTTCTTTATATCATTTCTATTCAAGTTGAGAGCAAACTAGTTCGGCCAGGTAAACTCTGAAATTACCAACAAAAAGCCCAACCCTCCAATGAGCCAAAACGAATCCCCTTTTTCTATCTATTGATTCTGTAAACGAGAAGATTCAACCATGACTTACTTCAAACTGAATCCTCCCAATTCACATTCTAATCTCCAGCAACCTCTAGAAGACTTACTAATAAAGACAACTGAAATTAGACAATATGTCATGGTCATTATTATTCAACTATTACTTATATTTGAGCACTACAACAAAATTAGCTACGGTGTTTTCCAAAGCGCCTTTCCATCCAGTGAATAAATATTCCTTACTGCGTTTTACTGCCTGTTATTATTCGAATGAAATCAGCTGAAGGTCCTTCATGCCCTCTGTCAAAACAGCCTCTTGTTGTTGCTGCTGCGCATAATTATTCTGGGGTGGATAAGCCTGATTTCCGGCCATTCCCTGGCCTCCACTTGGATACTGATTTAGGTTTACCGGGAGAGAGGCTGGACCGTGAACTTGCTTGCTCATTTGCTGATGCCCAACATAGGGGAGCGAAGCCGGGCCTTGTTGAGGAATTTGCTGCGCGAACTGGTTGGGGTCTCGCAATGCGGGCTGGTCTTGAGCTCCTGCGTAGTTACCTGGACTTTGGCCTACGTTGGGAGGAGGCTGGTAACTTTGTTGCGGTCCTAGGTTCCCATACGAGGTCGGAACACCGGTGACGACTACATTGCCATCGTAAAACGGCTGCTGGTAACTCGATGCCACAGTGTGATGCTGATAGCCGCTGGCTGATTGTGCCGTTGGGTTATGCGAGGACGTTGGAAACTGGGGCTGATTAACTTGCTGTTGCTGCGGATGGTGTTGTTGCTGAGCAGGAGCCGGCGCAAACTGCTGTTGCGGCTTCTGCATTGGATACGACTGCTCTTGTTGATGCTGTGGGGACTGCGAATAAGGCTGTTGTTGTTGATGCGCTGGAACTCCAGGAGCATAATGTTGTTGGTGTTGCTGGTAACCTGCCGATTGCGGGGTCTGTTGCGTCGCGAAGTTCTGCGTTCTAAAATTACAATGCGACATTGTCATACATCGTGACTCAAGAAAATGCGACGACTACAAACATCCTGCAACTTGCTCTCACCGGCCTAAGATACTGTAGGTTAGAAATAACGTAACGAGGCAGGAGTAATACAAATGTGAACTTAACACGATGGCTTTCAGCTGGAAGGCGCCAAAGACAGACAAAAATACTACAGCTGACAGCAATCGAAGGCCAGGAATGGAAAAAGGCAAAGATGAATCAGACAACATTTGCTTCCAACATGCTTCGTTGTATATTTATATGATAGAAACAAATGTTGGCCTGTGCTTACGAAACGTCTCTACGGGAATGCTAAAACATTGTTAGTGGAAGTCAACCATTTACTCTCAAAGACCATTAGAAAAGTGGGCCTTTGCATAAATGTTTATGCACAACGTTATAACGTACATCCAGATGGCGCGATTCTTAATGGTAGTTGAAAAATAATACGCCATGCAACGTAATCATGGCCTAGATTGTGTATTGTATTGCTACCTTTGATCGGGACCCTGCATTCCCAGTTCAGATCCAATGGGCGCATCCAGTAAATCTGGCATCTGCGAGGGATACTGTGATGGTTGTTGTTTTGGTTGTTGCTGATGTTGCAGTTGTTGCGGCTGCTGCTGTAATTGTTGTGGTTGCTGTGGTAATTGTTGTGGTTGCTGTTGTAATTGTTGTGGTTGCTGTTGATGCTGCTGTAGTTGCGGTTGTTGCTGCTGTAGATGCTGAGGTTGGGGCTGCTGCTGGACGCCTTGAGGCACCCCACCCCTACCCGCGAGGGAGGGCTCCTGGGGAGGAGGCTGCTGGCGATATTGTTGGCTGTCTAACATTTGTGCGTTAACTGGGGGCTGCCCCAAACCAGCTTGGATGGTATGTCCCGGCTGACATGTGACTGGTGGGCCTGGGACGGAGGTCGCTTGTGGATATTGTCCCGCAAACTGCACTTGGCTTGTGGGTACTGGTTGCCCAGAGGAAGCTGGGACCTGTTGGTATCCGGGGGTATTTATGTAGGCATCCTGTCCCGCGACATACTGACCCTGCATTGGGAATTGCCTGCCTTGGTACGGGTTCTGCATCTGCACCTGCTTCTGCTGGTACTTAAGATGCTGCTGCACCTCTAGTTCCTGCTGCCGTTGTATCTGCAATTGGCGCTGGTACTCCAGGTATTCCTGCTTCTGTTGCCGCATCAGTTCCAACTTCTGCTCCATCTGCATTCGGCGCAGCATCTCCTGTTCCAGTTCCTGATGACGTAATTTCTCGCGGTGCTGGTTGCGCATGGCATTCAGTGACTCACGTGCCTCGCGAATCAGAGCCACTTTCTCCAGCATTGCTTGGTACTTAGCTGAAAAGGTCAGTAGGTCAAAAGTTAAAGGTCAAAAGGTCAGGAAAACCTAGCTGAAGGTACAAAACGAGTCAGTCTGTGACCAGCAGAAATGAAAGGCCAAATACATGATTTGGTTAACCGCTTAACGGCTGGACTAAAATCTGGCAATTAAGATACAAAAATACAACAACTGAAAGATAAGATAACAGTGTTTGACACTTCCAATCTGGTGGATGATGCTAGAGTAACGTGGATGATAAGACATGTACTGTATTTATTATCAGTATGGTTATATTCTATTGCTATGATTTTATTGTAACTTAGTTTGGCTTGTAACAGCTTATATTGTCATGCTGTAACGCCATCTTAGCCGCCTCTTTCCCTAATGGGTGCACCCACTGGAGAAAAACAGAAATCCTGGATCAAGTGAACAAAAATGGTCCACCGTAGAAGCATCAATAAGTAAATACCTTTGTTGTCTTCCTCGTCTTCAATGAGTTTCATCAGCTGAGGATGCATTGCACTTAGCGATTGGAACAAAGACTGTAATGAGAAACCAGCTAATTAATATCCTTGTTTGGCCTTCATAAATCATTCATTTTTAGGCTGGTGCGATGTATATCTAATTCATAGGCCGTGATAATCTCTTTCAGAGAAAATAACACAACAGCAATGAGAAATTCGTATACAACAGCACAGGAAAGAGGTTAAAAGCTCCAGTGGTCAGCGTGGTAAGGAGGTCAAAGGTTTTTCGACATTAATAGCAATAGTGATAACCATTAATGAATTCCTTTCATGCGACAAAGCCAGAGATACTAGATAAATGTCTTCAAAACGTTTCCTTAGCATCTCCAAAAAAAATTACGAGCTATGAAACTTAACGCATCAATAACTTGGCGATCGGAGATGCAAAGGTTTGAAAAATTCTTAATCGGCAGAAAGCTTATTAAAGAGAGAAATCTCCAGCTTTTCTGCGAACGTCGAATAGCTTCAATACTTCAAGCAAAAATCTCATTTAACGTTTGAAATTCCCAGCATTGTGCAAACAAAGATTTAGAACAAGGGATTGCTTACCTGAACGGTAGAATCCATGGCAATGTGCTTTCCTTTTGCTGAGACATTCTGCATTCGCGTCACGAACATCTCAATGCTTTGTGACATTGTCTGCACGAATGCATCAGGATCTTCTGAGCCCTCGTCCTACAAAAGCAACGAAAGGCGTTCTTCTATAAGTACTGCATAGAAAGGCATCTTTTATTACGTACTTACAGTTCAATTTTCTCTTTCTTTTTAGTTAATTTTAGTCGACGAGTATACGTGAGGTGATAGCACTTTAACAGTAAACATTTCGAAATCTGAAGCTAAAATTTGATTGACATAATAGATGATACAGAAGCATAACACGAGCATTTAACAATCTTACAAGGAACGATAGACATTAATATCATTAATGAACTATATTACAAAGCAACATCAACAAAGTACAGCTTACGTCATAGACTGGATCCTCTTTGTAGCTGACCTGCCTCGGAGCATTCTCTGACTCATCGACATCGGGAGCGGAAGGTTTTGCTGTTCCCTCATCCTTCACCTTTTCCCAATATTGGCGGTTAAGGTATCGTGATAACTGAAAAGATATCAAGGCCTTTTTAGCAAAAGAGTACTTAGCAAAGTTGGTCGCCAAAAGAGTAGGAAAACATCGAAATGAATCGAATATTCCAGGTACCATATCCAGTGATTTATGGGCTTGCAAAATATTTTAAAATACCAGCAACGGAATATTACCCGATCAAAACTCCGGTCAAGCTTTTGCAGAGTACCCGAATATTTAACTTTTTTCTGTCCCACCATTTGGTTTTGTGATGACGATCAAACTTGTAAATAGCTGTGTTCAAACTAGCAAACAAATAACTGAAAACGAGCCAAAATATTTTCTGATCCTGTCTGTCTTATTCCGCATGGCTCCAATAAACATAGGTTGAAATCGTGTAAAATGCATCAGAAGACAACACGATGTCTGTTAAAGTTCGCAGACGCAATATGAATCAAGCTAGCTGAGCTTCAAATGATGTAGTATATATCCGTATTCTGTGAAACGAAGCGAGTTTGGTTCCCTTGACATATACGCGCATCATCAAACTCTAGGCAAGTTAACTCACAAACCACATCCTATGACATGGTGGATAAACACCAGAGATTGTGGCTTGAAATATCACCGATGGTAAATAATAGATGAACGACGTGATGAATAAGTAAGGAAGAGTAGCAATTAAAAGCAGAAATGATCTAAACGGGAACAAAGATTAAACTTAAGGTCATGAAAAGAAGTTTGCCTCTCTATCTTGAAAAACAATGAGCTTTCAACTAAGAAAACAGTAACGAGTACACATGAAAACAACTTTTTAAGATGAACTATTTATTGATGATGATGATGATGATGACCATGACGATAGCAACGCCAATGATGATGCTTTTTTTCAATGTAGTAAAATTCGGAAAGTTTTCCAGGTATCACAACAGCTCTGTCGTTGCTACACAAGAATCCTTAAAATTCCAAAAGGTCAAAGGTCATGCAACCTGAATGTCATGGTCAAAGGTTATGAAACTTAGTATCAAAAAACAAAGTAACAAGGCAGCAGCCTCACCTCAGATTCTCTTGACACCTTTTGCGAATCAGCAATCTAGATTTAAATTAAAGACATAACATAGTACAGTCACCAAGATTTATTCAGCCAAAAAGCATTTCGTTTAACAAGTAGTATCCACTTCTATTTACGGCTTTTAGCATCTTCTTCCAACTTTGCATGGCTCGTGAATAGAAATGTACCACGCTGCGATTGACGAAAAAACAGTCACCCAATAGAACAGGCGCAGTTAACTTTCATGAAGCAGTCTCAAAACCAGTGATATGCAAATGCTGATAAGCAAAAAGAAACCCTTGTCTAAGCAGAGGCATAATTCGTGTTACGAGGAGAGAAAATTAGTTCAAATTAGCCATTGCGAATGGCAACTGAAAAAAATGAAGCTGTGGGGAAGCACTTTAACGGATGATCTTGCAAATACTTATAATACGGTGGACTAGTAATATTCCTTAAAAAGGTCACTTTTCGAAAATACTTTTACCAAGAATTATAGCCCAAACATTAATGATATAAATTCAAAATGAGTAAACAGATGATTACACCTCTCAAGCCACAAACTTGGACCTCTTAAATACACCACAAAAGTGGATCTCTTGAAGAAGTGTATTTGGATCAATAGTCGTTCGGAGAAATGGGAAACAGACGGATGCTAATGTCCAAAAGTTCTGATCAAGGAACACGGGTATCAAACCAATTGTTCAGGTATATGCATACCATTGCTTTTGTTACGATTAGGCCATTCACTGTCCGGCATTCGAGTTGATTAATAATTAAAGAAACACTAGATGTGATGTGGCTAAACACTGCTAAGAAGAAACCCGTTAACAATCCATTAATGCTTCCGAACGAATTTTGCTTCCATTCTCATTGCTCTTTTAGAAAGAACAGCTTCACCGTCTAAGTCTTTCTTATCTTCAACCATTTTTGCCCACTATCGATAACATAGATTTGAGATTGCTTCCAACTCTCAAAAGATGGTGAATGCGCGCGCATTCTGCTGTTCGATTTCAATGCAAGCCCAAAGATGGCAAACATTTTGTGGCCAAACAGGATAGTTCTGAATAGTTATGCAACGTCCTCATGTAAATACAATACTAGTAAAAGCAGAACAGGGATGCAGTTGACGCTACTTGCTTGGGGAGGCTTATGATTTCGAGACGGGAGAGGTTATGAATCGAAAGCAATGTCAATGTGAGCTTATATGCATAAGCATAGGCGTCAAATCTTGATTGGCTGCGAAAGGAATCGCCGCAGCGGGAGTCCCCATCGAATCAAGCCAATCAAATTGCCATATAGATTTGATCTTCAAATCATAGATTTCACTTACCACATCGGAGTAAAGGCTTGACTTGGGTTTGGAGTAGAGAGAGCTTGTCGATTCGGAGCTGCGTGGCTGCGAGTCGTTGGAGCTGCTGCCCACCCAGTCCTTCTTTGGTTGCTACGGAAATCAAATACTTCATGAGGCAAAATAAGTATGAGGCTGTCTGCTGAGGAAGTATGAGGCAAAATACGACCATAAATGGGACTGCAAAGGGCTGAATCAGAAGTAAAGTACCACAGACTTGTACTTGGCTAAAAATCATTTTAGTTTTCCTTTACTCCTAAGCACCGTGATACCTGAATAAAAGCGAATTAAATGTTTTTCTATGACAGTTATTACTCTCGTCAACGACTTTTGAGATTTGCTAATTTCAACAGTTACATTAACCGTGATTCACAATTCAAGAAAAAGAATCTCTGGCCCAGCTAACGAGCCATTGGAGTGTTAGGTACCTATGGCCAACGCAAAGATTGAAAACAGGGCACAATACGAACAAGAGCGCTAGTTGCTTGATTTCTTCTTTAACTCGGACATTAAGTCCTTGCTTGATATGAGGAGACACCTGTTATCTTGAATGCAAGACATTTTTGTATGAAGATAAACCCTCACCTTGCTTTCCACTTCGGCAGCACTCAGAGACAAGGCCATTGCCAGCTGTAGTTCCTCTTCTTCTTGGGCCTTCAGCTCAGCCTCGGAAGGCTGTGCCTTTGTCTTGAATGAAGAAGAGGTACCGTCATGTCTAACTCTAACATTTACAAATTCTTCGTCAATAGGTGACGTGAGGTTTATCTTAAGATATCTTGGAACAACAAGAAAGCACTTTGGTATAAACATAAGTTTAGAAAGGTCAGTTTAGAAAAAAAGGTACTTCTGAAACTAACACTGATTTATTCAGCTTCAAGAGATTTCTGTTAACATAAGAAGCATAATGAAGGACTGCATCAAAACCATAGGCAAACAGGGTACTCCTTCAAAAACCATGGTCCCCTTTTTAGTTTCATTAAGCGAGGCACTTAAAATATTATGAATTATTATATTAATGGCATAGCATTATTATATTGCATAATGGTAGTAATCATTGTAGTCTGTCTGATGAGTGAGCAAGCACAAAGCTCGGAGTAACAGAGAACATGTCTCATTTTAAGCATATCTTCTATTATAAATATATTACATTATATACTATTATTATTATTATAGTTATCACTAACAATGAATAATTATCACTACTGTAGCCATAACTGTACGGCAAAGGTCTCTCTAGAGGTTTGAAGTAATTACATTGCTAATTGTAAAATTTTAATAATTAACATACACAAGTATTACTTCTATCAAAATAGGTATAGGGTGAATACTCCTGGAGGTAAAAATACCAATCTATACCTTGCGTTCTGCTAGACTGATGAGAACTTGAGCAAGATAAGCCGATTGACTTGCAGTGTTCTTTAAAACAAATCTCAATGCTGCCAAGCACATTTCAAACACTGAATTACCTGAGCTTCTTTAGCTAACGAGGAGTTCAAGTACTCTGCTGGTAAGTCATCGCTGCTGAGGCTCTGCGTCTCACTGTTACTACTGCTTTTCTTCTTTGCACCAGAGCTGCTAAAATATGACAAATAACAAACGTAGCTTCATCCGGTCTTAGGCAAATACAGTATAGCAATATGATATCGTAAATAGTCGCATTCTAACCTTCAAAAATTTTATCGAAAGTTTTAAAAAAGCACAACATAATATAGCTTAAAGTAGAAAAGCACCGGCTGAATTGGTACTTCATCGTTTTCTTTCATATTACTTCATGCACCAATGCAAAACATCAGCAATCCATTAATTACTGAGTTTAAAGCTTTTGCTATCGATTTGCGAATTCGAAAAGTCTGAGATATTTGATAGTTCTACAGACTAGAGGTCATTCCTTTCTACAACGAAACAATACGGAACAGGAAGCGTTTGCTAGAGAAAAATTGCATTCACAGTAACAAGTTAAATTATAAAATTAGGAGAAATTCTGTTATATATGCTGACATATTGTTGTGGGTTCAAAAAAATCACCATTTAAATATCAAATAGAAGAATGAGGAGTTTCTATCCAAACTTCTAGAAATGCTGTTCATGAAAAGTATGGAACGCGACACAAAAACGTTCGAAGAAAGAGTACAAAAAAACAGGGCTTATTCTTGTATATCGTTTCAATTTGAGTTTGGCACTCAAGGTTAAAGAATCTGGTTGAGAAGGACGAGTTGGATTGACGAGAAATAGAAGAGATAAATGATTACGAGTTAAAGAAAATAAGTATATAGAAAAGTATAAAGGTATTTACCCAAGGGTGTTTATTGAATCGTAGCAGGAATCACAAACTCGCACTTCTCTTTCAATACCAAACTTAGGAATAATCGAGTTTTTTGATGAGCACTTTGCACAGAAAACTTGGCCACAGCATCGACAATGGTGCTAGAAGAAAAGGTGAATTCAGCTTGAAGAAAACGAGAAAGGCAATCTCTTATAGGCGGAATTGCTACAGTGAGTCATCTCCTAGCTTGTGAAATTTAACATTCGTGCAGAAAAAACTGTCAGCAACTAAATTTAGTAAATAAGAATAAGTAATGTCATCAACACAATTCTATCAAATTTAGACAACGCCCAGAAATGCTAAGAAATAGAATATTGGCAAAATAACAAGATGATAAAATCTTCAAATCAATTGGTGAACTTGACACTTGTGACAAGTTTGATGGTGAGTATCTGTCTGTAAAGAGACCGAATAAAGGGCTAGACCGGATATGAAGCCAGATACAAAACAGGATACAAAGCCGGATACGAAACCAGATACAAAACTGGATACAAAACAGGATACGAAGCCGGATACAAAACCGGTACCAGATACATACCTGCCTGGTGAATGTGGTGAACTTCACTCTGCACTGGTGGCAGTTGTCACCTTCTGCCCACTCTGGCGCCTAGGAAATTATAAAGATGCTATTAAGCAAAACAAATTCACAAAAAACGTGCCATCACGAATTATCAAAATGGAAGAAATTCTTGCTAGGCCCATGGAGAAGATACAGGGACAGGTTCATCTTCAAGAATTAACCGGACGGTAAGGCTTGGATCCTAAGGACTAATCTACAAATGCCTTAAAAAAGAGCACAGTCTGTCGATAATCAATTTGTAGAAATACTGAGTTTCATTTGATTGTAATCAAATTCACCATGATAGTCATATTAATTTGTAGAGCCAAAATTGACAGAAATGTTGAACTACACGACCCAAAAATGCTACAGCATCACTTTCTACGGTCGCCATTATTGTTGAAAATTCTTGATTCGTAAAGCCTTTTGTGTTATCAGTAGCTTGAAAAATATGATACGACAAATGACACCGCTTAAATAGCTGTTCATTTTAATTAATGCTGCTTTCTGAGGCAAAATGAATGAACACGCATTGGTTACCCAAATTATTGGTAAAAAGAAAGGTATAATGCAAGATGGGTTGAAAATTTCAAAATAATTAGGCATGGTTAATCGCAAAAACGTTTATTTATTTTTGCAGAACAGAGGTAGTTTGCTAAACGGTGGCTTTGGAAACGAAGGCATGCTTTTAATGAAAACAACGAAAGAAGCTGGGAAAAAAGTCGCGAGGAATTTTCAATGCAGGGAGAATTAGTATGTAAATGAACATAGCTGACCACCTATAAACAGAAAAGGCGAGCGTGTTTACTCTACTTAAGATCGGTGAAAAAAATGTTTTGTAATTCTTATAGCACAATATTTTCTCCAAAAGACAAAAGTAATTTTTTCACCACCCACTATTTATCTTAAGCATTCAAAATCAGGGTATTGCATTAAACTTTTCAATTCTTTTACGAAATTTCCAAGCAAAACAAAATTTTCCTTGAAGTTTCAAACAAAACAGATTAGTTTCTATTGGGTCACTGAGTACTGGAAAGCGGCGTTAATATGGATTGAAATCACACGCAGAAGGTCACTTCATACGCACTTAACTCTTTGACGCAATACAACACAATAGACTTTTCATGAAGTTTTGAAATAAATCATTCGAAAAGTTATCCTACAAGCAAAACGGTTGTTGAGGAAACATCGCTACCTTGTGGTTTTCCTACTTCTAAAACAAAACGCTAGAAATTTGCAGAAACAATAACCCATCTAAAACAATCCTGAATTTTTAGAGAAAGCACAAAAACACAGCAACAGAATTTCAATCTTCTCAGTTATTAGCCAGCCATAGAACTGCAATTATCATCTAAAGGCAATTTTGTACATGCCTGCAATGTTGGTAAAAATGCCATTTAATGGGCTACCGCAGTTCTATACTTTATCTTCACATTTGAAATATCACAGAGTCCAGAATGATAGCAGAATGAAAGTTTCCGTGTCATTGGAACAATTTAGGACCGTTTAGCAATCTTACTCATGACATGGTTGCTTTTGAGAACATTTCCGATTAGAAAAAAGTTAAAAACGTATATATATATATGATGGCTTTTGAAAGTATAACTGTGGAGAAATGAAATACGTAAAATATGTATGGAATTGAAATATAGAAATAACGAATCTACCAGCATAGAGCAAACAGACTTGAATGTAATAAAAGATATCGGAAATTTCAGCTGATTAAATGAACTCAAGGGCCCAACTCAAAAAACTAACAACAGGAGAGAAAAATTGTTTTCTTAAATCTGCCATATTTTCATTAATGCTACAAGCGCTTTGTGTTTCATCTATTTAAGTAAAGTTTATTGTTGTTAATATTTCTATTCAAGCGGTATCATATCTTTCAATGTAATGACGTGGTGTTTCAATGTAGTGACATGGATATAAAAAATCAAAGCCATTCAATCAAATTAGGAAATTGAAAATGTAGAATTGATAATGTCTCATACACAAGAAAGTGATGTTTGCCATGAAGTTTTTATATTTGGAGGAAATTCCGCACACAGCAACGAAGTCATCGGAAATATACAATCTGTTGGGACACAAAACTGTGTGGATATAAAATTGCTTGAGGCCTTTGGGGTGGTAGCTTAGAGAATAGCTCGTAAATGACTAAAAAGTCACTACTATTGATAATGTTTGTTGAACAATTGCATTTTGGAATTGATAAGTCAGAGACACAAGAAATACTAGTACCCTTGGAATAAAGTGTTGTGATAACATGAAAAAAATTTTTTGTGTCCAATCATTTCCACATCACAATGAGAATTGGATGCAAAGTCTTAAAGGAGATCTCAAGGAATATATAATATAAATATATACAGAAAGACGTAGAAACTTGCATCTTACCGTTTCTGCTGAATACATTGCTTCGCTTTCATGAAGCTGTGGAAATGTATGCCCTACAACAATTAAATTGGAAACTGTTGCAGAAAGAACATGAAGCAAACAAATAAAGTAAATTAAGAAAATAGAAAATAGCTGACAAAAGTAAATATTAAAAACAAGTAAGCTTTGTAGGTTTGTTGATAAATGCTTTTTCTCATACTTACAAGTGAAAAATAACCCAAGAAAATAAAGACAAAAGAGGGATAGGCATGATATTTTTTGAGACAATTAAGTGAAAATGGCATTGCCTAACAGAAAGTTTAGAAAATGATAAAATTGCACAAGCATGCAATGTGAATTTGGCAGAAATTCATAAATAACAAAAGCAGCCTGAAATGTTATACCTGTTGAAACATTCAATAGAGCTTAAACACTTGTGCAATAGAGTTGCAATACTGTAAGAAGAGAGGTGCCATGCTGACTACAGATTTGCAACACAGGGTTCTGATAAAGGAGCTCACAGATTATTGTTATGCATGCAAAAAGGAGAGATGCAAAAGGATAAGGTGAAATGCCACTGCAAAAGAGATGACATCTTTGCATGCTGCATTGTCAGCGAGTCCTTGAGAACAGCATTTGATTTATATATTGCATACCTTCTGCCTTCAGGACATTATATGCATCCTGGATTATTTTATAGCTAGACTTTTTGCCCAAAGTCTGGTTCCAGGTTTGAATCATGCTTAGTGTTTGTTGCTTTACGGGATCACTGCCAGTCTAGGACAAGAGGATGAAAGATACTTGAATATACAACTCTTATGAAGATACAATCTGAAAAGCAAAATACTAATAATTGTACCAAGTGTTGATGATTAACTACTGACTCACTTAAGCATTTCACAACATGTAAAAAAACATAGAGGGACATCCTAAAAGTATTATCAATAAAGTTTTCCTGAAGATGTTATCAAAAATGGACTCAAAATTTCCCTTTTTCATCATCAGCTTCATTGCAAACATCATAAGAACCTGTGAAAACTTTCCATTAGCTGAATAAACTGACTGAAACAATGTACAAAACAAAAGCTGCTGTCCCAATTGGGATTTTTGGAACTGTTGTCTTACATAAAACAGGATTTGGAATATAAAGACACCAAAACTACTAGGTGGAAAGAAAACTCAGGTTGTCCAATAATATAAAGATTGCCATCAAAATTATCTTGGCACAGCATCAACTTGGGTATTATGTTTGATTCTTTTCACAAATCTTTGTGTGATGCATCCTACATAACAGGCTCCATACTGTGAGACAGACACATTGATTTATGGGTAAACCAAATGATTCAATATTAAAGACCAAGTAACAGTCTAATCCTCTTAATGACCATACTTTGAGATACACATTACCTAGAAGTAGAAGAGAATAAATGAAACTAACATTTGCTAGATTTCTTAACTCGTCCAAGACTTCTCTTGTAGCCACTTCATCATGCAGAGGCCCACCACAGTTCTTTGTGCAAGCTTCAAGTGTCTAAATGAAAATTTTTTTAATTCTAAGCATTATATTCCTTGTTGCTCAATTTTTTGCAGGCACATGATAAGTCATGCAGTATATTAATTAGGACATGTGATGTTTGTTACATAAGAATTGAACTACAAATAACGGCAGTTATATGTCCAGCCATTTAGAGATCAAAATTAACAAAATAGATCTCTTTGGGTAAGGGACTCTTTGAGTGTGGGTTACAAAATCAGAGATTTTTACAACATCTGCAGATGGATTGATAAAGGGTGAAAATGGAGACATTTGAGCTTCGGTTCACATGCTTGCTGCTTTTATTAGTTTAAAAAATTAGCATCCTATGAAAAAATAATAAGCTCAGCATTGAAGTGAAGCCAATGAATGGACAGCCAAGGCCCTTGGAATTATGACAAGTCTTAAACTAGAAATCATGCATCTGGAATAGATATGGTGTGTGATGATGTGGGTGTGCACGATCATGCGCCTCAAATTGCAAGGCCTGGTATTACATTCCTAATAAAAATGAAATATTAATTATATACCAAAACTATTTCTTTGCAAGTGCAACAAGGAATTTTCAAGACACGAATGTAAGATACTTTTATCATAAATTGCCATGAGATGATTGTTGGAATTTTCTACTTCTTGCTATAAAAAAGCTAATTTTTAATATATAACTTTGTCAAAACATGAGAAAAAATATTTGGTTTTCAATATAAAGGAAGTTTAATATATATATGCAAATTTAACTATATATTACTTACAATCAATGCAAATTTGACAACATGAGGATTTTTGTCCTGGAACTTCTTTCTGATTGCAGCAACTGCATATTTGGCCCTGTTAAAGAAAGAAAATTCAGTTCATTGGTAAACCTTAGATTCAGCATCAAAGAAATAAAATGGTAGTCCAGCAAAGTGGCATGCCAATCTAGTTATGTGAATAATTTCTCTATCCCTTTGTTCATAAATAAATGCAGATATTAATTTTAGCAAAAGACAATTTTCAAATCACTATGTCTAACAAAGGTTGATCTATCAAAACTGTTCAGCTGCAGCATCTGACTTGCAGTTCAATATTTTATACCCAAGCAATAAGTATATAATTAAACATTATTTTGATTCATCATTGATCATCCAGTTATTCTCTAGCAAACAAACTTGTTTACGCTCATCTCACAAATGTCAAATTAACAAATAGGTAACAAGAACAATCACAAGACACTTGAAGAGCACTATCAGAGCTTCAAGTGAGCTGCTATTACATTTAAAGTTCATCTGGCGATTGAAAAAGGCAATCTACAAAAAACAACATAGATAGTAGCCTCTATGACAGATTATGATAATGTTGCCATTAAAAGCCTTGACGGTACTTGATCGAATAAAAACAGACTTCTCATGCAATGTGTCATTTTTGCTCTCTTTGTGTATTGTGACACAGAGGGGAGTCAAAGCAATGTCTCCCTGAAGAACTCAAACTATAATTCAGCTTCAATCTACTTTAACATGAAATGAGTGATATTTAGTGCCAGAAAACTAAGACTTTCTCTTTTGTTGATGTCAGTATTTATGATTTGATGGATTCCATCAAAGGTAAATGTGTCAGGTTTATACAACATTATCCTCTATACTTACGTAACATCCTTTTGCCTAATTGAATCACACAGCTCTAGGATATTTGCCCAGTTTGGTTCAAGCTGTAGTTGGCTAGTTGTGAGCTCTAAAGAAATAATAGGCGATGTTTAGATATTACATGTGATGTTCGACTTCTACTTTCGAAAGTTGAGTAACGGGAACAAAGGAATATATAACTATAGCGTGCGCAAAGATGATGAACAAAAGGTAAATTTACCCTAGATACCTTCGATAACGCTTCTGTATGCTGAGTTTTGCAATCAGTTATTGAGTTTTCCCGATAAATGCTTCTCTAAACATGTCAAAAAAGTCTAACGAGTGTTTGCAGAGTGGTCTACGTTTTAACTACAAGTGACAACATCCTATTTAACTTTAGTTCGCATGCGAAAAGCCTCTTAAAATTTCATCAACACGAATGAATCTTCAGAACTTCCCACTTGTTATCGAATAAAGACTGCTGACTTTCCACTGTGATGAGCAGAGTTTAGGCCTATTCCATCATCAACAATTACAGCAGGCATTGAGGGTAAACATGTCAGACCGAACACAACATAAATCGGGTCTCACCGAGAAGCCTCTCGAAGTTGGAAGTTCCTCCACCTCCACCTAGAATACCCATTTTGCTTTATTTCCCCAAGCTCCAACTTTTCCTCGAAGCTGTTTTTCTAAAACGAAATCACCGAAGCCTGAGCCAAATTTGTCAGCAAAACACTTGCGTCATTTGAGGTAAGGGAGTTGCTGTTGTGTTTGAGGAGTTGCCCCGTGGAGTCTGGGAAAGACAGCATTCATTGAGATGAACAAAAAATCCTTGTGTTGTGTCACATAAATTCTGTACAGATTGGTGAGCCAACATTTGACACGATTATGATAAAAAAGAGCTAAAATAGCTCGTAATCAATCTAAAAATAGTACAGTTTCCAAAAAATTGGAGCTAAAGATAACTGGGGCCAGAGCTAACCTCTCGCTTCCCGAAAGCTCCCCTCCATTTATTGTCTATGATACCTCAAGCTTCCTTCGGTTTACACGTTCGGAAATTACACCCAAGCATTTAAAAAAGCATTACGCCCATTTTCCCTCTTTATGAAACCATGCCTCCCTACGTCATATGTCAGTAATAATTCTAAAAAGTATAGTTCATGAAATCACTTCGCTCTAGTAGAACTATTGGCCAGTCAAGAAGGCATATGCCGCATAATTATTGCGCAAGGGAGCCTATTCTTAGGTACGGGAAGACTGGCATGCCAAAACTGCTTTTGTAGAACTGGCAAGACCCTACACCAACCCGCACTTCAATTCACTTAGATCCGTTTATGAATTATACAGAATCAGAAACACGTCCATCGAGGTTACGTCATATTCTCAGGGTCTATTTAACCAAGTCCTGAAGCAGCGTCTCTGTTTCTGAAGTGGTTTGTTAAGTAAACGATTCTCTACTGCATACGTTTATTTGCAAAAGAAATCAGTTTTCTTTTATTGTGCAGCAGACTTTAACATGGGGTAAATTCATCCTTCACAATATGATGACATTGGTCTTGATAACAAGTTAAGGACAGTTATGGGCATGATTGCACAGACCCGAATTCATGTTGGGCAAAATGAGATGGTTTTGCTTCTGCACTTTGTTCTTTTCGCGTTATTGACTTTCTTATACAGACATTGCCATACATGTCCAAGCTGTATTTGTCTGCCTTTGAAATTGTCGTCCTCGCATCTATCTTTATCACTAGGTCCAAAGAATATTTTGATAAAACCTTTCTAGTTCAAAGTTAGCGCATTATAAAGTTGTCTGATGCAGTATATATCAAGGCTGGTCATTTGGTAGATGCCTCAGAGTGGGGGCAATACAATGCCCTTAATTGAAAGATACTCTCAGATATACCTAATCGATTTACAAGCCACTGCCAGCACACTGCCATCACACAAGAGGTGCCAAAGACAACAGCTTTTTCAGGGCACTTATGAAGATCTTACGACCAGGATGGATGAGTCTTGCATTAAGTTCTTGGCACCATTCAATGTTACGTTTGTTTTATGTAACTTTGCCTTTGTAATTCGCCTGGCAGATGTAGGAATAATCATTTATTTGGCTGCATGTCCGTCTTGCCCTACTTCAATTATTCCTATGACAATTATTCCCCCTTTTCAACCAACAGTGGAAAAAGTGACAAAACATCAGATTTGTGTAAACAGTGCAGATAAAGGAAAGTCACCCAATGGGTTTCTTGTCATCTGTCCATTGAAAATGCATCCAAATCTTACTCCAAACCAAATGAGGTTACACAGCTTTCTAACGTATCCAATATGTATAATATATTACAAAATTTTTGTACACATTACTTCCAATACCTCTCTGAGACAGAATTTTAAAATTATCAATAGTTTTCGTATAAAAATGCGTATGGCTTGACAAATATTGCATATCAAACTACCATTATCTAATATGCTTTACAGGGATACGAACACCTCGTGCATTTGCAAGTTTATGGGCAAAAGATGCAACAGAATACTGGGGTTAAAATTATTTGCCACTTGTCAAAGGGTGCAGTGCAAAGAGGGTGAACCAAATGATATGGTAGCCTTGTTCTGTAAACGTAGTTCAAGTGTTGATTAATACGGTTCTTATCTGCTAATACAAAGTTTTTAGAGAGGGAACGATTATCGTTCGTTCGTCCTATGAATATCAGTTTTAGAGAGTATCCAAAGATGAAAAAGTACAAAAGGTTAAAAGTGAGTTTTCGTTACTAGAAGTAATGCTTTCGTTAGTTTGAAACAACCTTACACTTAGGCACTGCACAGCTAGAGGCCTCGCACCAGGGTTGCAGTGAAATCGAGGACAAGGTTAGATATGGCTTGCTTCTATCATTCGGTACTGGGAGGGACATTTACTTAGATATTTCTCAAAGGATGCGCTTTTTCGGCCATTTTACTTTTTCGTTTAGCATCTTTCTTTGCCAGACCAAGAGCTTAGCCTTAGGTCGTGTCCTAAAATGCATGGAATAATTTGGTTGGAAATTACGACTGAATATTTATGCAGACTAACATGTCGACATAAATCTCAAAATTTTGAAATAGCTGCGGAGAAGAATTTGTTCTGATAAGTTTTAAAACAATAACAAAAGATGTGTGTGCGAATTATAAAGTTAACGGAATACGTTGATTGTGAAATAATTACAATATCATTACTTTCCAAAATTCAATGTCGCTCATTATTACTCAACCTTTTCGACTTTTACTACAATTTTATTTTCGAACTTCGGCAAATACTCATTATCGTTTTCGACTTGCTGATAAACAGTCCCGTCGTCTTTAGTTTTTGTCTTGAAGAAATACCTGCAAACAAGCAAGATCATTAGAAATTTGCACAAAGTGGCCTAGCATGATATTTAACTAATTTAAACGGACACAACGATAAGACTTTAAATCTGAACCAGCCAATATTTGAACAGAGCATGAAGAATTCAAAAACGGATCAAAGCGATAACGGGCAATTATGTCAAACACAGGGAAAGATTGCAAAGACGTCAAAGAAACAATACAGCTTCAGAGTTGGGTTAAGGAAACCACAAGCCACTCGTTGTTGCAGCATGCATCAACTAAACTTGGTCGAGAAACAGTTTATTAGTCAGTACTCTTCCAAAATCCAATCAATATGCCTTGTTTTGAATGATCAGCTCTCCCTAATCTGCCTCCAAAGTTCCGTATGATAGCCAGCGAAATCAATTAAATCAAGGAACTAAATATTAGATTAATAAAGTTCCATTCCACGCGTGGCTACCTCTCTAACTTCTATCCAATACATAGTCACATACAGCATGTGAAAGATACCACACTGGATTGTGGTTTTCAACCCTTATAGTGCACAACAAAGAATTTCATTAATTTCAGAGTTTATCATTAGTGTGCTTTAATTGCAGTCATGAAATTAAATTCTTTCTTGGGCAGCAATTCTTGAGTTCACACCTGCCTATCAAAACTTTTGTACATATAATGGCTGTAAACTTTTGGTTGAAATTTCTGCTGGCATCTTTTTATATCATTAATGATCATTTACAAACAGCACTTCCTTAAACATATTTACAAGCACATAATAAAAATTGTTTAATATAAGTTACAATGCTTACCTATATGTGCCTTTTTTGGTGATCAATGCTTTGAACTGCGCTAATGTGATGTTTTTGCCACGTAAACTGGTCCTATATGGAATTGGCTCTAATCCCAGAAAGTAAGTTACCACTGTCATGTCATGTCTGCTTCCTCTACTTCCACCACTGCTGTGACTACGAATGCTATCACAGTGAACGTTACTGTTTGATTCATTGATATACTGTGATGCTGAAGAGGGTATTGATGAAGATATGATCGAAGGAACTTGATTTCTTGATACAGATGAAGCAGAATCTGATAAAGTCCAATTGTCGGATGTTGTACTTGCTGCTGTCTCTGGGTAAACAGGTTCCATGTATGGAGCCCTAAAAACAGTTGAGATGATTGGGTCTAATTTCTTTATTATCTTAAGATAAAAATACATGTGAAAATATTCAAAGCTATAAATAAGAAGAAGGTTAAGCATACTAAAGGTTGGGGGATTTAAAAACCTCAAATAAATCAATTAAACCAGACTAGTTTTTACTGGGCTATGATAACATACTTGCAATAAATTAGGCAGCAAATGTTATATAGAAAATATATAATTTATAAGTATACATACATATAAGCAAAAATATAAAATTAAATTGGTACAGGTGAGCATTTGGATATACAAACAAGCATGAAAAATTGTATTGGTTGCTAGAAAATGTTACTTCCCTCTAAACGTTTAGCTAAACATTACATTCACTATAAATATATGACAAAACGTATTGCTTCTATTGTACCTGCTACTTGATCTTCCACTTCTTCTTGAACTTTTTCCCATGGTCCGATTTGTATCTTCCAATATACGTTTTGCTTCCTCCAGAACCAGGCTAGGGTCTGGTTGTGAGAGTAATGGCACAGGATGATCCCTTGGGAACCCATGCTCTACATTTCCTGGTGCATAGCCTGGTCTACTTGTATCATATACAACAGGTGGCCTATGTCTGTGTTTCGATGTTGAAGCTTGAGATGAGTCTACTGAGTGTGGATGCAACATTTCAGACTTATACTTTTCATTATGTTCTATCCAAGAGTAAATTCTTTGATGATCTACCATTACTTGTGGACCTTTCAGTGTTTCTAAGTTTGTAGAAGTTAATTTCCCATGCTGTCCATTATTTTTCTGGTGCAGCAGTGGTTCTTGGTGACCCTTCCGCACAAGCCACAGCACTGACAGTGTGCTATTTGTTGACCAATTGTCATATGATGATGAAGGTGTTTTTCAACACATTGTTCACAACGACATTCCCTTAATTCTGTCCGTAATGCATGATGCACAGCAGATGCCAATTCTTTTGCACCGTGCCGGTATTTAAGTTGGCTATCCGATTTCAGCTCAGATCCACTGACTGAAGACATTCCAGCAACTGAATACCGATCTGAATGTGGATAGCTGTTGTGGGACAAGCAACTACCAGCATTAATGTGTTCCTCTGTAGAAGCCTGTCCAGTTCCAGCTGTTATAATTGACTTAGTTTGTTCACTTTTCTTCACCCCTTGCAATGACTCATCCTGCAAATGAAAATTGATGACATAATATTACAGCTGTTCAGAATGAAAAACCTTAAAGAACTTGGTGATTCAACATGTATATAAATACATATAAGACAAAGTTTAAAATGTAAGAGAAAGTCTTCTGAAAATTGATAAAAAAGCTTATTCTTTTTCTTGTGGTAACATGAGCTGTATGGACCAGTTGCCACAATACCACTGACCCTTCAGTGAACAAACACAGCATTTATAATTTATAATCTTATTTCACCCTACTTGAGCTAATGGGCAATTCTTGTATGTCAAAGCAGTAAGGAATTGCACAGATAAATATTAAGAAAGACTCAAACACCAAGAACTCAGCAATACCCTTTCATTGATTAACATTCATATAAGCCCGAATAGTTTTAGCTCATATGCAGAAACAATGGAAGCATCACTTACAGCTACTTGAAGTGGTGTTTCTGCAGCTCCTTCTGTCAAAGCTCTATCACGTATGACCTTTTCCAACTTTTGGCATAAGATTTGGGCAAACTCCTCTGGTTTCATTGGCTTCATTGCTTCCCTGCTAATTCTTTCAGTTCTCTAAAATATTAAAAAATTTGCAGGTTAAGCACCTACAAGCAGTAATACAACTGTAACCAATATAACCCTGTTTGTTATGCATGCATCGCGAAAAGCCAAGCCCTGAAGGCTACAAAATTTCCTTATAATTAAAGTTTCTGACTGTTTAAAATCTAATTTCAAGCCCTGCAGGACTTTTACAAAAGCTCTGGAATGTTCATAGTCCTTTTTCAACTGATTATGTTTAACATTGAGCCTCAGCAACCTTGAAATCAAATTAAAAAGCCTGGGCATAGAAAAATGAAAGAGCATTAAGACAACATACTGGTTGAAAATGGGGCAGAGTTGGCAAATTGTCTTCATGCTCTTTGTTTTTCTGTCTTGTCTTTTTCCCAATCATTAAATCACTGAAAAGAATTGAGAAAGTTGATTAAAAACTGACATATTCAAAGCTGCAAACAGTGGGCCTATTAAATGCACAATGAATAAATGTATCATACAAGTGGAGTGTAAACAATCATTGTGTAAAGTTGATACTGTAAGTCATCTTTAAATCAACTGATTCAAAGAGTCTAACAAAACAAACACCATTTTTCTTGTGTAACATAATGATGTTCTGAACAGTGTTATAGCAGCTACCATCCCTCTTGTCCTAGTTAAATGCAATTCCCTGACATGCAAAATGCAAGATCAAAAGAGGTCCATTACCTTGACACAACTGGAGTCTGCTTTAACTTTGGTTCCTTGTTATCACAACCAAGGCTACCAATATCAGGTTCACATTTTGCCATCACAATTGGGTCATCTGCTCTTCCACAGTAAATAATTGAGTCCTTCTGTGTTCCCCTATTGGAAATTTAAATCATTAAAAAGATTGATTCAATGGATGAGCAATCATTCGATGGGGATTCGCAAAGCAAACAAGCCTAATTTTAAATCATTCTAACTAGCTTGCAGATAGTTAACTTTAACTAAACTATTTCATTTAAACTTTACCAATGGGTACAAGGCAACAAGGCTACCAATCCACAATCTTCTGCTGTTACATTTTCAATCTGCATTGGTCTGGCATCAAGTGAATCTACCCCGTTGAGCTCAAGAGCTTTATGAGAAATCTGTCAGACAAAGGGGCACTGAGCAAAGCAAGTTAAACGGCTTCAGATTCCATAAAACAAGTCAATTAAAATGGAATTACCTCAAAAATTCATTTGTGCAGATGTTTTTGAAGGACTTAAAACTTTTGAAAATATTGATTTGAGAGCTAATTATGGAACAACGAACAGTCACCGTCATCATAAAATAGAATGTTTACAGATCTTTTCGTGCAAAAATAAAGATACAAAATAAAAGCCTTTGGGTTGCAAAGGGTTCTGGGAGGCTGGCCTCAAGCAACTTATGTCTTTGACACAGACGGGCAAATGTCCCTTGTTCGACAATCTTTCTAATAGATTGGAGCCATGGTTTGGAGGAGGGGGCTGCACCAGTTTCCCCGAAACGCATGGTTAAATGTGCTTGGTTCTTCCTGGGGATCTCATGTTTCTTAATTGCCCTTTATATTGGTTTATTTGTGAAAGTTTTGAATTCCAGCAACGCAAAGTTCAAAAAGCTAGCAAAACGAAGGACGTAGGATGTGGTTTGCTTGGTATTCGATGTAATCCCAACTTGACATGCACCGCATGTTGACCCTTGTTTGAACAAAGTGATCTTTAACAGGCAGGGAAAGACGAGATGAAAACTGATATTTACAAGAGTGCTTTTCAGCTTAAGTAAATACCGAGCAAAGACATGCAATATCCTATTCTTTTTATTGTCCGTTTTCGATAGTGTGGGATACACTTGGTCCCACAGAACTTCCGTTCAAGATTCCGGATAGCAAGTTGACCATCTTTTACAGGAAATAGTGAACATGAAGGAGCATTCTTGTCCAAAGACTTAAGTAGGACCAAAATAACTTATAAAACCGCCAATTTTTAAAACGTCCTGCACGCATGGGGAATTTGCTTGGCTCTTAAGTAGCTTCATGTGAGCTAGTAAAAATCGCTGATTCACACTTTTTATCCAGAATAAAAATCTGCAACACATTTAAGTGAATTCCTCTAAAAAATTCAACATGTATATATCAACAGTTTATTGAGTCAAACTGATTATAAGGGGATTTTAGGTGGTTATTGTTAAATATGAGAAAATGCTGAGGAAGAAAGTAATATTGCCTCCTCAAACATAGTCTCATTACAAAACATATCACCAATTAAAGGTCTCCAATTTCCTTGAAAATCACTTGAAAGGGGCAATTAAAAATCTAATGATTTTTGGGACATTTTCGAAAATGTCTAGAAGGCAGCATTATAATTTGGTATGCATTAAAAACACAACAGAAACAAGGTATCCAATGCAGTTTTGACAAAGTAAACTGTGTATGGCTTGTGCCCTGATTTACGTCTTCTAGACCTGTTTTGAAGCAGAACTTTTTAATAAACAAATTCAAGAAAACTTAATGGTCATAAAAGGGACTGGACAGCCTTAACTAAGGCTATAATGAAAATGATCTGGAGAGTTCCCAGTTGAAATGTTGACCCTGTGGTGATAGTCGAGGGCTAATCACCAACATGACATTTCATCCAAAGGCCTTATGGAGGTCCTTGTCATCCAGTGGTAGGGAATCACATGTCAAAACTTTCGGGTGACATGCAGAGTGGAGATACAGGATGGAGCATCCAAGGGGATCAATGCTTGGGTGCAGCACACAAGTGGTACCTCCCATAATTAAAACTTTGTACATTAAAAGTACCGCCTACTGTCCATCAGTCTAAATACGACAACATGAGGTTTTGTAAAGACCTTTGCTTCTGAACAGGACGGCATACAAATTTTGATCTTGATATTTACTTGCTGTCACATAATAAAAGAGACATCGCAAAGGATAATAAGGAAGCCGTGTCCCTTTTTGCATGCCGATTTCTAGATCATTTTGAAGATAAGCTGGCTAACAATAGGGATCATTTCTTGAGACCATTTGGGGTTTAAGTCATAGAAAACAGAATTATCAACTGGATTGCTGTAAAGAATCAGAACGAAATCTCACCTAAGCTCATCTGAGAACTTCATGGATTTCCCTTTAATTTCTTTACCGTGGGCGCCATCTTTTTCACGAAAATCTCCCGTGCTCTCTTCTTCCACGACTGGCATCCTTAATCCCTTCGAGCTGGACTGAAATGGCTTTGAAGATTCGAGAGGGCTTTGATTTGCAGATAAGCAATAATTCAAGAAATAATCCGAAGATATAAACCTATCATGCCATGTGTTTTTCAGTGCACACAAGACATCGCGTTCTACACCTTCAAACATTGAGTTGTGCAAAGAGCTATTCCGCATCAACTGGTTCACCTTAGTCCTAGTCGAGTCGTGTATTTGAAGCTGTGGGTTTCTAAACTGTATAAATCTTTTATAAAAATCCCGTGCAGCGATATACAAATCGTTAGTCGGCGCAAGAGCACAAAAAGTTTCGCATGCTTCCAAGCAATCAAGTAGTATGGCATGATTCTCATGTTTCAGGTATGAATAAAAAACTTTTCGACCTTCGGCATCATACACCAACGATTCAAAACTGTTCCTCCAGTTTTCGTAAAAATATTGCGAAGAAACCTTGTTGTTCCGAGAGGTAGCTCCTTTACAAGTGTCATCGAGAACGTAATTTTGTTGAAAATGTGCCATTTTCTTTGATGCATCCAAGACGTTTTGATATGACAAGCTTGGGGGAGTTCCTTGGACGGGTTTACCATTATCGTAGGTCCTTGACAGAACAGATTTCCCAGTTATGGCTCCTTGACATTCAGATGGTTTGAATTCCCCTTCCTTGAACTCAACTGCATCCTGCCCGGCTGGTGGAGGCCGACTGGAAGTCGGCAGAACCGCATTTTCAACGTCCATGTTGGAAATTTGAGTTGAAGTACCGTGCTAGGCCTAAATCCCTGAACGAGATGCTTCAAAAGTGTACGGGAACATCAGCCAGCGTTACAGAAACATCTCAGATAAACTACTTTCAGCATAATCGATTAGAAATGAACCAACGACGGACACAAGCAATTATCTACTTTCACAGCGACATATGAACAGTGATGAGCCCCAACAATAGCGCTTTCCCTTGCAACTTAGCCGCCTTTCACAAGATTTCGGCACTTCAATAAAGGCCGCAGTCGGATGAACGGCAAAAGTATAAACAAACATCGAATGCATACATCCTTTTAAACATTAAGAATAAGGCGAATCTCTTTGCAAGCTTTTCGATATATTCCTGGCTCTATGTTCGCTGTAAAGTTGAAAGAAATACGGCCAATTTGAATGCGTGCAGGTTCGCGATCCGAGTTTTAAGCATTATGTGGCCTTCCCAACACTGGAAAGGCTTCGCTCGGGCCTACTATGAAGGTTTCACTTGATTGATCGGACATCAAACAATGCCGCCGCAATGTAGTGGCTTCCCAAGTGAAAGCCGTGCGAGCAACGTCACTTTGAGAGATGAAACCGCACCAATCAGCGATCGTTGCTAATATTTTAGGGTGTTAGCACATGGTCGTGTGCCAACTTTGCACATGTAAGCCGGCCAGCTAATTACAAGCAGCTGCGATGAAGCCTGACAGCGCCGATGTCAATCAAACCCGCTCGAAAAGAAGCCGCCATTTGATAAACACAGCGAACGCAATTAACTACCCGACAAAACGCGGCACCTTTGAAGCCTGTACACAATAAAAAAATCCTTTGGGATCGGTTCAAGGAAATATTTCTTCAACCCCTTCTATGGTTCCGAGCCGATCACAAGAACATATTTGGTTTTTGATGCATTAAATAAATTGAATTGGTTCGCAGAAGTTTAAGCCTATATTTGTTGTTCGGATCCAGGCTTGTTCAAACGACTAACAGTTTTTTATTATTGTGGACATCGGGGCCTAACGACGAAATCCAACATGTTGAAAGCTACTAACAATGTTGAGCGCAAACGAGCGTATATTACCAACAAAATTGTTGATTGTTTCGTAGGAGGATTTTAAATGAGCCTTTTATGAGCCCATTGAAAACAGTGCTGCGTGATAATAAATTCTTCAACTGGCATTCTCTATTCTCCAACGCTTTTGAAACTGCCGACATTCTTGGATTGATAGTTATCAACTCCCCGCCAAGCGCGGCATGGGGGCAGGGGTTAGTTGGGGCAGCCTTTGCCCGTGAGCCGCTCGCTCATACCAGCAAATAAATTTGTATGGGAATGGCGCCCAAGCACCATGCAAATCATTCTGGCGCCAATACGGGTACACCTGAATAATTTCTCTATGACCGAGAAGTCCCTTACACTAAACAGATCGGTTTAAAGCAAATATTTGGAAAAACTCATGATACGAAATTCAAAATCCCGCAAGATTTGCGTACTTTGTAGTGGGTTGTCTTTGTTTGCATTTAAGTGCATTTTCGCTTCCTTTCTTTTTTATTTGTCAGTTAAACTTTCTACTTGGTGGACCATTCAACCGAAATGATAAACAAGATACCAACTTTACTTAGGCAAAGCCGAGAGCCACAAAATGACAACATGAGGATGGTTCAAAGCTGTAGTCCCATTTGTAGTTTGTAGAGGAGATGGAGAAAGACAAAGGGGAGGCATGGCATTGAGCTTTTGGTTAATTGATATTTATTCATGATTTTTTGTTCACAAGCCCCCCCCCCCTCTTATTGCTCTTAATCATTAAGGAGTGAAGATGCGGTGGGAAATGGGGTGTTTTACAATATGAAGGGGTTTGCCAGGGGCTGCACATTACTAGATGCGTCTGTATCTTCTTTCGAAATTAACCCTGGTTATAAATGCTCAGTCAGGGTTTGGTTTTAAGGGAGGGAAAAACTTCAATTGTTCAGTTGTATTCTGTATGCCATGGGAACAGATCATAGAGGGGGGGTCTCATTACCCCCTCGATGTTAGGTGTTTGCTGAAAGATTTCTTGCGAATTTTTACGATATCTGGATAGGTTCAAAGTGCCAGAAAAGCCGAAAACTAAGAGCTTATCTTGGATGGCAGTGGTTTTCGGGAATAGAACCAAGGTATAAAACGAATGAGAACCAAGGCATAAAACATGGAACAAACACTGGACCTATATCTTTGAAGCCAGTGGTCCTATGACAAGCCTAATGATGGGCACGTGTTTAATCCCTCGGTGTCCTGAAAACATGAGCACACCAGTGCGAGGCTTAAATGGTTACGAGAAAGCGAGAGCCTGGCCTTACAATCCTGTGCCTTGAGCCCTTTAAACACTTTTTTAGCTCTTTTCTTTGCGATTTCTTTTGCATCAAGGTTGCACTACCCCCATTTTTAGGTCTAATATAAGGGCCTGGAGAGTGGAGTTTAGAATCTCATGAGGTCAAAGTTTAATGTTGCCTTCTTCTCGACAAGAGCTGCTATTTGCCTATCGTTGCAGGCAGATAATATTCCCTTGTCAAATGTCGTTAGAATCACAAATTGTGAATGACCAATTACGCAAGATGGATTACAATTCGCAGACTTGCGACATACAGTTGACGTCACATAAATATTTGTCGAAGATTTAGGATTGCCTTTGGATAAAAATGGTACACAGTCGTGGGGGCGTTGTGGGAGCACATTGCAAATCACTAATTCGTTGCTTGTTTAACAACATTTGCATTGTTGCAGGGCCTACCCTCTAAACATCACAGGCGTCTCCCCGCGCACGGTAATGTTTCATTAGAACTCTTAAACGAAGCTCAATGCACTACCAAGAATTATACAAACACAGCACTTTCTATATTCACATATTTCACGTAAGAAACCCCTAATAGCAGTATGTATTCAGTGTCAACTCAATATTCTTTGCACTGAGTTTTCTAAAATGTTGGGTCATGAATCTCTTAAAAGTAAACTGTTGACGGTCTTAAAAGAGTGTTTTGTAACTTTCGTGCACGGAATACGCACATAGTATGACTTTCCTCTCTCCCTTCCCACGTGTTTATATAGCTAAACAAAGCTGGTTAACTTCAACAGTACTGCAAGAATTAAAACTGATTACTCTCAAATTATCCGCTCGTTTTTGTTTGCTCAACATAAAAGTAAAATTTCGTGCAAATTTGAATTTTGCC
The DNA here is from genome assembly GCA_003864495.1 of Nemopilema nomurai. Lineage (NCBI taxonomy): Eukaryota > Metazoa > Cnidaria > Scyphozoa > Rhizostomeae > Rhizostomatidae > Nemopilema > Nemopilema nomurai. The sequence goes on along the minus strand of ML133436.1, from coordinate 737,362 downwards.
CAGAAATTAAATAGGCAATTTATATTCATTTGCACAACTTTATTTTTTATTTCTCTTTACGAGCAAAGATTTGGGTCACAAATAGCAACATCAGTTTTGATAATATGTTTGAGAAGGTAAGCCAGGCCTTCCACTATTAAGTCTTGGGCGTGGAGAAACTGCACAGGAGGGACAACATCCTCCCAGAACAACGATAAACAAGCATCTTTTGAACACCAAGGTGTAAAGTTGGACCTTAAATTTGGACTAACAGTTGCAAGAAATTGGCACCAAAAAACCGGCTTTGTCCTTGCCTTTACTTTCAAATCCCTTTACTCAGGTCTTGGTTCCAGGCTTTATAAACTATATCAATTAATTGTCATAAATGTAAATCATTTGCTGGCAAACTATTTTTCTCTTATTGGTCATTTATCAGCAAATCAAATAAGCAAGTATAGCTATTTTTTAACAGCAAGAAGCTTTCTGCAAGCCTTTCAGACCTTAGGGATATTATTCAAATATTCAAATAGCAATTTTCGGGTCGTCATCATTTCATAGTCCCCCTTGTTGTCTATTAATATTCCATTCAGCTTCATTTTCCGGCCCAGCCTATAAAGTCTTCAATAAACTTGGACGAAGAAGAAGATAAAGTCCACACCAAAAGGAATATTCTAAAGGAAAGAAGTGAGGTTGTTTTTGTTGCGGCTGTTAATCGCTGTGACAAATCAAAATGCGGAGGAGCTAAGTCGTGGCTCTGTTGAACTATGAACAAAATTTTGTTTGCGTTAAAGAATAAGACATAAAGTAAAGCTGAACAGAGCTGAACTTTTCAATTTTCATATACGGCTTCAGAAACGATAATTATCGATTCAGTGAGATAGACAATGCCTGCGAAAAGTCCTTGGAACACCTCAGTATTTTCTCTGGTTTTTGCATTTTTCAATTCTTTGACACGCAATTAGTTGTTAATCCCCCTCCTCCCCCCTAAAATGTTGGTAACAAAGTAAAGCATCTAGTCAATCTGGAGAAAAAGTTTGGTGCGAAATTAGGCATAGTGACATAGAGTTCCCTCGAATTGATCTCCCTTGCAGCAATTATGCTCCCCCGCAAACACCGGGCTCCATCGCTCCTCCGGCGTGGCTGCAAGCGATGGTTATCTAGCAGTGTGCAGGCAGGAGTTTTCTCAGGGAGGAAATCCGGTCTGTTGAAGAATATTCACCGTAAAACCAATAACAGATTGAGTTAATATCTGAAACGGATTCTTCGCTTCGTTCTTACGGAGAGCCACGCGTGAAATCACCAAACTGACGACTGACCAACTGTGTTTTCATTGAAAAAACTCAAAGATTCTTCCCTGCCAAAAACGTGTACACGACATTCTCTATTCCGCTCATATTTTGACAGCTGCACACCATAACCTGGACGTGCATATCACTTCGGTGTTGAAAATTCAGACAAACTTGGGTACATGCGTAAACATTTTACACTTAAGCTGAACAGTAACATGTTTTGTTGTTAATGATCTCCCCCATAGCAACTGGCGAGTCGACACCTCCACTTTGTTCTACCATAATGGTTCTACCAACATTGCGTTGAAATCTAGGAGTTTGCACGATTCCCAGTATTCCATTGTTAATGCTGAAGGAGAAGTCGAAATTGGGGCCCAGTCACTACATTTCGCTGCAGCCTAAATGAAAATCTTGAAGGCAATTGGTTTATGAAAATCTTGAGTCCACACTTGAAAAACCCGTCAAAAACAGTAAGATTGACTTTCAGCCAAAATGGCGGCACCCTGGGTAGGCTTGCCTCGTTATGAGCCGTCGCATTGAATGCCATTGCGAAGGATTGCCACTGCGAAGGAGACCGACCATGCTGTATGGCATCGACATTGAGTACCGTAAATGACGAAATTAGCGCCCCCTGCCAAATAACCGCCCCTGCAGCATTAACTCAAGAATTTGCGGCTACCATGGCTTGGAAAATATCGCATAACCAACACGCCAAAGGCCGTTAAAACACGGGTTATGTTATAACATCACAACCATTGAGCTTTTCGAACCCATCTGCTGTAGTGGCAGCTTAACGTCTTACCAGAAAGGAGTGGGATGAAGCTCCAAGGGCGTCCACATTTCTTGACCACATTTCTCGTCCACATTGTTTGTTAGTCGAAAGAGCTACTACTAGCCTGCTTAGCTAATATCCCTCGAAATTGGCAAAGGATAAGGTAGTTAAAAACATAAAAGCTGTTGCTATCCTTAACGTATTTGCTCGACATTATTAAAACCTCGAATTATTAAATTCCAGTCGTAACGTGTCATTAATATGTTTCACCATGGAAACGGGGATCACCAAAACTGTAGATGACGAAGCAACGAGCCCCTACCCCTCCTTTGGGGTTAAATTTCAATCAAAAGCAACGCTAGGATACTAGCTCTTTGAAAGAAACACTAGATAAAATTGATTGTTAAATCTTCAGGGTGCATGACCAAAGGCGAATAACAAATGTTGGCGTACAAATTAAACGGTACAATGACAAGATAAAGAATGCCCCTTCCAAATGTCTTGAAAGTAATAAAACTAGTTTAAGAAGATTCAGTGTGAAACGACGAATTGGGCTTGGGGATTCACAAATTTTCATCACCATCCGGTTTCGGCTTCGTCAAAATCTTGTGAAAAACATGCATGTAAAAGCAATTCTTAGATTACCTTTTTTGCAGTGTGTTGCTACTTTCAAATACAAACTTTTCTTTCCATCGACATTTTCCAGTAGCAGAAAAAGCAGCAAGGGATGTAGGCGATAGGGAGGTTGGTTGTGGATAACATGACACCTAATGACCAAATACAGCCAAGAATACGATGTGGGGGCGTTGTGGGAACACATTGCAAATCGCTAATCCTTTGCTTGTTAGAAAACATTTACACTGCTGCATGGCCCTAACTAGCAAACATCCCCAGCAGTTCTGAATAAGCTCTGGAACTGAAATAAGAAAGCATTTCAATTTGTGTTCGAAGTATAAGCTAAGGATGCACAAGTATATTAAGAAGCTATTCTCGTTGGAAAAGGCCTACCCGCCTTCACTCATCCGTTTCAATAATTTCTTGGGTAAAGGATAAGTCCTATCTAATAAATATAAAACGAAGCATCTTGAGACTGGGTTTGAAGCAAAGAAGCAATTGTCCAAGGTTTTAATATAAACGAATTTAGAGCCAATTAAATACGACAAGAACTTTATTTGTTTCTTTGAAGTTCGACCACATTTGTGATGTCGTCTCACCAACACAGCTTGATGCAGACTATCAGTACGAGGCCCCACCGCATCATTACGAGGGCATTATGAACTCCTTGCATTGAATGAGCAGGCGCGTCAAAAGTATGTGGCAATTTACCTATTGCAATTTCAGGAGCCCTTGCCTACCCGCCCGAACACTCCGATGGTCATTCTAAGGGAATAGCTATATAAACATCAAGCAAAACAGAGCGATAACTTTGTGATGGTATCAAGAAACAAAGCTCTTCCGACCAGTGAATTAAACCATGCACAGAAAGCTAGCAATTAATAATTTAGGAAAAGAGCACAAAACAGGTTCACCCGCTGTCGGCTTCCATCCTGTAAGCGACTTTGAAACTATGGCTTGTATAGACAAATGTTGTCAAAAACACCGCCATTTTAATTTTCATGAAACGTACGAAAACAAGCGAGGCAGGAATCACTCGCAAAAACCTTAATTCATCG